>JBBGZY010000040.1:2757500-3957500 GCA_037952925.1 Lithobates clamitans
GTTCAAATTCTAATCGAGAAGCGGAAAATGAGGGGTTCTGTTGAAACTAAACCAAGATCAGGTAGACCAACTAAAATTTCAGCCACAACTGCCAGGAAAATTGTTCGGGATGCAAAGAAAAACCCACAAATATCTTCAGGTAAAATACAGGACTCTCTGAAAACATGTGGTATGGCTGTTTCAAGATACACAATAAGGTGGTACTTGAACGATGGGCTGTATGGTCGAGTCGCCAGAAGAAAGCCATTACTACGCAAAGACCACAAAGTATCCCACTTACAATACGCCAAACAGCACAGAGACAAGCCTCTAACCTGGCACAAAGTTATTTGGAGTGATAAGACTAAAATTGTGCTTTTTGGCAACAACCATACATGCTACATTTGGAGAGGAGTCAACAAGGCCTATAATGAAAGGTACACCATTCCTACTGTGAAACATGGAGGTGGATCGCAGATGTTTTGGGGATTTTTGAGCTACAAAGGCACAGGGAATTTGGTCAAAATTGATGGCAAGATGAATGCAGTATGTTATCAAAAAATACTCGAGGAATATTTGCATTCATCAGCCAGGAAGCTGCGCATGGGACGTACTTGGACATTCCAACATGACAATGATCCCAAACACAAGGCCAAGTCCACCGGTCATTGGCTACAGCAGAATAAAGTGAAGGTTCTGGAGTGGCCATCTCAGTCTCCTGACCTCAGTATCATTGAGCCACTCTGAGGAGATCTCAAACGTACAGTTCATGGAAGACAGCCCAATAATTTACAGGAACTGCACGCTATTTGCCAAGAGGAATGGGCAGCTTTACCATCTGAGAAGATAAAGCGCCTCATCCACAAATACCACAAAAGACTTCAAGCTGTCATTGATGCTAACAGGGGGCAATACACGTTAAACTTTTGATCAGAGTCATTTGGGTAGTTTCTGTTGTCATTATGATTTAAAGAGAGTAAACACAGTTGAGTGATAATAAATGGCTTCAGCCAAACACTAACCATAAGTGAAAAAAGTTTTTGTGTTTATCATTCATATTCTCTGAAAAATGGCCAAGAAATCATAAATTCTGCCAGGTATATAAACTTATGAGCACAACTGTACAGGAGTCGGGCATGGCTAGACTTCTTGAATTCCATGGATTTTGGAATGTGGCTAGTTGTATACTAGATTGATGTCTTTTGCAGGCAAGTTCTCTGAACAGAGAGTCTGTTGTTGTTGTTGTTATTATTATTAGTATTAGTATTATACAGAATTTAATCCAAAACACTTTTTGGGATCCAAATCGGTGAGTTGTGCAAGGTGTAGAGTACTTGAGGCATCCAGATACTGTGATTTAATCAAGTTTGCTTTACCTGCAACCAAAAATAGTCTACATCAGGACTTGCTATTGTCTTGCATTAAGATTCAGATTTAGGGATATGAGATTCTGTGGCTTAGTAGATATCCCCTATAGCTAGATATTTAAAAGTGGACACACTCTGGTGTGAAATATGACTGGCTCGGTACTGGTTTACAGGCAGTCCCCGAGTTACAAACACAATAAGGACTGTAGGTTTGTTCGTAAGTCAAAGTTGTTCGTAAGTCGCAACACTGCGATTGTAAGTGTAACTTCCAGTCGGAACACTGCATTTGTAAGTGTAGCTTCCGCCTGTGCATGGATGCGGGATGTTCTGGGCGCTTGTTATGTTATCTGGAGCTCTTCTGGCCATGCAGTACATGTAGTACTGCAGTGTGGGATGTGTCCCGAGGTGCTCAGAGGTATCCAGGACCAGCGTGGAGCACAAGTGGCCGGCATTTGAGGCTGTTTGTAAGTAGGAGTAGTTCGTAACTCGGGTGTTTGTAACTCGGGGACTGCCTGCATCCAAGTAAATAGTAAATCCTGCAAATGTACCAAATGTTTCTATACGTTGTATCAGGCATTTAAAAACTGTCCTTGTTCTCCTAGAAAAAGCAATCTGCATAGAGGGCAGCTTTTCTACTCCTCTATTGAGTTCTTCTCTATTGTCTCCCTAATTGCCAATGCAAATGGTTCTTATGCCATGACAAAGAACAGAGGTGACAGGGGACATCCCTGTTAAATACCCTTATCCATTTTGAATGTTTCTGGCAGGGAGCCATTATTAAGTAGTGTGGCTTTTGGGCAGATTTAGTGGAGATTTCTCTACCCTAAACATTTAGGGCCCAGATCAAACCTCTGCACTTTTTTATTTTTTTTATTTTTTATTTTTGGATATAATAGGGACGAATTAGATCACCTGTCACATTTAGAGCTATCCTTGGGGAGACTTCCCTTTTTGGTTCCTGTTTCATACTGATACACTGTCACATTGTGACATACAAGGTGTTAACTGGATGCGAAGTGAAGCACTAGTGGGAATACAACAATAAAAGACTGACTGACATTGAAACCCTTTGCCATTCTTCTCGAACAGCTGTTTGTTTTTGTTTTTTTTTTAATGTCTGTGCCTCTGTTGGGGATCTTATTCCTCACTTGGCACAGGGGAACCAGAAGCGAGGAAAAATCTCCCCAAAACTGATAGTGATAGCAGTAAAAACCTAAAATAAGTTTTTAACACTTGCCCAGTCTACTAAACAAGATGAAAAATTATAAATGGAGTTGGGCTTTAATACACCTGAGTAAAGAGATAAGCATATTCTGTGAATGCATCATCTGTTTAACCACTTGCCTACCAGGTACTTACACCACCTTCCTGCCCAAGCAATTTTTCAGCTATCAGCGCTGTCGCACTTTGAATGACAATTGCACGGTTGTGCTACACTGTACCCGAACGCATTTTTATCATTTTCTTCACACAAATAGAGCTTTCTTTTGGTGGTATTTAATCACTGTTGTTTTTTTTATTTTTCACAACAAAAAAAAAAAAAGACCAAAAATTTTGAAACAAAAAAGTTTTTTTTTTAAACTTTTTTTTCTGTCCGTAAATTTTTGTAAGTAATTTTTCGCCTTCACTGATGTGCGCTGATGAGGCAGCACTGATATGCTGAACTGGTAGGCATCGATGAGGTGGCACTTATGGGCACTGATGAGGTGGCACTGACGAGGAAGCACTAATATGCTGCACTAATGGGCACTGATGGGCGGCACTGATGAGCACTGATGAGCACTGATGGGCACTGATAGGTGGCACTGATAGGTAGGACTTATGGGCACTGATAGGTGGCACTGATAGGTGGCACTGATGGGCACTGTTAGGTGGCACTGATAGGCGGTACTGATGATGTGGCACTGATGAGGAGGCACTAAAATGCTGCACTTATGGGCACTGATAGGTGGCACTGTTAGGTGGCACTGATAGGCGGCACTGGTGGGCACTGATAGGCAGCATGGATAGGCGGTACTGATGGGTGGCACTGATAAGCATTGATTGACAGCAGTGATGGGCATTAATGGGCAGCACTGATTGCCAGCACTGACTGGCATTGCTAATGGGCACTGACTGGTGGCACTGGTGGGCACTGATTGCTGCCACTGGTGGGCACTGTTTGCTGGCATTAGTGGGCACTGGGGGGCACTGTATGGTGACACTGTATTTCTATATTGTAATCAGGGCACTGATGATCAGTGCCCTGATTACATTCCTACATGCTCCCCTGCATGGAGATGCCACTGATCGGCTCTCCTCGCCACACACTTTGTCAGTGTGAGGCAAGGAGTGCCGATTACCGGAACTTCCTTGTTTACATGTGACCGGCTGTGATTGGACACAGCCGATCACATGGTTAAAGAGCCGCGGACGTGGCTCTTTACAGAGATTAGGGTTGCACCGTGTCCTAGCAAAAAGGCGGCTGTGATCGCCGCGCTGCGCGCCCGTTCTGGGATGCGGTCATATGACGTTGTCCCAGAACGAGAGCCGCATCGCCTCGCCGTCATTTGACGGTGGGCGGCAACCAGTTAAAGTAGTTGTAAACTCTATTCATGAAATTTGACTTAAATACACATATATCTGTAGTGTTTACTTATCTCTCTCCAAAGCTCTGAATGCCCTTGCTTTCTGCTGCTCAGTTCCTGTTATCAGCAGAGTCACTTCTGACAAGTTCTTCTACACACACATGAGATAGCAGCTGAAAATTTGTGTTGGGAGGGAGCTTAGAGAGAGATAAGCAAAGAGCTGGTCTATTCATAGTACAGCTCTGCATGTTCCTTTTTTCCTCTGCCTATGTCAGTGGTTCTCAACCTGGGGGTCGGGAATCCTGAGCTGTTCCTGAAGCCCGCCTGTGTGGCCGTCCAGCAGGGCTCTCCCTGGAGCCTGTGGCCGCCCATCTGGGCTGTTCCTGGAGCCCACGGCTTCCCACTTAGCCTCTTCGCAGGCGCCCATTCAGTTCACGGCATGCCTGGGGGGCAGAGAGTAAAGGTCAGCTGACTGATGAGGAATGAGAAGTGGGAGGGGCCGGAAGAGATCCTATCTCCTGATTTCAGGGAGTGCTAAATGTCTGCGGGTTAGGAGCGTAAATTACTTGTCTTGCCTTGGGTGCTGACAACCCACGCTACGAAAATAATTTTACTGTTAGGGGTCCCCACAACTTGGGAAATGTTATCAAGGGGTCACGGCACTAGTGGGTTGAGAACCACTGGCCTATGTGGAGGGGGGTGTGTGCCTTTCCTCCAATCAGCTCACACACAGTGTAAACCAGACAACACACCCACTGCTGAATGAGGAAACAAGATTTCTAACACAAGCTGCATTTTCCAAAGAGTGTAGAAAGGGAAAGACAGCAGATATACATGTATGTAGGAGGATTTGTTAATCTCTGTGTATCATCTGAGGCTATTCACTTCACTGGGTATAGGAGAGGTTTTACAACCACTTTAAATAATCGACTAATGTTTGACAGCATGCTGTAGTTTGTACATGCCTCCCAGAATCTTGCTCCCGCGCACCCGGGAATATCCGTGACCGAATCACGGATTTACCACATTATGGATTTACCACATCACGGATAACGGTAAATGGCCGCTGACAGTGGCCGTTTACCACGTGATCGCTCCGTCAGATGACGGAGCGATCACTTTGTAAATGAACCGGCATCATGTCTGGTTCCTCTCTCCCCTCTCTGTACCGATCAGTACAGTGTGAGCGGAGGGGAGATCGGTTGCAGCAGCGCTGTGGGCTGTATGTGTAATGCCCATAGCGCTGTTCTCTACCCATTTCTGCACTCATCCAGCCATCCATCCATCTTTGCTCAGCCATCCTCAGCAATACTCATCCATCCTTCCAGAGCAATACTCATCCATCCATGCTCCGCCATCCAAACTCATCCATCCTCAGCAATACTCATCCATCCATCCATACTCTGCAATACTCATCCATCCATGCTTATCCATCCATACTCAGCCATCCATGCTCATCAATACTCATCTATCCATACTCAGCAATACTCATCCATCCATGCTCAGCCATCCATACTCATCCATCCATACTCAGCAATACTCATCCATCCATACTCAGCAATACTCATCCATCCATACTCAGCAGTACTCATCCATCCATCCATGCTCATCCATCCATACTCATCCATCCATACTCAGCAATACTCATCCATCCATACTCAGCAATACTCAGCCATCCATGCTCAGCCATCCATACTCAGCCATCCATGCTCAGCAATACTCATCCATCCATACTCAGCAATACTCATCTATCCATCCATCCATGCTCAGCCATCCATACTTATCCATCCATATGCAGCAATACTCATCTATCCATACTCAGCAATACTCATCCATCCATCCATACTCATCCATGCTCAGCAATACTCATCCATCCATACTCTGCAATACTCATCCATCCATCCATACTCTGCAATACTCATCCATCCATCCATACTCAGCAATACTCATCCATCCATCCATACTTAGCAGTACTCATCCATCCGTCCATGTTCAGCAATACTCATCCATCCATCCTCAGCCATACCCAGCCATCCCATCCACACTCAGCCATACCCATCCCAGCCATCCCATCCATACTCAGCCATCCCATTAACACTCAGCCATACCCACCCAGCCATACTCAGCCATCCCATCCATACTCGGTTATACCCAGCCATCCACATTCATGGCTCAACCATGCTTGGCCATCCTCATCCACAGCTCATCCATGCCACTACAGTGCCTCAAAGTGTAATAGGTAGTCAAATTAGATTTTTCATTTATGCCCCTAGAACGCCTGATGGCGCTCCCTGCATGTTGGGCCTCTGTATGTGGCCAAGCTGTGTAAAAGTCTCACACATGTGGTATCGCCATACTCAGGAGGAGTAGTAGACAATGTTTTGGGGTGTAATTTTTGCCATGTACATGTTATGTGTTAGAAACATTGTATAAATGGGCAACTTTGTGTAAAAAAAAAAACAAAAGTTCATTTTTTTCCCCACATTTTGCAAAAAATTGTAGAAAAAAATGACATGTTCAAAAGACTCAATATGCCTCATAGATTATACATTGGGGTGTTTTCTTTCCATAATGGGGTAATTTTTTTGGGTGTTTTTAGAAATGAGATGTGTAATTTATGCTCCTAGAATGCCTGAAGGTGCTCCGTGAACGTTGGGCCTCTGTATTTGGCCACGGTGTGTAAAAGTCTCACACTTGTGGTATCGCCATACTCAGGAGGAGTAGTAGAATGTATTTTGGGGTGTAATTTGTGGTATGCATATGCTTTGTGTGTGTGTGTGAAATAACCTGCTAATATAACAATTTTGTGAAGAAAAAACAAACAAAAGAAAAACAAATCTTGATTTTGCAAATAATTGTGGGAAAAAAATTACAACTTCAAAAAAACTCACCATGCCTCTTTCCAAATACCTTTGAATGTCTATTTTACAAAAAGGGGTCATTTGGGGGGTATTTGTACTGTCCTGGTTTGTTAGGGTCTCAAGAAATGAGCTAGGTCGTCAGTACTTCAGGTGTGATCAATTTTCAGTGATTGGCACCGTAGCTTGTAGACTCTATAACTTTCACACAGACCAAATAATATACACCTATTTGGATTATTTTTACCAAAGATATGTAGCAGTATAAAATTTGGCCAAAATTTATGAAGAAAAATTATTAATTTGCAAAGTTTTATAACAGAAACAAAGAAAAATGTACTTTTTTTTTTTTTTTACAGAATTTTCGGTCTTTTTTCCTTTAACACAAAAAATAAAAAAAACCCAGCGGTAATTGAATACCACCAAAAGAAAGCTCTATTTGTGTTTAAAAAAGCACACAAAAATTTCATGTGTACAGTGTTGCATGAGTAATTGTCATTCAAAGTGTGAGAGCACCAAAAGCTAAGTTGGTCTGATTTGGAAGGGGGTTTAAGTGCCCAGTAGGGATGAGCTTTGAGTTTGAGTCGAACATCAGCTGTTCGCCAGTTCGCCGTACAGCGAACAAGTTCGCGGCAAATTCGAAAGCCGCGGAACACCCTTTAAAAGTCTATGGGAGAAATCAAAAGTGCTAATTTTAAAGGCTTATATGCATGGGGACATGTATCAATGCAAAAAAAAAGTTTTAAAAACGGACGTTTTTTCGGGAGCAGTGATTTTAATAATGCTTAAAGTGAAACAATAAAAGTGTAATATGCCTTTAAATTTCGTATCTGGGTAGATTGTTTAATGACTTGCTTTAGATTGTTTAATGACTTGCTCAATATACAACAAATGGGGGAGGATCTTCTGTGAGCACAGTTTGATCCCATTGGGGTGCCCAGAGGATTCCTCCCCTCTCCATCTATTTTTCATCTTAATTTTTTCTTCGTCTATGAGACTCGTATCATTATCTATATCTCTTATATACATCATATCAGTAAAAGTAACGCAAATCAAGCTACAATAAAGAAATGTTATGGAATTATTTAATTGTTACTATTGTTTGATCTTCCAGTTGTAACAAGAAAGTCATTCAAAACTACTCGCGGCTATTAATGAATTGCCGGTCCGACAATACACATAAAAAGTTCATTGATAAAAACGGCATGGGAATTCCCCACAGGGAAACCCCAAACCAAAATTAAAAAAAAAAATGAATGGGGGGGGGGGTCCCCCTAAATTCCATACCAGGCCCTTCAGGTCTGGTATGGATATTAAGGGGAACCCCGGCCAAAATTTAAAAAAAAATGGCGTGGGGTCCCCCCAAAAATCCATACCAGACTCTTATCCGAGCACGCAACCTGGCAGGCCGCAGGAAAAAAGGGGGAACGAGAGAGCGCCCCCCCTCCTGAACCGTACCAGGCCACATGCCTTCAACATTGGGAGGGTGCTTTGGGGTAGCCCCCAAAACATCTTGTCCCCATGTTGATGGGGACAAGGGCCTCATCCCCACAACCCTTGCCCGGTGGTTGTGGGGGTCATTGCGACCGTCGGCCACAAACATCGGCACTCCCAACGCGCAACCTGCTATCCTGACCCCGCGAGCCGACGTATAGCTACACAAGGGAGCAAACCTGCTGCAGTATAACTGCGGCAGTTGGTCGGGAAGCGGTTAAAGTAGAACTTAAAGCATCTTTTGTTGCTCATTTTGGATCAAGTAAATAAGCATTAAATCCCCTGTCAGGTTTTTTTTTTTTCTTTTTTTTGCTATCTGTGTCCCATTGGTGAGATTTTTTCTTTACTTCATGACCCAATACAAAACAGGAAGTGAGAGGAAATCCCTCAAAAGTGATGGAATCCCTGGTTGTCACCAGGGTTATCAGAAATAATATCTTCATTGGAAGATTTCCCCTCTACTACTGTTCTTGGCACAGCCCAAAATTTTGGACTTTCTTTCGCTTTTGGTGATAATTGTAAACATGACATAAAGAGAGGGTAAATCTCCATAACGGGGCCAGAGACAGCAACAAAGAAAATCTGACAGGTGTTCTAATCCATCTGCACTCTATTCAAAACTTAAAAGAAAGTTTTACTTTTAGGTATACTTTAATGACCATTGGCCATTCCTATGTAGATGCCTATACCAAATTTAGTGAGTTTTAATCTTTTTTAAATAAAACCTTATTTAAGTAAAAGTGCAACTCCAAAAAAGCATGTCATCACATATACAATATAAATAACATTGCATATATACCATAATCTCTGTCAACTAATTTGACAATAACGCTACAACCTTTATCTATCCGAATATTTTTTACATACAAGTTTTATTTGGCATGCTTATGGGAAAAAAAAACATTTAAACATTAGTGTCATCTTAAAAAACTGTATTTCTTTCTCTGTGCACAGTAAGTGTATGCAGGAAGAAATTCACTGACTGCTGCAAGGTTTGTTTGTCAAAGTTAAGAAGCCGGTGGGCGATTCTGTATGGGAAGCAATTTTGTGAATGGGGGGCTTTCACTTTTACATGCAGGTGGTGGATGTGTTGTTTGTGTTTTTTTTTTTTTTTTTTTTTTTTTTTTTTATAAATTCTTTTTATTAAATTTCAACACAGACAAACATACATATACCGGAAGGTAACATGCCTTACCGGATTCTGCCTTGGTGGATGTGTTGACACACTTATGTAGTTTATCTGTAGGACACAGCTGATTAAAGATCGGGGTAAAGGGCCAATCGCAGAGCGTCCCTGTACTGTTATCAGCTGTGTCCAGTCACAGCTGATCACGATGTAAACACAAGTCAGTTATCGGCCTTTCCTTTCCTCACACTGACAGCGTGACCAGCTTGTGTGAAGGGGGCATCTACACTGATAATCAGGACACTGATTATCAGTGCAGCCCCAACAGTGCCCATCAGTGCTGCCTATCACTGGCTACCTATTAGTGCCACCTATCAGGTGCCGCCTCATCAGCACCCATCAGTGCAGCCTACCAGTGCCCACCAGTGCAGCCTCCTTCTTTTTTTTTTTTTTTTTTTTTTTTTTAACTTTTCAGTCTTTTTTCGTTTATTTAGCAAAAAAGAAAAAACCCAGAAGAAAGCTTTATTTGTGTGAAAAAAAGATAAACCTTTGATATAGGTAGTGTAGCATGACCTACCGCGCAATTGTCATTCTGTGACAGTGCTAAAAGCTGAAAATTGTCCTAGATAGGAGGGGGGTAAAAGTGCCAAGTAGGCAAGTGATTAAGGAACCTCTCTATACCATATCTCTCTTTAGTTACTAATGGGGGTGTCCAGGTAGCCTAAAGCTGAAGTTATCGTGTTCGTACAGTGTGTCTGAAGTTTAGCGGACATAGCAGTCCAAGTTATGTGTAATGGTGTGTATCACACTACCTGCAGGCAGCTACTTCTGCTAAAAATCATCCCTACAGTGTCTGCTTCACAGGCACTAGATATTGCTTTGAGCAGCTGTCTTTTCGGCACTGTGAAGGTTAAGAGCAGTGACTGCTACTGAGAAAAGTTGAGTCAGCCACCCCCTTCTGCCCTCTCCACCATTTAAATAACTTTTACTTTTATTGTCCCACAATGAACTGCATTCTGTAAATGGAAGAGGAGTGGACGCATGACAGGATCTCCTCTGTCTAGTCATAGAACACAATGCGTTGTGGGAATAGAGTAATACAAGCAATATGAGTGGCCAAGAGGGGAAGGGCAAGTGGCACAACTTTTCTCAGTAGCAGCTGCTGCTGTTAACTTTCAGAACACTTCAGAAAGCTGCTCTGGGCGACAGAATGTAAGGGTATACCTGTGCATATAATATGGGTGACACTTTTTTTTTTTTTTCTTTAATCAATGATTACTTGCTGAAAACTTTGAATGTTTATATGCTGTATAACTACCCTTTTTGTTCACTCTTTTTTCTTTTTGCAGTATTTAAACACATTATCTTACAGTTTTCTCTCAGTTCTTAGTTTGCTTTGCTGAGAAGGTTAGGGCATTTTAGAACAACCAAAGACGGGCCAAATAAAACATATAAAAGGTTGTTTACAGAAAGAATTTGGCTGGGACAATTGTTCCACAAGTATGGTTTTTATTACATTATTGTAGCTGATAAAGTGGCTGGACATCCATAATAAATAAATGGTTCATTGCCTGCTGCGCGATCCTGCTTCTCTTTATTACTTTGAAAGTGACATAGCAAGAGTCATAGCAATATTTTTAGCATTTGGGGACGATGTACTACCGCCCTAGGTGTTTTACACTTGCAGAAAATGGACTGCTGCCACTAAAGGAGATTGCTTCCAAGTTTCTAATTCCTACATATAGGCACACAAAGGATTTCCATTCTTCTGCAGCTCCCTTGTGAAAACATTACTGCCTCCCCCTTTTATTGTTTACAGTACTTAACTGAAGTTTACCCTATGAGATAAAGTAATTCCCACAGAATGATGACACCTAATATACTGTATGCTCTTTGTAGCAGGGGTCACTGGTTATTGAGGCTAACAGACCTGGTAAAGCCCCAGGCAATAAAGAGACCCATTAAAACCCATTAAAAGGAAAATTGGACTGTATTACCATGGAGTACTCATTTTGGGCTGTCACATTTACATAAAAATAAACTTTCACACAGTGGCAGCTGGTGCTCCATTTTTTGGGAGGGGGCAAACCTCCGCCTACCCCATCCAGGTTGCAGGTGGCTTCCCTGGATTCTTCTCCTGGCCAATCCGGTCTTCTTTTTTTTTTTTTTTTTTTTAATATTTATTGAGATTTTCACATTACAATAAGAGATGTGGGTACATAATAGCCCAGATGCAAGCTCGAACAAAAAGAAAAGTAAAATTTGAGCATGGATAAGGGAGGGAGAACATGGGGGGGGGGGAGGCAACAAGGGAAACATATTTACCCGCAAAACATAATATGACATAGCGTTTCAAAATGAAATGACATATTGAACATTAGTACCTTCAGGAGTGGAAGCAATGTTTGGTGTATCTAAGTAGTGGTCTCAGAGGATGGTATAACAACAATAATATCAACAGAAAAGACTACTCGTTTCGGAGAAAAAATCTTGGGTTGCCAAAGAACTTCATGAGGGTGTGGCGGCTCTAGGGTGGTAAGAAACAAGTTGGACACTCTAAGGTTACCTAGGGAATTGGTGAGGTCTCATTTAAGATACCAATCCGTAAAGTGAAATGGATGCATGAGTTCCTGCAGTTCCTTTTGGGTGAGCATGTCCTCCCATATATTTACACCATCTCGCAAAAAAGCGCGAAGTAGAGCGAAAGTCCAGCCTCTCGAGGTTGAAGAGCGATAGTATAGCCCGTTTTACTGCTGGTAGGTTGGGTGGTACTAACTTCATCCAATGGGACATGAACATCCTACGAGCATCTAGGAGACATATGAGTCCATTGTATAAGGTTGAGTGGTCCAATCCGGTCCTAAGACCCGCTTCCTGTTCTGATTGGCTGGCTTGAGAAGCAGGAAGACAATAGCGAATGTTGATTCACTAATGTCACAAGTGGGTGGGCTCGGGGCGCAGTGCTTTGTGCCCCGAGCCCAATCTTTTTGAAGCCAATTAGAATCTCGGGCTCTAATCATGTGCTTAAAAAAAAAAAAAAAGAAAAAAAAAAAAGATTTATAGAAATCTACGCGTCCGGTGTCCCACATAGATATACGCGGCCGGCGCATGGAGATTAGCGGGGCGGTGGACTGGCCGCTGCTGCTTACACATAATCACTTATGTTTTTGTTATATTTTCTGTTAAGATCTTATTGCATGTAAAGACATGATCTTTTCTGCTTACTAGTAGAAGTTTAGTTAGTTATCCATGTTGAACAGTTGCTGCCAATAACAGAATAAGCAATATGATTCCACCTAAAAGTAATATTTCAGATATAGGTGGAATCTGGTGAATTATGTCTTCTTTTATCATCTTATATAACTTGGGGAGTAAATCAGTGAGATCTGTCTGACATTCCTGGTTCTGTTCCTGCCCATCATAAAGCTTGTGGCCTTCCTTCCAACCTCTAAAGAGTATGTAAATCCAACATTTCAAATTCTTGATATGTGCCTGCTGTACCATTTACTTGTATGAAAAAAATGATCTGTTCTATTTGTACTTTTTTTTTTTGTGTGTAAAATCCCTGGTGTTTGTGCCAGTCCTCTTCTTTCCTATTAAAAACGTATCACACTGAGCAGGAGAACACACCGTGATCAGTTCTATAGCTATGCTGGGAACTCAGTGTGCTCTGCTCTAATGATAAGACTTGTCTTGACGCACCCCTCCTGCACAGCCTTTCACTGGGAAGATCAGTTTACTGCTGTTTCTCCTCCCCCAGCTCTTAGACAAGCTGAGAACAGAGGGGATGTCATCACTTATAAAAAAAGTATTTATAATGTTTTTTATATCTATACACACGTTTCGCCTTTCATTTCTATTTTAAACTGAATGGGTTGTTTTACAAGGTGATAGTTTACGATCACTTTAAATGTCCCCACTCCTCATTAGTATTCTCAGTTGTGTAAAGTTGACTTCTCATTGGGTCAATGGATCAATGTCTGTGATCAATTGTACTGAAATTTAATAAAGGTAATAAAACTTAAGACGGCTATAGATAATTTGAATATTCAGCAGGGAAGGGCCAAGATTGGAACCATCTATGGGCAGGCTTCTTTTACCCAAGTCAATCCATTGATTGACTTGGGTACAACCAGCATGTAGGATTTTTGGCATATGGTTAGTGCCAGCAGCCGCTAGAAATAATCATTGTGTTCTCCCCTGCTCTACGCCCCCCCACCGGGAGAACACAATAGCTTCACGTGAACACAGTCAGTGTAGATGGGGCAATCAAGTGATTTTCTTTCCTTCCACCCGTGATGGAAAGAAAGAATCGATTTATCTATGGCAATGTTTCTCAATTCAAGTCCTCAAGGCGCACCAACAGGTCATGTTTTCAGGCTCTCCATTATTTTGCACAGGTGATTTGATCAGTTTCACTGCCTTAGTAACTACCACAGATGTTTCATCTGAGGGAAATCCTGAAAACATGACCTGTTGGTGCGCCTTGAGGACTGGAATTGAGAAACACTGGTCTATGGGCTGCCTTACTCTTCGTTACCAAGCACTCACAGAAATTAAATTAAAGCGTAACTTTCATGATTTTTTTCATATTTCCATCTATTAAATCTTCTGCCCTTGTTTTCTTAACTTTGGATAGTAAAACATTTGTTTTTTTGCCAGTAAATACCTTATACAGGCCACTTCCTGTTTCTTGTCTGGAAAAATGCCTAAGCATATGACATGCACAGCATGATGGGGGATGAGCAGGGGGGGGGGGGAGTCATAAGAGGGCTAATGAGAGCTACAGAGCTGGAGGTGTGTGTCTGTGTAAATCCAGGAAGTGAACAAGCAGCAGCTTCAGCTGCCCACAGTTAAAATGATTGCAGCCAGACTCAGTGGAGGAAGACTTCTGCAGCATATTTGGCAAGTACAGAATCACAGTATATATACAAAAATATACAAAGTGGTTGGAGGGAAGCTTCAGAATGGCAAAGATGTTTTTATTACAAATTAAATGAGCAGACTGCAGTTCCTCTTTAATGAACCAGAGAAATCCCAAATGACTCTGTGCACTGCTGTATTACTATTATTATTAGCGCCGTCAATTTACGCAGCACTTTACATATACGTTGTACATTCACATTGGTCCCTACCCTCAAGGAGCTTACAATCTAAGGTCCCTAACTTACAATCATATACTAGGGCCAATTTAGACAGAAGCCAATTAACCTACCAGCATGTCTTTGGTTTGTGGGAGGAAACCGGAGTCCCCGGAGGAAACCCGTGCAGGCACAGGGAGAACATGCAATCTCCAGGCAGCAAGAGTGCTACCCACTACACCACTGTGCCGCCAGCTTTTGCTTAGTGAGGGTCAGTGGTGTGCTTCCAAGTTGTGTGTGCTTTTAATTTCCAAAGGTGCAGTAAGAGGCATTGTACACAGACACATCTTCATTTTTAAGAACTGTTATTTTTCTCAATGCTAAGCTACTAGGAGATTAATATGTGCTGTTTAGTGGCTTTGGTTCCTAGGCTTTAAAAGAGAAGTATGGGTTTGGGGGGTTTCCCCCCATCATACTTACCTAGGTGGATGCAGCATCGGCCTCTAAACTGCCGATGGCTCGGTTCTCACAGCTCCCCGAGTAGAGAGCTACTGACTGTCAATCATCAGCTACTCTGTCCGGCTCCTCCGCGCTCCACTGGAGCGCTGAGCTGTGGAGGGGCAGGGAACGAACGTCTCAGCCTCTCGGCGGCTTGCTGAGAGGCTGAGATGGGTATTAGTCCAGGCACCTGGCGTATCCAGACTTCCATTGTCGGGATGATGTGGTGCCTGGACTGATTCCAGTAACGTCAGCAAAGAGCAGACTTCAGTCCGCTCTCTGCTGAAAATGGTTCACAGGAGTGCAAAATGAATTGCACTCCTGTGACCCAGAGGAGAAGCCCAGCCAAACAAGCTCAGGCTGGACTTCTCCTTTAAACCACCTTGCCCACTTTTCTAACACCACTGTTGGTCCATCATGTGATGGGATGTCTCAGTAACTAATATCATGGGAGGGGCAGGCTAGAGCTCAGTTTTGTGACTTGAAGTTACTATTTACATAAAAGTACTCCCTGGGTCTTAGGACTATATTAGTTCTCTGAAGACCCAGCCCTCTCAGTATATGCATGCACCATCAGACTTCTAATAGAAAATTGGTAGTTTGCATATGAATACAAATTTAATATGAGCCGGCGGAGGTGATTGGCAAACTGAGCACTTATGGACACTCATTCACTATATCTGGTCTCCCAAAGTACACAAAACATGGAAATGCAATAGTTTTAGTAAATATAACCTGCTAAATACCTTTTTTCATCAGCAGTTAGAGCAGTCTTGTGACTTCTATCAGTGTCTGGTTAAAGCTTGTAGGAGGAGTTTTCATTCTGCTCTGACTGTCTTATCAGGATGCAGGGCTCCTGACTCTCTGCCTGCACAGTGCTGATTGACCCTTTGCTGATCACATGCACTCTCCCAAGAAAAAGAAAAACTCTCTGGCAATACACACCCAACTGGGCATGTGTGGCGTGTCCCCTGGGTCTGTAAATATCAGGAAATATATTGGAGTCAGTGGAAGAAGGGGATGATCAGAAACGATAGGATTGAACAGCCTTTTTATGCAATGCAAGGGATTAACCCCTTAGGTTCCACAGCAAGTATAACTAGCATGCTTCACCGCATATACAGACTGATTTTACTGTTGTGTAACACTTTAAAGCACTAATAAACCCAAAGCAAAAATGTAATATATTGCAATTTACCAATCCTTAAATGTGGTGACTGCATAATTTTTTTTAGGCTTTTTTTCTTTACTTTCACCCGGTGATTTGGCCAGTAACATACTTCCTGTCCAAAGAAGGCCATACACTGTACACATTTGGCTGCTTACTGAAATCCTATCCATGGGGGGCCCTGTCGGCTCGCTCCTACCCGTCATCCTGTGCTTAAAAATCAAAGGAGTTGGGTGGAAAATTGTCACCTGAACAGCAGCTGCGTCCAATCAGCTATTCAGACAGAATATAATAGCTCAGCAGCGAATTTGTCAATCCATGCTGCTATTAGTGTAACACCAACTTAGGGTGTTTCCACTCTGGATAGAGATACCAATCTGGGGAAAGGGCAGTGGTAACCTGGCCATGCACTGATTAAAAATTCAACCAGTTCAGCACGGACCGTCCAAATTTCGTTCGGTTTGTGTCAGTCCCCACTGAACAAAAGTGACATGTTGGAAAATATCCCCCGATCAGAGGCTGCAGCCAGTTACCTGCAGTCGCTGATCAGTGTATTCTGACAACAGCGGTTGGTCTTTCAAGACTTGCCTATGATGAACCTGAGGTAGTCAAGGTCTGGAAATCTCTAGTTTGTAAATGCAGAAAAAAACTGAATGGTCAAAGTTGTCACAAAAGTGACATTCATCTGATCTGTTCTCCAATTCAGCAAGCTGGCTGACCAGAGAGCACCCATGTGAAAGGGGCCTTAAAAATATGTCAGCAGTTGCAGCTCCCATATTTCTATTCTAATTGGTTCAATTTAGTAAAGTGTTCTGTGCAAAATGTGTTTTATAATAAGCAACCAAACATTGATTTAACTACACTAAACTGCTAAAAACTGGATTGTGATTGGTTGCTGTGTGTTACTGGTCATTTTTGCCCTCTGCTGATTGAGTAGATTGTAAGAGACGATCTTAATGCTCACATGTGTTTTGTATTTAATAGCAGTTTTGAACTGCAGCATTCATTTCAATACAAATGTGGCAACACCATTATTCTGCAAATATGTAATGACATCTGTTCTCTCAAAATTTACATTTTACTGAATATTTCACATATGTTTATGCCGTTTGCAAATCTGTATTTTTCAGTTTTTTTCCATATTTTCTTGTGCTTTATTGGTCAGTGTGTTTTGGCAAAATAGCAGGTAAATTTTGCATAAGCAAAAATGTTTTTCCATTGAAATTGTCCAACGCTTCCTGCTGAGGCTTCACACCAAAAGAAATCCAAGCCATCGCTGGAAAAATCATTTTAGATTATGAATAATTTGTTTTGCAGCAAAAGTTGTGGGCAATATTTTCTAGGTCACAAGTTAAGAAAGGCAATGAAAAAGGCAAATTGGTCATTTATATTTATTTTTAGAGAAATCATTCAACTGGATAGAAATTTGCCATATAATTAGTGTGTCACACGGTATTTGCGCAGCGGTCTTTAAAACGCAATTATTTTTGAAAAAATACATTAATAGTTAAAAAAAAAAAAAAAACTAAGCAGTAAAGTTAGCCCATTTTTTTTCGTCAAAAAGTTTTGTTTACTTGTTTTTGTATATTTAAAGTGGAGTTCCACCCAAAAGTGGAACTTCCACTCATTAGATTCCTCCCCCCCTCCGGTGACACAGTTGGCACCTTTCAGGGGGGAGGGGGGTACAGATACCTGTATATTACAGGTATCTGTACCCACTTCCGGCATAGATACCCGCAGAATCTGCGGGTATTTACGCCACTTCCTGCTCCCTCCCCGCTGCCTGCTGGGAAACACACGGGTCCCAGAGGCAGCAGGGACCATCCGGATTGCGCTGCGCGACTCGCGCATGCGCAGTAGGGAACCGGGAAGTGAAGCCGTACGGTTTCGCTTCCTGATTCCCTTACCGAAGATGGAGGCGGCAGCACCCGAGGACGGAGAGACGCTTCGGCCTCGGGTGCCGACATCGCGGGCGCCCTGGACAGGTAAGTGTCCATGTTTTAAAAGTCAGCAGCTGCAGTATTTGTAGCTGCTGACTTTTAAAAAAAATTTTTTCGGTGACGCTCCGCTTTAATATTTAAGATATAGTTTTTTTTTTTCCTAAATTCTACATACAAGTGAACTGATTGGAGGTTTGTTTTGTTTAATAAATGTTTAAATGTAAAAAAATTTCTGTATCACTTAAGGTTGCTTTCACACTGGAGCGGTCATGCATTGACGGTAAAACGCTGCTAGCTTTAGCGGCGCTTTACCGTCATTTTAGCGGCGTGCTTATAACCCAGCTAGCAGCTGAGGAAGGGGTTAAATGCGCCCCTGAAGCGCCGCTGCTGAAACGTTTTGCAGGCGCTTCGGTAGCGGTGTGCATTAATTTCAATGGGCAGGAGAGGTGGTATACACCGCTCCAAAGATGTTGCTTGCAGGACTTTTTTTTTAACATCCTGCCAGCGCATCGCCTCAGTGTGACAGCACTCGAGCTTTCACACAGACTGCAGGGGAGCCGTTTTACAGGCACTTTACAGGCGCTATTTTTAGCCCAAAAGCGCCTGAAAAACGCCCCAGTGTGAAAGGGATCTAACTGTTAGATTTTATGAGATGAAGTGGGGAAAAAAACCCCCCAAAAAAATCGGCCTAATATATCGGCCCAAAAAAATCGGCATCACATATCGGCCATCAGCCACCGAGATTTCTAAATATCGGCATCGGCCAGAGAAAACCCATATCGGTCGACCTCTAGCACTGAGCTATCTTACCTGGCAATTGTGCCAGGTAAAGTAGCTCAGTTATACAACACTACGCCAGTGGCAACTGGTGGATTCTGCTTTTGGAGGGGCGGCAAACAAAGAACCCCCTGGCAGCGTGGCATGGCACTGAAACAGCAGCCCCCCCAAGGCAGTCCAGTACTTACCTGCGGCGGCTCCAGTGTCCGCTCCTCCAGCTTCCTCTGCCATGTGTCTCCTCTTCCGCCAAAGCGCTAGGCATCCAATAGGATCGCCTGACGCTTTGGCCAATTGGGAAACAGGTCTCACAGACCTTCCTCCTGATTGGCAGGGAGGAACTTTAGTGTGAAAACAGCAAAAATTAATTCGCTATGGTCACACAACTGGGTGGCCTTGGAGCGCAATGCTCTGCACTCTGAGGCCACCCTTTTTTGAAGCCTATTAGAGCCTCTGGCTCTAATCAGGTGCTTAAAAAAATCACCCACCTCGCATTGAAATCCATTGCCCGGTTCCACTGATATGTAGATCAGGGGGCCAGACGCATAGATAGGGGAGGCAGCGCCTGTGCGCTCTCTATGGATGGGCTGCCACTGCTGTACACTAATGAAATTTTATATAATTTTTTTCATACAAATAGAGATTTATTTTGGTGGTGTTTGATCACCAAACTGGAAAATGTGGGGACAATAAAAAAATCCGCCTCTGCCTCACATCAATCCGCGCCTCAGAATCACTCCGCTATCAGATGCAGTAGACCCAAGCTGCTGCCTTAAAATTGAAACATGTGATAAACAATAAGTCTGAAAATCATAAAAAAATGCGTGTCCAATCCTTGATTTGTTAAACTTATTAGGCAGCGCTAAGTGTCCGATATTATAAAACACTGTATATAGAACCAATGTTTAAAAGACAGGAAAGTTCATAATTAAAGATGCAGACTGTGGATGTGAAGGTAAGCGTAGAAATCCTTTCACCAATAGCGATCACCGCGTGAGGGGGTCACCCCCCGTGAGATTGCACTCACCACAATGTCTATAACCACAGGCCTTTGAAAAATGATCTTTAAATCTTTGCCGTCTCCTTAATTCAACCACCAGGTGGTGCAAGACCCTCTCGGTATGTATAACATAGGGAGAAAATGAAATGCCAAATAGTGTGATATTGCTTAAGACCGTTTATTAAACAACTCATAAAATCACATTCCCCATTTAAAATATGCGTACCAGATATAAATAAAAACGAGCATTGAAAGGTGCACTGTGCCTGTATTAGTGTCCCCCCGGAGGAACTCCTGGATGCGAGCTGTACACGGCTAAACTGGATGCGAGCTGTACACGTCGTCTGAGGCCCTCAGACGACGTCCGGAAGTGACGAAACGCGTCAGGGTCGTAATCAACCGGAAGTGACGTTTGCGCTCCACGGAAGGTAACCAGGAAGCGAACGGTTTAGCCGTGTACAGCTCGCATCCAGGAGTTCCTCCGGGGGGACACTAATACAGGCACAGTGCACCTTTCAATGCTCGTTTTTATTTATATCTGGTACGCATATTTTAAATGGGGAATGTGATTTTATGAGTTGTTTAATAAACGGTCTTAAGCAATATCACACTATTTGGCATTTCATTTTCTCCCTATGTTATACATACCGAGAGGGTCTTGCACCACCTGGTGGTTGAATTAAGGAGACGGCAAAGATTTAAAGATCATTTTTCAAAGGCCTGTGGTTATAGACATTGTGGTGAGTGCAATCTCACGGGGGGTGACCCCCTCACGCGGTGATCGCTATTGGTGAAAGGATTTCTACGCTTACCTTCACATCCACAGTCTGCATCTTTAATTATGAACTTTCCTGTCTTTTAAACATTGGTTCTATATACAGTGTTTTATAATATCGGACACTTAGCGCTGCCTAATAAGTTTAACAAATCAAGGATTGGACACGCATTTTTTTATGATTTTCAGACTTATTGTTTATCAGGTGTTTGATCACCACTGTTTTTTTTGTTACTATATACACAAAAAAAGACTGAAAATTTTGAAAAAACACAATATTTTCTACTTTCTGTTATAAAACATAGCCAATCCAAAAATCAAATTTCTTCATAAATTTAGGCCAAAATGTATTCTGCTACATATCTTTGTTAAAAAAAAAAAAGTCACAATACGCGTTAACAAAGTATTAATTGGTTTGTGCGAAAGTTATAGCACCTACAAACTATGGTAGATACTGTAATGGCAGTGATCAACGACTTATAGTAGGCCTGTGATAGAATGGCGGGCAGTCTGATGCTAATAGACACTGGCCGGGAGAATAACTAACTGACAGTAATGTCGCGAGTAACACGGTGATCAGTAATAATACTGGACACTGTACTAATGACACTAATACGGTGATCAGTAATAATACTGGACACTGTACTAATGACACTAATATGGTGATCACTAATAATACTGGACACTGTACTAATGACACTAATACGGTGATCAGTAATAATACTGGACACTGTACTAATGACACTAATATGGTGATCACTAATAATACTGGACACTGTACTAATGACACTAATACGGTGATCAGTAATAATACTGGACACTGTACTAATGACACTAATACGGTGATCAGTAATAATACTGGACACTGTACTAATGACACTAATATGGTGATCACTAATAATACTGGACACTGTACTAATGACACTAATACGGTGATCAGTGATAATACTGGACACTGTACTAATGACACTAATATGGTGATCAGTAATAATACTGGACACTGTACTAATGACACTAATACAGTGATCAGTAATAATACTGGACACTGTACTAATGACACTAATACGATGATCAGTAATAATACTGGACACTGTACTAATGACACTAATATAGTGATCAGTAATAATACTGGACACTGTACTAATGACACTAATACGGTGATCAGTAATAATACTGGACACTGTACTAATGACACTAATACGGTGATCAGTAATAATACTGGACACTGTACTAATGACACTAATACGGTGATCAGTAATAATACTGGACACTGTACTAATGACACTAATACGGTGATCAGTAATAATACTGGACACTGTACTAATGACACTAATACGGTGATCAGTAATAATACTGGACACTGTACTAATGACACTAATACGGTGATCAGTAATAATACTGGACACTGTACTAATGACACTAATACGGTGATCAGTAATAATACTGGACACTGTACTAATGACACTAATACGGTGATCAGTAATAATACTGGACACTGTACTAATGACACTAATACGGTGATCAGTAATAATACTGGACACTGTACTAATGACACTAATACGGTGATCAGTAATAATACTGGACACTGTACTAATGACACTAATACGGTGATCAGTAATAATACTGGACACTGTACTAATGACACTAATACGGTGATCAGTAATAATACTGGACACTGTACTAATGACACTAATACGGTGATCAGTAATAATACTGGACACTGTACTAATGACACTAATACGGTGATCAGTAATAATACTGGACACTGTACTAATGACACTGGCTGGGAAAGGAATTAACATCTAGGGACAAGCAAGGGATTAACTGTGTGAGTAACAAGTGTAATGTTTGCTGCTTTTACTTACTAATCTCCCTGCTTTTCAGGTAGAAGAAACAGCCAGATTGCTGTTCCTATGTACACAGAGTTCTGTGTGTTTGTACACACAGAACTCTGTGTGTGATTGGACACAGCCAATCAGCAGTTTCAGACGAAATTGTTGGGTGAAATCTGCTGCCAAACTCATGCTGTGTCCAACCACAGCACAGGCCGGCAGGGGGCACACACATGCGCTCCCCAAACCCGGAAAGAAGGAGGGTCACAAACATGTACATGACTGTGCTTGTACTTGCCGCCCACTTGAAATATATTTATTGTGAGTAGTCGGCAGGTGTTTCAGTATTGATTGTCTGAGCTTATAACAGGAGTTTCTGTCATTTTTAGGATGTAATTAAAAAAAGTGCTCCGTCAGTAAATTTTCTATGTGTTGTCATTAAAAAAAGTTGTGGGAGGTTGGAAACAATGTCCATTAAACTGGGCGAATCAAACCGAGCATACAATAAAGAAAATGCTTGGGCAGAGGGAACCCTCGTGTGAAACCAGACATTGGATCCAGCCATATAAGCAACTGAAGTTATATACAAATGTCAGCTTTTTCCAAAAAGGAAAAATGTAACTTGGCCCCACCATCTCTTACATCTATAGCTTCTTTGTCTACTAGGAGGATGGCCTGCCTTATAAAAAATACCAATGTGAAGGATCAGGAAGAGGGACCAAGGTCACTTTTTTACAAAAAAAATCTAGATTTACATATAACTTTTGCTCTCATAAGATAAAAACTTCCCAATTCTACGGTATCAAGCAATTAATCAAAAGCGGCTCTTCTGTCAATATTTAAAGTGACTAGCTAACAAATGTCTCTCAACGTAAGTGAACAAAAAGAAACAATAGGGGTAGCAAGTGGTGATGAGAGAGTCTGAAGTAGACACGGATGGTGATCTTAGTATTGTCTGTAAAACATGCACCAAATTCCTCAAGACAGGGTGTAACACTCTCCTCTGGGGTTTAAACTCACCAAACCATTGAAATATATCAGCCTCAACAGATATCCAGATGCTAGCTCCGCATGGTGTCCTCAATCAGAGCCTCAAATGAAATCCACAGGTACCGTAAACATGAGAAGGAAAACTCCACATAGTCTAGTGAGTTTAAACCCCAGAGGTGAGTGTGACACCCTGTCTTGAGGAATTTCGTGCACATTTTACAGACAATACTAAGATCACCATCTGTGTCCACTTCGGACTCTTTCTCATCACCACTTGCACCCCTATTGTTTCTTTTTGTTCACTTACGTTGAGAGACATTTGTTAGCTAGTCACTTTAAACTTACCGACCGGCTCCTGTACATATACGTACGCAGTTTGAAGATGGATATCTCGGTAACGGCAGCAGCTGCTACCACAACCTAGGTATCCATCTTTAGAACCGGTGGTCCTGTTTACGATAATGGTGGTCTCTGCAGTGGATTTGCCACGAGATCACCATTATCGGCGGCGGGAGAGGTACCACCCCCCCCCCACCTGCCACTCTCCCGGGGAAGATGGCCCCCACCCGTCTCCATACTACAGCAGGGCGGAAGCGACGTCAAAACGTCACTTCCACCCATACGTCTTAAAGGCACATTTTTCTGTTGTCATTTTTTCAAATTACAATTTTTTTTTTTTTTTATTGCATTCAAGTCCAAATATGAGATGTGAGGTCTTTTTGACCCCAGATCTCATATTTAAGAGGACCTGTCATGCTTTTTTTCTATTACAAGGGGTGTTTACATTCCTTGTAATAGGAATAAAAGTGACCCAGTTTATTTTTTTTTTAAACAGTGAAAAAATAAATAAAATCAAGTAAAATAAATAAGAAAAAAAACATTTTTCTTTAAAGGCGCCCCGTCCCGACGAGCTCGCCCGCAGAAGCGAACGCATACGTGAGTAGTACCCACATATGAAAACGGTGAAAACATATGAACACATGTGAGGTATCGCCGCGATCACTAGAGTGAGAGCAATAATTCTAGCCCTAGACCTCCTCTAACTCAAAACATGCAACCTGTAGAATTTTTTAAACGTCGCCTATGGAGATTTTTAAGGGTAAAAGTTTGACGCCGTTCCGCGAGCGGGCGCAATTTTGAAGCGTGACATGTTGGGTATCAATTTACTCGCGTAACATTATTTTTCACAATATAAAAAAAAATTGGGCTAATTTTACTGTTGTCTTATTTTGTTATTCAAAAAAGTGATTTTTTTTTTTTCCAAAAAAAGTGCGCTTGTAAGACCTCTGCGCAAGTACGGTGTGAAAAAAAGTATTGCAATGACCACCATTTTATTTTCTAGGGTGTTAGAAAAAAAAAATATATAATGTTTGGGGGTTCTCTAGCAAAAAAAAAAAACTGTTTTTATACTTGTAAACAGCAAAATCTCAAAACAAGGCTAGTCCTTAAGTGGTTAAATATTGACAGGAGCGCTGATTCATACCGTAGTATTGGGAAGTTTTTATCTTTATGAGAGGAATTGTTTTGTTTAAGCGGCTGCTGATATACACATGATATGTGAAATAAGTGTTGTAATATTTTATACTGTGCCTGCGGTTGAAACTTAAACACCATAGCGCTGTGATAAGCAAAAGTAGGTATCAGCGGTGCTAGAATTTTTTTCCTTTTTTTTGAAAATAACTTTTGCTGCTTGTATCTCTGCTTCCCTTAAAGTGGATGTAAACCCGATTCATGAAATTTGAGCTGGGCACATATGTCTGTAGTGTTTTCTTATCTCTCTTCAGAGCACTATGTCCTGTAGCTTTCTCCTGCTCAGTAGCTCTGTTATCAGTCTGATAACTTTTGACAAGTTCTCCTAGACAAGAGCCTGAAGTGTGCGTGGGGGAGGTTGCTATAGATAGATTAGCAGTCAGCTTGCTGTTTTAGAGCAGAGCTATGCACATTCCTTTTCTACCTTTGCCAATGAGGAGAGAGGGTGTGTGCCTGTTCTCCAATCGGCTGTCTTGGCTGTATGCCCGGGCTTCACTGCAGTGCTAACCAGGAAGAGCATTTTCTAAAGGATATATACAGATGAAGACAGTAGATATACATGTAGAACTTATGTATGGAGATTTGTTTCATCTCTGTGTATCATCTGAGGTTGTTCATTACACTTGGTATATATGAGGGTTTACATCCACTTTAATTGTTTTGATTTGCAATTGTAACTGCAGGTATCCTCCTACTATGCTATTTTCTATAATTAATTATGATTCAGTCTGGATTGCACAAATGTGTACCGGGCTTAATGTCATAAAACTGGAAGATAATTTAAATTTAACTTTCTGAATATTAAAATCAGATGTCTTATTCTCCGACAGAACCAGGACATCACAGGAATGTTTGCAATGACAGAGCGGGGACATGGCAGCAATGTACGAGGGATTCTCACAGAGGCTGTGTTTGATCCTGTGTCACAGGTAAGAATTAAGTGCTGACTTTATCGTTAAACCAGACATAACCTAATCTTGTGAAATCTTATTTCTGTAAGCACTTCTGCTTTCTTTTTCCCAGTAGCTATAAAAAAGGAAATGATTAGTAATGCTGAATGTTAAATCCAAAATCCACTGTGTCATGTCGATAACTTCCTCAATCAAGCAGGAGGAAAACGTAATGGTTTTGATTTCATGCCATAATAGCACCCATAATGGGGTACATATGGTCAGCAACAGTTGTTGTAACATTTAATTAATGGTTAGCTGTAATTAAGGATCCTTGTGTGTAATGAAATTATTACCCACATCAATGCACCCCTACTAACACAAACCAAAGCTGTTAGATACATGCCGTGTGTTCCAAATCATGACCCTTCCATTTGCATTTCACTACAGAAATTGAGGTTTGTCAGCCCAGGTAGCATTTTTCTGATGTTCAGTTAATCAGGTTTGGCTCATTGTAGTCTCATTTCCTTTTGCCATACAAGACAAACCAATATATTTATTTAAATGAAGGGAGCATACTCTGCACTTCCTGGTATAGGATAGCATGGACTCTTACCATTTTGGCCATAATGCAGCACTGGGTGCCTGAGCAGTCAGTTTATAGGCCTTGGTGCTCTTATGTGGGCATGGAGAGAGAGTTCTTAGCTCTGAGTAAGTTCTGACCAGGCAACTTGGAACTTACAGAGTTTCTTCTCTTCACTTCTTTGAGGGAATGGAGCAGAAGAGATGCAAAGGAAATTGTAAGAACAAACAGTAGGGGACAATATTTTAGGATGAAGTGTACTTTTAGTACAATTTTCCTTTTTAGGGTCACATACTGTACCTTGACCTTTCAAATGTTTTACTTCCCAACTCTGCTTAGATATTGGCCAAGCAGGGACAGTTATGTAGCACACTTGAAAGAAATGCAAATGATTAATGTATTTAAAGCAGACCTTCAGTCATTTTTTCAACTTTCCATCTATTGAATCTTCTGCCCTTGTTTTAACTTTGGTTAGTAAAACTTTTTTTTTCTGCCAATAAATACCTTATACAGCCCACTTCCTCTTTCTTGTCTGGTCATTAGCCTAGGCTTATGGCATCATACACCGCTATCTCTCTCTTGTGAAACCATAGGTTCAATCGAGGCAGACCTCTTTTGCATGTACATTTATGAAAAACATAAAAAGACTATATAGTTATCCTTAAAAATTCCAGGCAGCTATAGTAATTCATAGTAACAGAAATTGATTGCAATCTCTCTGATTCCCAGCTATGTCAATGTTGCTGGAAATAGGTGAGAGAGAATTCTTTAGAAAGCAAATCAATGGATTTAAAGTAATCTTTGGGGTTGATTTACTAAAACTGGAGAGTGCAAAATTGGGTGCAGCTGGGCATGGTAGCCAATCAGCTTCTAACCTAAGCTTGTTCAGTTAAGTTTTGACAACAAAAACCTGGAAGCTGATTGGTTGCTATGCAGAGCTTCACCAGTTTTGTCACCCTTCAGTTTTATCAAATCAATCCCTAAGTCTCTACCTTATTTTGCTACATGCAATACTCCAATGTCTTGCTGCTGGTTGTACCTATGTCTTTTTTTTTTGCACAATAAAACACAAAAACAATATTTGTGCAAAAAAAGCAAACTAAATTCAGGCTGGCTTAAAAAAAAAGTAGGCTTGATACTACCAAGTTGGCCAAACTCACTATAACCCGATCTAACATAAATCTCCTTTAGATTTACCAACAACGATATGTAACAACCTTTCTGGTTGGATATGAATTATGTTTAGTTTAGGTGGTCCTTGTAATACATCATTGGTAAATCTAAAGGGAGTTGGGGGCGTGGCCTGGAGCGGCATGCAGTAGGACGCAACTAGACAGAGCTCCGCCGGCCATTGATCCGTTTTTCACATCCTGAGACCGTCAAACGACTTACCTCAGCCCTCACCATACCGCCGCCAAACCGGCAACTTACAGGGGTCATGTCACCTACCAAAAAGGCATCTGCAGCGGCCGCAAAGCTTGAGCAATACCGCCGGCTAGGCACAGATCCCTCCAGCCAAGATGGCGCCGCCGCGCTGGATGAAGAATCTCCTGCTGGGACTGACACAGCGAGGGTGCTGGAGGCAATCTCATCATGCCAGGAAGCCATAACTACATGCCAGACATCCCTCACAGCGCGGATTGAAGAGGTTAAGGTGGACATTTCACTGGTAAGGCAAGACTTTCAAAAACTAAAAGGCAGGGTCACTGAGGCAGAGAACAGGCTGAGCAATATGGAGGATTCCCTCCCCCCCCTGCAAAACACAACATCTGAGCTGCAGCACCAAGTGAATCAACTGATTCAGAAACAGGATGACATTGAGAACCGCCTCAGGAGATGCAACCTCAGATTTGTGGGTCTTCCTGAGGGGTCAGAAGGAACAGACCCCCCCACGTTTCTTGAAAATCTGCTCTGCGATACATACGGCAGAGATTCTTTCTCTCCTACATTTGTGGTAGAACGCGCACACCGCATGTCGGGCAGACCACCACCAACTGGAGCCCCCCCACGCACGTTCATCGCGAAGTTCCTGAACTACAGGGATAGGGATGCCATACTTCGCCTCAGCAGACTAAAAGGGAACATTCCTCTGGGAAACAAAATGATAGCGATTTATCCGGACTTTTCTGCAGAGGTGCAGCGGAAAAGGCGCACATTCATGGAGGTTAAAAGGCGCCTCCGCATCAAAAATATCAAGTACGCCATGCTTTTCCCGGCCCGCCTCCGTGTAGAGGGGGAGGACAGAGCACACTTTTTTGAGGACCCGGAAGCCGCCATCACCTGGCTGGAACAGAGGGAAAACCACGGATAAGTCTTAGTTCCACTTATACTCACCTATATGCCTATGTGACTCCTGTGGATCCTTCACTCTCCAATACTCAGCTCCTTTCCCGCGGATTGAATACAAGCTTGAACTTTTACGCAAAATACAGGATGGACTGTCCGTCCCTACACTCCCTTCCTATTCCCCCTCCTGTTCTCCAGTGATGGATACATTTCCTCCTGACCCTGCAAGGACTGAATACACCCCTACACACTATAGACCATGACCGGACTTTAACCAATACCGCAGCAATACATCCCATCAAGAGCATCCAGCTGACAACGAACCGTGAGAACTCCCACCGTGCACCACCTAGTGCAACTATTCGACGGACATCTTGCAGCCCCACGCCATCTCAGATACGTACCTATACTTACCCCAACAGTGTCCACACAGACAACCGACGGAGCTAGACAACGTCTACAAAGTACTCACCAAGAGTGGTGAGTAAAGTCCTAAAATGCGCAACGACACGCAGCGTATCTTCGCCCCACGCAACACAGTTCACCACCTGAAATGGAGCAAATTATCCTCGGCAACGCTATACATGCGATTCGGGACTTCCAAGATTGTTGGTAACCCTAGTATAGCAACTGCCATTTATATATGCTTAAACTCTAACCTTTTCTCCACAGGAAGGACAATGTTTATGCCCAGTTGGCAGTTCGGGATTGAAGCTCGCACCAGGTTTGGAAGGTGCAGAGCGGGGAGGGGGGAAGGGGTTTTCAGATTATTGAATGTTCTACTATTCTACCCAATGTCTAAACCACTTAATTGCTATCACATCAACCCCATGGTGTTCTTGTTAATGGTCATGTTTTTCGGTGTATGTGCTAGGCTATTAGGGGGAGGGGGGAGAAATCTGATTCCTGGGGCTCAATACCACATGTACATTTTCAAATGACTAACTTAAAATTCACAACGTGGAATATCCGCGGGCTCAGGGAGCCCATAAAAAGGTCAGCGGTGTTTTCAATCCTAAAAAAACAGAGGGCTGATGTGGTGGCTCTGGTTGAGACGCACGCTGAAGGCCTCGCACATAGAGTGCTCAAGAGACCATGGATTGGATGGGCGTACCATTCAACACACACCACACTATCTAGGGGAGTCTCCATTTTAATCGCTAAAAGCACTCACTTTGAGCTCCAGGACTCAGTAATCGACTCACTGGGCAGGTATGTACTACTGAAAGCTAAGATACACGGAGACATGCTTCTCCTTATGGCGTTCTATGTGCCGCCACCGTTCAGCGCGGGTGTCATTGCTGCTGGTTTTGATTTCATGGCCTTGCATCCTGACATCCCTGCTGTGTGGCTTGGTGACTTCAACAACGTTCTAGATCCAGCCATAGACAGACTCAACACATCATCTACAGAGCCAGTGGCGTCACACCCCACAAGATTCGCCAGACTACTATCTGACTTTAACCTAGTGGATACGTGGAGGTTCAGGAACCCTACAGACAAGCGGTTTTCCTGCTTCTCCACGTCCCATCGAGCCATGTCCCGAATAGACCTAATCTTGGTGTCTAAGGTGCTTCTCCCTAGACTGTCAGACGCGGGCTTCTCTCCTAGATCTCTATCAGACCACTGTCCTTACTGGGCCATACTCACCGTCCCTCACAACCGCCCCCCGACGTCGTGGAGGTTAAACCCTTTCTGGCTGACACTATTGCCGGAGGAGGATGACCTCTCGGCGGAGTGGGGAAACTATTTTCATTTCAACGAGGGGTCTGCCTCAGTTCAGATAGTGTGGGAGGCTTTCAAGAAACACGCACGTATGATACTAACTAACAAAATTAATAACATTAAAAGAGTATCAGAATCGGCCATAATCAAGGCGGAGGGGAGCCTCCGAGATGCTGAAAAGACATTTCTCGAGACCCCCACTGCAGACAGAGCTGACAACCTTAAGCTCTGCTCTAGGGTGTTGACCCAGCTACACTATGAAAAGTCCAAAAGAAAACTTTTTTTCCATAGACAGAGGTCATTCGAACATGGGGAACGGGCGGGAAAACTCCTCGCATACTTGATACACAGCGAGGACAGACCCCCTGTGGTAATCTCGCTGCGTTCATCTAGCGGAGCTATAGAAACAGAACCACATAGTGTCACAGATATCTTTAAAAAATTCTTCCACAAACTTTACACAGCAACAGCCTCACCAGATATCACCCCAATGGAAACATTCTTAGGAGAGCTGACAATTCCCCAGCTTTCTGCAGAACAAGTTGAGGAACTAGAAGCCCCACTGACGATAGACGAGGTATCAAGAGCCCTGGCGGAGCTCCCGGCCTCGAAATCTCCGGGCTCGGACGGCCTACCAGTGGAGTTCTACTCCACATATTCGGAAGTACTGATCCCCAGAATGTTACAGTTGTACGAGGCCATATTCAAGGACTCTAGACTACCAGCATCCATGAGAGAGGCCACCATAGTATTGATCCCCAAACCAGGAAAGGACCCACTCATTCCCGAGTCCTACCGCCCCATATCTCTACTCCAAGTAGATATCAAAATTCTTGCAAAAATCCTAGCCATTCGCCTTAACAAAGTAATCCTCTCCCTAATACACAGTGACCAAGCGGGGTTTATGCCGGGTAGAAATACATCCTTCAACCTTAGAAGACTGTTTATGAACCTACAAGCCGCTCATGACAATACAGGATCTAGAATAATCGTCGCCTTGGACACAGCCAAGGCGTTCGATTCAGTGGAATGGGTGTACTTGTGGAGGTGCCTGGGCAGATTTGGGTTCGGCCCAAACTTTATAAAATGGGTGCAACTCTTATACCAATCTCCATCAGCAAGGGTACTAGCAAACGGATGGCCATCTGACCAATTCCTGTTATCTAGGGGCACAAGACAGGGGTGTCCTCTGTCGCCTCTGCTCTATGCATTGGCGGCAGAACCCCTGGCCGTGGCCATCCGGGCACACCCCGAAATTAAAGGGCTTAGCCGGGGAGATGTGACCGAAAAAATCAGCACCTACGCAGACGACACCCTGTTATACCTAGATGACTCTAAAAACTCCCTGCCCCTTGCACTGGACCTTATAGAAAGATTCGGTAGGTTCTCCGGCCTCCGGATCAACTGGGACAAATCCCAGATACTACCCCTCGACAGTTACCCGCAATCCAGGGACAGGGCCGAACTACCCCTGCAGAGAGTAGACACCATAAAATATTTGGGCATAAAGACCACCAAAGACCCAGCAGACTACGAGACACTCAACATAACCCCGCTGTTTGCAATGCTTAAGCACAAAACACAGGTGTGGGCCCGCCTTCCACTGGGAGTAATGGGACGAATCAACCTGACCAAAATGGTCCTCCTACCTAAAATTCTCTACATGCTTTGGCACTCGCCAATATACCTAGTGCTTAGGCATTTCAAGCTGATGGAAGCCATTATAAAACCATTCGTATGGGGCAATAAAAGACATAAAATAGCTTGGCAGAAACTTAAAAACCCCACGGACCTGGCAGGAATGGCTGTGCCGGACTTTAATGCTTATTACATCGCAGCGCAGCTATCCCAGCTATTTCATGTGGATAAGACAGATAGGGAAAGATTTCTGCACTTAGTGTGCCCAAAGAGGTCCCAGACATCACAAGATCCACTAACTGTAATAACGGGGAAAGCCACAGGGGCAGACAGGAACACCAACCGTAAAACACTACCCTACCACTATACCAAAATATGGAACCTGTCCATGCATAGACTCCAACTACCGACGATTAACGAATTCACTCCTCTGTGGCACAATTCAAATCTCCCTGAATTTGATTCGCTACCGGGCAGTGAACTATGGAGCTCCAGAGGGATTATCTACTTACTACATATAGTACACCACGACAAGCTAAAAACGTTCGATAGGCTAAAAATAGAATACATGCTCCCAAACCAAATGCTTTTTAGGTACATGCAATTGCGTCATGCCTTTTATACACAATTCCCCTCGGGGGAATGTCGCATGGTAAGCAACCCATTAATGGAAGCAGTGAAATGCCCTGACCCAAAAAAACTAATCTCTCAGTTCTACTCAATGCTAATGACACCACAGGCTACTTCATCAGCCTACGCCCTGAAAACAAGGTGGGAAGGAGAGGTAGGCACACTGGCAGATGACGAATGGAGCGATGCTCTAGACGCATGCAAACTAGTGTCCCCCAGACTGTCAGACCGTCTGACCCAACTGTTCATTATCCACAGAGCATACCTCACGCCACTACGACTTTCCAAATACAGGGGGGATCAGTCCACAATGTGCACAATCTGCAACCAAACAACCGGAACCTTTTTTCATTTACTGTGGCAGTGCCCCCAAATTCAGGCGTACTGGGCACAAGTGGTAAGATTCCTACATGACACAATGGGCTCCCCTGTAACACTGCAGCCCAAACTCTGCCTATTGGGCATTTTATCAGACCCCGAAATAAATAAATTCCAAAAAGTCTTCGTGCACGAAACACTCTTCTCTGCTCGAAAGGTCATTGCTAGGGCCTGGATGAGACCTAATCCTCCGGAGCTTTCGCACTGGCTGGCTGAAGTCAACAATACATTACCCTATAAAAAATTGATTTATATACACAGAGGCTGCCCCCTGAAGTATGAACAAATATGGGACAAGTGGACACAGTCATCTGACACCTGTACTTAAAATACAAACTAGGTAACAAGATAGCCCAGGGACCAAACCCCCCCCCCGGCCACGTTCACTAAGGTACTACAACATGACCAAGCTAAATTAGCACAACAAGACAGATTAGCCTCACATGCATACCATGGGTAAGAAGGTAACCAAAAGGAAGAAAAAGCTGAGACATGGGTTATAACACTGAACACAACTTTATTCATATGTTTGGAAAATGCAATGTTATTTCTTTTTATGGTTTTCACAGGGTACACCATACTCCTTTTCTTTTTTTTTCTTTATTCTTTGTTAATCCTCAATAAATCTGCATTTAATGTCACAAGCTTTGACAGAACTCACCCGATATAACTACATTGCTAGAAATATCACAACATTGTTACGTGCAAGGCCTACCAAACCGAAATAATACCCTTGCCAATGTATAACCTGAAGATATTACAATGTATTTGTTCACGATGTACCTCTGTAATTCTTTATTTTTTTTATGACAAATAAAACTTTTATGATTAATAAAAAAAATTTAAAGGGAGTTGTACAATCAGATTGTAGCATGCATGGCCTACTTTAGTTAAATAATCTTAGCATTACATAAAGTCAGTCCCCATATACAAATTTAGGCTCGGTTCACACATAAACCGGCCTCGGATCGCACAGCAACGCTGTCTGTCCCTGTTCTCCGATTCAGGGATGAGTCAGGGCAGAATTTTTGCCTGAATTCGGCCCTGAGACGGCGGCAAAGACGAACACATCATCGGAATACTAGACAAAAATGTATAGGCAAAACAATAGGTGAGCTATCCCTTTAAAGGATAAGTTCACCTTTCTGAATATGTTACATGTTACACCCATATTTAGGGTGTAGTTAGGGTCACACCCATATTTAGGGTGTAACTTGTGACATGTTCAGCATCAGGAGCCCCCCTCCCCTTGTGGCAGCGAACTCCCTGTACTCACTGCCACAATTCAAAGAGAGCATAGCTGTGAGGCTCTCCACCCACACAGTTGCGTCATTGATTCACAGATCCCTGTGAATCAATGAACTATAAGTACTGACAGCCTTTTGCGGCTGTCAGCTTGAAGTTCTCAATGAACTACCATGGCGCTGTGGTAGTTAAAGCAGAACTTCAGTAATTTTCTCATCTTTCCATCTATTAAATCTTCTGCCCTTGTTTTAACCTTGGATAGTAAATACCATTATACAGCCCACTTCCTGTTTCTTGTCTGGTAAAAAACCTAGGCTTATGACATCATGCACAGCTCTCTCTCTCTCTCTCGTGAGAGTTTACCAGGAAGGGAGGGAGTCATAAGAGGGCCAGTGAGAGCTGCAGAGCTGAAGGTGTGCCTCTGTGTAAATCCAGGAAGTGAACAGGCAGCAGCTTCAGCTGCCCACAGTTAAAATGGTTGCAGCCAAACTCAGTGGAGGGAGATTTCTGCAGCATATTTGGCAAGTACAGAATCACGGTATATATAAAATAATATGCAAAGTGGTTGGAGGGAAGCTTCAGAATGGCAAAGATGTTTTTCTTACAAATTATGTGAACAGACTGCAGTTCCTCTTTAATTGATTATTCCTGTCAGTGTAAAACTGCCTAGCCGTACGATGTATGGGCAGACAGCTTACTCTGACAGTCTGCAGGACACCTGCATGACATTAGCGATCTGCCAAACGCTGGTGCTTCCAGGCTCCTAAAACAAAAACTAGTAAATGCACATTTTTTTACCTGCAAAAAAAAATGTGCCTTTATTATTTTTTTTTTTTAAAGGTGAACTCATCTTTTAAATAGGTTTTGGAAATAACGTAAACCTATAACGTCAAGAGAATAAATTATTTGTGACATATATATACAGTCCATGTGCAGATACAATGCAGACAAATAGTGCAAGTCACACTCATAGAGTGGATTATTTCTTGCAAATTATCCAATTGTGTGAAAAGCCCAATGTGCCCACAAGAACATGGCACTCTTCAGTGTTCATCCATGCTCAGAAGCTCCTTACCAGATGGTAGAGATCTCATACAAAAGAGATAAATTGCACCTGGCTGTGATAGAGCTATGGATACTCCAGCGTGCCACAAAAATCACACAGAACATAAAAAACAACACAAAGGCAAACCCCATAGTGTGGTAGTTTAGAAATTGAATCCCATTTATTTTGAAAACCACTCACATTCAAGAGATGAAAAACGAACCTTTACAATGAACAACTCTGCTGATTTCCCACTGGCGATAGTGATGACATCACGTAGCAAGCCCCGTCTGACATGTTTGGGCATTGGGCGGGACTTGCTACCTATTCCTGCACCTTATTTGTGAATACATGCTACATATGTATTGTGGATGTCACCGGCTGGCCTCTCTCCCCTGATGATGTGCTGTGTAGAGAGGCTAGCCAGTGACATCCGAAATACATACTACATACCAGTTGTATTGGATCTGCAAATGGATTTGGTGTAAATGTGACAAATTATTTCCTCACCTGACGATTGTTTGAGTTATTACCAATACCTGTTTAAAGAGATATTGAATCTATTGTTTTGCTTATATACTTTTTAAACTACTCATCCATATGGCAGGTTACTCATACAGATTACAGAAATCACTATGCAATGTCTAGCTCTGAGGAAGCCAAGAAATGGCTGTAACAGCCTGGTTATGGTTTCATTTTTCCTCAGAAGAAAATCTTTTCTCATTCTGGAATGTACCTTAGGAACACAGCTTGAAAATTTCCCTTATTCTGCTTTTTGGTTTGCCTTGTGGCAGAGGTTTGTGGTGGGTATGTTACAGAGATTTCTGGTCTTTATCAAATAGAAACTGTATACATTGTATAGAAAAGGACAAAAATTGCAGGCCTATACATGCAACCATATGTGCAGTAAATATAAAAAAAAACTCACCCAAGCTCTACCGCTATATAGTATAGTCGGTGTGTAGAGTAGTCGGTGCTCTGGCTAATTAAGCTCACAAAAGATCCATAGAAAGTACAGCCCGGCAACTCGACAGCTTCTCCATAGAAAATATTTATTTAAGCATTACAGCAATAACATTATTCAAAAATGTTGATGCGTTTCAGTCATAGGCCTTCATGCTTTTGATGAAGGCCTAAGGCTGAAACGCGTCAGTTGTTGGATGATGTTATTGCTGTAATGCTTAAATAAATATTTTCGACGGAGAAGCTGTCAAGTTGCCGGCCTGTACTTTCTATATGTGCAGTAAATGTTATGCGACTTCCTGATGCTGCAGCCATGTCTCACCAAATACATGTATAGACAAACTCCATGAACCATCATTTGTATGTTTATTATCCATTTAAAAAAATGACAACCCATTCCTTCACAGTCATAGCTGCCTAGGTTTGAGACAGAAGTAATACTTTGCTCCCATGATCCCTTGAAAGCTTTATGTGCTCTCTCAGTGCTTGCGCTATCTTCCACTACATAATGTAATGGAGGTTGGCAGTCAGACACACATTTTTTGGGAGATATGAAAGAAAGTTGCCAGTTTCATATTAGCTTCTCTTTAAGTTCAAGTTAAATAGCAAAAAGTGATATATTTAGTAAATTTAAACCACACAAATATTAAAGGATATGTAATGGGGTCTGCCTAGAGTGGAGAACAGTGACTGTCAGTCACTGCTCTCTGCTCTGCCCCTCCAGGACTCACCTGAAGGGTCGGGCCAGAGAGGGAGTGGGCACAGTTTGCGCCAGCTTTCAGCCACACACTGAGAGCTGGAGCCAGCTGTCAATCGGGCATTTGGGTGGATCCTGATAGTATTGTTGCAATCCTTCCAGACCGTGGAATGGCTCTGCCACTATAGTTAACAGTGTACAATAGCTCCCCAGATAGCAAGGATAACTTGCCACAAATTTGTGTCAGTGTTGAATTATAAGCCTGTTAACTTGCTGCACATTTTCACTGGCAAGTTGTACACTTGCAGGGCACTTGGAGCACAAGTTCTAGTTGACCCCTTGCTACTTTGTAGCAAATTTTATGTGCCAAGTCTCTAGCAAGAGCAAAGTTGCAGTGGTAAGTCTACAGCAAGAACTCTGCAAGTCACAGTGACCCCTGTGGTGGGATGACTATTGCACAACATAACTGATCCAGAACTTGCAGCAGACTCGCAGAATGTTTGCAAAGAAAGCTGATCTGGAGTCATGCAATGTGGATTTGTTTTGATTGTGCAAAAAACTTGTGAAGTCTGGCATATCTAGCAATAGCTTAGCAAGTCATTTTCAAACTTGCAGCACAATTGCTTGCTATCTGGGCCACTATAAGCTGACTCTGGGTCACAGGAGAGCAAAAGTAAGTACACCCTTGTGACTCATATCAGAAGTATGGTCAAAAAAAGGTTTGGCCATTCTTCTCTTTTAATTACCCCTTAATATTATATCCTATATTTAAAGTGTAACTATACTTTTAGTGCAGTTACATTCTTTATTTAAAAGCCCCCGCTCCAGCGAGAACTCTGGTCTCTGATTCACCAAGGGGTTCACAGCCATTAGTGAGAATCTTCAAATCTGCCCATATGCTAGGTAATCTCTGTTCAATCCCATGGAGTGATCAAACTCCAGCAGAATATTAAAATAAAAGTTAAAAAAGTAGACTGCAGTTTGTTATATCGCTGGCAATTGCACATAATGAATTTAGTCCTGAATTACTAATTTGTCAGATTAGGTGAAGTAAACCTGTGTTCACAAGGTGAAGTAAACCTGTGTTCACAAGGCGAAGTAAACCTGTGTTCACAAGGCGAAGTAAACCTGTGTTCACAAGGCGAAGTAAACCTGTGTTCACAAGGCGAAGTAAACCTGTGTTCACAAGGCGAAGTAAACCTGTGTTCACAAGGCGAAGTAAACCTGTGTTCACAAGGCGAAGTAAACCTGTGTTCACAAGGCGAAGTAAACCTGTGTTCACTGTAGACTTCTAATCATATGATCGGGTTCGGTGTTCACAAATTCTACTTCACATAAGTGTTTGAAGTGTCCACATGTTCGCTTCACTACACTTTAGTAAATCAGGCCAAGGATCAGCTCATTTTACTCTTTAGTAAATCAATTTAGGTAGAAAAAAAGAAACCTTTCATTCTGATAACATTTGTTTTGTTCTCTCAAGGAATTCATAATTAATACCCCATGTGAAAATGCAGCAAAGATGTATATTGGCAATGCAATGAAAGGAAATTATGCTGCTGTATTTGCCCAGCTCATCATAAATGGAAAGTCTCAAGGTTGGTCTTTTCAGAATAGTTGTAATCTATTTCTTAATGCATATAAAAACGTATTAAAGTTAATTGTGGAGTAGTAACTGTATAAAAGCTCTCAACTCTTTCTCAAAGAAAACCTATATCTTCTGAACAATCACATGGAAAATAGAAGACGCAGTGATTTATGGATGTGACCAAAAACATAGCGGTGGTTTTAGAGCATGAATATATACTGACCAACCTTTTATTTTCTACAAGCTATATAGAATTCACTAATATGGCAGACAGTAGCAGGGATTTCATAAGACAGTAGCAATACACTACATACAGACGAGCGGATTTCTTGGTCCGGCGTAGTTACGACGTAAAGATTTGAAGCATGTTTCAAATCTAAAGTCCGTCAGATTTGCGGCTGGAAAAGTCAGCTGAAAGTCCGGGGAAGCCCACACACGATCTGATTGTCAGCCGGCTTTAGTCCGTCAGCGTCCGTCTGACTTTTGTAGGCGAAAAGTCCGACCGTGTGTATGCGGCATTAGACTTCACATGTCCCTACTTGCTTCAAAAGTCACCAAAAGCTGCCACTGGTGGAACAGTGTTGGATCTTCCATGCAGACTTTTATTGCATACCACAAATCCAGGTGGGAGGATGAACACTATATTGTAATGCCCCGTACACACAGTCGGACTTTGTTCGGACATTCCGACAACAGAATCCTAGGATTTTTTCCGACGGATGTTGGCTCAAACTTGTCTTGCATACACACGGTCACATAAAGTTGTCGGAAAATCCGATCGTTTTAAACGCGGTGACGTAAAACATGTACGTCGGGACTATAAACGGGGCAGTGGCCAATAGCTTTCATCTCTTTATTTATTCTGAGCATGCGTGGCACTTTGTCCGTCGGATTTGTGTACACACCATCGGAATTTCCGACAACGGATTTTGTTGTCGGAAAATTTTATCTCCTGCTCTCCAACTTTGTGTGTCGGAAAATCCGATGGAAAATGTCCGATGGAGCCCACACACGGTCGGAATTTCCGACAACACGCTCCGATCGGACATTTTCCATCGGAAAATCCGACCATGTGTACGGGGCATATCAGTGTATAAGTTGACAGGAGATCCCACAGCACACAGAAGGGTAGCAGGTATTTCACACACCTGAATGTGTGGAAAACTGGCTCTGAGCCAAAGAGTTGGCATTTCAACAAACAGGCCACCAGAAAGTTAAGTATAGAACCTCTTCTATTGTAGGTATTTAATTCTTTGCAAGTGTCCCTGTGTTGACAGGGTCTCTTTAAGCCAAGATGGTATTTGTAAATTCAAACCATGTATTTTACGTATGTTTCCATCACGAAAGTATAGTTTACATACAGTATTTGTATGTAATTAACAATATCAATCTGTCATGCTAAATTCTATTTAATTTTTTTGTAAAGGAATAACTTATGAACTCTCTTTTGTAGGTCCACACTGTTTCATTGTCCCTGTTCGAGACCAAAATGGAACTATGTATCCAGGAGTAGAAGCGGTGGACATGATGTTCAAAGAAGGTGAAAAAACTTGACCCATGTTTTTGCATAGAAATATAAGTGCAGTAAAGCAAACTAAATAAGCAGAACCTGCACGTTAATTTCATATTTTAGGCTTGAAGATTAGTTAAAACCCCAAAACATTATATATTTTCTGAAAGAAAGAGTCAATGGAGAATTAAATGGTGGTAGTTGCAATTTTTAGGTGACATAATTTAAGCACACATGTTTATCAAACTCATAATTTCAGTAAAAAATACACTAAGGTTGTTTTCAGTGCATACAAACACAATATGTTACCCGATTTTTGTCAAGGTATGAAAGATGAGGTTGCATTAGGCAAATAGATACCAAACAGGCTAAGCTTTAAAATGTGTGTTTCTGTCAAAGCGCAACAAATTTTGGTACCCACAATTGTTCGTAGGCGATAAACCATGAATGATGGCCCTAGAATTACTGCTCTTACTTTGACGTGCACGGCAATACCTAATATGTGTAGCTCAACTATCATTTCCTGACAGACTCCATGGCAGCATACATATGGGTTAAGCCTGCCTCCTCTACTATGCCATAAGATCTCACTCCCATAAATTTTAACTCAGAGCCAGAGGCCATGTTCTTTTTTGCCCTCCTCCTAGGGCCCTGTGTGTTTGGAATCTTGGCTTTTTCCTTCGTTCAGGTGGTAATGGCTATGGCCAAGGCCTGGTGGCTCAGCGTGTAAGCCATATCTGGAAGATGACGTGAATTATGTATTGTCAGGGCTGTGCTCAGCCCTTCCTTCTCTGAGCTGGCCGCTCAGCTGTCGGTTAATTGCCAGCTCCTATCTCTCCACAGTGACTCACCTGTTGATGATATCCTGCTTGTCAGTCCTGCTTACTTAAGCCGTCCAGCCCAGTTGATCTCTGCCTTCGCCTGGTCAACATCACAGAGATTCTCTCCTGCATGCCTGTTAAAGACTTGCTTGGCTGACGTTTCTTCTTGCTCCAGATCCTGCTTGCTGTTCCACTACGCTGATTTCTGTCTCCCTGACTTTCTGGCTTGTCTGACTATCCGTTCCGGTCACCGAACTTTGGCTGTGTTTTGACTACATTTGTTCTATTTACTTTTATTATTAAACTGTATTTCTATCCCGGTCTGATTCATGGTTTCTGACAGTAGGCGAAGGCCACGAATTCAGAAGATGCAGTCAATCCTCTTGTTGGTAATATTTTTTGCAGATTGATAAGCAGGATCACCGCATAGATCATTTTGCCATGGCGTTAGTCACGTGGCTTACCTGGAATCTCCCACTGTGGCTGCTCCGGTACAACCTGTGTTGCAGGCCGTCCCTGCTGCTGCTCCAGTCTCTGTGTAGGCACCCGCATAGATTTGGGGGGCGATCCAGTCCAATGCAGAGGGTTTCTCAACCAGGTTGAGATATACTTTAAGATTTTGCCCAAGGCGTTTGCAATGGACAGAAGCAGAGTAGGTTTCTGAGAGAGCCTTGGCCTGGGTAAACCCTCTATGGGAGACGCAAAAACCCATTGTCCTAAGTTACCTAGAGTTTGTGTTTTTTTTTCTTTTCCTTCGCCTGGTCAATATCACATTCTCTCCTGTGTGCCTGTTAAAGAATTGCTCGGCTGACATCCTTCTGGCTCCAGATCCTGCTTGCTGTTCCACTACTCTGATCTTTGACTTCCTCATTCTGTCTGATTCATGGTTTCTGACATGCGTCCCTTGTCAGTTCCTGCAGTCTCCAACTATCAGCAGGGTAGAAAAGGACATATAGATGCGGTGCCAATGAAGAGCTAAGGCCATCAGCGGGCAAGTGGCAGTTTGGCTGGATAGCCCTGCTAATAGCGGGTGGACTTAAAATGTCCAGATTGGATACAGCAGTCTCCCTACACCAGGACATATGGATGTGGTGCCATTGAAAAACTATGCCCTTGCCATTGTCGGGCAAGCGTCAGTTTGGCTGGATAGCCCTGCTATTAGCGGGTGGTCTCCCTACACCAGGCTGAGGTTGCGTGAGTGCCATCATGTAGTAATTTACATTTGTCCTTGTGCTCCATGGCAGCTGTTTCTGTGATTAAATGTGTCCTTTCACCTTTGTCTTTCCTCCCTGGCTTTCATGGCAGTTGCAGTGCCTCTGCATTCCAAGCTGCCACTCTCTCTTCTGGCCTGGCGTCCATGGGTTACTCCTGCCCAGGGATCCAGCACATGCACGCTATGTGCGGCAGTGACGTCATTACGGTGGGGACATTTAGTCAGCTGTCAGTACTGTTGATATTGGGATTTCCCTGCGGGCAGTTTGCAGCAGTTTCCATTGTTGAATCATCACAGGTGTATGCTCTGCATTAATACCCTATCGTGCTTGCCAGTCTGTGATCCTGGTGCATCCTTATTGTGCTCTATGGCTCTATCACCTGTGCAGGTTGGCTGACTGTGCAGTTCCACACTATGGATGTGTCACTGCCCCCCCCCCACCTTGCGTAGCAGGTAAGAGAGGGTTTGTTTAACCCTTTCCTTGCTTGCCTGGGGACTATTATAGGGTTTTAACCCTTTCCTTTCTACCCTATTTTATTTTTATCAGTCTTGCAGGTCAGATCGACAATACACAGCACAAGATTATGGAGACCTCATTAGGTCACAACATCGACATTCTTCTTCCAGATCTGGATGTCATAGGTCACCATCAAGGTCCAGGCATCACAGATGAAACTCTGCAGCCATGCTTAAAGCAATGAAAATGTGAAAGGAGAATATGGACGCAGTATTCAAGAGTGTTTTCAGATAAAGCAGTCAGAAACTTGGTAGTTCAGGAGCCAAAGCTGGTGTCGGTTTTCCATGGTGAGGCTTCAACTGACGACATCCGCATGGTGGCATGGGTTATACTCTTGTCTCGTCGTAAATTTTATCATGACTACGACATTATGACGAACACATCAGACAATTTTGACATATTTTTGGGACCATTGGCATTAATACAGCGAACAATGCTATAAAAATGCATTGATTACTGTAAAAATGGCACTGACAGTGAAGGGGTTAACTGTGTTCCCTGGGAGGTGATTCTAACTGAAGGGGGAGGGGACTGACTAGAGGAAGTGACGGATCGTGGTTCCTAGCTAATAGGAACACTCAATCTGTCACTCCTCTCAGAACAGAACAGGGAAGTGTGTGTTTACACACACTCGTCCCTGTTCTGTGTCTCCTGCTCATGATCGCTCGTGGCCGGCGGTCATCGCGGCCGTCGGTCACGAGTATCGGCACCCCTGCTGTGCAGCGGGGGCGCGCCTGCTATCCCGACCCCGCGAGCCGACGTATAGCTACGACCAGTTCAAACTCGCCAGCTATTAAGGCCTCCCACTCTCGTGTTTGGCCGGACAGAGCCTCTACCCACTCTCATGGAGGTTAGCATGCGATCATAGATATCCACTGCTATATAGACCGAACAATCTCCTTGAGGTAGTGATTCCACATATAGATTGAAAAAAATGCTCCAATAGTGTAGTACCGTTTAAAAATGTAATCAAAACTAAAACAACACGTATGCACTCACATTCAAGATAAAAATAGTAGGCAAATCACTTCACAACAGTTAGGAAACATAACGGCACAACATGCGATGGTAATGAAAACACAACGAACGGCTACAGCGGACCCAGGGAGTATGGATGCTACCGATTTTCTCACCCCTCCGCAGCACACGTCCCTCCACTGATCCCCGCTCCGTCACCCTTCACTCCTTCCTCTAACACACGTGTAGGATTGCCGTGTAGCCACACCCCTAAATGTTTCGTCACTGGGACTTAATCATGGGGTTCATTCTAATTTATTATCGCTGTTTTCTAGCTGGTCTGAAGCCACTTTTGATGTAAAGGGACAGTTTTGGTTGCTATGGACAATCTCCAGTTTCCAGGCAGAAAGAATAGTATTTATAATATAAAACTGCATGCAGGACACTGGACAAACCACTAGGGACAAAGGGGATGTGTAATTATTTGATACAGTACTGTAATCTGTAAGATTACTGTATACTGTATCTATACTTTGTATTACTTTTTGAATTTGGCGCCAAACTCCGTCCCCGTGCGTCGCAACGCTCGCAGGGAACAGAGCTCGGCACTGTGAATCGAGCGAGACACGGCGGCTCCCATATCACAGCGGGGAGACATTGCAGGATCCAGGGGACAAGGTAAGTAACCTCTACAAGGATCCTGCGATGCAATCCCGAGTCTGGCTCGGGGTTACCGCTTTTGGTATTAAAAATCCACCCCGAGCCGGACTCGGGAATACCGCCAAGGGAGTTAAAGGAGTTGTAAAGGCAGAAGGTTTTTTTATCTTAATGCATTCTATGCATTAAGATAAAAACCTTTTGTGTGTAGTAGCCTCCCAAGCACCCCCCTAATTACTTACCTAAGCCCCATCTCTCTCCAGCGATGTCCACGAATGTCGTCGAAAGCTGTCTGGGAACACTCCTCCTAATTGACTGATAGACAGCAGCGGGGCCATTGGCTTCCGTGGCTGTCAATCAAAGTCAGTCATCCAATCGGGGAGTGGGGGCAGGGTCGGGTCAAGGGCTCTGTGTCTGAATGGACACACAGAGCTGTGACTCGGCTCCAGTGCCCCCATAGGAAGCTGCTGACTGTGAGGGCACTCAATTGGAGGGAGAGGCCAGGAGCAGCAAAGAAGGACCCGAAAAGAGGAGGATCCGGGCTGCTCTGTGCAAAACCAACTGCACAGAGGAGGTAAGTATAACATGTTATTTATTTATTTTAAACAAGACTTTACAATCAGTTTAAATATATTTTTCCTGCAAGCAGTAAGCTGTAAGTATCAGAATTTGAGCTGGTATCAGCCTCTTGCAGTCTCTGTATAGCAAAGCTGAGAGAGGAGGAGAGGAAAATGGCACAAGAAGCCAGTAAGGTGTGCTGCAGTGCAAGGAGTAAACCAATAGGAGGAAAAAGCAGAGTGAGGCAGAGATGACCTCAGTGTGGTTCCTAAAAAGGCATAGACGTGAACGTGTCCCATAGGAAACCATGTTAAATAAACTACTGCAAAAAAGCACCAAAAAATTCATAAGTGTGAACCAGGCCTTGCTGTCTAATCGCAGGTTGGGTATTTGGAGGAGACCTGTGAGTGAAAGTGAAACTGCAGCAGAGAAAGATCAGGTCGACTCCCTTGCCAGGCAGGATTGTGCTTTGTGCAAATATCAAGACTAGATGGACTGAAATACAAATCATTTTGCAGGTCATACAGATATGAATTTATTTTTGTGTAATTAGTTGTTTGTCTGGAGATCAGCTTTAACACATCTGTTACAACTGTTTATGGTAAGCGGCTCACATACACATATACCGTACAAAGTTCAAAAATTAAATTGTTCCACTTTTATGAGTAGTAAATATTATGTAAGGTGTTTGTGTTAGAGTTGGGGAGCAGGCTTTTAAATCACAATCTGTATAATAAAACAATTAATTAATTTATTCATATTACAGAATTAGCTATGTAAACTGATTTTATTTATTCATCCCTTTTTACTCCTTACATAACAGCCAGACAGGTCCTCTGGGACAGATGGTCACATTAGCAGCCATACTTCTGATAGATACCTCAATGCGTAGTAGGTCAATGTTACGCATGATTAGCCTTCCATATTTCTTATGGAGTGTACACGAGTGACTGCAAACTGTTGAAGTTGCTAATACACTTGTCATCACAGACTGTTGTCAACAAACCACCATCTGGCGTCTGTGATCTTTGTAGTAACTGCAGTCCAGGTTTGTTTTCCTTGCCCTATTGCATAGAGCAGTGCTGACATAAAATCTAAAATGAATGAAGTGTACTGATCTTAATTTCTCAAGTAACCACAACAAACTTTAGTAAGGCTTTTTCGGTGATTGCTTTCCAGATCCGTTCACTTTGACATGTAACAATTTTTGAAATGTACACATTTCATATTACACCTTCCTATCAACTGTAACTAGAATGGCATTTTATAGTACAAAGGTTTTGGTAAGGTTTTGCAAATTTTAAACTGGAGCCATAATGAATTCCCTTGCAGGCCTGACCTGAATATTTCAAACATTAAAAAAAATAAATTGCATACTTACAAATGTAGCATGCATAAGGGAACAGAAATAAAGTGAGGTTAGTGTGAATGTTAATGTTAGGGTAACAGGAAGATTAGTGTTATGCCCCGTACACACGGTCGAACTTTGTTCGGACATTCCGACAACAAAATCCTATGATTTTTTCCGACGGATGTTGGCTCAAACTTGTCTTGCATACACACGGTCACACAAAGTTGTCGGAAAATCCGATCGTTCTGAACGTGGTGACGTAAAACACGTACGTTGGGACTATAAACGGGGCAGTGGCCAATAGCTTTCATCTCTTTATTTATTCTTAGCATGCGTGGCACTTTGTCCGTCGGATTTGTGTACACACGATCGGAATTTCCAACAACGGATTTTGTTGTCAGAAAATTTTATCTCCTGCTCTCCAACTTTGTGTGTCGGAAAATCCGATGGAAAATGTCCGATGGAGCCCACACACAGTCGGAATTTCCGACAACACGCTCCGATCGGACATTTTCCATCGGAAAATCCGACCGTGTGTATGGGGCATTGGAGGTTAGTGTTAAGCCTAATACACACCATAAAAAAATCGGATGAAATTATCCGTAATAAGAGCGATCGTACAATACTCTAACCATACATAGCTTCATACAGCGAATGACAATTGTTTATATGACATTTTCTGAAGGAACAAAAGCGAAAACAAATATTTTTTACAATGAAAAAGGTAATCGAACAGAGGAGAAACCATGTTATACATATTTTTTTAGCACTGATCAATGTATTAGTGTCACTGGTTCCAGGCAAAGTGTCAAAAGTGTCAGTTAGTGTCAGAATGTCAGCTGCAATATCACAGTCCTACTATAAGTTGCTGATAACCGTCATTACTACTACTATATTGCATAATTTGTAGACGCTATAGTGTTCATCTAAACCAATCAATATATGCTTATTGGGATTTTTTTTATCAAAAACATGTAGCAGAATATATATTGGCATAAATTTATGAAGAAATTTAGATTTTTTTTTCTTATTGGATGTGTTTTATAGCAGAAAGTAAAAAATATTTTTTTTTTTTTCAAAATTGTCGGTCTTTTTTTGTTTATAGCGCAAAAAATAAAAAACGCAATGGTGATCAAACACTCCCAAAAGAAAGCTCTATTTATGCGAAAAAAATTACATAAATTAGATCTGGGTACAGTGTCACAAGACTGCACAATTGTCAGTTAAAGTAACACAGTTCTGGTCATGAGGGGGGGGGGGAATCTTCCGAAGGTCAAGTGCTAACTTTTTATTTCTGAAAAATTCTGTTTACTATTATTCAATAGAGATTTACAACACAAGACAGAAACATAGGGGCTGCTAAACCACAATACAGAAAGCAGTTCCAGCATACAATGAACAAAACATAAAACATACACAAAAGAAAACAGTGCAATATAAAACAGTGCCTGCAAATCTTGCAGCCATGACCCCCGACATAGGTTTATGCTTATTTTGAGAATTCTATCTGCACATAAATAAAGCTATAATGATCCATGAAATAGGCAACCCACACCCTTCACAGGGTGCAGACTAGGATTCTTTGCAAGTTGAGATTGCAATTAGACAAATAAGCCGACCCAACCAAGGCCAATGGAAATGCAAAAAAAAGCAATAATTTATACTGAAATTACTCTGTGGCCGTGAGAGGGGATAGCCCCTCCCCAAATGTGAGTAGTGTCCCACTCTTCAAGTACGTCGCTTTGGATAAAACCTTTACCGAAACCTTCTGGATTCTACAAATGGAGGATTACAGTACAGGTTTTTGCCAAGATAAAACTGTAAACTTCCTGGCATGGAAAAAGAGCAAAGTTAGTAGGGTCTGTATAGCTCTTGTAGGGGCTAAAACATTAACCAAGCTAAGAATACAATGTCTTATAGAGGGACCTAATGGGATGGTGGTCACCTCCTGTACACACTGCAAACCATCCTTACAATACTACTGGATGACAGGACATTCCCAAAAGATATGTATAAAGTCCATCCCCCCGTGCAAAGCCAGCAGGAAGAGGTGGCTGAACCAAATATCATAACTATCTTTGCTGGGATCATATAAATACGATGCAAACATTTGTAATGAATCAATAGGTCACGGGCTGAGATTAGTCTGGTAAAGGGTGCATCCCAGACATCCTCCCAATCTTCTGTGTCCAGGTCCGGGACCATTGACGCCCACCGAGACTTACACACACTCAGGAGCATGTCAGTTTCAGGGAAAAGAAACTTATAAATGGTGCACAGAGGCGTATTAAGAGCATCATCTCACAGTAAGGATTCCAGAGCTGACACCAAAAAGGAGGCTGTGGCAGGTCCAAACTGTGCCTGATATGCATGCCTTAATTGTATATATCAGAAAAGTGCATATTTGGTAACTGGTGTAGGGATTTTAGGTCATCAAAAGATTACAACCGCCCATTTGAGGTGACATCACTAATCTTTTTGATCCCATACCGTGTTCAAACAGGATCCTCAAATGCAAAAAAAGATATAGATTGGAGTTCCTTCACAAGGGAGCATGGAGTGAGATAAGAAAAGGATCCCCAAATTCTTCTCCTTGGGCTACCACCTAAGCTTTAAAAACTGACCTCATAGAGGTAGTTACAGCATAAAGTGATTTGGGCCCTCTATGAACCAAGTGGGCCAAGTCTTCATACAAGCCCTCAAGTGGTTCATTTGAGAGTTAGTGTTAGAGAGAGTTTAGGGTGAGGGTTAGTGATAGGGATACGGTGAGGTTAGTGTGAGGGCTAATGTTAGGTTACAGGGAGATCAGTGTGGGGTTTAGTGAGTGATTACAGGGAGGTTAGTGTTAGGGTTACAGGGAGGCAAAGTATGGGGGAGGGGCTCATGGTAGTGCATTGCTCTTACTGAAAGCTCTGTACTGAAGACTAACATTTCTTAACTCAAACCATGGAAAACCAGCATATTGGAGTAATAATGCCAAACTTTGTATAACGCAGAGCTGATTAGTTAAAACAGAAGAAAAGAAAATTAGTAGAAGATTGGCTGTAAATGGCAACAAATCCAATCAGCTTTTACCAGATTTTTTTTTTTGGTTTCCTGTGAGATAAGGACAGTATGTAAAGTATCTGCTGGTGCCTGCATGTCAGGTCTGTTTTCTGATTTTTCGTGCCTTGAATTCATAGATGCTTTGACTTCCTGGTTCAGGAACCTGGCCATGCTCCTCAGCCATCACTATGACTGGTGGTCTCATTGGCCAATTTTGGACTTTAAGACATGGTTTGTGGGAGGTGGCTCTTGACCTAGGTAGTTTGATTATTATTCACATACCAGAGTTCTCCAGGATTTAGGTCATCAGGCATACGCATACTGAAATTGAAGACTTTATAGTGTCAATGGCTGTTTATTTTTCAGAGGATTTACAGGCCATAACTTGCACATTAAAAAAGTACTTAATTTTTTTTTTTTTTTTTTTTTACAAATACACTAGCTGTTGATTTTTATAAGTCAGGTGCTTTCCACTGTCTTGAGTCCACTGCTGTCTTACTGCAGACTGTTCTGTCAGTGCTCCCATCTTGAACACTGGAGCCGTCTGTGGCTTCCTGAGGGACCAAAGTTGGGTGCGCTTGCACAAGCACATATGATGCCCTGTAAATAGTAATGTAGCCTCCTGGGACATTGCATATCTTAGGATGCTGTGGGACAAGGGGCACCATCCGCTGGGGTTGGTATCGATAATAATCGGAGCCCGCGCACACACACACTACCCCATCAGCTCAGTTACAGGCTTCAGGGAGTGTACGAACCAGCAGTACTTAACTTTTTGAATGAAGTTCCTTTTTAGGCTGCAAAAACTTCTGAATGCACCATAGTGGAAGGTTTAGGAACTGGGAACATCGAATACAAACTACTGTATTGAAATCAGTAATCTAGTGTACTAAACTGTACCCACCATATTTCTTTTTTGCCATTTGTAACTTGTCATTATAACTCTTCTGAAGAAGCCAAAATTCAAAACTTTTACACAGTTTTTATTGGTAACATATTCATTTTGAAGAATGTGGCATTTTATTCCAAAGAAAAAAACTTATTTATTATGTAGTAATAACTCTGCCTGTTTTATGTGTTTTATTATAGGTCTTCATGGTGTAGACAATGGAATTCTGACATTCAGTCAAGTTCGGATTCCCAGAGAAAACCTGCTTGACAAGTTAGTATATCAACATCCACTTCAGTTTGGCAGCAGTTACATGTGGAAAAGAAATGGGTTTTAAGGATGCTTATCAGAGTTATTCTAAGCCTGACCAAGCTGTATGTGACTTTGTTTTCATATTTAGATTTTCATGTTTCCTATCGCTATAGACCGCTTTGGATTCTGTGAATTAATGCTAAGCTTCCCCTGATTGGCTGAGATGGAGAGGCAGGCTGATGACGTCACACGCTCTAACGCAGACTGACTATTTTGTTCCGGTTGTGAGATAGAAAGTCTCTGTCTCACAGCTGGAACCCGGCACTGTATACGGTATGAAGCTAAATCTACATGCAGTACATACAGTGCTTAGAGCCAGTGCTGCACTTAGTGAAGGAAATAGTTTGTTTGGACCAGCTTGGTCCAAACTATTTGAAGTGGCTGGAAACATGGAGATTAACTTTAATTCACTCTGAAAATACATCTGGTGTAAACACAGACCTTTTCTGTATGTTGGTTAGTGACTTTGGACACCTTAGATTTGTGAAAATTGTATCAGTGAATAAATGTGCTAGAAAAACCAAATAAACTCCTTGTGCTAGCGAGTAAAATCTAAATAAGGATCGTTTACATTATTAGATAATAGTTAGATAAATAATAACTATTAGATAATATTAGACAAACTATTAAATAATAGTTTACACTATTAGTACCTTCTTAGGGCATGTTATCATAATGTGATGTAACTTTATTATATGCATACTGACACTTTTGGAATGTAAATACATGTTTTCTTGAAGTAAATACATTTGCTAACTTTCTATTCTTACTAGTTGAGCAAAATTATTCTGTTGAGTGTGAAATGTTTTATCCTCTACATCAGGGATCCCCAAACTACGGCCCTCCAGCTTTTGCGAAACTACACATCCCATGAGGCATTGTAAAACTCTGACATTCACAAACATGACTAGGCATGATAGGAATTGTAGTTCCTGAACAACTGGAGGGCCATAGTTTGGAGATCCCTACTCTACATTATTACTATAATTGGAGACTATGGTGCAGATCATCCATAATGCTGGGCTAAATGATAATGACTGATGTTTAATTCATAACTTCTTACATTTCTTATACTTAATTTTCTCATTATAAAATCATAAAACAAGAGTTTTAGAAACCTCTAAGCAAACCAGCATTTCCTATTCTAAATTAATTGGTTATTATTACGCTGATATTAATGTGACCTTTCAAATTAGAGAGCACAGTAAAATATGAGAATGCTTACTCCTGCTATTTCTACAGCTGACAAAGCCGTGCTATGCTAAAACCGTTTATCTCAGCAAATAAGCCTAATAATAGTTCATGCATTTCCATGATTGTCCCATGGCCAGGGCAGATTCCTCTAAATGTTTGGTTGTTTTAATAGCTTCCGTAGCCAACCAGTATCGTCAGTTGTCCAAACATTAGGCTGCAGTTGACCACTTGTAGTTATCATAGAACTTCTTCTAAATTGCCCATCCAAACAGGAAGTTCTCTAAGCATGTTTTTATGAGTTTCAGGAAGAACTTATTGGCCAGTGTTTGTGTGAACAACTTGGAACTGTTAATTGTGTTGACCATGTCAGTTACAATAATCTAACCGATCAGATGACTCACAAAGAGAATGGACAGGTTTAAATCAGACAGACTGAAAGCGTATTTCCATTTTTGCAGTTATATTTGAGAAACACTTGTCAAATGTGTGTTATGTGTTCCCATTCACACAGCCTACCCAACAATACAAAAAAATAAATATATATATATATATATATATATATATATATATATATATATATATATATATATATATATATATATATATATATATATATATATATATATATATATATATATATATATATATATTGAAACAATATACTTTTAGATGAATTTCTCATGCCACGTACACACGACCGGAATTTCTGGCAGACTAGGTTCGACGGTCTTCCCGACAGACTTTCGGCAGACTTCCAAACGAACAGACTTGCCCACACACCAACGGACTAAATCCGTTCTAAAGTCCATTCGCTTTGAATGTGAGGACGTAAGATGGGACTAAAAAAGGAAGTTCGATAGCCAGTAGCCAATAGCTGCCCTTGCGTCGTATTTGCTCCGTCGGACCAGCAGACAGACGAACGGTTTTCCCGATAGGGATTGAGTCCGTCGGACAAGTTTGAAACATTTTCTATTTCTAGGTCCGTCGGATATTTTAAATGAAAAATGATCGGATTAGCCCACACGTGATCAGAATGTCCAAAGGACTGATTACGTCGGACCTAGTCTGCCGGAAAGTCCGGTCGTGTGTACGCGCCAAAAGGAGAAGGTGTCATGCCTGATTCTAAGAATTTCTGAACAATCTCAAGTGTCTTTTTCCCCACAGTATCCATCATTAATATATAATGCAGGAGGTCGGTTTCTAAATTTTTATCTTTAATAGGATAGTTTTCAGATCTAATTTACAGCTGATAATGAAGAACTGTGGACATGATAGACAGGGTTAATTATGTTATACATTACTGCACAGCACCCCTTTACACATTACAAACCAGGAGGAGCATGTAAGGATTTTTAAGGAAGTAAAAAGCACTTAAAACGGTAACCAGCAGTTTTTCAAAATTTTTTAAGGTAATCTATCTTAATGAGAACAAATATAAAGTACATGTTACCCAAATCTGACAGAAAAAATGGAAATATACTTTAAATTGTACTTGTACTCAGACTACAAACTTTTTAAGTTTTTACATATTCTTAATAACCAATAGAAGAGCTAAACAAGCCACCCCCTGACCTCTCTAGCTGCATGTAATATGAATTAATTCTCAAAGATTACAATTTTATCCCTGGTTCACATTGATGCTACTTTGAAATCATGCAACTTCACTTGAAGTAGCACGATTTCAAAGTAGCAGGTCAGTGCGATTTCAGGTGCTACTTGGTTGACATCTGTGCCACTTCTTGTACAGATGTCTATGCAAGTTGCACATTAAATCGCAAAAAATAGTGCAAGAACCTTTTTTTCAAAGTCACACCAACTTTGAGCGCTTCCATTGCCGACAATAGGGTGCGACTTGTCATGCGAATTGGAAATGTCAAATCGCATAATAAGTCGCACCGGTGTGAACGGGAGCTTAGAGTTGGGTTTCAGTCCTTTTCTAGTTAATAACAAGCCCCTGGTGTTTGCCTATATTGGAAGACTGGCAGACTGCCAAGATTCTACTCTCCATAGAAAGTAAGGCAAAATGCACTGTGACTTTCAGTGCCTCTGTTGTGACTTGTAAAGATGAATTTGTCCACAGTGCTTATAGCTACAGAGGTTAAAGAGAGCTTGTTTAAGTTGCTTTCAAATGCTTGTTCAGAATATGTACAGTACATAGTTTAAAGTGGTTCTAAAGGCTTAAGGTTTTGTACCATTCTGTGCCTGAAGATACAAAACCTTCTCTGTGCAGCCCCAGCCCCCCCCCTAATACTTACCTGAGCCTCATCACAACCAAGCGAGCCTTGGCTCTCCGAACACTCTCTCTCCTCATTGGCTAAGACAGCAGCAGAAGCCAAGGACTCCTGCTCTCCTGCTGCTGTCATGACAGCAAGTGAGCAAATGAGGTGAGAGGAAGGTTGCTCTGTGTGGGAATGGACACGCAGAGCAACGGCTCAGGGGAAGCCTGTTTGCGTGGCCCCACAGCAAGCTGCTTGCTGTGGGGGCAGTTGGCAGGAGTGAGGGGCCAGAAGCGCCAGCAGGGGACTCAAGAAGAGGAGGATCTGGGCTGCTCTGTGCAAAACCACTGCACAGAGCAGGAATGTATAACATGTTTGTTACTATTACTTCATTTTTAATTGCCTTTAATATCGCTTTAATGTGCATAGTCTGGGCATAGGTTCACTTTAAAGTCAGGCTAGTCAGTTGGGCGTTGGCAGTAGACAAACAAACCTATCTAGATTTCCCAACCATATATAATACAATTACAAGTACAGTAGATCTTATTTTTTTTGGTGCTGAACATTAGACAAATGATCAGTCAGTACAGAGCAGGTAATAAGATAAAGCAAACTTTTCACCCCTAGTGCTTAATTAAGTATTATCTGCTCAATTCCACATTGAAAACTGAGCATACAAGTAATTCTACATGCAATACTAATATCGTCTACTTGCAGAAGCCTAGTATTCTGTGATCTCTGAATTCTGAGCCTGCAATGCCACAGACCAAACATTATCAGACTTTATATCAGTCTTGGCCTAATCACACATCTGCATTTAAAATTACATGCAATTTCATTAAGGTTTAAAGATGTACTTGTACACTTGGTGGGTTTTAGGCTGCATTCACACCTGAGCGTTTCAAAGTCACGCGTTTTTACCGCATTTTTGTCGCGATTTTTACCACTTTTTTTTTTGCTGCGATTTTGTACAGGTCACCAATGTAAAAAGCAGAAAAACGCCTGTAATCTGCCCTAAAAAAAGCTCATGTTCTTTTTTGAGCTTAAGGCGTTTTTCAGGCATTTTGCTTCAGGTGACAAAACGGTCAGATGTGAACAGGAGCCATTGAAATTAATGGGATTTTGCTTGTTGGGTGTTTTTCATGCGTTTTTTTTCTGGCACTTTACGAGCGTTTTATGAACTGAAAACACTCTAGTGTGAATGCAGCCTTAATGCATGTTAAAACTAGTTATAGGTACGTTTTTACTTATACATTTTACTTGATTTTTTTTTTAACCAAACAAAAACACGAGAATATGTTCATTTTTATGTGTCATTAGTTTTTCCTGTGGGCTTGAAAGTATTAGCTGTAGAATGTATGATTTAAAGAACAAAATGCTTTTGTGTGAACTGAGTTTGGTATGCCAACATCCTGAAATGTAGCTATAGTAGGGGCTTCTATTAAACTGCTGTAAGCCACACAACCACAAAGCCTTTTCTGTGCGGTTTAATTATAGATAGCTCTGAATATTCATTAAAAAGATATTTGCTTCTCTGATTGATTCACTCCCGCTGCGCAGTAAACAGTGATGGAAGTGTAATGTGTTACCCAGCACAGAAAGACTGGATGGATGCAGTCTAGGCCAAGAATTTAAAAACCCTGCGCTCCTATTCATTTGCAGCATCAGCATCAGTCTCAGTAAATTCCCTTTAGAAAGATTTACTTCTCCATACAAAGTGACATTGTGACACAATTGTTCCACAGTTGTTTGAATCTTAGAACAATGTAATTCCAAATATGGCCTACTTTGGTGTACTTATGACAGGGAATGAGACTACAGGACTCGTTAAATGAATTGAATAAATGAATTGATATTCTCTGTATTTTGCTGCAGGGAGCATGATATTCACCAATAACTAGACTATTTGTGATTATTTGTGTCTGCCTAAATTTCAGGTATCATCATGCAGATATGTAAAAAATGTATGTTTCGATAACCTTATGAAATACTGTATAGTCAGTGTCAGTGTAAAAATCGATATTGTGTGTGTGTGTGTGTGTTAAAACACAGATTTAATATGCTGTTGTGTATACAGTGATAAGTACTCCTAACAGTTGAACTCAAGGCATATACAAAAGACACAATTTAAGGCAATTTTAGATTCGTTAATACAGAATTGAATATAATTTTATTGCAACTAAAGTTAGTACTTTAATTTTCCTTGGAATCAGCCTCTTGCAGTCCCTGTACAGCAGAGCCCAATTAGTTGTGCTGCAGTGCCCATGTGCTAACAAGGAGCGAGCTGCAAGGAGGAGAGAGCAATGTACCAGAAAGGTGAGCTTATCTGTCTAATATAAGGTGAAGAGAAAAAAGGAAAAAACATTTGGTTGGACTTTAAAGGCAGATGGGACACTGAATAGTATAAAATCAACCAATTTTTATTTATACATAGTCAAGTATTAAAACAAAGGCACGTCTAACCCGTGCATTATTAAAACCATATGCATAAACACATCTGATCATAGCAAAAAATCATACATCAAATCATTGAAATGGTGTTCCAGAAAACTGAGCAATTGAATGGATTCTTGTACCTGTGTTTTAATACTTGACTATGTATAAATTCTCTTCACCTTATATCATTTATACAGATGTGGCAGTGGAGTGGTTCTATTTTGTTTTCTTATCTAATACTTCCCCTTTCTAGGCCCAGTCACACGCTGGGGAAGAGAACAGACCAGTAAGATTTCACTTAACTGCTGCAAAGAAAAATCAGGTCTGCTAATCTGCCAGACAGGGCTGTACCATGTAACAGAGCTGTGTAAAACTCAGAACTGAATGGAGAGAAATGCAAGCCCTTTAGCAGGTAAAATTGCTGCTCTGTCATCTGTGACCACGAAGAGGGAGCGGTGGCACTGCAGTCGGGGACAGTGCTGGATATTGAGAGGACTCGGGCAAGTGACTTAATGGGGGGTGTGCTTGGGGATAGGTAGTGTAAGGTTTTTTACTTTAGTGCAGGGAATGCATTAAGGTGAAAACATTTTTAAGTTTAGAACTACCTTCTAAAGTTCTACCTTCTACCTAAAGTGCTGCAACACTGAGCTTCCAGTTTTCACAGGAAAGGGTTAATAGTGGACAGTGCAGTCTCCACACAGTCTGTTAGCTTGGAAAACGGGAGGGGGGGGGCATGGAGAACCAACTCTAGTCACTACATGCAAAGGTGGTTCCACGGGATCTTGCAAGAGAAATAACAAAGAAAGAAAGGAATAAAGAAGCCACCCTGAAACCGGAAACTTGGGAAGTGGTCACGATTCCAGCCTAAACAGCAACATACTGTAGGAAAGGAGTAAAAGAGAAAGAAGCGGCATACTCATTAGTTGATTAAATCAACAAGAAAAAATACTGCGCTACCACTAAATTGATAAGCCCCCCAAAAAGCAGCAGTTAAACAGTGAGATGTGCACCAAAATGACAAAAGAAAAAAATAACCGCACTAAAATATATATGAATAAGATATGTGAAATATTCTTATATCGATGTCCCAAAAACCTCTGTTAGAAATGTCATGTATATATGTGAAACATTGCGATAATCAGAAAAATATATATAAGTCCATACATATAACTGTGAATCAAAAGGTGATGTCCATATGTGGTAGATGGAAATCTTTATATATGATAATTGACCAGAATCAGTCCCAGAGAGAAGCCCATGAATGGACAAACCAGACTTGGTCGTAAAGATGAAAGAGACACCACACTCAGTGATCCGCCACCACACAAATATTGCGCTTACCACAAGGCAAGCAAAAAACAGCCTATGTTCTGTCCTAGTATGGGAAAATCCAGCTGGTGTGACTTGAATGCATACTGCGTGGCTAAGAGGATGTAGCAAGGACCCCAAACTCTCGTCTCACAGGCATGTGAATGAAAAGAAACTGACCATAGTGTAATACTGGCAGGACAGTTTAATAAAAAAAGGTAGAAAACTTACATAAGTAGATTAAAAACAGCAAATAGCCGGCCGGCATAGTGAGCACCCGTCCACACTAGGATGGCGATGATGTCAGAGCGTCAACCTCCCGATGTACGTTTCACCACAAATGGCGTCGTCTGGGGAACCCAAATGACGCCATTTGTGGTGAAACGTACGTCGGGAGGTTGACGCTCTGACATCATCGCCATCCTAGTTGCACGGGTGCTCGCTATGCCGGCCGGCTATTTGCTGTTTTTAATCTACTTATGGAAGTTTTTTACCTTTTTTTATTAAACTGTCCTGCCAGTATTACACTATGGTCAGTTTCTTTTCATTCAGATTTCTACCACATATGGACATCACCTTTTGATTCACAGTTATATGTATGGACTTATATATATTTTTCTGATTATCGCATGTCTCACATATATACGTGAATTTTCTAACAGAGGTTTTTGGGACATCAATATAAGAATATTTCACATATCTTATTCATATGTATATTAGCGCGGTTATTTCTTTTTCTTTAGTTGATTAAATCAGCCTAAAAAATTGAATGTTTAATATCACTTAAAGCTGATCATACATGCCTAGATTTATTTTGTTCAAAGGAGCCTGGATTCCTTCATACATGCTAAACAGCACAGATGGATGAATCTCACCTGCCATCTATTGTATTCTGACAGCGACCACCCATGGCTAACAGAATACTCAACAGTGGTTGCATCCGATGGGGTTTTCCCCCGGCTCCTTTGACAAATATCACACTAAACAGTTGACTTTTGGTAAGCGAGTTGGTGCCAACAGCCGCCTCCTCAGCTCGAATGTTGGCTGATTCAGCAGGAATTGGCTGAAATTTGAGCTGTTCATGGTAACCTTTAGATCAGAGTTTAGTATATATGGTAAACTGCCCAAATTACAGACATCTAAAAAGATAATTGTTGGGCGTGGTTACTGAGAGACACAAATTGTTCATTGCTTAAGGAACCCCTGGCAGCCTCTGGAAGATCCCCAGGGTTCCATGGAATCCTGCTTGAGAAAGGCTGATATATTTATATTGATGGTTCCTGCTTTTGGGTATTAATAGTAGTTATTTTATGTAGCCAGCGGTTATACATGGCAGCCTACCAAAAAGTCTAACTCAAGTTAGACTTGAGTGTGTATTTTTAAAAACTGTTTGGGGTGTTTATTAGTGCTGTATCTATACAAATGTCTTATTTGTCATATTGTATTGTACAATAATGCACATGACTGTGAGATATTTGGTAATGTTAACACAGCATAATCCCTGTGGCTTTGATATATAATGAAACTAGATAAGAGATGTGTCACGGCTTTGCAGGAAATATATGCAACGTCTTCCATATAGCACATTTCATTTTCTGTTTCTTGCGAAAGGTGTTTTAATTACCACAGTAGTATAAATGTATCTTTTTTTCACTACTCTACTGTTACATTACTAAGTTCTTCAAAGTTCATCTTGTTGATATTGATAATTTAAAATCATCTTGTCATTTAAAGATCAGGGAATTTTTAGGCTGCATTCACACCTGAGCGTTTTCAGCTCATAAAACGCTCGTAAAATGCCCGAAAAAATGCCTGAAAAACGCCTAACCAGCAAAATCCCATTTATTTAAATGGCACATGTTCACATCTGAGCGTTTTGACACCTGACGCAAAACGCCTTAAGCTCAAAAAAGAACATGAGCATCTATGGGGCAGATTAGAGGCATTTTTCTGCTTTTTACATTGGTGACCTGTACAAAATCGCAGCAAAATCGCGGTAGCCCATCCTCAGCATGACAGTCACTGTTTATCCCTTCCAGAACATATGTTTTTTTACTGCACAATAAGCCCCAAGACTTGAATAGGGCAGTACTACAAATGTCTTTAGTTTTAGGCTTCATGTACACGGGATGTTTTTACAACCTCTCCTGAATGATTTAACCTGACAGATAAGAACCCACGTTTAAATTGTCCGTTTTGCCGTATTTACATGCTGCATTTAGTGGTGTTTTGCCGCGTTTGCGTTTAGAAGCACTTAAAAAAAAATATATATATATAAAAAAAATAAATATATATATATATATATATATATATATATATATATATATAAATTTTTTTTTTTTTTTTTAAATGGCAGCTATCTGCTGCCAAAACAACGGTATTCCTCTTCAAACAGCCGACGTGAAACAACGGCGGGCAGTCCTTAAGTGGTTAACTTTCTGAAATTCCAGCCATTGATGGCCCCTTTGACATGCCTCTAGCTGACATAATTCAAACTGAAAATTGAAGGAACTAGTGGAAAATATTATAGCCAAACAGAGACTTTGTCCAATCAGATACAGCCACTGTTCAAGTGCTGGCTGTCAGACTACAATAGCTGACAGGAAATATTCCTCCATGCACACTATTTAGCAGGACGGGGGAATTGATTGATTTCTCTCATTCAGCCCACAGGGCCAGCCTAGGGGTGCTCACTGTGCAGGTGTTCACATCAGCTGCACATTGGAACTTTATATTGATCTGGCACCCACATGTAGGCTGGACCTACAGCTACCCCGATAGCAAGGATAACTTGCCACAAATTTGTGGCAGTGTTGAATTGTAAGTCTGTTAACTTGCTGCACATTTTCACTGGAAAGTTGTACACTTGCAGAGTACTTGATGCACGCATTCTAGTTGACACTTTTCCAATTTGTAGCAAATCTGCGTTGCAAGTCTCTAGCAAGAGCAAAGTTGCAGTGGTGAGTCTCCAGCAAGAGCTCTGCAAGTCTACAGCATGAAGATTCAGCCACAGTGACCCCTGTGGTGGGATGACTATTAAGTAAATAAAAATGAGTGCAGCGCTAAAACTGATTGAGTGAAAAACATATACTAAAAAACCGTGAAAAAATATTTAACCCACCACACATAGTATTGTAGAACCAATAAATCTCTATAGAGAATGGAGGCAAAAGTCTCTTCATGTATCAAATGTGAGAAAAAATCATATAACTTAAATTAAGTGATCCCCCAAAAAAGTTAAAAAATCAAATAAACAAAAACAGTCCATAAGTGAAGTAAGTGGATGATCAAAATTAAGTTCCAACGAAAATTGTGACACAGGTGATTCCAGTATCCAAAGTGACTTGCACCCAAGTGAGGTATGAGGCTCCTTACCAGCTCAAGATGACCACCATAACAGTGGTCCCACCAGGCGTTTGGGTACTTAACAGGTCACCCACAAACCTATGCCGATCAATCCAGTGTGTAGAACAGTACAGAGTGTTTGCAAACAATTTTAATATGTTGGCAAAAAATCATCTTGGTGAGCACCAAGGGCCACTCTTGTTTTTCCAATCCATCTTCCTACTAGCCTTATAGTCCAGCTCCCAGAGCTCCTCTCACTCAGGTTCCTTCCTGAGTCTCAAAAACCAGAGAGCTCTCTGGTTTTTGAGGAAGGAAGGAACCTGAGTGAGAGGAGCTCTGGGAGCTGGACTATAAGGCTAGTAGGAAGATGGATTGGAAAAACAAGAGTGGCCCTTGGTGCTCACCAAGATGATTTTTTGCCAACATATTAAAATTGTTTGCAAACACTCTGTACTGTTCTACACACTGGATTGATCGGCATAGGTTTGTGGGTGACCTGTTAAGTACCCAAACGCCTGGTGGGACCACTGTTATGGTGGTCATCTTGAGCTGGTAAGGAGCCTCATACCTCACTTGGGTGCAAGTCACTTTGGATACTGGAATCACCTGTGTCACAATTTTCGTTGGAACTTAATTTTGATCATCCACTTACTTCACTTATGGACTGTTTTTGTTTATTTGATTTTTTAACTTTTTTGGGGGATCACTTAATTTAAGTTATATGATTTTTTCTCACATTTGATACATGAAGAGACTTTTGCCTCCATTCTCTATAGAGATTTATTGGTTCTACAATACTATGTGTGGTGGGTTAAATATTTTTTCACGGTTTTTTAGTATATGTTTTTCACTCAATCAGTTTTAGCGCTGCACTCATTTTTATTTACTTGATGGTTTGGAGTTTAGTATTGAACTTTTTAGTGCTGGCAGCTTTTACTATTCACTTATCATTTTTTTGTTCTAGCGCAGCGTTTAACCCTTTCTTTGGGTTTTTTATTTTATTGGGATGACTATTGCATAACATAACTGAACCAGAATTTGCAGCAGACTTGCAGAATGTTTGCAAAGAAAGTTGATCTGGAGTCATGTAATGTGGACTTGCCATTGTGCAACAAACTTGTGAAGCCTGACAAGTCTAGCAATCGCTTAGAAAGTCATTTTCAAACTTACAGCACAATTGCTTGCTATCTGGGTATTAGGGACAAAGTTTTGACACATCTGATTACCAGTGGATAAGCATAGATCTCACCAAGGATTCTGGTACAGTGTAGGACTGAACGCATTTGGGCTATACACTTGCCAGCTGTATTATCTGTTGAGAAGTTGCATTCATACATACTACAAGCTGTTGTTATATTGTATATCTCCTTAAGACGTCATCGCTGATTAGTCGCTGCTGTGCAAGGTGTCCTTTTCCATCATAGGATCGGGGGTTTCTTTAGGGAGAGTATTACAGAGGAGTTTAGGTGGGTATTAGGACAGAGGGAGGGTCAGTTTACATTATGGGGAGGGAATGTGGGAGGGGGGATTCTTGGGGGTTCTATTTTATATATATATATTACATTTTTAAATAAATATTTTTTTTATTAGCCTCTAGCAAGTGTCAGGTCCTCACCTTTTTTGTTTTTGGTTTGCAGTTGAGTTTTAGAGACACTTCCCCAATACATTTTCGGGTGTTGGCATGCAATTATTATTTAGTTGCTGGCATGTACATAATTATTGATGCTCACTGTGCAGGTGTAGTCAGTACTGAAGAATTCTGCATGGACGTGGTGATTATCTGAAGAGGTAGTGTCTGTATTGGCAATGTAAATAAGCAGCTGAATGGTGGAGTTCTAGGTTAGATCAAATTAGGTTGGGTATAGAGCCTAGTGCAAACAATTAGTAATAGGCTTGCTAACACTATCACCCAAACATTGTAGCAGTGCTAAGAGGAGAAAGTATGGTAATTTCAACCTGAGCTGTGCTTCTTGGCCAGGTTGTACTAATTTCTTAGTTTCTGGAGCGGCTGCTTAGTGTAACCATGGTGTTGCTGCAATTTATAATTGTCCAATTTGTCTGGAGTATATGAACAATGGTGATCTGTACAATGTAATTAAAAAGTATTATACTGTTGCTGACATGATCATAGAACACATTGATATTGCTGTATTTTTTCTTTCATTTTGTTTTATTGTTAAATTCAGAATGCATTATTTCTCTCAATATAGGAGGAATTTTTTTTTTGTGCTGATCATAGCAGTCAGGAAGATTCTGGCGATCATTTTATATTTCAGGTTAAAAACAAAGAGTGTCTAGGATGGCCATAGTGCAACCATGTCTTTGGTTTCTTTACAGCCCAGAGATTTTTTCTATTATATCAGCCACTATAAATAATAATAAATATTATTTAAACATCTAGCATATGTTGAATGAGAATGCAGTATTTAGTCGAAAAAGTGGTTTCCTACAATTACATTAGCCACATTATACAGTATGTGAAAAGTCTTAGCGTTCTCAGTATTTCCCATGCCATATGGTTGCTTTTAAAACTCAATTCAGTATATAAAAAAATAAAATAATGTAGTTACTTTTGTTTACACATGTTTAGGTGCATCAGGCATTTTTTACGCTCAAATGCTACTTTCCTGAATTTGATTTTGGTGCGTTCAGATTTATTCCCCCCCAAATGCTCCTGCCTCTAAACGCCATTTTGTGCATGGGCACATAGGCTAACATAGAGGGGCGTTTTAAGAGCAGAAAAAAAATGTCATATCTGTAAAACAGACATTTTTTAGCAGCAGTGTGCATGAGGCCTTATTGTGGCACTTCAGGTAATTTAGGGCTTATGTTGTGGTGATGGGAAAAAGTTGTGTGATTTAGTAGTTTAACAAAATTATACTGGACAGGGATGACACCATTCAGTCCACAAAAATGCTGTGTGTTGTCAACAGGTATTAGTTGCTGAGTGCAATGCATTTTTTTAAATATTTTGCCCTGACATACACTTTAATAATAAAAAGGGCATGTTTAAATAAACCATTACTGCATATTAAGAGCATATTGGGGATTTATTCATGAAATATTATAAAGGTACTGACATGTTCACTTTAATAAGCTACAAAAACACATTCTCACATCTTGGGTGTGAGTGTGTTTGTGGTCAGGGTGACTGTACTTATGCGTAGGCAAATGGAAGCAGTTCCATGCTATTCTGAACTGCCATGAAGGAGACTGTTACTCTAGCTGTATATAATACAATTTTTATTAACCAGTCCCATTTAATAATCAGCAAGTGTACTGTAGTAAGTAGGGTCAATTTCTGTAAATGTTACACTTACACATTACTTAACATGAAATAATATATATGACACTTGGTCCACTTTCATAAAATGCTATCCATTGTGTCTTCCTCAGGTTTGGCTCCGTTTCTGCTAATGGGAAATACAGTTCATCCATTCCAAACACGGGTGCGCGCTTTAATGCTATGCTTGCAGCTCTCACACCAACACGATTAGCGCTAACATTCCAGGCTCTCGGCGCTATGAAGGTATTTTCTAAAAAAAAAGAATCTACTAATCAATGGATGACAAAAAAGTGTCCCTTTCTGTGCAAAAAAAATGTTTATGATTTGCAAATGCCTCTAACAACCATATACATATAAAAGAATTGGAGTAAAACCACATTTCAACAAACATATCACAAATGCAATGCCAACTTTTAGAATATCAAAATATATGCATACATAACATAAGAACCAAAAAACACGACAGCCATGTAAAGTTAAAATCTGGAGGTTGATGCCTCCAGTAGGTACACGCAGACGACCACCAGATCAACTGGCTGGAAGAGGGTCACAAGAGTTGCAAATAACACCAACAGTAGGACTCTAAAAGTGAAAGCTAAATACAAAGGAATCGAATAAAAAAATCCAGAAACATCATGGATTACCAATGGTTATGATTGGCAAGCATAAGGAAGAAATACCTTCCACAATTGCTTCAACATACAAACGATCTCATAGCATCCCCAGGCATTTTAGAAAGCATCTATGTGTCCACTTTCAAAAGATTGCTATATATATTATGTTTGGGAAGGTGTTTCTGTCCTCATGTGATACTTACAACCAATCACAATACAGCTCTTGATCCTTACCAGCTGTGTATGGCGCCAACTGTGGTGTCTATTCGGGCTGAACAGCCCTAAATTGGGGACCCCCTCTGCTTCCATGTACAAGTCGCTTCATATCTGGCACACCAATGTCGTCAGTTCTGCCATGGTGCAGGAACCCACAGATGGAGTGGCACCAGCATGGAATCATCCACACCCACTCACACCAAAGGATGGAAGAAGGGCAAACCCACTGCAGACAATGACTAAGCTGCCACTGCACACAAGCTGTAAGAGTGGCACCATACCATCCCCGTCCAACCTGTGGTTAGCGGACAAAAAGTATGGTCACCCACAGATGTATTGTGTGGGTGACCCTACATTGCCAGGCGTCCACTCCGGCCCAGACAGGTCAACAGGTACTGCCAGGACCCCTAGAGGCAAAAAAAAAAAACTAATTACAAGCATGTTACAAATTTAAAACCGACACAAATAAACAAACCAAAATGTCAAATCAAAACAACAAATGGCATATATATTTCTGTAACTAGATATTCAATGTTTTCTAAACCTAAACAAAGAAACAGGTAGAGGAAAGATTTTAGATTTCCGGATTGCCTGATGTGAAGCTGTCTAAATACAAGCTGAAGTTCATTGCTTCATTTAAGCTGGGAAGGGTAGTAGCATGTAACATGTAAACTCATCTTAACTCTCACTGTAGTAGACTTTTATTACAGTGTTTCCACCTCGGGTCTTGATAGACTATATCTAATGCCACAAATTTTACCTTAGGTATATCGTATTTGTGTTTCTCTGCTACATGTCTGCCCTACATAGTATAAATGTTCCCTGTTTCTATAACATGACTATGGTCGTATTTTGTTTTCCACCATGCCCTTTTAGTCTTTCCTACATAATGCCCCAAGGGTACACAGATAGGTAAATCACACCCTTGGTGTTACAGTAATAGAGTATTTTGGAACATGTTATTTGCCATTAGGTAGCATGATAAACCTGTCAGTACAGACATAGTAACAACAATACCTACACCTTTACATGCAAATGTTCCAACTGTTGTACAGGGGTTACATCTAGAGGTACCCTTGAATTCAGTCTGTATTCGTTTATCTCTCCTCAAAGCAGCCATATTTCCAATCATTCAGCTACACATTTACCTAATTTAGGATCAAATGATTTGTTTGATCTTACAATTTTGATTTGTATCTTCCATAATGATCTGACTAGTGAATTGGGATATATCTGGACGTTTTTGATTATAATAGGCCAGATTGTGACTGTTAAACTACCCTATAAAAGGCTTTTTTTTACACATGTCTTACTGTAACCTCTATCCAGTAGATGGGATTTGAAGGCTTTGGTTTCCTTTGTGAAACAATTAATGTCAGAGCAATTCTGTTTTAAATGTAAATATATGGCAAAACAGGATTGAATGTACTAAAGATTCTGGATAGAAACTGTTGGCTCACAAAATGGTGTTACGTGCTGTAGGCTTACGATACAAAGGAAACTCTCAAAATGTCTAGATTTATCAACGTATACTTCAATGTCCAGAAAACAGATATGTTCAGGGTGATATAACATGGTGAAAGTAAGAGTTCACATGTTGAAATTCAAGTATGACAGACAACTGCATAGTTCCGTTGCTGATCAATCCCAGAATATAAAGATGTTGTCTTATGTACCTGTACCATGCATAAAATGCGGCACACGTACATAGATGACCCATCACCCAGGAGAAACTCCCCCAGGCACAGCATGTCCCCATCGCTACATCATGCACCTGAAGATGGGGGGAGATGCCAAAAGAAAAGACACAAATCCTAAATTCCTGCTGACCCCTTTGCTGTAAAAACTGTCCAATGACCCAGAGGCCTTTGTCATATGGGATAGAACTGTATAAAACCTTCACATCGATCGTTTTCAAAAGAGCTTTTTTTGGGAATAACCAAATCTTTAATCATTTGTAAAAAACTGATATTATTTTTGACAAACGAAGGGAGGCTGTACACAAGAGGTCCTAAAATAAATGGGTTAAGGCATAAAATGTAAGCAGTGTAGGGAATTTAGTCCTAATAAATTCCCACATGCTATTGGATATATTGATTGCTTTGATGAAATGCTCCATTAATTAGTTGTTACAACTCAAATTTGAATTTTTCAATCATAAGAACAGATATTGAGTGGTATCAATGTCAGTTTTTCATTCTCTCCATACACGTTTTCATAATTGTTGTTGACCATTATCACTATGTTTCCACCCTTATCAGCTGATTAAATAGTAATTTGATAATTTTATTTTAAATTCTGAGGCGCTGTTTATTGCAATTTAGTGGCCCGCAGAGCCCTCTGATGTGGCTCGTGATTGAACCAGGGAAGCCCATTTCTGGGGTGACAACCCATTAATCGTGATCTGGGCTTGCCAACCCATTATTCCAAAGCATCAGAGTGCAGGGAGCAGGTGACTCTTGTCCCAGGCAGAGTAATACCAAGTGCACTCCTCCTCTAATCCTTTCTAGCAGCCCGGATAGCAGTGCCAGCAGGGTGGGGTGAAAGATGTTGGGGTCTGGACAAATGTCTGCCAAGCCTGCACACTCCCTAGTTAGGGGCGTCCAACTTACTGGACCTTGGCAGCCGGAGCAGGGGCCTCTACGCATTTATCGTGGGTCACCACAATTTACTTAATACATATTCATTTTCTTAATTTATATTGTTAAATGGACATTTTGTTTTATATATCCCACACTGTCAATTTCTTACAAACCTTTTTCACACTACGGCACACTACGCTCAAAAGGTTGCCTTCTTATAAAGTATAAAAATATTAAATAAAATATTTTTTAGGTGTTAAAAACTACATTCTGCTAATTCGAGCCCCAAGAAAAAAAAAAAAACAATGCTTATTTTTATAGGACATTTGTTTACTGGTGCCTGCCTCCTATGTTTTGGTGCTTGGTTCAGTGAAAAGTACTGTGGCTAAACTCCAACCAAATGACTAAACACAGGGTTGATATACATATATGGAAGCTGTTTGCCTGATAAAGGATTTGTATCTCTGTCAATCCAGTTCTAACATTTACACAGCCCAGCCACATAGTACAGAGTCCACCTGTACTGTACAGAGTCCACCAGAGCATAGAGTCCACCTGTTTGTAATTTAATCTCAGCATAAATACAGCTGTTATGTGAAGCCCTCAGAGGTTTGTTAGAGAGCCTTAGTGAACAAACAGCATCATGAAGGCCAAGGAACACACCAGACAGGTTAGGGATAAAGTTGTGGAGAAGTTTAAAACTGGGTTAGGTTATAAAAAAATATCCCAAGCTTTGAACATCTCACGGAGCACTGGTCAATCCATCATTTGAAAATGGTAATAGTATGGCACAACTTCAAACCTACCAAGACATGGTCGTCCACCTAAACTGACATGCCAGACAAGTAGAGCATTAATCAAAGAAGCAGCCAAGAGGCCCATTGTAACTCTGGAGGAGCTGCAGAGATCCACAGGTCAGGTGGGAGAATCTGTCCACAGGACAACTATTAGTCGTGCTCTCCACAAATCTGTCCTTTATGGAAGAGTGGCAAGAAGAAAGCCATTGTTGAAAGAAAGCCATAAGAAGTCCTGTTTTCAGTTTGTGAGAAACCATGTGGGGGACAAAGCAAACATGTGGAAGAAGGTGCTTTGGTCAGATGAGACCAAAATTGAACTTTTTGGCCTAAAAGCAAAACGCTATGTGTGGCGGAAAACGGACACTGCATATCACCTTGAACACACCATCCCCACCGTGAAACATGGTGGTGGCAGCATCATGTTGTGGGGATGCTTTTCTTCAGCATGGACAGGGAAGCTGGTCAGAGCTGATGGGAAGATGGATGGAGCCAAATACAGGGCAATCTTAGGAGAAAACATGTTAGAGTCTGCAAAAGACTTGAGACTGGGGCGGAGGTTCACCTTCCAGCAGGACAATGACCCTAAACATACAGCCAGAGCTACAATGGAATGGTTTAGATTAAAGCATATTCATGTATTAGAATGGCCCAGTCAAAGTCCAGACCTAAATCCAATTGAGAATCTGTGGCAAGGCTTGAAAGTTGCCATTTACAGACGCTCTCTATCCAATCTGACAGAGCTTGAGCTATTTTGCAAAGAAGAATGGGCACAAATTTCACTCTCCTAGATGTGCAAACCTGGTAGAGGCATCCCCAAAAAGGCATGCAGCTGTAATTGCAGCAAAAGGTGGTTCTACAAAGTATTGACTCAGGGGGGATGAATACAAATGCACGCCATACTTTTCAGATATTTATTTGTAAAAAATTTTGAAAACCATTGTTTTCCTTCCACTTCACAATTATGTGCCACTTTGTGTTGGTTTATCACATAAACTCCCAATAAAAATACATTTACGTTTTTGGTTGTAACATGACAAAATGTGGACAATTTCAAGGGGTATGAATACTTTTTCAAGGCACTATACGTGGCAGGGCAAGAGATTTGGGTTTTTTTTCTGCTTCAGTTCACTAACACAGGTCTTGCCCCTGCCCCAGGCTGTGAGTGGACAGTGAAATGGTAAGCAGCACAGTGATGAGCTCATCTCTCTGTCACTCTACCCTCCTATCAGCATGCTTCTTGTTTGAACATGAGCACTGCTGAACAACTGACTGGCTCTTTGTGCTGCTTCTCTGTCTGTGCCCTCTTGTACAGGGGACAACAAGAGGCCAATTCTGAGTAAATTCAGATACTTACAATGACAATACATTTAATGATGTATTAATAAACATAGAGCTGCAATTTTTATGTCTTTCATTCTTGCCTGGAGCGCTACTGCTTGTACTGCAAGTCCAAAAAAAAAAAAATGATTGAGTCCTGTAGTAAGCGAGAATTTCTTTACAATCAGTCAGGCCACTGCTTGTTATTGTGCTGTTTTCGATATAAAATATTGCAGTAGGTTGCCAGCTACCAACTCATACAGTATACTTCCTTCTCACAGCTGTCCAAGAGCAAATACCGTATATAATCATTGCAGATTTTTTTCTTCCTGTTGTACCTACAGGACAGAAAGTAAAGGGAAGTCTGTCCAATGGGACATCAAAGATTACTCTATCCAAAACTTTAAAAAAGTATTTGTTTTAGATATACTTGTATATTTTAATGTGTTCTGTCTTTGGAAAAGAAGAGATATACCCTGAAAGTGTCAAAGATGCTCATTGGAAATCCATCTCACAGTAGTGTGACAAATACAAGAACTTTTGACAGATTTATGTTGGTAAAAGGTGTATGTGATTCTGTCGCAGTTCTGGCAGCACTGGCACAAAGATCTCTTCTGCAAAGTTTTAAAGATAGAAAAGCTGTTTTAAAACATCGGGAGAGTAAAGACAATTCCTATGTAGAATTGTTTCAAAGATGCAACACAATAATTAAACATGCAAAACAACTAACTACCGTATTTATCGGCGTATAACACGCACCGGCGTATAACACGCACCCCAATTTAGGAGGGAATTTTAAGGAAAAAAAAAACTTTTAGGAGGGAAGTTGAAGGGAAAAAAACTTACCGTATATACTCGAGTATAAGTCGTTCCGAGTATAAGTCGAGGCCCTAATTTACCACAAAAAAATGGGAAAAACTTATTGACCCGAGTATAAGTCGAGGGTGAAAAATGCACAGCTACTGTAAGTGGAAAAGAGGGTCAACAATGCCCATTTGCAGCATCACTGTGCCCATTTGCAGCCATAGGTCCCCTGAACTTCAAACTTAGTAGTTAAGGGTTCCTAGATGCCCCCTAGCTGCAGCCACAATTTGGGGTCTCTGAACCCAAAGGGTCCTGAAATGACATTGCTGCAGATGGACACAGTTGACCGAATTTGGGGCCCCGTATCTCAGGGCCACTTAGTGCTAAGAACCCCAAATTTGGTGTACAAACCCAGTGGAACTGGCACCATATAATTTTCAAAGCTGGGGTTTCTAGCACCAAGTGGCCCCGAGATACAGGGCCCCAAAAATCAGTTCAGAAAATGTCAAGCACTTTTTTGCAGCAGAGAATGACATTTTCCAAACCGGTTTTGGGGCCCCGTATCTCAGGGCCACTTGGTGCTAGGAACCCCAGCTTTGGATATGTTGTGGTACCAGTTCCACTGGGTTTGCACACCAAATTTGGGGTTCCTAGCACCAAGTGGTCCTGAGATACGGGGCCCCAAAGTCGGTTCGGAAAATGTCAAGCACTTTTCTGCAGCAGAGAATGACATTTTCCGAACCGATTTTGGGGCCCTGTATCTCGGGGCCACTTGGTGCTAGGAACTTCAGCTTTGGATATGTTGTGGTACCAGTTCCACTGGGTTTGCACACCAAATTTGGGGTTCCTAGCACCAAGTGGTCCTGAGATACGGGGCCCTAAAGTCGGTTCGGAAAATGAAATTTTTTGCTGCAGAAAAGTGCTTGACTCGAGTATAAGTCGAGGGGGGCACTTTCAGCACATAAAAATGTGCTGAAAAATTCGACTTATACTCGAGTATATACGGTACATTTAAATGCCCATCAATGCAGCCTTCTCAGTGCAGCCTTCCCCAGTGCAGCCTTGTCAGTGCAGCCATGTCAGTGCAGCCATGTCAGTGCAGCCATGTCAGTGCAGCCATGTCAGTGCAGCCATGTCAGTGCAGCCATGTCGGTGCAGCCTTCCCAGTGCAGCCTTGCCCCAGTGCAGCCTTCGATCCCCTGTCCCTGCTGCTGTGCTTCAAAATCGCTGACCGCGATTTGAAAATGGTGCCGCCGGCGCCGAAATACACAGAGCCGGTCCTCGGCTCTTTCCGGCGGCTCTCGTTTACTTTTGGTTTCACTCGTAGCCCCGAGCGGAGCTATCCGAGTAGGTTCGGATAGCTCCGCTCGGGGCTACGAGTGAAACCGAAAGTAAACGAGAGCCGCCGGAAAGAGCCGAGGACCGGCTCTGTGTATTTCGGCGCCGGCGGCGCCATTTTCAAATCGCGGTCGGCGATTTTTAACTTTTGACAGGTCGGGATCGCAGGGTATCGGCGTATAACACGCACCTGCGACTTTCCCCTGATTTTAAGGGGAAAAAAGTGCGTGTTATACGCCGATAAATACGGTATTTACTTCCATCATTGAAAATGTCTTATTTTCCTCCACTTTTTCCTTATCATGGATACAGCGGTACTTCTTTATGTATTTGTGGCAACCATAGCACTGTATAGTAAAAGTGACGCAAATATGAATTTGTGCAATACATACAGAATAACTTGGGTATATGGGCCTTTTCAGGCACCAGAAAGAAAAAAAATACATAAAATTCCAAATGTTATTATTACACAAGTAAAAAGAAAATACATGTCCATAGCATTCATCTCTCACGACATCTCCACAAGATACATACACAGTGCATTCATAAAGTATTCAGACCCCCCATTCACTTTTTTCAATTTTTGTTATGTTGCAACCTGATACTTCAGTTATTTCAATTTTATGTTTTTATACATTTAGAATGGAGGCCAAACAGTTTATTCTGGAGAAAATCTTGTTCCTCACAGTCTGACAGTCCTTCAGATGCTATTTTATTAACTCCATTTGTTTTGCACTGAGAAGAGACTTCCGTCTAGCCACTCTGCCATAAAGCACAGATCGTCGCAGAGCTGCAGTGATGGTTGTTCTTCTGGAACTTTGTCTCATCTCCACACAGGATCTCTAGAGCTCAGTCAAAATGACCATTGGGTTCCTGGTCCCCCCGCTTACTAAGGCTCGTCTCCCCCCAATTGCTCAGTTTGACCAGTCGACCAGCTCTAGGAAGAGTCCTGATTGTGTCAAACTTCTTACAATTGAGAAATATGGAGACCACTTCTTGGGAAAAAATGTTGCCTTCCCCAGATATCTGCCTTGCAATAATCCTGTCTCTGAGGTCTGCAGGCAGTTCCTTTTTGACCCCATGGCTTTTGCTCTAATACAGTATGCATTGTCAACTGTGAGGCCTAAAGAGAGGTGTGTGCCTTTCCAAATCATGTCCAATCAATTTAATTTACCACAGGTGAACTCCAGTCAAGGTGTGGAAACACCTCAGCAATGATTAAGAGAAATGGAAGGCACCCGAGCTAAATGTCAAGTGTTGTTGCAAACAGTCTGAATACTTATGGCCATGTGATATTTCAGTATTTCAGTTTTTCAGTTTTCATACATTTGCAAACATTTCTAAAATTCCGTTTCCACTTTGTCATTATGGGGTACTAAGTGTAGATTAATGAGAAAAAAAATGAATTCAAAGACCCCCCCTTTCAGAAAAACATAATTTTGATACATTTTTTTCACCATATACTGTAAAACAGTAAAACATTTCTGTTTCTGATTTCACCTTACCCTAACTGTTGCGGTGGTGATGGGATAGGGATGACATCACTGGTGTGGTGAGAAAGGGATGACATGAGTGGTAGTGAGATAGGGATGGCATCAGTGGTGGTGGGATAGGGATGACATTAGTGGTGGTGGTGGGATAGGGATGACATCAGTTCTGGTGGAGGGATAGGGATGACATCAGTAGTAGGATAGGAATTACATCAGTGGTGGTAATGGGATAGGCATGACAATCAGTGGCAGTGGTGGGATAGGGATAACAGTGGTGGTGGTGGAATAGGGATGACGGTGGTGGTGGGTTAGGGATAACATCAATGATGGTGGTGGTGGGATAGGGATGACATCAGTGGTGGTGGTGGGATAGGGATGACAGTGGTGGTGGTGGGATAGGGATGACAGTGGTGGTGGTGGGATAGGGATGACATCAGTGGTGGTGGTGGTGGGATAGGGATGACATCAGTGGTGGTGGTGGGATAGGGATGACATCAGTGGTGGTGGTGGGATAGGGATGTCATCAGTGGTGTTGGGATAGGGATGACATCAGTGCTGGCAGTGGTGGTGGGATAGGGATGACATCAGTGGTGGTGGTGAGATAGGGGTGACATCAGTGGTGGTGGTGAGATAGGGGTGACATCAGTGGTGGTGCTGGGATAGGGATGACATCAGTGGTGGTGGTGGAATAGTGGTGGTAGTGGGATAGGGATCACATCCATGGTGGTAGGGATGACCTCAGCGGTGGTGGTGGGATAGGGATGACATCAGCGGTGGTGGTGGGATAGGGATGACATCAGCAGTGGTGGTGGGATAGGCATGACATCAGTGGCAGTGATGTTGGGATATGTATGACATCAGTGCCATTGGTGGGGGTGGTGGGATAGGCATGACATCAGTGGTGGTGGTGGGATAGGGATGACATCAGTGATCGTGGTAGGGGGAAAGGGATGACTTCAGCGGTGGTGGTGGTGAGTTAGGGATGACATCAGTGGTGGCGGTGGTGGTGGGATAGGGATGACATCAGTGGTGGTGGTGAGATATGGATGACATCAGTGGTGGTAGTGGGATAGGGATGACATCAGTGCTGGCAGTGGTGGTGAGATAGGGATGACATCAGTGGTGGTGGTGAGATAGGGATGACATCAGTGCGGGTGGTGGAATAGTGGTGGTACTGGGATAGGGATCACATCCATTGTGGTAGTGGGATGACATCAGTGGTGGTGGTGGGATAGGGGTGACATCGGTGGTGGTGGGATAGGGATGACATCGGTGGTGGTGGTGGGATAGGGATGACATCGGTGGTGGTGGTGGGATAGGGATGACATCAGTGGTGGTGGTGGGATAGGGATGACATCAGTGGTGGTGGTGGGATAGGGATGACATCAGTAGTGGTGGGATAGGGATAATATCAGTGCTGGCAGTGGTGGTAGAATAGGGATGACATCAGTGGTGGTGTTGAGATGTGGATGACATCAGTGGTGGTGGGGGTGTTCAGTAAGAAGCATTGGTGATGCTGATGGGGGGGTTCAGTAAGACGCAGCAGAAGTGGTGATAGGGGGTTAAGTCAGGGAGTCAGTGGTGGTGGTTATGGGGGGGGGGTTCAGTCAGGCAGCCGTGGTAGTTATGGGGATGGGGGTTCAGTCAGAGGCAGTTCTGGTGATGGGGGGGCTTAGTCAGAGGCAGTGAGGGTGGTGATGGGGCATGGGGGGGTCCAGTCTGAGGCAGCAGTGGTGGTGATGGGGGGGGGGTCCAGTCAGAGGCAGCGGTGTTGGTAATAGGGGGGGTTCAGTCAGAGGCAGTGGTGGTGGGGGGGGTTCAGTCAGAGGCAACAGAGGTGGCAATGAGGGGTTCAGTCAGAGACAGCTGTGGTGGTTATGGGGGTTCAGTCAGAGTCAGTCAGTGCTGGTGATGGGGTGTGGGGGCTCAGTCAGAGGCAGCGCTGGTGATGGAGGGGGGCTCAGTCAGAGGCAGTGGTAGTGGTGATGGGGAGGATGGGATCAGTAAGATGCAGCAATGGTGGTGATGGGAAATAGGGATGAGATCAGTGGCACTGGCAATTACTTTCTCACTGCGTCAGTCGATTCCTCCCTTCACATGCCTCCATGGATGCCTCTGGTAACAAGGGGTCTCTTCTCAGAGCAGAGGGCTCCTCCCCCTTCACTCTATTGGCCGTCACTTTTTCCTTCAGTTGCCGGCTGCTGACATGGCATTTCTTTGCAGCTATGAACGGAGAGGATGGGTGGGGTCCGCAGTCACAGTGCTCAGCCTTCTCTCAGCCACAGTGAGTGAACTCCAGGGCCCCCTCACAGTGATGGCACTCCAGGGCCCAGTCACAAGTGTGACTGTTGCGACCCCGGTAGTTTTGCATCTGGAATGCAGTATATGTAAATGCTTTTGTAGATGGTTCCATTTGTTTTGAGTAAATTGTCGTCAGGGGAAAAACGGGACCTTCAAATACACTCTGAGAGTAATAAACTTATCAGCTGAACAAACTTAAAAACAACCCAGCCTGTGGATCTGGGAGGCACTTGCAGAAGGCATGCAATGATGAAAGCACACACACTGTCCCAGGGACAGACACATGCATGCATAGCGCAGCAGTATCTGAGGCTGGGTTAACACTGTAACCTGCTGCGGATCGCACAGGAGCGCTGTGCGTTCCTGTTCTCCGTTTCAGGGACGAATTAGGGCCGATTCTATGCCTGAATTCTGCCCTGAAACGGAGCCAAAGACGCACAGCGTTTCTGTGCAGTGTGCTCCACAGCCGCAATGGAAATATGTGAACCGGCTTCATAGGGAGCCAATCACATTCTCCTGCTATGCGAATTGGATGTGGAGAAACTCGCATCTAATTTGCCAGGTGTGAACCCAGCCTAAATGATTGGTGTACCCCAGGAAGCAATCAACCGCACTGGTTTATTGATACATCTATTGGTCGGTCACATACTGTATGTATCTTGTATATAATTGGGTGGCGATAACTTGAGCAAAGAATGCTATTCTCACATACAGTTGTGCTCATAAGTTTACGAAATTTATGATTTCTTGGCCATTTTTTAGAGAATTTGAACGATAACACAAACTTTAACTGTGCTCTTTTTAAATCATAAGAACAACAGAAACTACCCAAATGACCCTGATCAAACGTTTACATACCCGAGTTCTTAATATCGTGTATTGCCCCCTATTAACATCAATGACAGCTTGAAGTCTGTTGTGGTATTTGTGGATGAGGCTCTTTATCCTCTCAGATGGTAAAGCTGCCCATTCCTCTTGGCAAAAAGCCTCCAGTTCCTGTAAATTCTTGGGCTGTCTTGCATGAACTTCACATTTGAGATCTCCCCAGAGTAACTCAATGATAGGTGGACCTGGCCATGTGTTTTGGATCATTGTCATGTTGGAATGTCCAAGTACGTCCCATGCACAGCTTCCTGACTGATGAATGTAAATGTTCCTCCAGTATTTTTTGATAACATACTGCATTCATCTTGCCATCAATTCTGACCAGATTTCCAGTGCCTTTGTAGCTCACACACCCCAAAACATCAGCAATCCACCTCCGTGTTTTACAGTAGGAATGGTGTACCTTTCATCATAGGCCTTGTTGACTCCTCTCCAAATGAAGCGTTTATGGTTGTGGTCAAAAAGCTAAATTTTGGTGTCATCACTCCAAATGACTTTGTGCCAGAAGGTTTGAGGCTTGTCGCTATGCTCTTTGGTATATTGTAAGCAGGATACTTTGTGGCATTTGCGTAGTAATGGCTTTTCTCTGGCGACTTGACCATGCAGCCCATCTTTCTTCAAGTGCCTCCTTATTGTGCATCTTGAAACAGCCACACCACGTTTTCAGAGAGTCCTGTATTTCGCCTGAAGATAGTTGTGGGTTTTTCTTTGCATCCCAAACAATTTTCCTGGCAGTTGTGGCTGAAATCATTGTTGGTCTACCTGACCGTGGTTTGGTTTCAACAGAACCGCTCATTTTCCACTTCTTGATTAGAGTTTAAACACTGCTGATTGGCATTCTCGCGTCCTTTTGATATATTTTTATATCCCTTTCCTGTTTTATACAGTTCAACTACCTTTTACGGCAGATCCTTTGACAATTCTTTTGCTTTCCCCATGACTCAGAATCCAGAAACGTCAGTGCAGCACTGGATGAAAGATGAAAGGGTCTGTCAGGAGTCCTGAAACTCATTGACCTTTTATACACACACACACACACTACTTACAAGCAAACAGATCACATGTGAGGATTGTTACCTTTAATAGACATTCAAACCCCTTTGTGTCAACTTGTGTGCATGTTATCAGGCCAAAATCACCAGGGTATGTAAACTTTTGATCAGGGTCATTTGGGTAGTTTCTGTAGTGATTATGATTTAAAAAGAGTAAACACAGTTTAATGATAATAAATGGCTTCAGCCAAACACTAACCATGAGTGAAAGAAAAGTGTTTGTTTTATCATTCATATTCTCTTAAAAATGGACAAGAAATCATAAATTCTGCCAGGGTATGTAAACTTATGAGCACAACTGTAATCCGCCATTGATTTTATGTCTTTTTAAATATGTAAAAAAATAATTCAACTTCATCTATTTTCATTGATTCTGGTGTCTGAAAATTCCCATTAACTCAATGGTTAGTCTGTATATATTGCACAATTAGGGATGTCCACAGATTTCCAGACTTAAGTCACATCTCATTCTCCAGATGTAAATAGGAATTTGTCGCAGGCATCTATACTAACAATGAAAATACTGCAGGTTTCTTATAAATTTGGTGCAAGGCTTCTGACTACATACACAGCTCCAGAAATGAGTTGCAAATGTCCTATTAAATTGCCCTCATAGAATCTTAAAAGTCATATCGTTTTATTTAACTTAGTGAAAGATACTACCTTCTGTTATTCTGGGGAAACCCAAAACCTGAGTGCACATTTTTTGCAAATTCTGATATGTACCAGAAATTGGGGATCTTTTACCGCCCTCCTCTGCCACAGAACACCCAGTGTGTGCAAATCAACTAAAACCGTGGTGTAAAATAACCTGAAATACGGACATTGATAGCCTATCTTTACAGATGCCTTCTCCGCTGTGCTCCGATTGCTGCTCACAGTAGAGAAGTCTTTAAATGAGGCTTTAGCTAGCCATACATTAGTAGATTTTCATCTGAAAATTTTAATTTTAAAAACGTTATTTTGACTTTCCAATCATTATGCCCTGTACACACGGTCGGACTTTGTTCGGACATTCCAACAACAAAATCCTAGGATTTTTTCCGACGGATGTTGGCTCAAACTTGTCTTGCATACACACGGTCACACAAAGTTGTCGGAAAATCCGATCGTTCTGAACGCGGTGACGTAAAACACGTACCTCGGGACTATAAACGGGGCAGTGGCCAATAGTTTTCATCTCTTTATTTATTCTGAGCATGCGTGGCACTTTGTCCGTCGGATTTGTGTACACACGATCGGAATTTCCGACAACGGATTTTGTTGTCGGAAAATTTTATAGCCTGCTCTCAAACTTTGTGTGTCGGAAAATCCGATGGAAAATGTGTGATGGAGCCTACACACGGTCGGAATTTCCGACAACAAGGTCCTATCACACATTTTCCGTCGAAAAATCTGACCGTGTGTACGGGGCATTAGTGTTTTTGACTGCATTAACAGAGAAATTTTGAAGGAGCAGGATAGAATTTTTTTTCTTGAGTTACCAGGTTTTTTTTTTTTTTTTTTTTCAACAGTCAATGTGGTTTTTCTTCTCAAAGTCCATTCACTCCAAAATCGGATGTTAAAACGAATGTTTTTGAAGTCATTCGTCACGTCATCAAATGTACTGTAAGAATTTTTATATGAATATTAGCCCGAAAACCTACTAATGTATTAGATTCAAATTTAACCATTCCTTAAAAAAAAAAAAAGACACCACCAGAAGGGGTAAACTACATGCAGAAGACTAGTGTTTGATAGAGGTCATTTTTGACAAAGCCAAATAACTTTGGGTATATTTTTGGCTTATGGGAGGAAACTGCAGCATCTAGATAAAATTCATGAAGACACAAAGAGAACAACAGATAGTGTCCTTGATGGGTTTATATGTAGGACCCAGAGCTGAAAACATGGTAACCCCTGCGTAGGTACACTGTTGGCAACTACAGTATGCTTTGCACTAAGTCATTTAAACTGATGAGAAATAGCAGTAACTACATATCTGAGAATATCAGTTGTCAGATCGAAGTTATATCTTAATATGAGATCAGCAATTGTAACCTTTGTTTTTTTAATAGCCATGTTTTATTTTTTTTTCTAGCAGTTTCTAAAGTACATGTGAAGCGTTTTAACGAAAAAGACTTGTTTGTGAATAATATACTGGATTTGTGACATTTACATGACATCTCAAGTTTACCGCATGATTATTAACTACTTTCTACTTTTTTGTCTTCTTTGTGCCTAATTTGCATGTGGCTTGAACAGCAGAGCTAAATACAGTGCTCTTCAGCTGCACTCTGGCCATGCTGAGAAATATTGTGACTCATTTTCCCTTTGTAGGTTTATTTTCTTTTTCTGGTTTGACTTTGTACAGTTTGAATATGGCTCTAAGATGTATAAAAAGTATATCTAATTGGGAAGGGAAAAGAAAGTCAGGTTTACATTGCTGTTTGGGTCCCAGCGCTGGGGAGATTCATCCTATTTGCCCTGTCAAAGGGATTGAAAATCCAAACTCTCACAGTTGTTGAAACAGCAAATCTTTCCGTAGGGACACCTGTTCATGTGACAATTACATGAACTGTAGGTCCCATGCACACGGACAAGGAAAGGCTAAAAATATGCCCAGTGGCAAATTCAGGGTGTTTTCCCATGCCCGGGGAGATGCAGGTGCTGCATAAAGCCAGCAAGACAAGTAAATGGTAGTACACTGCTGTGTTGTTATAAACACTGATGCTTCTGTGCATCGGTGTGTACCCGTGCATGCGCATACAACGTATTTCCCGAAAGTGGAGGTTTCTCTTTGGGACATATATGGCATTTGCACACATGTGGGTAAATGCCAATGCACAGAAGTATCAGCCTGCCATACAAGTGATATAAGATATAAGTGCCAGTTTCTCTGGCGCAAAGTTAGATGCTGAATTAGCATGGTAAATACAGTCCCATAATAGGCAGCAAGGATAGTCAGTAGTTCAAGTGTAATCTATACATCAGTCCATCAGTGTATGGGAAATTCATGAAGGTAAAGGCAGCAGCTATCCTCAGAGTTTAGCCAGCTCTGTAACAAAGACAAGGAAGGAGAGAAAGGGAAGCACCACCTGAGTGTAGAGGTTAAAAATCATTTATTCCACAAGGATTAAAAATCAGTTACAGGATGCAGAAAGGGGAGAGAAGGCTGCTCCGTTCTTTGGGTATCACGCCATCCATGGGGTTTGTGGGGGTCAGGTGTAGGTCCTCTGGGCGTCCTGTGGCCACCAGAAAGCAAACCAGTGTGGAACACAGGCAGAAATGACATCATGGGATGGACGAGATGGCTCCCCTGCCTAGGAAAAACGCACAGTATTTTATGCAGCTTGATGCTTACGAGGAAATTTTCTTGTCACCTCCTTTTGTGTCTGTAGGACAAGATGACAAAGTCATTCTTCATTGGGACGCAGACAGCACAGATAAAAACTAGCTTGTGGTAACCACTCCTAGTCAATTCAAAACTTAGAAAACGAGTTTGGGCTTCAGGTTAACTTTAACCACTTCAGCTCTAGAAGGTTTTATTCCCTTCATGACCAGCACACTTTTTGTTATTCGACACTGCACTGCTTTAAAAAAAATATTCTTTTTATTGAAATTTTTATAATAAAGTTACAAACATTAAAACAGAGTCAAATGTCAACACTACAGCATACCAGCACCAGTAAACAATGCAGCTCCAGACCATAGTAGTGAATAGTTTCTTGTAAAGAGGTAAATAAGGAAAATAAAGCACACATTTACAGAGTCCAATCGCATCCCCCAAGGGATATCAACAGGTATTGAGCCAGGTGCTCACCAAGGCCTGCATACGGTTAGCATTTTGTCCACAGTATAAACTTTTAACCAATAAGCATTAATCTGAAGCAGTAGAACTATCATTCATCCAACCGCCCCACACCTTTACAAATTTAGTTGGTACCCCTCTACTAAGATACGTAGCTTTGTACCTTGGTAAGGTATTATTTATTAACGCCTTCTAAGCCACAATGGTAGGGGCCAACGGTTTCTTCCATGACATAATAATTATTTTACGTAACTAATACAGGAGCAGGGTAAGTAGTATACGGATCACCTGGGTGCCAATGGGTCCACCAATCCCAACAAACAGACTGCTATGAAAGATCTGATGGTAATCATCATAGCTGACTTGGCAGAGTCCATAACCTCCACCCAAAACTGCTGGATCGGTGTGCAGTCCCATAAAGGCACTGCACTACTTTAACTGGTAATTGCGTGGTCATGCAGCACTGTACCCAAATTAAATTTATATAATTTTTTTCACACAAATAGAGCTTTCTTCTGGTGGTATTTGATCACCACTGGGTTTTTTATTTTTTATATATATATAAAATATATATATATATATATATATATATATATATATATATATATATATATATATATATATATATATATATATATATATATATATATATAAATAAAAAACCCAGTGGTGATCAAATACCACCAAAAGAAAGCTCTATTTTGTGAAAAAAATGATATAAATTTAATTTGGGTACAGTGCTGCATGACTGCGTAATATATAAGGGCTCAAAATTTTGAAAAAAAAACAGTATTTTTTATTTTTGCTATAAAACATATGTAATAAAAAAAATTTAAAAATCAAATTTCTTCATACACTTAGGCCAAAATGTATTCATCTACATGTCTTTGGTAAATAACATCTACATCTACCAATGATGGTGTATATAATGAAATATTTATTTATTTTATATACTCGTATTGGTAGTGATCAGTGACTTATAATGAGACTGTAATAGTGCAATGAGTAATCTGACACTAACTAGGGGTGCAACGGATCGTCACCGATCCGTGATCCGAACGGTTCAGCCTGTTCGGATCGGCACACACGCGATCCGCGGAGCGCTCGGCTGCCTCGGCCTAAGGAAAGGCCTAGCTCCGGAGCGGCGGCTATCTTGGTACACCTAGGTGAGGCCTAGGTGAGTGGCGTGCTGATGTCATCATCACCAATTGTAAGCAGGCAGACAATCGTAGGGGAGATGTGGGGAGATGTGGATTTTACAGTGGGGGAGATGTGGATATTACAGTGGGGCAGATTGTGAATATTACAGTGGGGGAGATGATGTGGATATTACAGTGGGGGAGATGTGGATATTACAGTGGGGCAGATTGTGAATATTACAGTGGGGGAGATGATGTGAATATTACAGTGGGGGAGATGTGGATATTACAGTGGGGGAGATGTGGATATTACAGTGGGGGAGATGTGGATATTACAGTGGGGGAGATGTTCATTACAATGGGGGAGATTACGTGGATATTACAGTGGGGGAGATGTCCATTACAATGGGGGAGATGATGTGGATATTACAGTGGGGACGGAGATTGTGATATTACAGTGGGGGAGCTGTGGATATTACAGTGGGGGAGATGTGGATATTACAGTGGGGAGATTGTGGATATTACAGTGGGGACAATACGGTGGTGGAATTTTCACAGGTTTTTGTAAATTCAATTAATTTTTTTTTTTTTGTTGATCCGAAAATGATCCGATCCGTGACTCCTGATCCGAGGAACGATCCGAACCGTGAGTTTTTTGATCCATTGCACCCCTAACATTAACTGACACTGGGTGGGAACTGACACTGACATCACCAGTGACACTAATACAGTGAATTAGTGCTGTACTAAGGACATTGGCTGGGAAGTGGCTAACATCTAGAGGCAATCAAAGGGTTAACTGTGTGCCTAACAAAGTGTGATGTGTGTTGCTTTTACTAAGAGATGGGGTTGATTTTTCTCTCTGCTTAGCAAGGAAAAAAAACAGCCACATTGCTGCTCCGTGTACAGAGCCCAGTGTTCTCAGTAAGCACAGATCTCTGTACTGTGATTCACCAAGACAATCGTCAGGTGCTGGCATTAAATCATTGTCTGGGAGCTGCTGACCAACTTGTACTGAATGACAGCACAGATTGGGCGGCGGGCGCGCCCCCTACCCGAAAATGCCGGATCAGATACATGTACTTGATCTGGCATAGAGTGGCCTCCCTGCCACAGTAGATTTACATGGGGCGGTCTGCAAGTGGTTAAAGGAGAAGTAGGGCCAAAGCTTTTTTCCCTACTTCTCCTGTGGGTCACAGGAATGCACTTAGTTCTGCACTCCTGTGATCTAGATTCAGCCAATAGGGGGGTGAAGTCCGCTGCCGGCTGACATCACTCAGCCAATCCAGACTCTGAAGGGATAATGACTTTAACGTCCACCCAGATGCCTGACTGACTGCCGGTTGCTCCCATCCTCTGCGCAGCCCAGCACTGCAGTGAGCGCTGGAGGGGCTGATCAGAAAGCGGCTCTCTGCTCACTGAAGACTGAAAACTGAGTGACCAGCAGTCAGATCGCTCAGCTCTCGGTCTTAGTGGGGGGGGCGACGACAAATGCAGCATCGAACGTATGCTCACCCTTCTAGGCTTCTAGCAATAGATGCTTGCTTGCACCTTGAATGACAATTGCACGGTCAACAACTGCAATACTGTACCCAAACTCAATTTTTATCATTTTTTTGAGACAGATAGAGATTTCTTTTGGTGGTATTTAATCACCACTGGGTTTTTGATTTTTTGCTAAACAAACAAAAAAAGGCCAAACAAAAAACATTTTGAAAAAAAATAAAGGTTTTCTTAGCTTCTGTTATACAATTTTGTAAATAAGTATTTTTTCTCCTGGTGTGCACTGACGAGGCTGCACTGATGGGCACTGATAGGTGCCACCTGTCAAAATCGTCCTTTCAAGTCAAAGGGGCTGCACTGCAGCATGAGCTAAAGCTTAGCTTCCAGTTGCAGTGCATTAGCCCTATTGTAAATTGCCATTTGGTGCAAAAAACAAAACAAAACAGGCATTCAGGAGGCGGAAGGATCACCTCCTGAACGCCTGACAGTGGCTACTTAGCCGCACTTTATAAAATGATACACTGCTAGGTCCACACTAGCCCATTCTCTGACAAGTGATCAACGGTGGATCACTTTTCAGAGAATGAGCTAGACTGATTAATTTGTACAGCAGTGATTGAAGACTGTTCTACAGCTCTGCTTTATAAAATACTGCACATCCCACAGAATGATGGGAATACCTAATTATACACGGGCTCTGCTATGTGAGAAGAGTAAACACAGACAATCAACTGTTTCTACTGCATAAAATGGCCTGAAGCTAACTTATACAGTAAATAGGAGGTTTGTGGATGGTAGGGAAGGGACAATAAAAGAGAAGAAAACATTGCAAATACTACATTAATAAAAGAATCCTAAAGCCCATCGCCAACTTGGCCAGTCATGTGTCAGAGTCACAGTCCTCCTTGATTTCCACCAGCATTGACAGCGGGCAATCCTCAATGCATAGCACACTCCTGTGAGGATAGGATGCATGATTACCCAACCACAGGCTGTGTGTCTGTGATAGCCTGGGCTCACAGATAACTTTAGCATGTATAGGGTGAGCACAGGTGTACTCTGAGTGTGAAAATTTATAACCCACAGCAATAAACTGACTAAGCATATCTAATTGAATCTTTTTTATATGTATTAATTATCAAGCTCTTATATAGTGCAAAGTTGAATTTGATAGGAAAGATTACCCTCTGATCCCATTAGAAGTACCCTTATGCCCCGTACACACGGTCGGATTTTCCGATGGAAAATGTCCGATCGGAGCTTGTTGTCGGAAATTCCGACCGTGTGTGGGCTCCATCGGACATTTTCCATCGGATTTTCCGACACACAAAGTTGGAGAGCAGGAGATAAAATTTTCCGACAACAAAATCCGTTGTCGGAAATTCCGATCGTGTGTACACAAAGCCGACGGACATAGTGCCACGCATGCTCAGAATAAATAAAGATATGAAAGCTATTGGCCACTGCCCCGTTTATAGTCCCCACGTACGTGTTTTACGTCACCGCGTTCAGAATGATCAGATTTTCCGACAACTTTGTGTGACCGTGTGTATGCAAGACAAGTTTGAGCCAACATCCGTCTGAAAAAATCCTAGGATTTTGTTGTCGGAATGTCCGAACAAAGTCCGACCATGTGTACGGGGCATTAGATGTGCACATTTCAAATGTTAAGAACCACTGGTTTCAAATTTTGATCTATAAAGATATGATGGCGTAAAATGTGGATTGCTAAATATCGGTCTTTTTTTTTTTATGATTGAGATGAATATAAGGGCACATTTTAAAAGACATTGATACAAAGATCTAAACTTTTCCAAAAGCTCCAACTGTATGAATTGGCACAAATGCATCCTGTGGGTGGCCCCCTCTAAACACCACCCAGCTCTGCAAAATTCCTACGCTGGATTGAAGATTATCAACAGAACAGTGACTGAACTCTTCCGATCACTGTGCAGCAATGCCACTGTGTGCAGGCAGATGCCAGGGCTGCTGGATATAATGGCTGGCAGTAGAGATTCCTCCATCCATGCTGCTTAACATGAATGGGGGAATCAGTTGATTTTCTGTCATTCAAACTGTTTGGCTAGCTTAACTCCTTCTCTACCAAGGTAGGTTTACAAAGGGTTAAAGCAAGCTCCTGAATGTCTGACAGCAGTTGGGTCGCTTTTTGGATGGGCTAGTGTGAACCTAGATTAATTGATGAACCTAATTAGACTAATTAATTTGTACAGCAGTGACTGAAGACTTTCTGTTCTATTGCTCAGCTTTATAAAACACTGCACATCCCACACAATTGCGAGAATACTTAATTATACACGTGCTCTGCTATGTGAGAAACGTAAACACAGACTGTTTCTACTGCATAAAATAGCCTGAAGCTAACTTATACGGTAAATAGGAGGCTTGTGGATGTTCACGAAGGGGAGACCAGGATGTTTATAAATGTACCTTGGTAGAAAAGGAATTAAGCCAGCCAAACACAGTGTGGAGAACAGAAAATCAGTTAATTTCCACATCCACGTAAAGCAAGCTCACGGCTGCAGCTGCCTGCTATTGATTTATAGAGCCAGAAAAGGGCTTTCAGGTAAAAGTAATCTGGGTGGCTCTATAGCCTTCTGATCACTTTTATGGGGCTCTGAAACTGCACCCTCCCTTCCTCTGCCAGCAGGGTCCATAGTGGTTTCTGGGCTCCCTTATACCTCTAGGACAGAGATATGCAATTGGCGGACCTCCAGCTGTTGCAAAACTAGTCCCATCATGCATCTGGGTGTCATGCTTGTGGCTGTCAGAGTCTTACTATGCCTCATGGGACTTGTAGTTCTGCAACAGCTGGAGGTCCGCTAATTGCATATCCCTGCTCTAGGAGGTCTCCACAATATAAAGACCCTCGTGAAGGGTTTGCAACCCAAAGGTTACAGACAAAATTACAAAATTGTATATGAAGTATTTGGTATTCCCAAAATGATATATGGTATTGTATAATAGGAAAGTTTAATCTCTGCTGGAAAATATTTCTGCAAGCTGGAATAACACCTAATTTTGCTGATTGAATAATTTAGCAAAGATTTCTGATTTATTGCATCTCTGTTAAAAATATCCTATTTGTCATTCATTTAAATTTGAAGTTTTTTCCTTATTCTGACTTAACTAAGAGCGATTATTTTTTCTTGCAGCTTGGATTGACCATAGCAATCCGCTACAGCCACAGGTAAAGAACCCTGTTTCATTGCTTATTTGTATGAAATGTGGCTTAAACTAAGTGATATCTAATCTTCTGCTCTTGCATGGGCTGCTTGGTGAGATGGCAGCTTCATGTTGCATGATTTTGTGCTTTACATACATTGGGTATTGTTGAGAATAGTTGGCTTACTAAATAAATTGGTTTAACATTTGGTGTTCCTAGATTACAACATACAATTGTAAACAGCCATTTTTGTCATAAAAGTTAACAAGCTTTATTGTACATAACCCGGGCAGAATCGGAAACTAGCTTGGCTGATTAAACTTGAGAATACTTCTCAACATGCTTATTTTAATTTAAAAAAATGCCTTTACAACTGCTTTAAGGGGGTTTCTTTAATCACATGTCCAACCACCGTGAGATTCTAGAGAATCTGCTTCTGGAAACAAGGTATTTCCTGCCTTCGGTTTCCTTTTGTGACTTTAAAACATATTTCCACTTTTGCATTTGAGAAAAACCCACTGTATGTTTGTTTTTGTGTTCCTACGGCATACCTAAAGCAAATATTTTTTTGAAATATTCCTTACCTTTTGTAGATGTTTCTCAGGAAGAGGTGTCATGGCTGTTTGCAAGGTTTTTTGAACAATGTTAGAAAGAGCTTGTCCCAGGTCTGTCCTCATTACCATGCAATGCAAGAAGCCCAGGCTCTACACATTTATCTCTAAGACCCCTTTCACACTGAGGCAGTTTCCAGGCGTTTTAGCGCTAGAAATAGCACCTGAAAAGCGCCTGAAAACTGCCTCCCATTCATTTGCATGAGTGCTTTCACACTCGGGCGGTGCGCTTGTGGGATGTTAGAAAAAGTTCTGCAAGCGGCATCTTTGGGGCGGGTTTGGAGCTCTGTATAACGTGCTCCAAAAACGCCCCTGCCCATTAAAAGCACTTTGAAAGCGCCGCAAAACTGTGTTTTCTTTTTTTTTGGACTGCCCCGCTAGCGCCCGAAAAGCGCCGCAAAAGCGCATCCAAAATGCAGCTAAAGCACCGCAAAAACGGCCAACGCTTTAGCGGCGCTTCAGTGTGAAAGGGGTCTTAGAGCACAAAGCACCAAATAGAGCACCAGAAAAGGGAAAGCTACCTATATATATTAAAGTTGGGGTTATTTAGCTCAAGTGTAGAGCCCGCTAGCGAGAACAGTCCAAACAAAATAGTTCCATTTCAGGGCTTGTTGGCCCACTTTTATTAAATAAAGATCAAAGTTCCAGAAATGAAAGCAAAGGTTTCCCACACAGGGGGTCTTCAATCTTAACACACAGATTAAATATCCAGCCTCCTGGCACACTTTAGTAAAGCCATACAGCCTCCTGGCTTACACACACCATACTGCTGCTCAGGCCTTCCACTTTAGGCCCTGGTCTGTCTCCCGCAGACCATTCCCTTGTCAGCACTGTCCATATAGATAATAGCCCCTCGCTGCTCTGACCCTCAGGCTTGGGTCTCTGGCTTCTCCCAGTGCACACCTGCACTCTCTGGATACTCCCTTGCAAGCCTGGACTCCTCGGGAGGGTGGAGCCCAGAACCATGGTCAAGTGTGTACAAATAGCCCAGCACACACCTGACCAGTCAGTGTGCTGGTGATTCTCAAAACCAGGACCCGGGACTGGGGATTTCATCCCACCTGGATCTCTAAGAAATCCTCGGGCTCAAGGTCCCAAAGTGGACTTGCCTAAGCAATGAGGAAACTGAAAAGCCAGTTTCCTCCCAAATAAGCAAATCCCCTGGAACCCCTCAACCTGCCTGGTTGAGAATCCTGCGTCCATATCCTAGTGGGGTACCACGCTACCACAATATATATATAGGTTAAGGTTATGCTATGTAAGTGGGGTCATGTATCAAATATAAAGTAGATGTTATCCCAATTTGGTTAGAAAAGTGGAATTAGACTTTAACCGGTTCCCGACTAGCCGCCGCAGTACTGCGGCAGGTTGACTCTCTTGCACAAATTGCTGTCCTTGTACGTTGGGCGTGCGTGCCCATTCGCTAGCGGGGGAGCCAATCAGCGGGTTCGGCGGACTCAATGATCGCTCCACAAAGAGGCAGAACGAGGATCTGCCAGTGTAATCAAACAGATCCCTGTTCTGTCAGGGGAATAGAGTGAGATTGTCTGTTTCTAGTGATTAGGAACAGCGATCTCTCTTTACCCCCTGTCAGTCCACTCCCCCAACAGTTAGAAAGCACCTCCCTGGGAACATTTAACCCTTTGATCGCCCCTGGTGTTAACCCCTTCCCTGCCAGTGTCATTTATACAGTAATCAGTGCATTTTTATAGCACCGATCACTGTATAAATGTCATTGATCCCCAAAAAAGTGTCAAAAGTGTCCGATTTGTCTGCCGCATTGTCGCAATCCCGCAAAAAATCACAGATTACCACCATTACTAGTACAAAAAAAAAAGACTTAAATCTATCCTCTATTTTGTAGATGCGATAACTTTTGCGCAAACCAATCAATATACCCTAATTGGGATTTTTTTTTACCAAAAATATGTAGAAGAATACATATTGGCCTAAACTGAGGAAGAAATGTGTTTTTTTACATTTTTTTTCTTTCTTTTTTTTTGGGAGGGGGGGATATTTTTTTTTTATAGCAAAAAGTAAAAAATATTGGGTTTTTTTTCAAAATTGTTGCCCTTTTTTGTTTATAGCGCAAAAAATAAAAACCGCAGAGGGTATCAAATACCACCAAAAGAAAGCTCTATTTGTGGGAAAAAAAGGACATCAATTGTCAGGTAAAGCGACGCAGTGCTGTATCGCAAAAAACGGCCTGGTCAGGAAGGGGGCAAATCCTTCTGGGGCTGAAATGGCTAAGGGAGTAGGATCAGAGTAGTGGAATTTTTGACTATAATTATACACCAACACAGGACATAGTGGCTAAACAGGGATAACATTTTAAAACTTAGTACATCTTTGTAGTGTTGAGATGTTTCTTAGAAGGGATATTGCTTCTATATAGTATAACAAAATGACCCCTTGAATTCCCCTTGTATACAAAGAAGAGATCCTACTCTGCTTTTGTTTATTTGTCTACAGTGGGCCCTAGGGTATCCTGTAACGCTTCATATAAAATTAGCCCTAGCGGTTCAACCAGTGGGTCGATACACCAAATTCTACTGGGGATGCATAAACACTAGCACAATGTCAAATAAGTTCTAGAAAAATAGTGAACTGAAACTTACAGAAATCATGGAGACTCTCTGTTTGACTTTTTACCCTTATTGTTACTGAGATGGAGCTCAAGCAGTGGATCACGTTTAAAGCCAAGTGTAAAAATCAATGCAGTATACCAGATGTCACCGAACACAGTACTCCCAGTGTTTGGAGGAATTGTTTTCATAAATTAGCAGTTGTACGAGTATTTAAAATATTTTTGGTAAAATGTGATACCATCAAAGCTTATATTTTAAGCAGCCATAAAGTGTTCCAGCTCTAGAGGTAGATGAGAACAACACGTTCTTTTTTTTTTTTTTTTTTAAATAAAGTAATATGTTGTCAGATCGCTGACAATTTAGCTATGGTACATGTAAAAAGAATATATTTTTTTTCAACACACCTACGCATCAGGAAGTCTATCCCCGGTACGTGGGTGGTGGGGGCGTACAGAGAGATTTCTTATCATGTACGGTGATTCTGGGGATACCAAGTGAATACCAAGGTGGTTTCGCTCAAAAAGACTGATGAGCAAGAAATGGAACAAAAATACATTATCTAAGAAGAATCAGTCCTACACAAATTTACAAGAAATGAACACTTTGTAGGATGTGTGTATACCTAGTGATTTCCATTACAGGTTCCTCTATCGAACTCTATGCAGGTTTCTGATCCTTTATTGCCGTGCCAACAATTATGACATATTTAGTGTAAGTCTAAACATGGAACATTTCATAGTACTTCACTTTTTTTTTTTTTTCTGAAGATGTACTTGTTTACTATAAGAGAGCAGTATGCAAAGAACAGCAACCTGCTTCTGCACCATTCACTATTGCTCTTGTCGGGTTGGAAGGACTGTAAAGTTCACGATGTCAGGTCACCTGAGAGCGGGGCTGGAATCGTGTCCTTTCATGACATGACCACGTCTACAATTTATTGTACAGTATCTGTTGCACACCTTTAAATAAATAAATAAAAATGGGGGAGAGGTGCAGGATTAAAAAAACATTCATACTCACCTATGTGGCTTCAGCATCGATCTGATGCTGCAGCTGTCCCCTGCCAGCTATAAGACCAAGAACTGAGTGATCACTTGACCACTGATTGCTCAGTTTTCGGTCTTCACTGAGCAGAGAGCGGTGACTGTCAGTCAAGTGCTCACTGGGGTGGCGGGCTGTGGAGGGAGTGGAAACGGCTGGCTCAGAGTCTCGACAGTGCACTGAGAGGCTGAGTCAGCTGATGGTCAGGCATCTGGGTGGATTCTGACATTATTGTCAGGATCCATGCAGAGCCTTGTTTGGCTCTGTGATGTCTAGGTCACAGGAGTGCAGAACTGAGTCCATGGGAGAAGTATGGCCAAAAGAGCTTTGGTCATACATCTCCTTTAATTTTCTTTTTTTAGTCTTTTTTTCCTTTATTTTTACCTGATGATCCAGCCAGCCAGTTAGTCAGTGTTTTTTTTTCTTCTGCAAAACAAGCTGTCCAGGCAAAACAGTTAGACAGTGGAGACAAACTATTTACCCCACTGTCAGGGGTGCTAGTGGTCCGCTTTGATTAATTTCATTAAAATCTTTATCCAAAAAGAAAAACTTTTTTTTTTTTTGTTTTAACAGCTTATAAAGTGTTAGTAGCTGAAGGTCAGCTTCAATTGGTTATTCAAGTCCATCTAAATCTGCTAGTCTAACACTACCCTCTCCCCAGATTGACAATGCAGATGTCCAAAGGTGTCTGCTTTACTACTTCATCCAGATTACAGGTGACCTAATATAGGAAGTGTGTTACTGGCCAGTACTGGTCACCAGGTAAAATAAAGAAAAAAAGCCTAAAAACAACCAACTGCAGCCACCACCTCTAAGGATTGGTAAGCCTCAGTATATTGCATTTTTGTTTTTGGGTTTCATACTGCTTTAACTGCTTGAGGACCAGCCACCGCAGTTATACTGTGGAAGGTTGACTCCCCTGGGAGAGCCGTCATAGCTATATGTCGGCTGCTTTAAGAGCACTAGGGGGTGCGTGCGAGCCTTCGGCGGCTCTCGTGCGCCCGCAGGGTGACGTCGGAGCTGATGCGCGTGCCCGGCGGTCGCGATGTCCGCCCGCACCTGCGATTGCTCCTGGGAGAGACAAGACGGAGTCCGTCAATGTAAACAGACAGATCTCTGTTCTGTCAGGGGTGAGGAATAAAACAGAGAGGTGATAAGGGCGCTCTGGTGGAGGTGGATAGCTGGTCAGAGGGATGATAGTGATGAGATGGCACTTCTGGCAGCACTTTGGTTAGAGGAGAAGCAACTCTGAAGATATAAAAAAGGAAAAGAAAGGCGCCTCTAAGTGCAGTATGTAAAATTTAATAGAGTGCACAAAGGGTTAAAAGCACTTACAAGATTGTTGAGTGTGAAGAAATGATAAAATCAGGAGTCCTCATCTGTGGCATGTGTCCATCCTCAGCACGGTGGTAGAGAGCAGTGTAGAGCCGTCCAGCAGCTGTAATGCGTTCTCATGCGTGTTGAAAAGAGGAGGCAGCAGGGAAGCCTGTATTCACTGCGGGACACACAAGGCTGATGGTGTCAGTGGAGAGAAGGGGGCGGTAACGCGTTTCGGAGCATGTGCGGCTCCTTCGTCAGGCTTCCCTGCTGCCTCCTCTTTTCAACACGCATGAGAACGCATTACAGCTGCTGGACGGCTCTACACTGCTCTCTACCACCGTGCTGAGGATGGACACATGCCACAGATGAGGACTCCTGATTTTATCATGTCTTAACACTCAACAATCTTGTAAGTGCTTTTAACCCTTTGTGCACTCTATTAAATTTTACATACTGCACTTAGAGGCGCCTTTCTTTTCCTTTTTTGTCAGGGGTGAGGAGACTGATCTGTTGTTCCTACTGCTAAGGAACAACGATGGGTCTCCTCCCCCAGGCAGTCCCATCCCCCCACAGTTAGAAACACTCCCTAGGACACACACTTAACCCCTTGGTCACCCCCTAGTGTTAACCCCTTCCGTGCCATTGACATTTACACAGTAATCAGTGGCTATTTTTAGCACTGATCGCTGTATAAATATCAGTGGTCCCAAAAAGTGTCAAAAGTATCCGATTTGTCTGCCGCAATGTCGCAGTCCCAATAAAAATCGCTGATCACCGCCATTACTGGTAAAAAAAAAATAATAATAAAAATGCCACAAATCTATCCCCTATTTTGTAGACACTATAACTTTTGTGCAAACCAATCAATATACACTTATTGCGTTTTTTTGTTTTTTTTTTACCAAAAATATGTAGAAGTATACATATCGGCCTAAACTGAGGAATATATTTATTTTTTAAAAAAGATTTGGGGATGTTTATTATAGCAAAAAGTAAAAAATATAGGTTTTTTTTTTTCAACATTGTCGCTCTTTTTTTGTTTATAGCACAAAAAAATAAAAAAAACGCAGAGGTGATCAAATACCGCCAAAAGAAAGCTCTATTTGTGGGGAAAAAAAGAACCTCAATTTTGTTTGGGCACAATGTTGCACGACCACGCAATTGTCAGTTAAATCGACGCAGTGCCATATCGCAAAAAATGGCCTGGTCATTAAGGGGGCAAATTTTCCGGGGCTTAAGAGGTTAAAGTCTAACTGTAAATATCCACTCATAAATTATTCTTTAATAGTACCACAATTGCAAAAGATTAAGGAGAAAAGTCTTGGGTAATTAAAGTAATTATAAAAACTTGAATCCCAGCATATTCTGCTTCTGCCGTCCAGATGCATCTTTGGATATTAATGTCATCAAGCTTTTTATTCTCCTAAACTTTAAAGGAACAGCCTTTTTTAAAACTCTGAATACTGTGTATCTTCCAGTCTAATGTTTTGCTGTGCTTTTCACTGCTGAAATACATGAATTTTCCTACAAGAAGGAATTACGGTGTTTTTTTATAGAAAAAAAAAGAATGATGATTTTTAAAACAAATACTTTTTGCAGTTTTTTAAATACAGACATCAGAAGAGACAATGCTTTTTACTACTGAAATACCTGTACTATATATTCCTACACGGACTGTGTATAAGATACACTACTAGGCTTTAGTCATATTTACACTATTATGGTATTATTCCTGCTAAAATAACTTTTGGCTGCTTTACTATATTCTGGAATAAGATTGGACCAAAGAGATCAGAAGAGTCAGAGTTGTATGAGATTGTTTCCTGTGATTCTATAGCTATCATACACTGTGTACTAGCACTGTCTGAATACAATAGCACAGCAGGGAGATTCAACCATCTGCACTTTATAATGTGGATTGGGGAATCTGTAGGATTTTTTTTTCAATCAGCCTGCAGGTGTATGGCCAGCAAAGCCTAATGTCACATCTTGCACTTTCACCACACTTTTTTGCAAACCTGTTGCTGGTGAGCTGTAGTGGGATTAACCCCAGCTGACCAGGGTGCATGGGAACCTTTAAAGGAGAAGTATGGCTAGCGCTCCAGTGAGTGCTGGAGGGGAAAGCAGAGAACTGACAATCACAACTCTCTGTTTAGAGCAGAGGGGGAGAACCGAGTGATCAACGGTGTTTGGTCCCTCAGTTCTCACTGCAAAGCTGGAGGGGGACAGATGCAGCATCAATCCTAGGTCAGTATCTATCTATCTATCTATCTATCTATCTATATATATATATATATATATATATAATTTTTTTTTTATTTTTTTTTTCATCCAGAACTTCTCTTTTAATGTATGTATACGCTTTTACTTATTGTTGCTGTTAATATTATCAGAATTGTTTTTGCTGGTGTTGTCACTCAAACCAAAGTATAGTCTTATGTTTTCTGTGGTCTTTTATACTGCCTTATAAACCCAACATAGAGCTTCAACAGACATAAAGGGATTAATTAACTAAAGGTTAATAGGCTGTTCACTTTGAAAGGGACGTTGCACTTTGCAAAGGAGTTTGCCCCTGAGCTTCTTAGTGAATATAGTAAAGTTTCAATTTGCAAAGAATACCCAATCACGTGCAAAGAAAATAAAAAAACAACCTTTTGCTTGCATGTAATTGGGTGATGGAGGTCAGCAGAGCTTCCCTTCATTTGCTAAGCACTTAGGCAAAATCCCTTGCAAACTACAACTGCAAAGTGAACAGTCTGTTTGCTTTCAGTTAGTGCCGGTTCACACAGGGGCGACTCGTCAGGCGACCTAGCCGCCTGACAAGTCGCCTCCTGTTTTGTACTATGGAACCGTTCTAATCGGAGCGACGTAAGTCGCTCCGACTTAGAAAAAGGTTCCTGTACTACTTTGGGGGCGACTTGCATAGACTTCTATACAGAAGTCGTTTTGCAAGTCGCCGTGGAAGTCGTGTGCAGGTCGCCTCGGTGAGGCGACCTGCAAGTCGTGCCGCCCCTGTGTGAACCGGGGCTAAAGCAACCCCAACTATTGTAACTTGTAACATTATATTATGCTCATAGTAATCTTTGGAGTGGAGCTTGGTTGTGTGGTCGTGCCATTTTGTAAATTTTGGGTACATTTAAAAATATTTGTATGTTTTAGGCTTCTGGATGCTAAATTCAGCACTAATAAGCATTCACATGTTACTGATGCTCATTGTCAGTACTGAAATATTGTTGGTTTTTTTGTATGCTACAATAGATAAAATTTCCTGCAGACACATAACCCTATGCATAGGGAAGAATTTGAATAAAATGTGTCTTTGGCATATTATAAAGCACATGACTCATCGGGAGTATGCACATCTAAATGGTTGTGGAGATGCCTTCTCTATATCTCTCAATATTTGGAAACAATTTTATCCTGTTTTCTCTTCTCAACACAACTTATTTTTTTTACATGCTTTCAGATCCCCAACTAAGGCATGTGCTGAGTTCAGGGTTACTTAGTCTGCACAACTGTGCAACAGATTCAATGTTCACGGTTACATTTATCACACAAAAATTATCCCCAAGCACCAGACATTTGAAACAACAAAATGTCCCTTTGCTATGCATTATGGTGCAAACATAAACTACAACCCCAACTCCAAGAAAGTTGTGATACTGTGTAAAATCTACTTAAAAACAGAATGCAATGATTTACAAATCTCATAAACCCATATTTTATTCACAAGGCAAAATAGAAAACATATCAAACTGAGAAAATGTACCATTTTAAGAAAAAAAATAAGGTAATTTCAAAATTGATGGCAGCAACACATCTCAAAAAAGTTGGAACAGGACAACATCGGATAAACTTTTTCTGTTTCCATTGGACTTTTGTTGGCTGTGCGAACGCACAAACTTTCCGGCAACAAAAGTCAGATGGAGCAAAGTCTGATCGTGTGTACACAAAACCATCGGACTTTTGTAAAAACTACAGTACGCAGCCGCGAGAATGTTTCCAGCGTGAACCCATCGTGCTGGTTCTCGGCGACAGGGTACTGTACATCTCGCGCTGGCTGCAATAGAAAAAACACATTTTCCTATTGCGGCGAGCGCGAGAGGGAATTCCCCTCTGGGGGCATACCAGGCCCTTAGGTCTGGTATGGATTGTAAGGGGAACCCCCTACGCCTAAAAAATGGTGTGGCCCCCCCCCAAAATCGATACCAGACCCTTATCTGAGCACGCAGCCCAGCCGGTCAGGAAAAGGAGTGGGGACGAGCGAGCGCCCCCCCCCCCGAACCGTACCAAGCCGCATGCCCTCAACATGGGGGGTGGGTGCTTTGAGGGAGGGGGGCGCCCTGCAGGCCCCCCACCCCAAAGCACCTTGTCCCCATGTTGATGAGGACAAGGGCCTCTTCCCGACAACCCTGGCCATTGGTTGTCGGGGTCTGTGGGCGGGGCTTATTGGAATCCAGGAGCCCCCTTTAACCACTTCCCTCCCAGCCCATAGCAGATGACGGCTGGGCGGTGGTTCAGTTATCCTGACTGGGCTTCATATGACGTCCAGCAGGATAACATGCCCCCGCGCGCCCGTGGGGGCGCGCTTCGTGGCGATCGGTGGAGCGGTGTGTCAGCCTGACACACCGCTCCACCGATCTTGGTAAAGAGCCTCCGACGGAGGCTTTTTACCACGTGATCAGCCGTGTCCAATCAGTGGTGGTTGTAACCCTAAGGCATGATAGACCGCACAATGCTTGTGCTGTGTCATTTACCTCTCTCTGTCAGGGATCTTCAAACTATGGCCCTCCAGTTGTTCAGGAACTACAATTCCCATTTACAGAGTTTTACAATGCCTCATGGGATGTGTTGTTCTGCAACAGCTGGAGGGCCGTAGTTTGAAGATCCCTGCTCTATGTTCTAATAAACCTGGAATAGAACAATAAATTTTTTTTTAAAAGTTCCTGTGTCCCCTGTTTTCTCTCCCCCTGTCAGCTCAACAGTCAGCATTATGACATTCTGTAATCCCAAAATTAAAACCTTGGTTAAAGGCATTGTATAATTATGTCATTCATTTTGTAAAAAGATTATATAATGTGCATTGTGTCTCCGTTTGCACATTATATAATCTTTTTACAAAAGGGATTACATGTTTTTACAATGATTTTAACTAGGGCTTATTTTCGGGGTATGGCTTATATTGCAGCCATCCCTGAAAATAACGCTAGGTCTTATTTTCAGGGTAGGGCTTATCTTCGGGGAAACAGGGTATTTTGATTGCTTGACATTGGTTATTGCACCTCAGTTACTCGACGTGCACTGTTTTATAGCAGAAGCCATATAAGACATATAATCCAGGACTTTTTAGAATAAAAAATATCTGCCAAACTACTATGTTTCCATGCATTAGTTATATGAGATTGCAAAACCAACTTGCTTAATGTCTCCTGCCTGTGCCCTGTAGTAAATAGTTTTTATATGTCAGATCCACTTACAGCACAGTCCCCAATCTTGCTGTCTATCTATGATTGATGCCGATACACGAGCGGAATGTCCGACAGAAAAAGTCAGACGGAAGCTTTTCATTGTCTATTCCAATCGTGTGTGTGCCTCATCAGACTTTCCTTTTGGAAAATTCTGATGGACCGAGAAATAGAACATGTTCTAAATATTTCCGACGGAACCAATGCCTATCGGGAAAACCGCTCGTCTATATGCTGTTGCGACGGACCAAAAACGACGCATGCTCTGAAGCAAGTACGAGACGGAACCTATTGGCTATTGAACTTCCTTTTTCTAGTCCCGTCGTACGTGTTGTAAGTCACCGCGTTCTTGACGATCGGACTTTGGTGTGATCGTGTGTACGCAAGACAATTTCAGCAGAATTCCATCGGCAAAACCTTCAGAGCTTATTCCGACAGGAAAACCGGTCGTGTGTACAGGGCATCAGTGTTCATTTTGGCAGCAAATTTCAATTTAGTTTTAGTCTTAGAACTAAAATGGCATTTTAGGTTTTTTTTTTTAGTATTTTAGTCTTCTGCAAGTGTTTTGGTTTTAGTCGTATTTAGTCAACTAAATCTCCAGTACATTTTAGTCGACAAAAATCTAATGGGTTTAGTTACATTGTAATGCATTATTTAAGCATTTCTCTACAATTTCCAAACTCCTTATATACTCCTGGAGTGAAAAATCTAATAAGTTGATATTTATGGTATTAAGGTTTGAACATGACACAGATTTAGTCGTTATATAAGGTCTTTAAGGTAAACCAAGTTTCGTTACACTTCTGTCAAAAAAGAAATATTCTTGTAACGTTAAAATAAAACAAAAAGAATAAAAAATCTTTGTGTGATGATGCCACCATGCAGTGGACATTTAGGCTGGGTTCACACCTAAGCAAATGGGATGCGTATTTCCCCGCATCCAATTAGCATGACAGGAGATAGTTACCAGCTCTCTATGGAGCTGGTTCACAAATCTTTGTTATGGCTGCGCTGCGGCTTGCACAGTGCATCTTCAGGCAAAAATGCAGCCCTGATTAGTGCCTTGAAATAAAGAACAGGGATACACCGGACCCCTGCTGCGAGCTGCATCATCCCTCAGATGTGTGAATTCAGCCTTTCATGAACTTGTCTGCTTTAACATAATATATAATATGTAATCTTCAGGTGTAAAAATAGATTTGTAAAGCAAGGGTGCAAAAACAGCTCTGGCAGCCCTTCTTCAGGGTGTCTATATATCAGTATGAAATGTGAGTGTGTGGCAGTGTGTAAGAAGGTTAACTACCCAGCCCAGCCCCCGTCATCCTAACAGAGCATCCCCCTTCAGGCTGCAGATAACAGACATTGATAGTCTAACCCAGTGATGGCGAACCTTGGCACCCCAGAGGTTTTGGAACTACATTTCCCATGATGCTTATGCACTCTGCAGTGTAGTTGAGCATCATCGGAATTGTAGTTCCAAAACCTCTGGGGTGCCAAGGTTCGCCATCACTGGTCTAACCTTTCTGCGTACAGCCTTCTATCTACAAATGCCGGGCTCCATCCAGAAGAAGCAGGAGCTCCGTGGAAACCAGAAGTTCTGAGGGTAAACATCCCTCCTTCACATTTTCGTTTAGTTTTTGTTCGTTAACGAAAATGGAATTGATTTTCATCATGGTTTTCTTTAGAGAACAAAAATGTGGTGTACTTTTTGTCTAGTTTTTGTCACTGTAGATATGCCGCTGACGAAAACTATGATGAAAACGTTTTCGTTGACGAAGTTAACACTGCTATAATTGTTGGTGGACTATATATTTAGGCTGTGCTTACAACTGACTGAATTGCATGATCTACATGGCTGTGTTTTAAACATATCCCAACTGTCCAGATTCTAAGCTTCTGAAGAGATGGGGCTATAAAAATGAGCTTGGCTTCATCCATATTTGGTTCCTGGGCACCTTGTTCAGAACCATGAAACAAAGGGTCAAAGAGTGAGGTAATAATTATCTACTCATGAAACCTTTGTACGGTATGTGATCTCTGGAGCTCCAAGACAGCAGTGAGATTTAATGGCGAGGGACATGATTACAATTATGATCTTTATACTAAGCCCAATAGATTATGTTTTGACCTTTGGCTTTTACTGCTGGTGATATTAATTAACTTTTTAAGTTTAGTGGCAGTTGAATTTACCTATACCTTCAAGATTCATGACATTAGGTTAGTAATTCTGTAAAGTAAACTCAAATTTCACAGCCTGAACTTCGCGTGACCTTGAAGTTTGCAGAGTAAACTCAATCTCTCTGTAACATCTAGAACAGATGTGCAAACAGGTGCAATGTATGTGGTGTAACAAAGAGAATCTTATATGAACATATGCCATTTTTTTATAACATTTCACTAGTGTCAGTCTGTAATGTACGTCTCTGTGTTTGTCACACTCTGTGAGAGCGACACAGGTGCAACATTATACAGTGCATTGAACCAGATCATTTTATTTACCTATGTGGGCTTTATCATGTGGCTCAGATTTCATTTGTCAACATTTTGGGCTCTTGGTCACTATGTATGAACAGCCACAAACTATACAGTCCAAAAAACGGAGTGTTAATTGAAACTTGTCATGAGAGAATTATACTGGATGTCCTTCTGAAAATGTTGCTTGGCTGTAATGCTGATCCATTGGGGGAGATTTACTAAAACCGGAGCACCCAAAATCCTGTGCAGCTGTGCATGGTAGCCAATAAGCTTCTAACTTCAGCTTGTTCAATTAAGCTTTGACAATATAAACTGGAAGCTGATTTTATATGCACAGCTGCACCATATTTTGCATGCTCCAATTTTAGTAAATCCTTCCAATTGTCTTCAGTACTTCTTGAGTTAGGAAAATAATGCGGAAAGTGAAGGAAACTAGAACTCCTGATCTACATTGCAATCTGCTAGGGAATACTGAAGCCAGGGGGGTTTTATGCAAGACAGTCAACAAGCATTTTCAGATGGAGGTTGGCATATATTTCCCCCATAACGGGTTGACCCTATACCCCTTTATTGAAAAAGTCTATTTGTCCACCAGCTTCTGGGTTTACACGCTGTTACCCTTTACAGAGTTCTGAAGTTATCAGTTGCCGCTCAGGCATTGACCTTCATACTTTGTACTTTCTGCCCGTGTCTTTATTTTTATTATATACAGGTGCATGTTAAAAAAAAAATAGAATATCATCAAAAAGTTAATTTATTTCAGTAATTCAATTGAAAAAGTGAAACTCATATATTATATAGATTAATTACACACAAAGTGACATATTTCGAGCATTTTTTTCTTTTAATTTTGATGATGATTACAGCTAGTGAAAATTCCAAATTCAGTATCTCAGAAGATTAGAATATTGTGAAAAAGTTCAATATTGTAAACTCTTGGTTATACACTTTAATCAGCTAATATAACTCAAAACAACTGTAAAGGTTTCCTGAGCCTTTAAATGGTCTCACAGTCTGGTTTAATAGGTTACACAATCATGGGGAAGACTACTGACTTGACAGGAGGGTAAGTCACTAAAGGTCATTGCCAAAGAAGCTAGCTATTCATAGAGTGCTGTATCTAAGCATGTTAATGGACAGTTGAGTGGAAGGAAAAAGTGTGTCACAAAAAGGTGCACAAGCAACAGGGATAACTGAAGCCTTCAGAGGATTGTGAAGCAAAGGCCATTCAAGAATATAGGGGAGGTTCACAAGGAGTAGACTACGGCTGATGTCAGTGATTCAAGAGCCACCACACACACAGATGTATCCAGGACATGGATACATCTGTGGATATCTGCGGACATGGATAAAACTGTCACATTCTCTGTGTGAAGCCACTCCCGAAACAGAGACAACGTCAGAAGCCTCTTACCCGGGCTAAGGAGACAAAGGACTGGACTGTTGCTCAGTGGTCCAAAGTCCTCTTTTTGGATGAAAGTAAATTTTACATTTTATTTGAAAATCAAGGTCCCAGGGTCTGGAGGAAGAGTGGAGAGGTACAGAATACAATTTGCATGAGGTCCACTGTGAAGTTTCCATAGTCAGTGATGATTTGGGAAGCCATGTCATCTGCTGGTGTTGGTTCACTCTGTTTTATCAAGTCCAAAGTCAACACAGCCCTCTACCAGGACATTCTAGAGCACTTAATGCTTGGACTAGCTTTATGGAGATGCTGATTTCATTTTCCAGCAGGACTTGGCACCTGCCCACACTGCCAAAAGTGCCAATACCTGGTTTAATGATTATGGTATCACTGTGCTTGTTTGGCCAGCATCTCACTGACCTAAACCCCATACAGAATCTGTGGGGTATTGTCAAGAGGAAGATGAGAGACACCAGACCCAACAATGCAGACGAGCTGAAGGCTGCTATCAAAACAACCTGTGCTTCCATAACACCTCAGCAGTGCCACAGGCTGATCGCCTCCATGCCACGCCACATTGATGCAGTACATCATGCAAAAGGAGCCCCAACCAAGTATTAAGTGTATACTATACTGTACATGGACATACTTTTCAGTAAGCCAACATTTCTGTAATAATAATTATTTTTTTTAATTGGTCTTATGTAATATTCAAATTCAGATTCAGATACTGAATTTTGGGTTTTCACTAGCAGCAAGCCATAGCCATCAAATTTTAAAGAAATGCCTGGAATATATCACTCAGTGTGTAATGAATCTAGATAATGAGTTTCACTTTTTGAATTTAATTACGGAAATGTATTAACTTTTTAATGATATTTATATTTTTTGAGATGCACCTGTATCTCTGTAACAGTTTTGAATATTATACCCATATTCGATGCAGGAGTTTGTATTGTTTTGCTGGTGTGCGAGAAAATTACTATAAATAATAATTTTAAAAAAGTTACATACAGAAGAGTAGTTTAGAATGTAAAACTTTGAAAAAAGTCTGGAAGCTATGGGGTTGATTTACTAAAACTGGAGAGTGCAAAGCTTCGACAAAAAACCTGGAAGCTGATTGGTTTCTATGTAAGGCCCCTTTCACGCGATAAGTCGCTCAGAACCTGTCTGTTTTTCAGGCGGATCCGAGCGGGCCACCCGTTGACTCCTATGGGCAGGTGGATGTCAGGGGAGATGTATCCGCTGGCACCTGTCTGCCATTCGATCCGCTCAAGACAGACGTATGGCGATACGTTCGCCATCCGGCTGGTGGGTTGGATGAATTCTGATGAAAATGGACATGCTCTCCGTTTTCGTCCGATCTCTCCATAGAAATCAGCGGGGCTCTGACAGGTTCCTCCCTGCTCAGTGAGCAAAGACGGACCTGTCATCCGCCGGCTCAACAGAGATCAAACGGAGCGATCTCCCACTGAGCTAGGGGAGCCCGCTCAGCAGATCTACCCTGTGTGAAAGGAGCCTAAAGCTGCACCAGATTTTGCACTCCGCAGTTTTAGTAAATCAACCCCTATGTCTTTTGATAAACTCCCAAAAAGAACTATAGAGACAAAATTCTATGTTCAGAACCCTTTTAGGGTTCATGCACACAGGTGGTTTGGCCCATACAGTATATCATCGCTGTGTTTTAAGGCACAAAGGAGGCACAGATGCAGCATACAGCCTGTTGCCAGCCAGCCAAGTCTTTTCCAGTCTACTCACTGATTGGCCTATATGGACACTGGCCTCACCCAGAGATGATTTTCACTTCTCCAAAACGGTTTGCTTAACATTATCCCGTTGAAGAAAATGTCCTGTGTAGTAGTTGCTTCCTGTTATAGATCCTGTCATTTCTTGTCTTAACAGGACTCATGGTCAAAGACTCAGTAGACAAGAGGTTAGGTCTTGTTCAAAGCATGCCTGTGGTTGCTTCTATGGGAGTTTGCCAGACAATTGCTGTGTGAACAAAGTACATGGGCTGAAATCTTACAACTCCAATTCCAATAAAGTTGGGATGCTTTGTAAAATCCACCTAAAAACAGAATGCAATGATTTGCAAATCTCATAAACCCATATTTAATTCACAATAGAAAATAGAAAACCTTTAAACTGAGAAAATGAACCGTTTTAAGAAAAACATTATTTCATTTTGAAATTGATGGCAGCAACACATCAAAAAAGGTTAGGACAAGGCAACAAAAAGCTGACCAAGTAAGTGGTACTAACATGGAAGACCTGGAAGAACATTTTGCAACGAATTAGGTTAATTCGCTACAAGTCAGTAACATGATTGGGTATAAAAAGAGCATCTTAGGGAGCCAGAGGGTCCCAGTAAAGATGGACAGAGGTTCACCTGTCTGTGAAAAACTGCATCTAAAAATTGTCAGAATAATGTCCCTCAAGGTAAAATTGCAAAGACTTTAGATATATCATCATCTACATTACATAATATCATTAAAAGATTCAGAGAATCCCACCATTGGGCATTAATTATTCATAAACTTTTCAGCACCATGCATCTATTTCTCAGATTTGCAAGGCTTCCGTTCACATTTGTTACGGTAGGCATTGTTTGCTGTTTTGCCCACCCCTCAGGTGGACTGCTTTTTGACATTCCAGTCCTAATGATTAAAGAGCCTGTGTCCTATACTGTATGACTTAGAAAATAGGAACTTTTAACTTACCAGTAAAACTCTAATTCTTGTATATCGTATGGGACACAAGTCCCCCCTTCTTTTGTGCTAATTATATCCTTGTTGCTTGCTAAAAAGCTCACGCTATATGGGAAGGGGGGGGTTATAAAGGGGGGTGTCCCTGCAGCCTTTTTTTTTTGCATGTGTCCAATCACCTGAAGGTAGCTGCATATAACTCAATTGTAAAGATTAAAGGGCCCATATCCCGTACATTACTCCAAGAAACAGGTTTATTGCTTGCACTGGATGATGGAAGTCAGTGGAGCTTCACCTCATTAATTAGGCTTAGAGAGAATTCACTGATAAAGTGAAAATTCTCTTGCAAACTGAACAGCCTATTGGCCTTTAGTAAGTTAACCCCACAACAGATAGTCTGTTGATCACATTTGTGTATATAAGAATGTGTTTTGTGTGTTCCTAGAACAGTCTTCAAACTACGGCCCAGGGGCCAGATGCAGCCCTTTGCTTGCTTTTATCAGGCCCTTGGTGCACTATTTTCATCCACTGATACCAACAATCAGGCAAAATTACCCCCACTGATACCAGTGAAGTGACACAAACAATGGGGCACAATTCCTCCCAATGACACCAACAGTGGGGCTCAGTTCCTTCCACTGACAGCAAAGATGGGGCATTGTTTATTCACAATGACATCAGGACCTTTTCTGCTGCTGATGGCTGCAGTCCAGCCCCCGTTAATTCTGAGGACAGTAAATTGGTCCTTTGTTTAAAACGTTGGAGACCCCTGTCTTGGAAGATAATGTGATCACATTCACTGTACTCTTTCCAGGTTTGTACAAATCGATACAGACTTTTGTACTGATAAATCCAGCATAGGAGTATGCAAGACATGTTTCCAGAAAGCAGTGATGAGCACAATAGGAGCATCCTTGGTTTATTTAATAGCTGTATCTCTTAAAAACACCAGCTCTGTTAATACTTATAGGGTAAGCTAGCCACTTTGCGCATGTAACCTTGTACCTCTGCCTTTTCTCTGTGCTTTAACCACTTCAGCCTCGGAAGGATTTACCCCCTTAATTACCAGGCCATTTTTTGGGATACGGCACTGCGTTACTTTAACTGACAATTTCACAGGCGTGTGACGCTGTACCCAAATAAAATTGATGTCCTTTTTTTCCCCACAAATAAAGCTTTCTTTTGGTGGTATTTGATCACCTCTGCGGTTTTTATTTTTTGCGTTAAAAACAAAAGACAATTTTGAAAATAAAACAATATTTTTTACTTTCTGCTCTCTTTTTACATATCCAAAAAAAAAAATGTCATCAAATTATGCTATTATGTTTTCGCTACATATTTTTGCTTAAAAAAGATCCTAATAAGCGTATATTGATTGGTTTGTGCAAAAGTCATAGCGTCTACAAACTATGGAATAGACTTATGGACTTTTTAATTTTTTTAATTGTTTTTACTGGTTATGGCGGTGATCGGCGATTTTTAGTGGGACTGCGACATTGCGGCAGACAAATCTGACCCTAAGTGACACTTTTTGGGGACCAGTGACACCAATACAGTGATCAGGGCTAAAAAAAATGCACTGATCACTGTATAAATTGCACTGGCAGGGAAGGGGTTAACATCGGGGTCAATCAAAAGGTTAAATGTGTTCCCTTAGTGTGTTTCTAACTGTGTGAGGGATGTACTGACAGGAACAACACAGAGATCGCTGTTCCTGATTACTAGGAACAGATGCATCGGCTCCTCCTCCGTGCAGCGGGCGCGCGCCCACACTATCTATTGCATGAAACAACGTACAGGTACATTGTTTTGCGCATTAGAGCCGCCCTGTCGCAGTATATATATGTGGTGGGTGGTCTTTAAGTGGTTATTAATGTCATCACAGGCCTAGGTTAGTGTAAGCATTGCTTTACTTACCTTTGGCCCAACTGCAGTTGACACTGTACGAGATAGAGAATAGCATGCTGTTAAATCACAACTGCATCAGGGGTTCCTCTAGATGTGCATTATGCCTTCTACTATTGGGTATCTAGAATTATTTGGCATGGTGATGAGCAGTGTTTAGCTAAGAATATGTGGGGATATATGTTTATGTCTGCTGGAATTTTATTCTTTAGGCCTCATGCACACTGGACATTATAAAAATGCCAGTAGCGTTAGTTGTAGAAAACTGTAGTTGTAGAATGAGTTTTGCAGGGGCGTTTTTTGGCTTTTTTTTTTGCAAAACTATACTCCAACAAAAGCTTTTGGCTCAAAAATGCTGATAAACGTGTAATTAGCAGTTTTTACAGCTGAAAAACTCCTCTTAAAACCCACTAGTTCTGGGGGTATTTTTCCAGCCAGAAAAGGCCCCTGCCAAAAAACGCTGATAACAGCCTATGTGTGCATGGACACATAGGATAACATGCTGGGGAAATAACGCCTGAAGCCAAAAACAGCAGCTGTAAAAACGTCAAGTATGCATGAGGCCTTACAGTAAATTAATGCAGAATGCTGAAGGCTGAATGTAAAAAAAAACCACGGGCTTGGGACTGTGATAACTGCTCTCAAGCACATAGAAACCTAACCTATTTTTTAAGTACAATTAGTATTCAAGCAAGCAGTGTTTTACTCTTGGTTAATAATTTTTTTCTTTTCCTTTTTTTCTTTTTTTTTTAACAGCAAGGAAAAGAATGTGATGGAGTAGACTATCCTTTTTGTAAACATAGATTACATTAACTCCCTAGAATACCACGATGCTAAATGAAAAACCTTGTAAAGCAGTCCATAGATTATGCAATGTTCTTTCCTTCCAGCACGGATGGAAGGAAAAAAAATTGCTTGACTCCTCCAGCCGGCAGCACTAATCGTTCTGGAAAAAACAGGCTGGTTCTATTGATTGACTTGTGTACAACCAGGGTGCCCATACATAGATCGAAATTCAGCCTATCCTTGCTAAACCGGACAAATTTAAATCCATGTATGGCCAGTTTACATATTTAGACCCCTTTCACACTGGGGCGCTTTTTATGCATTTTAGCGCTAAAAATAGCACCTGTAAAGCGCCTCTCAAGCCATCCAGGTGTGAAAGCCCGTGTACTTTTACACTGGGGCGGTGCGCTTGCAGGACAGGAAAAAAAAGTCCTGCAGGCATCATAGTTGGGGCGGTGCGGGAGTGGTGTATACACCGCTTCTCCACCACTCCTGCTCATTAAAAATGAATGGGCAGTGCTGCCGAAAGGCCTGCAAAGCGCTTTGACAGCGCCGCAAAACGGGCGCTATTAACCCTTTCCTTGGCCGCTAGCCGGGGGGTTAAAAGCGCCCCGCTAGCGGCCAAGGAAATCGCCGCTATAACAGTGGTAAAGCGCTGCTAAAACTAGCGGCGATTTACTGCTAACGCCCGCACCGCCCCAGTATTAAAGGGGTCTAATAGTCTATATCATGTTGATCCCAAAACAAATGCCATTTTCCTGAGAGTGCTTCTAAAGCCGCAAAGTATAACTAAAGGCAAAACTTTTTAGTTTTGGATGGCGTGCAGAAGGATTAGAATGCTTGTCAGTTTTTTTTTTTGCTGTCTGTGTCCCCATTAAAGAAGATTCACCCTCTCTATTTTTCCTGTTACATAGTTATATAGTAGGTGAGGTCGAAAAAAGACACAAGTCCATCAAGTCCAACCTATGTGTGTGATTATATGTCAGTATTACATTGTATATCCCTGTATGTTGCGGTCATTCAGGTGCTTATCTAATAGTTTCTTGAAACTATCGATGCCCCCCGCTGAGACCACCACCTGTGGAAGGGAATTCCACATCCTTGCCGCTCTTATGCCGCGTACACACGATCAGAATTTCCGTCAAAAAAAATTTGAATAGTTTTTCCAATGGAATTCCGCTCAAGCTTGCCTTGCATACACACGGTCACACAAAAGTTCTTTGAACTTTTGACCGTCAAGAACGCGGTGACATACAACACTACGACGAGCCGAGAAAATGAAGTTCAATGCTTCCGAGCATGCGTCAAATTGTTTCCGAGCATGCGTGATTTTTTGCGCGTCCAAATTGCATACAGACGAATGCATTTTGGGATAGGAACTTTTCCCGACCGTAAAATAGAGAACATGCCCTCAATCTTTTGCTGGCTGGAATTCCGCCAGCAAAAGAACCATGGAGCATACACACTGTCGCATTTTCCGACAAAAAGCTCTCATCTGAGTTTTGTTGGCGGCATTTCCGATTGTGTGTACGCAGCAATACCGTAAAGAACCCTCTACGTAGTTTAAGGTTAAACCTCTTTTCTTCTAATTTTAATGAGTGGCCACAAGTCTTGTTAAACTCGCTTCCGCGAGAAAGTTTTATCCCTATTGTGGGGTCACCAGTATGGTATTTGTATATTGAAATCATATCCCCTCTCAAGCGTCTCTTCTCCAGAGAGAATAAGTTCAGTGTTCGCAACCTTTCTTCATAACTTATATCCTCCAGACCCTTTATTAGCTTTGTTGCCCTTCTTTGTACTCGCTTCATTTCCAGTACATCCTTCCTGAGGACTAGTGCCCAGAACTGGACAGCATACTCTTAGTGCGGCCGGACCAGAGTCTTGTAGAGTGGGAGAATTATCGTTTTATCTCTGGAATTTATCCCCTTTTCAATGCATGTCAATATTCTTTTTGCTTTGTTAACCGCAGCTTGGCATTGCATCATCATCTACTAGGACCCCCAGGTCCTTTTCCATCCTAGATTCCCCCAGGTTCTCCCAGGTTCTCCCCCCAGTGTATAGATTGCATTCATATTTTTGCCACCCAAATGCAATATTTTACATTTTTCTACATTGAACCTCATTTGCCATGTAGTTGCCCACCCCATTAATTTCTTCAGATCTTCTTGCAAGGTTTCCACATCCTGTGGAGAAGTTATTGCTCTGCTTAGCTTAGTATCATCTGCAAATACAGAGACTGAACTGTTTACCCCATTCTCCAGGTAGTTTATGAACAAATTAAATAGGATTGGTCCTAGCACAGAACCCTGGGGGACCCCACTACCCACCCCTGACCATTCAGAGTACTCCCCATTTATCACCACCCTCTGAACTCGCCCTTGTAGCCAGTTTTCAATCCATGTACTCACCCTATGGTCCATGCCAACGGACCTTATTTTGTAAAGTAAACGTTTATGGGGAACTGTGTCAAATGCTTTTGCAAAATCCAGATACATCACATCTATGGGATTTCCTTTATCTACATGGCAACTTACCTCCTCATAGAAGGTTAATAGATTGGTTTGGCAAGAATGATTCTTCATGAATCCATGCTGATTACTGCTAATGATATTGTTCTCATTACTAAAATCTTGTATATAGTCCCTTATAATCCCCTCCAAGAGTTTACATACTATTGATGTTAGGCTAACTGGTCTGTAATTCCCAGGGATGTATTATGGGCCCTTTTTTAAATATTGGTGCTACATTGGCTTTTCTCCAATCAGCTGTTACTCTTCCAGTCAGTAGACTGTCAGTAAAAATTATGAACAGTGGTCTGTCAATTACTTCATTGAGTTCCTAACGTACCCCCGGATCCCAGTGATTTATTAATGTTAAGTTTGCCAAGTCTAATTTAATTCTGTCCTTTGTTAATGATGGAGGTGCTTCCTGTGATGTGTCATGCGAATAAACACTGCAGTTTTGGTTACTGAAGCCCCCTGATTCCCTTGTGAAGACTGTGGAGAAGAATAAATTCAATACCTTCACTATATTCCTATCCTTTGTAACAAGATGTCCCTCCTCATTCTTTATGGGGCCAATATGGTCTGTCCTCCATTTTTTACTGTTTACATACTTACATACATACTTGCATACATACTTACATACTACTGCTTACCATTATCATTAAAAATTAAGTAGCAAAGTCCAAAATTTTGGGTTGTCCCCAGAAAAGTAATAGAGGGGAAATCTTCCAATGGGGACACTAGTTCTGGTGACCTGGGGGTCCTCAAGGAATTCCTTTAATTTTCAGGGATTTCCTCTCACTTCCTGTTTGACTATGGGACAGGAAGTTGAGGGAAATCTCGCCAAAGGGACACAAAGAAATCTCGCCAAAGAGTTATAACCCTCTCTCTTACGCTATTCCCCCCCCCCCCCACACACCAGGCAATCCCTTATACTTACCTGAGTCCGATCTCAATCCGGCGCTGTTCACGAGAGCAGCATCTCTCTCCCTCCTTGCAGGGCAGATTGGTAGCAGCAGGAGCCAATGTAAATCAAGCCTTATGACAAGGAAGTGGAGTTTGGGGCAAAGCCCCACTCTCTGTGTCAATGGATGTAGGCAGGGGGGCTCAGGGCAAACCTGCACTAGTACCCCACCTTAGCAAGTGGCTAGCTAGGGGGGAGAAGCAGGGAGCTCCAGCAGCGGACCCCAGAAGAGAAACATCAGGGCTGCTCTGTGCAAAACCATTGCACAGAGCAGGTAAGTATAACATGTTTGTTATTAAAAAAAAAAAATTAATGTCTCTAGCCTTGTATGACATCACGGGATGCTGCAAGATATCCAATCCACCTGTCTCACTGACTGAAGGTTTTCAGCTGAAAGTATAATGGAATATAAGGGATAAACCAATATGCCAATTTAGTCAACTATATTTATTTAAATATGTGTAATGTGAAGCAGAATTATTAAAGAAGATAGCAGGAACTGAATCAAATTCCCATTTATAATCTAAGCTTGGGGTTCTCAATAATTAGATGCAGGTGTTGAAGGTTTGTGGTAAAGGGGTCTACTATTTAAGTTTTATTTTGCAGAATCTAAGCCACATCTATGATTCTTTTCTGAGTAGACGTGGTGTAAAGAGGATGTTTGTAACAAGAACATGAGATGGTGAGGTAGCTTCATTATTCAAGAGAGCATAGTACTCTTGTGTGGTACATCAGATGTCTTTACCCAACAAGATATTATCATTATAAAGGCTTGAACAATACATTTAAATGTATTTAGTCCTTCAGTTTTGTATTTATGGATTTTTTTTATACATGCTTCCAGTGAAACATATGAACTCCCCGAAGTATGTTGTTCGAAAAAAGACTGTACAGCAATATTGTCAACTGTGGGACCTTTCGATTTTTGTCAGAGAAACCACAATTTGCATTGAGTGAGCCAAAAACAACCACTTATCTGATTAAGAAAATGTAGTTGTGTTTTTGTTATTTTTGTTATACTTGTGTTATGTGGCATACATTTAATTGACATAAGAGTGATTAAAGTAAACATAGATGCAATCATTGGTCTGTTTTAATGAGAAACTGGATCCGACTGTGCATGGAAAGATTTTAGTCTAATTAATCTTGATGTGGAATTTATAGATATGTAAGTGTAATAAAAGTGTTTTAAAGGATCTGTTTCATTCTTTTAGAAGCACGATGCTCATTTACAGCCAGGAAAATTTGTTATAGGTGGAGATGAGGGAATAGCAGTTGACATTTATACAGAAAGCCAAAACTCGCTTATCAGTAACAGGATTGTTTAGTTTGCTTGGGTTACCTGGTTTGGGCAAAAAAATTATTAGATTCAAAACGGATGATTCAGTGGATTACAAAGGTACCACATTTATATGTTGGTGTTTACATCCTAGGGAAATGGAAAGATTCACATTTCAGGGTGGTTCCAGTTCATCAGTTCATCAAACACACAAATAATGTGCACTGGTTCACTAGTGATTATGTATTATTTTTATTATTATATTAACCAGTTGAAGACCAAGCCTTTTCTGGCATTTTCTTTTACAAGTTTAAATCAGTATTTTTTGCTAGAAAATTACTTATAACCCCCAAACTATATATATATATATATATATATATATATATATATATATATATATATATATATATATATATATATCTATATATCAGAGACCCTAGGGAATAAAATGCTGATCGTTGCAATTTTTTATGTTAGTATTTGTGCAGCGTTCAAACATAATTCTTTTGGAAAAAATACATTCTAAAGCGAAAGTAAACTTCCATCTTTTGCTTTTACCTATAGGTAAGCCTATAATAAGGCTTACCTAAAGGTAGTGTAAATATCTCCTAAACGTGCACCGTTTAGGAGATGTTTACATTATAATCAGCCAGTGACATCACTGGCGCATGTGCTCGGAAGGAACGGCCACCCGCGCCGTTCCTTCAGAGCCCTGTGCCAAGAACGGCGGGTCCCGCGCACATGCGTGGGAGTAACATTATCGCGGCTCTGGACAGTCACAGAGCCGGAGTCTGTAAACCCGAAAGCAAGATGGGTTAAGATTCTCGGTGCAGGAGGGCTTCCTTTTAAGGTAAGTTTAACATAATTTGCTAGTATGCGATGCATACTAGCACATTATGCCTTTACTTTGCAGGTTTCCCCCCAAAAAAAGGCCAGCGGTTTACAACCTCTTTAATGAATTAAAAAAAACAACAACAATTTTTTGTATAATATGAAAGATGATGTTACGCTGAGTAAATAGATACCTGACATGTCACACTTGAAAATTGCACACACTTGTGGAATGGCGACAAACTACAGTACTTAAAAATCTCCATAGGCGATGCTTTTACAGGTTACCTGTTTGGAGTTGGAGGTCTATCGCTAGAATGATTGCTCTCACTCTAAGGTTTGTGGCGATATCTCATGTGTAGTGTGAACAGCGTTTACTTATGTGTGCGTGACTTGCATATGCGTTCGCTTCTGTGCAAAAAGGGATGGGTTGCGTTAATTTTGTATTTTTTTCTTATTTTATTTTTTACTTTTACACTGTCTCTTTAATTATTATTTTTGTATTACTTTTATTCCTATTGCAAGGAATGTAAACATCCCTTGTATTAGAAATAAGGCTGACAGGTCCTCGTTATCCAAATCCTTCTTTCCCTTTTTAAAAGCAAAAGAACCAAAAAAAAAACACATTTTTTTTGGATTATTTCCTTAACAAAAAAAAAAAATTGTTTACTTCCACCCTGGACCGGAAATGATGTTGCTCCAGTCCTCCAAGGCCAAAGAGGTGGTCAAAGCCGGCCTACTCTTTGATCACCTATGGGACCAGCTGGCTGCACCGTCGGATCATTTGCTGGGCGAGCCCGCAAAAATGGTAAGCTCGAGAGAAACCGGCGAACGGGGTGGCACCATGACTTTCCCTTCTGCCGTTCCAGCAGCTCTTGAGCCACTCGTAACGCTTTCAAGAGAAAGCCAGCCGCTGGCTGAATAAACAATACTGGGGTTATGGCTGATATCTTCAGCCATAATCCGGGTAAACCACTTGCAAACCACAAAGCATATATACATATTTCGGTCAGCACGTGGTTAATATTATTGTGCCACCATGGATGCTGTGATGGTCATTGGATGAGTTTGTAGGATCTAGCATTGTGTTCACCTTGGGAATGTAATAGCATTGGTTTTAAAGTAAACTCTGACTTTTCAATGAATGATCAATGTATTTTACAATAGAATAGTAAAGTTCTCAGGATGGATGCACTGATTTGACATAATTTCCAGGAGTAATGTCTTTTAAAATTATTTACACTGCAACAGCAAAGCTGACTCTTTTCTTTTGGTTTAAGTCCAACCCTAGTAATCAGCAATGAAAATTGATAGTACTAAGCAAATATTTGCTCATGCTGTTAGTGGTGCCAACTGTTTTATTTTATTTATTTTTGCAGGAGACATACATTATTATTCCTACGTACAGTGCAGTTGTAAATATTCTTTGCATCAATTATCATACTTTTTTAGTGTGGAAAGTAGTGATATTGTTTTGTAATCCACAGTGGTCATTTTCTTTTCAAATTGCAAGAACCAGTTCAGTTAAAAGGCATCTTTATTTTAAATTTAAAGTTGTTCATTCAGTCAATTCTGATTATTTGTTAGGAGTAACTGCACTTTTTGCCTCACAGCAGGGGTGCTCAACCCGTGGCCCGCAGAGCCCTCTGATGTGGCCTGGACCTTGTGCTTTGGGATGGTGGATCGGCAAGCCTAGATCGTGATCAATGGTTTGCTGACCCGCCATGTCAGAACATCAGAGTGCATGGAGCCGGTGTCTTGCTGAGAATGTTCCCTCGGCAGATAAGTTCCCCCCCCTGTACTGCGCAGGCGCAGCGCCTGCGCAGTACGAACTACTATGAGTCGCCGGAGATAGCCGAAGCACAAAATCTACAATCAGCTGTACACTGCGCCTGCGCTCTGGGTCCAGGTTCCTTCCCCACCATCCAAGTGGACCTAGAGGGGGAATCTAAAAGAGCCAAGCGAAGCGAGGCCGTGCCCGAAGCGTGGCGAGCGAAGCGAGCCCGCGAGGGGCCCTCTTACAGGCGCAGTGTACAGCTGATTTTCAGCTTTTCCGCTTCGGCTATTTCCACCCTGTCCTACTGCGCAGGCGCAGCGCCTGCGCAGTAGAGGGGGGAACTTAACCGCCGAGCGGAACTTTCTCAGCAGAACACCGGCACTAGCAGCGGAGGTAGCAAGCGACCAAAGAGCGAGCAGGAGCTGCATAAGCCGAAGCTTCCTTTGTGGTGCCGGCTCCTGTCCCAGGTGGATCGATACCAAGTGCACTTTGCCTGGGACCTTTCTAGAAGCCTGGAGAGCGATGCCTGCAGAAGCTGGAAGAGGAAAAGGCCAGTGCATTAAACATCACATACACTGCACTTATACAACATGGTTATTAGGATGCTTTCACGCTGATCTCAGGTGCAGCGCAGTACACCTGCAGCTTTCCTGCGGGTTAGCTGCACTAAGCCCTAGATTTCTACTATATCCCGCGGGTTTGGTGCGCTTCCTGAAAGTGCACCACACCCGCAAGATGTAATAGAAGTCTATGGCAAAGCGCAGCTAACTGGCAGGAAAGCTGCAGATGCACTGCACTGGACCCAGGGAGCAGGTAAACCACAGCGTATCAGTGTGAAAGTAGCCCTATGTGGGGCTCAGGACAGTTAGTGTTTATTTACATTTGTGGCTTGGGGGGCAGTAAAACTCTATAGTTCATTGTGGTCAGCGACCAGTTACTAAATCACATAAGTGGCCCTTGCTCTTCAAAAGTTTTAGCACCCTGCCTTACAGAATAAGACACTGACAAACTTTATAATAGAGCTGCACAGAGCAGTAGGAGTGCAGAAGCCAGGACAACCAATCAGTGATGTCATCTGGATACTGTAGTCTCATGTGACTACAGTAAACTAAAGCTGATTGGTTGGAATGAGTTACTGTGCTTTGCACAATCTCATTTCTCTTTGCTGTGCATCTTGCTGAGAATAAACACATTAAAATTTTATCTAATTAACCATTTATTCCAATCTTTTAATGAATGTTGAAAACAAATATTAAATTTTCCAGCATAAATATGATCACTTAAAGTGATACTAAAGTCTTGTTTTTTTTTTTTGTTAAAAATAACAAACATGGTTACTTACCTGCTCTATTGAAGTGGTTTTGCACAGAGCAGCCCTGATCCTCCTCTTCTCGGGTCTCTCTTCGGTGCTCTTAGCCCCTCCCTCCCTCCTGTTGAGTGCCCCCACAGCAAGCAGCTTGCTATAGGGCACACCAACAGAAGCTGACTTTGATTGACAGCAGTGGGGGCCAATGGCACATCGCTGCTGTCTCAGCCAATGAAGAGGGAGAGTCCTGGACAGCGGAGTTTCTCGTGCAACATTGCTGGATCAGGATGAGCTCAGGTAAGCATTAGGGGTGCTGCTGCACACAGAAGGCTTTTTATCTTCATGCATAGAATTTATTAAGATAAACAGCCTTCTGCCTTTACAACCACTGTAATGACAAAATATATTTGCGATCCACCTACTTTTGCTGTGCAAATGATGATTTTGTGCTTCAATCAATTAGTTTGTTGGAACAGAAAAAACACAAATGGCACTTGCTACGATTAATAAAGAGTGAGATTTTGAAAAGTATGTTACTTCAAATGCCACCATCCCATAAAATCATATAGAACATATGTTAGAAAGTGGGGACTTTAAATGTGGCATGAAAGATATAAACACGAAAAAGTGCAAGATGCTATTAATACTCCACATAAAAAAACAGACATTTAAAACAAGTACATTTTAAAACAAGTTACTTTGTTTTAAAGCGGTATTAAACCAAAAACATAATATATTTCAGGAGTAACTCGACTTTAGTTGAGAAAAAAACATTCCCCTCTGGGTGATCTATGTGCAGTACATTGCAAGTATCTTAACAAACTTTGTTTCAGATTCCTAACTTTTGTTATTCTGAAGAAATCCCTGTGTGTTTCTCTGTGTCCATGTGTGGTTTCAAAATTATCAATCAGCTGCAGCACCTGCAGGGCACGAATGAGGAAAATTGCAGGGTCTGCATACCTTTCTTATTGGGAGTATGTCAGCAAAAATGTAATTTTTGTTGCAGGGGATGCCTGAAAACTGACTTGTATTTTAGTGCAGACCTCTGGGAAAATCAGTGAGCCAATCACACAAGCGGGAAATTATGTTTCTGGGGGCATTATGTACACATTCTGTGTACAGAACACCTCCAGGTAGCCATATTGCATTGCATTTTCAGAAAATGACAGAGCTGCAGATTGAAAAGTGAGCGAGAGAAACTGTTTACATGTAAAAATCTGTATTTTTTTTTTTTTTGCTAGAAAGTTACTTCGAACCCTCAAACATATGTATATACAGTTGATCCGGAAAGTATTCACAGTGCTTCACTTTTTCTACAATTTGTTATGTTACAGCCTTATTCCAAAATGGATTAAATTCATTATTGTCCTCAGAATTCTACAAACAATACCCCATAATGACAATGTGAAAGAAGTTTGTCTGAAATCTTTGCAAATTTATTACAAATAAAAAACAAAAAAAAATCATATGTACATAAGTATTCACAGCAGTTGCCATGTGTGTATGTATATATATGTGTGTATGTGTATATGTGTGTGTATATACCGTATTTATCGGCGTATAACACGCACATTCATTTTAAGAGGGAAGTTTCAGGAAAAAAAACTTAAATTTTTAATAAGGAACTTTGAAGCATGCAGCCTGATCAATGCCCAATGCAGCCTCATTAGTCCACATCAATGCAGCCTCACCATTGCCATCAATGCAGCAGCCGCACCACTGCCATCAATGCAGCAGCCTCACCATTGCCATCAATGCAGCCTGATCCATGCCCATCTACAGCCTAGAGGGGACAGTGAGGGGGGCGGGACAAGCGCCGACAGATTACATACAGTGAGAATCTCCTATGATAGACAGAACAGTGGCCCAATGGCGGCCCAGGAGACGGGACTTTCTATTACAGAGGCCGCCAAGTAAACAGGAGATTCTCACTGTATTTAATCTGACGGCGCTCATCCCGCCCCCTCCCTGTCCCCTCAGAGGCAGCTAAAATTGAAGTATTGGCGTATAACACGCACATGCTATTTGCACCCGATTTTCATGGTGAAAAAGTGAGTGTTATACGCCAATAAATACAGTATATGTATATATATATGTATATGTATATATATATATATATATATATAATTTTTTTTTTTGTTTTTTGCAGAGGCTTTGGGGAATGTTGGGTTTTGCAATTTTTTTTGTGTCATGGTATTTGCTCAGAGTTTTTTTTTAATACGCAATTTACATTGCCCGGTCCTAAAGTGGTTAAATTATCAATTTGTGTGTGGCCAGTATTACGCAATAAACCTGTGTGAATTGGGTAAGCTATTTTGTTCGCTTATTTTGGTTCTAGATGTCTAGGCTTACAATATGTGGGCCGCATTATTCATTTTATGTAATTTGTATAACATTAAAGTTATAAGGTTTAGATGGGTTGTGTTATTTTTGCTGTGCTTTGCTATGTACAGTATGTTTTACTTTTACAAAACTATAACGAGGTGGGTATGTAAAAGTGGTAATTTGCATATCGACTAGCGTTACAGGATGATGAGACAAGTTGCTAAATGCATCAGGAACTGAATACTATAAAAATAAACATTGATATTTCTTTAAGTCATGATTTGCAAACAAGAAAATGTGATGGACAGGCTGCCATGGTCAATATTTTCCCTGATGCAAAGCAAAAACACTTGTCAGGCCTACAGGTAAGAAAGGACCTTTAAAAAGGTCCATGTGTAGGCTCAGAGCGGGCTCCTCCTCAGTGTTGTCAATGAGGATAAGGTAGCCACTACAGAGGACCTCAAGAGCACACACTACACCAGCCTCGCTACCCACTTTAATACGGGGGAAAACCAACACTGAAATGCAAGCAGAAAAAGAAGGCGCGACAGCCTAGTGCATTACCATAGAACTCTGTATTATATAAGAACAATACCAATGTATTCACAAAAGTACACAGTCAAGTGCAGGTAAGAGATCCCATCACACCACTGACAACATGACTATCCAAAGTGGGTCTGCTTAGGTGTTTCCTCAGAGCTCTGTTACATGCACTTGATTTTGTACTTTTGTGAGTACATTGGTATTGTTTTTATATAATGAAGAATTTTATGGTAATGCCCTAGTCTTTTTTTGCTTGCATTTCAACATTGTCCCTCGTTTTAAGGAAACTGGTAGTGAGACAGGAACTGACACTGTTGACCTCCTTCTAAAAAATACTAGTAAAACACTAGACATGTCAAGCACTTGAGTGTTAATTATTTTCAGTAGCCAGAATACATGATTATTTTGGCCAATAAAATGAATTAACTCCCAAGAGCTTCATGCGACTAGATGCCTTTTCAGGCATCATCGGGCATTTTTTTGGCCAAAATGTTGCTACCAGAAGAAAAGGCATTTGAGAGCTGGACAAACGCCCAGCGTGTGCATGTGTCCTTAGAAGGAAAGGGTAGGAAAGGCAGCCTTCATATTCTCTCAGTACAGGTTTTCTTTAATCAGTTTAATTAGTAAAGGTTCTTAAGATTAGCAGTAAGTTATGGTTACACGTAGTGCATTTCTTAAAACTGCCATCCTTGCAGTTTAAACCATAACTGAAGATCAAGGGCACCAGTACTAATTTCTTTTTTTCTCTACAATGGTGGTTTATGCACCTTGTCACGGGTTTATGTAATCCTTCCCCTGACTCATTTATATCTTCCTGTCAGGAAGAAGCAGATGGCCACATCTGCGTCATCATATACTGGGAAAAGCTCTAGTTCGGGTAATGCAGAAATATATATAATTTGAATAAAACAGTGCGCTAATCAGTGTTACACAGAGGACATGTTTTTACTCACAGGAATTCTTTACCATCGTCGTTCCTATTTATTTATTATATTATATAGCACCAGCAATTTATGTTTTGTATGTTTGCAATAAGTTTCCACCTTCAAGAAACCTATACTCTGAGGTCCTTATCTCACATGCATAGATACACACATGCACACACATAATAGAGTATATTTAGACAGGAGTCAATTAGTCTACCAGCATGTCTTTTGGAGTGTGGGTGGGAACCAGAGTAATCAGAGGAAAGCTATGCAAGCACAGGGAGAATATGCATTCCTGGTCGGAATTTAAACCAAGAATAGAGCAGGCACCAGCAAAGGCACCATGTGGGGAAAAAAGAATGTAAGTACTGCTCAGCATGGCAGTGCAGTGGGCAGTAAGTGCTGAGGTCTGAGTGAAAGCCTATCAGGTAGGAAAGGGCAGGGAACGGGTTTTCTGGATAAAAGTCTGTCTCTGTACATACAATTTGTAGACATCTCCCCTAGCCTGCAGGAACACATGCCACAAATACACTCAAAGTCTACTGCAAATCCTTTCCTGAATTCTAGGTGGGGCTGCAGTGTGCTCTGTCCGACTCCAACAAAGTTGGATGTGACCTGCAATGGTATGCAATGCCAAGCTGCTGCTAACGAATCAAACAGAATATTGGCATGCATTAAAAAGGGAATTAACTCAAGAGATAAAGCTATAATTCTCCCACTCTACAAGACTCTGGTCCGGCCTCACCTGGCGTATGCTGTCAGGTCCTGGGCACCAGTCCTCAGTAAGGATGTACTGGAAATGGAGCGAGTACAGAGAAGGGCAACAAAGCTAATAAAGGGTCTGGAGGATATTAGTTATGAGGTTACGAGCACTGAACTTATTCTCTCTGGAGAAGAGACGCTTGAGAGGGGATATGATTTCAATTTACAAATACCTTACTGGTGACCCCACAATAGGGATAAAACTTTTCCACAGAACAAGACACTTGGCCACTCATTAAAAGTAGAAGAAAATAGGTTAAGCCTTAAACTACGTAGAGGGTTCTTTACTGTAAGAGCGGCACGGATGTGGCATTGCCTTCCACAGGTGGTGGTTTCAGCGGGGAGCATCGATAGTTTCAAAAAACTATTAGATAAGCACCTGAACGACCGCAACATACAGGGATATACAATGTAATACTGACATATAATCACACACATAGGTTGGACTTGATGGACTTGTGTCTTTTTTCAACCTCCCCTACTATGTAACTATGTAACCTGACATCACTGGTGTGTGACTTCCTGTTTACCTGCTGAGTTTGTGGTGCAAGGTTGGCCTCCCTTCGGTCAGCACTTGGATTTCCAGAGCCAAGAAATTTTTATATAAACTTGAAGTGGTGACATATCAGTACATATTTCTCTTGTGTATTTGTAGAACTCCAAACCAGCGTGGCCCACCAGTATCTTACATCTCTTTGTATAATTTCAGTCCCATGTCCCACGCACATAGACATAACTCTCCTTCATATGCCATAGTATGGTAAGAATCAAACAAAGCTAAATGAATTTGTCATACTGTATACATTTTATATTTAACACATATAAGCAGTTTACCAATTCACACATTTTCTCATCTACATCTACAAATCTACAAATATACTGACTTTTTTTTTTTTTTTACAGTCACGCTTGTTTTTTATTTTCCACATAGCTGAGAAATCTTTTGCTTCATCTTCTGACAGCTACTAATATAGGGAAGACACATTTTACTTAACTTCATAACATATGTAAATAGAATGTGAGATAAGTTTGGCAGAAGGTGTACCTTCATATTTGTAAATGGTATTAGAGCTACCTTTATGTAAAGGTGACTTGTATTTACCTTTACTGTTGACATTCCTAGTGAGTCCTTACTACTTTAGTATTTTTTATTTAGAGGTTGGCAGAAAACATTATGTGGCGTTGCACTGCCAGCTCTTGGCATTCTGAAATGCTTCTCAACTATGTTCGCTTATCTAGAGGAAATGAATGCTTTCTGAGGAGAACAAAAATCTCTATTCTTGTCTGAAACGTCACAGAGGAGATGTGTTGCGGTGGCTTATCTTGTCTGCGTAGTCTTCTAAGACACATTGCATTATGGCTTTAGCCAGTCATGGCATTTTTATAACCTTTTCATTTTGAAGGGGCTATATGGTAGGATTTGCTGTAACACCCATGAATAAAACAAAAGTCTATAGGACCACTAAAACCTTACATACCATTTTTCCATTCCAGTTTAGACATATTGTGGCTGGATGAAAATAAATGTTTAAATGCCGTGGAAACTTCTCCAACCCTTTTTTAGTCTATATTTTGAATATTGTATGCTAGAGCTGTGAAAAACATACGTTTTTTTTTAAAGCATAAAGGGAAACTAAAGTCAGTTCAGCAGCTGCCGAAGAAAGGTCAGTGCACATAAAATTATTTAGTTAAAGGTGGAGGCATCTGGTAAAATATATATACCTTTTGGGGACACCAGGGGCTTAATTCCAAGCTTTATCCCTGGCTGCTTTGGTGTTTTAGAGCTCCCCACTCCCCGCAAGCTACTTTTCTGTAGCTTTCTCCATAATTGTATATATAACGCAGGGCTCAAAATTTCAAGTCTTGAGCTACTAGCCAGGCCTTAAGAGTTATTCGCCACCAGTTGTCCCACCTAACCCCTACCCTGCCCCTAAATACACCCTCATAAATTTTCTTATGAAATGACACTGTTAAATGATTTTTGCAGAATTAAGTTACAAAAATAAATATTAACAAATTGATCAGCCTAATCAATAACCATTATTGCAGCCTATCGGTGACCATCAATGCAGCCTATCAGTGCCCATAGTGTCGGCTCATCAGTGCTCATCAATGCGGCCTTGCCAATGCCCACCAATGCGGCCTCACTAGTGCCCATCAATGCATCCTGATTAGTGGCCATCAATGCAGCCCGATCAGTGCAGCCAATTCAGTGCCCATCAATGCAGCCTGATCAGTGCCCATTAATGCAGCCCGATCAGTGCCCATCAATGCAGCCCGATCAGTGCCCATCAATGCAGCCCAATCAGTGCCCATCAATGCAGCCCAATCAGTGCCCATCAGTGCAGCCCGGTCAGTGCCCATCAGTGCAGCCCGGTCAGTGCCCATCAGTGCAGCCCGATCAGTGCAGCCCGATCAGTGCCCATCAATGCAGCCTTATCAGTGCCCATCAGTGCAATCTGGTCAGTGCCCATCAATGCAATGCAGTGGAATTGGAGGCATAGGAACTGGGGGGGAAGGGGTTGGTGTGGAATTGGAGGCATAAGTATGATTCAGACCTATGCCTCCAATTAACCCCCCTTTTCTCCCAGCACACATCTTGTTAAATTCCCCATTCAATGCCTCCAACCTCCTCAAGCACATGTGCTGCTTTCAATCACAGCACACTGACGGTTACCTTTCTCCTGCGGCTGAGGGGTCAGGCATTGTGTAAACACTGAGGGCGGTGGAGAGGGGCGGTCCCAGGCGGCAGACTGCTCCTATGGAAATGCCCCTCGCTGTGAGCCTGTGCGAGGTGGCGGGGACGAGCAGCATGAGGGAGGTGGAGAGGGGTGGTCCCAGGGACCAGACTGCTCCTATGGAAATGCCCCTCGCTGTGAGCCTGTGCAAGGGGGTGGGGACGAGCAGCATGAGGGAGGTGGAGAGGCGCGGTCCCAGGTGGCAGACCGCTCCTATGGAAATGCCCCTCGCTGCGAGCCTGTGCGAGGGGGCGGGGACGAGCAGCATAAGGGAGGTGGAGAGGGGCGGTCCCTTTCAGCGGACTGCTCCTATGGAAATGGCCCTCGCTGCGAGCCTGTGCGAGAGGGTGGGGACGAACAAAATGAAGGGTGGAGATGGGAGGTCCCAGGCAGCGGACTGCTCCTATGGAAATGCCCCTCGCTGCGAGCCTGTGCGAGGGGGCGGGGACGAGCGACATGAGGAAGGTGGAGAGGGGCGGTCCCAGGCAGCAGACTGCTCCTATGGAAATGCCCCTCGCTGCGAGCCTGTGCGAGGGGGCGGGGACGATCGGCATGAGGAAGGTGGAGAAGGGCGGTCCCAGGCAGCGGACTGCTCCTATGGAAATGCCCCTCGCTGCGAGCCTGTGCATTCCCGGGACAGCACAGCCCTGTCTATACTTGCACCTCTCATGATTTCACTCGCCAAATGCGAGCAGGGAAGTTGAAATTTTGATGGGTGTATACAGTATATACTTGTTCAGTCGTATCCAGCTTTTGACAAGTCTATGGGCTTCCATTTCTGATATGCTTGAAAGCCTCTTCTATAGATGTTTCTTTGCAAATTTTTCATGAGGAAGGTTGCCATGCCTTTCCTCAACCCTATTCAACTGTTCAGCTTGGAACTGGCATGCAGAATGCGATAACACATAGCTAATTTCTACACACTTATTAGTGTCAAGTTAGACAGGAGCGGACCAGCTTACCAACCTTTCTTTGTGTGGGAGGAATACAGGGAGAACATGCAAATGGGTATCCTGGTCAAGATTCAAACCAAGGATCCCAGTGCTGCAAGATATACTGTAAATACTAACTACTTATCTGGCCACTGTGCCACCGTCTCCATAACATAAAATGCTTTCAAAATCCATCATTAAAAATAGGAGTCTGTTGTAATAGCCACCTTACTCCCTAAAAGAGCCAATGCCCAAAAACTGAAATAAAACTTTTAGGTGGACTGACAATGAGTGAAGAAAAAATACAATAAATGTGCCCAAAATCAGCCTACAATGATATACTGTATGTAAGGACTTTTAGATGCTAGCTATTGCATATCATTATGGCTATGTTTCCTGTTAGGGTCCTTTCACGCGAGCATCAAAAGCTCCATCATGAAAAGTGGTAAAAAAGCCCCAAGAAAATGCAACCCTCTTTCATCAGTTTACATTATTTTGTACATCTGTCTTCAGTTCACTTCACTAAAGTTCAATTTACATAAGTTCACATCAGTTGTTCATGTCAATTTTTTTATGACCAAGCCTTGTGGGTGGGGCGAAACACGTCACAGGGCATGGTCTGGAAAGAGGCAAGGCTGTTCTCGATTCTAATCTGATACTTGGGCTGATTGGAGTGCGGTATCTTTCCGTTTTAGCATCATCTATTGGGCTTGGAAGGGCTCTGTGGATGCCGGCACCCGCATCTCAGTGGATCACCGAAGCATTGCCAATGGAGCTTGGAGTGGAGCTCCAAGTTACTTTACAGGTTCAATTTTTTTTTAATTGTTGAAGAAAATTGTCTTATAGGAGTATCGAAGTATAAACAGTAAAAAACGTTTTAAACGGAACAAGTACAAATAGATCACATCTATTTGCATCTGTTTATGTCTGCAAAAATGGAAAATAACAGCCCTTTTTCTTTTTTTTTCTGTGGATATAAACTGACACAGATGTAAGCGGATGTAAACAGACATATGTCCATATACAGTATCTCACAAGATTGGGATAGTTTTATGGCATTTTTATACATTTTTTTTTTACTAGTAATGGCGGTGATCTGCAATTTTTTTTATCGGGACTGCGGCACCTTGGGATGGCGGACACGTTGGACAATTTTGACAAATTTTTGGGACCATTGTCATTTATACAGCGATCAGTGCTATAAAAATGCATTGATTACTGTAAAAATGTCACTGGCAGGGAAGGGGTTAACACTAGGGGGCGATCAAGGGGTTAATTGTGTTCCCTGGTGTGTTTTCTAACTGAAGGGAGGAGGGGACTCTGTTGGGGGATAGATAGATTGCTGTTCATACTTTGTATGAACAGACAATCTGTCACTTCTCCCCTCAGAGAACCGTAAACTGTGTGTTTACACACACAGATCCTGGTTCTCTGTGTGCCCCGAGCGATCACAGGAGCCCGGCGGTGATCGTGACCTCCGGGCACTCGCATCGGTTCTGTGGGCAAGCAGGGGGCGCGCGCATGCCCCTAGTGGCCACAGGGCGAGGTGTCGTTACATAATGTCGTTTCGCCCAGCTGTATCATTCTGCCGCAGAACAGATGCGACGGCTGGTTGGCAAGTGGTTAAACAACAAACATGTTATACTTACCTGCTCTGTGTAATGGTTTTGCACAGAGCAGCCCTGATTCCTTTCTTCTGGAGTCCCCCACCGACACTTCTGGCTCCTCTTGCCTTCAGAGTGCCCCAATAGCAAGCTGCAAAGTATAGTATAGAGTGCCCCTATAGCAAGGTAAAAAAAACTTCTAAAAAGAACCGCTTACTTCCTGCCCAGGACTACATGTCCCATCAGGCATTGCTCCTCAAACATTGACATTCACAAGTTCTCAGGCACTTATTGACATGTGCGGATGGTGTACTGAGCTGTATGTGTGCTGCACTGTATTTCCTGATGTGTAAACAAATAATGCATTCTGTATGCAGGCCAACTAATCGGCTGGCCGATTGATTATGAAAATAGTTGACAACTGTTTGTCGATTAATCGATTAGTTGTTTCGGCCCTACACTCACTACTTTACATTTTAGCAAAGTGGCATTTCTTCAGTGTTGTCACATAAAAAGATATAATAAAATATTATATATTTAATTGTGAGGGGTGTACTCACTTTGGTGACATAATGTACATCTGCCTACCCATTGACAGACATTTAGGTTCAGACTAGATCTATCTAAAATACTGACACACGGATCCAGACTGAATGCACATGTGAAAGGGCCTTTAGTTGCTCTCTGTAAAGCTGGCAGTAGCTGGCCTCCTTGCTGAACTGATTAGATTTTATGGTTTAAGAAATATGCCACATCAAAAGTTTATCATTGCAGTAGAAGCGATGCTAAAAATGTCATACATAAGAAGAAGAAATCTGTATATGTGACAGAAGTCTAAACATGTACATTATATATCACACTTTAGGTGCCAAAACTACTACAATGAAATCCCTATGCCCAGGGCCCATCTTTAAGGAAAAAAACCTCCTATGACTCCTGTAAAAATGGCTGCAAATCCCAGAACTGTTGCCAAAATTTAGATTACACATTTACCTTTTACCTTTTTTAATGCAAATCTCCAGGCAAACAACTAAACACAATGTTGAAATACATGTATGTCTGTCAAAGGTCTTGTAATTCTGTACAGCCAGTCTAGTGATTTCCACACATTTTCCACACTCAGACAGATAAAACACGTGGCACCTAATTAAAAATGCACTTCTTCCTTTTTAAAAAAAATTACAACAAAGGCACCTTTAAAATGTTTAGTAATAATGGCAATCTACAAACAGATGGGTATAAATAATTGCAGGCTATTTACTTGCATACCTCGTTTTTTTCCCCCTTCCCATAATTGCCACGGTAGTCATTTTTACAAAGGGCAGATGAATCCATCTCCCTTTACTTCCTGGAATTCTGCCTGAAACTGGTTCTGCTTCCTGAAACAAAGAACTGCAAAAGATGCAGCTGTAAGGCCAGGGTGACATCACAAGTGCCTTCTAAGTAACCAGGAAGTGGAAAAACAGTAATTGTATGTAGAAGCAAAAAAAAAAAAATTTTTTTAACTAAGATGTTTAGGTAAGATGATTTCATATCAGCATGTAGAGTTGTATGCTGCTGCGATTTTAGTAAAAGTGGGGAAAGGTCCACTTTTAAGAGCTTCAAATTTCTGGTCTAGCTTTGGACCTTCCAGTGTCACTTCTCTGCCTCCAGCATGCTTATTGGACAGAGACACATCTTCACCTCTGACTGGTAAGCAGAAAGTAGACCCAAGAAGCATTAAGGTTAAGGGTTGATTCACACTGGAACATGTGTGTTCCTGTGCGTTGCAGTTTTAACAGCTTATTCTTTTAAATGGGCTGCAAAACGCACTGGAACGCAGAAAAAGTAGTGGAAGCACAACATGTTCAGAACACGCCACATGAAACGACATTGTATTGCGGTACCATGCTATTTGGTGGCCCCAAACGCACTGGGTTTATAGCTACATAGTCAGTAAGGTTAAAAAAAAAAAGACACCAGTCCACCCAGTTCAACCTGTGGTGTGTGTGTTGTGTTTATGTCAATAGTAAATCGGTTATCCCTGTATGTTGTAGTCATTAAGATGCCCATGTAATAGTTTTTTTTAAACTATCGATGCTCCCTGCTGATAACACTGCTTGTGGAAGAGAATTCCACATCCTTACCGCTCTGACAGTAAAGAACCCTCTACGCAGATTAAGGTTAAACTGCTTCTCTTCCAATTTCATTGAATGGCCATGTGTCTTTTAAACTCCCAATGCTAGGGTCACTAAGGTAAGGTAAGGTATTTAAATATTGTTATCATATCCCACCCAAGCGTCTCTTCTCCAGAGAGTAAGTTCAATGCTTGTAGTCTTTCCCCATAATTGAGATTCTCTAGTCCCCTATCAGCTTTGTTGCCCTTCTCTGAACGCTTTCCAATTCAAGCTAATCCCCCTTTTAATGCGCGCTAACATTCTGCTGGCTTTGCTTGCAGCAGCATGGCATTGCATGCCATTGCGGAGCCTGTCATCTACTAGGACCTCCAGGTCCTTTTCAATCTTGGGTTTCCTCAGAGGTTCTCCCCATAGCGTGTAACTTGCATTCGTATTTTTAGCACCTAAATGTATTACCTTATATTTTTCAAAATTAAACCTCATTTGCCATGTAGTTGCCCACCCAATTATTTTATTTTATGATCAGCTCACTTCCTCGTAGAATGTTAATAGATTGGTCTGGCAAGAATGATCCTTCATAAATCCATGCTGATTACTACTAATGATACCGTTTTCATTACTAAAATCTTGGATATGGTCCCTTATCATCCCCACCAATAGCTTACAGCATTTTGATGTTAGGCTGACTGGCCTGTAGTTTCCAGGGATATATCTCAGCCCTTTTTTAAATATTGGTACCACGTTGTCTTTTCTCCAATCAGCTGGTACCATTCCAGTTAGTAAACTGTCCATAAAAATTAGGAACAATGGTCTAGCTATCACCTGGGTTCTTTAACAACTTCCCACTCGGCCTATAGCAGAATGACGGGCGGGCGGTGGTTCCGTTATCCTGACGACTTCTTTCAGGATAACAAGCCAGCGCGTGCCCTTGGGGGCGCTCAGCGCGGCGATTGTTGTGTGGTGTGTCACTCTGACACACAGCATCTCGTCTGACGGTGGCTCTTTACCACGTGATCACCCTTGACCAATCACAGCTGATCACAAACCTGAACCAGGAAGTGCCAGTAATTGGCTTTTCCTTGGATCACGCTGACAGGGAGAGCCGATCGGTGGCTCTCCTGTCAGAGGGGGGTTGTGTGCTGATAATCAGCACATTGATTATCAGCGCAGTCCCCATCAGAGGTGCCCATCAGCTGCCAGTCAGTGCCCACCTAAATCGCCAATAAGTGCCCATAAAAGTGCCAATCAGTTTTCCATCAATAGTGCCCTTCAGATGCCCATCAGTAATGCCTGTCAGTACCTCTTCATCAGTGCCGCCTATCTTTGCCCATCAGTGCCACCTGTTAGTACCCATCAGTGCTGCCTATCAGTGCCCATCAGTGCTGATTATCAATGTAGCCTATCGGTGCCCATCAATTCTAAATATTAGTGCCTCCCCATCAGTGCCCATTAGTGCAGCCTCATCAGTGAAGGACAAAACATAATTTTATAACAGAAACCAAGGAAAATTTTTTTTTCAAAAACTTCGGTCTTTTTTAGTTTGTTTAGCAAAAAATAAAAAAACCAGTGGTGATCAAATACCACCAAAAGAAAGCTCTATTTGTGGGAAGAAACTGCTAAAAATGTAGTTTGGGTACAGCGTTGTTTGACTGCGCAATTGTCATTCAAAGTGCGACAGCGCTGAAAGCTGAAAATTGTCCCGGGCAGGAAGGGGGGAAAGTGCCCTGTATTGAAGTGGTTAAGGACCCTCGGGTGTAAGCCATCTGGTCCTAGTGACTTATTTGTGTTAAGTTTTTCAAGTCTATTTCTGATACTGGCTTCTGTTAGCCACGAGTGTACATTCTGTGACATGTATTTAACATTACAGTCTTGGTCACTATATCCCCCTTTTTCCTTCATGAAAAGGAGAAGAATGCAGTTAAAACCTTTGCCCTCTCTTTGTTATTTGTAACCAAATTCCCTTCATCATCCTTTATGGGGCCAATATGCTGTTACGTACCTGGGATGTGAGCCTGACGTGCAGAGGAAGGCCTCTCGTACAACTCCAGCTCGCGGATTACTGGTAGTGATACAGCAGCCACAGGAGCATGGTGGGGTATGAGTCCCTGTAAACAGTTCAATAGTCCGGGTAGTAGCGGCAATCACAGGTAACAACAAGCTGGATCGGAATCAGAGGTCACACAGGAAACAGGATACAACACAGAAGCTGCAGACCAAACGGCAATGAACCTCTGTAGGAGCCCTGTTTAAATAGCCCACCTGAGTTCAGTATTAGTGACCGGTGTGTGTCTTAAAGTGCTAGTACGCAAGTGTGCACGCCGGGCGCTTACATGGAAAGCCTGTCTTAGCTGACATATCCTCTGGCCTCACTTACTTACTGTTAATATATTTAAAACATTTCTTGGGATTTTTTTTACTCACCTACACTATGTGCCTTTTGTGGTCTATTTTAGCTGCCCTGATTGTGCTCTTACATTTCTTATTGCAATCTTTGTATTGTTGGAATGCTGACAATGATTCTCAGCCTTATATTTGTTGAAGGCCTTTCATTTTATTTTCATATGCATTTTTACGTTAGAGTTTAGACACCATGGATTATTTTAGCTCTTTTATACTTATTGCTCATTGGAATGCACTGGCCAATAGCTTTATTTAGTATGCTCTTAAAGCACTCCCATTTTTCCTCTGTGTTCCTTGTTCCTAGGATTTTATCCCATTCAATGTCGTGTAGCAAAGAACGCAGTTTAGGGAAGTTGGTTCTTTTGAAATTCAGTGTACTTGTATTACCTAAAGTCTCAAAGTGAAAAACTGTAAAATGATGAAGTGTCCAATTGTGTCAGAACACGGAAGGGGCCATTCCTGGGTGGTGGATAACAAACATGAGCTGACAGAGGTGGTATAGATCCGTGGATGGAAGCAACATCAATAATGCTCAACATCGGTGGATAAGAAAAGATGGGTACTCTTACCAGATCTGGTGGACTCCCTTGTCAGCGAGATGAAGTCAGTCAAGCAGTGAGCCCAGCCGGGCAGATGGAAGGGTTTCAGGATGGTAGAGCTGGCTAGGTGGACTTCAACCGAACCTCAAGGGGTCATCAACCGAACCTCCAAGGATCATCAAGGCAGGTCATCAAGGTAAGGATTCCAAACTCCAGGCTCTGGAGGCAGGATGTGTCACAAGTGGCCCAATATGGGCAATCACTCTGATCCAGATAGTATGTAAAGAAAAATTAAACTTCCGCATAGTGCAGGTAAAAAGGGGGAGATTTTTATTTCAAAAAAACGAAACAAATAAAATAGTGATTTATACTAAATGTGATTGACCTGTGGTTGCCATTTCCTAAGTTGCCCCTTTATTTCCACATCCGCGATCAGGTCTGTGTTGTTTGTAATCAGTAAGTCTAGTAATGCATTATCTCTTGTTGGTGCATTCACCAAATGACCCATGAAATTGTTCTGCAAGGCATTTAGGAAGTGATTGATTGCATTTGGGGTATCATTAACAATTCATTGGCACCTGCATGTCTCTCAAAAGGGCAGCACTTTCACCTGCGGTGTGGGAAACACACACAGAATGCGTTTTGGTGTGAACAGGTCCTCAGGTCTCATTCACACAGACAAGTTGGCCATGGTGCAAGTATGTTGCGAAAAAAACTACTGCTGGAAGCCCAGGTGTGTGTGGACAGCCACAATTGGGGAGCCTGTACAAAGCACTGACAGGCCAACGGTGGATTCAGCTGTCTACCAGTGTTTGGAAGTAATCACACAGCCTATAGTTTACCGAACTGCTTGCGTCCAGGGTCGATCGTTTGTCCCTAACTGCACGTAATCGCTCCCTGTGTGATCCACTGTCAGACAGTTTTGTGCAACATATTTGCCGCACCACAGTCAACTTGATTATGTGAATGAGGCCTTAACCAGGTAGTAGCAGAGCAACCTTCTAAATAGCAAGGTGCATGCATAACAAGAATGGCTGGCCACACCTTTAAGCCCTTTCACAAGTAAAACAGTCAATATCTATGTATTATCCCTGTAATAAGCAGTTTGCCTAGAGTTCCTCTTTAAAGTAAAGTGGCCAATAGCATGTCCTTTTTTATTACAACAGCTATATACACACCATTATCTGGAGAAAATATATATTTGTTTCAACAATAAGCATGCATAATTAATCCAGGTCTTAAAACAGGATGTGATGTGTCTGTATTGTAAATTTCTACACTGGTCAAGTTAAATCCTCTTTGGCTTGTGCAGTGTTATGTAAATCCTCACTGTTTCTTGTTTTTCTGCTGTGCACCTGTCACCACGATACAAGATCAATAAACAAACCGTGTAGTTCTTCAGCGGTAATGGACCTCAAGGTGATGGTAGAATGAGGTAATGTCACTCGTCTAAAGCTGTGTTACTATTTACTGGTCACTAAGAAAACATAAGAACCTATGCCAGACATATGTTTGCACTTCTTATTGATTGAGCCACCTTTTTTTACAAAATTTTTGCTATTATAAAATTGTCAAGTTAATTTTTATGTGAATAATTCTCTGCGGAACCTACAATCAGTAGAAATCAGAGTAATACCTCTTAATAAACCTCGTGTGAAATCCAATTTTTTGTCTCCGGGTATTGCTGCTCACACTGAAATGTGATTCCCACACCTAGTAATAGCAATAAATCAAAGTGTAGCGCAAAATATATACAATACATCCCTGTGCATATATCTCACCTACTAAATGCATCCTCCTATAATAGACCAATATACCATATAATCCAGACAATATGGGGTTGATTTACTAAAGGCAAATAGACTGCGCGCTTTGCAAGTGCAGTTGCACTCTTTTTTTCTTAGTAAATGTAAATGTGGTGAAGCTTCACTTTGTAAAGAATACCCAAGCAGGTGCAAGGAAAATAAAGCATTTTTGCTTGCACATGATTGAATGATGAAAATCAGCAGAGCTTCACCACATTTAGTAAGCTCTGGGGAAAATTAGTGCACCTGCACTTGGAAAGTGCTCACTCTATTTGCCAATGCAGATAAAGTCCTCCAAATTAAATCCTTTGTGATCACAGAATATATCCATTCCTTAGCTCCTTCTCATGCAATATTTTTCAAGTGAGTCTCACCACTATTCACACAGTGCTCTCATCTGAATATATTGACCTATCAGATAAAATAGGTCACTATGCTCCTTGTGGTGCCTGTGGATTTTTTCCCTGATATCCTCCTCTCCTTAGCTCTTATTTTTGGTAGCAGCCGTAAACCACAATCGTAATCAGAAAGCTCCTTAGTTCAAAACAAGTTTTTAAACTTTCATGGTGTTTTACCTTTTTTTAAATAATGGTTCTAAAAGAAAAATTTGCGCTAAGTGTACAAATATTGTGAGTGAAATTATAAATATAAAACCTGTGAAAAGGTGTCCTGTGGCTGAACACTATAACCCTGATAGGGGGCACCACTAAGTATGTATACAAAAAGTTCAGCGCTGGATATAAATAAACGTTAGAAAATAGATATGAAAAACTCTGTGTTAAATACAGACAAACACTAAAAATGTATAAAATTAGAAAACTGTGCACAATAATTTACTTGAAATAAATATTGTCAATGAGTATTCCCAATATGGTGAAAACAAACTGAAATGTGGACAAAACGTGCTTAATCATTTAAATGGTGTCCATAGAAACATGTGTGAGAATCACTGTTGGATATATGACTTCCACCGCTGTTAAACCCGTCACCACAAAGAGATTAAAGGCTTACCAGACAGCCCTTAAAGAAAGGCATGAAACGACCTCCACTTTAGATGTTGTCCCTTTTGTGGATGGGTCCTGGTCAGCTGGGCTCTCCTCCCACTCTCAGAGGTCCAGGGGCAGGGCTTTTAAAGGTCTGGGCTCTCAAAGGTCCGGGGGCGTGGCTCTCCAAGTACCAGGGCTCTCAGCGCTTCCACTTGGTTTCACTGCTCCGAGCATACAGGCTGCATGGAGCAGGGTCCCAGTGTGATGAATTTTATACATTTTTAGTGTTTGTCTGTATTTAACACAGAGTTTTTCATATCTATTTTCTAACGTTTTTTTAAATAATGGCCCTTTATTGAAATAATAGAAAAATCACACTCACAAGTATAGTGCACCACCATAAAGCACTTTAAAATGAAAGGTCATTGCCCCCTTAAGATATAGACTCACAAGCCAACCCTGCAGCTACTTCCAGGTAACATGATGACATCACTAGGTTCCACCCCAACGCATTTCGACATGAAACCTGTTCATGTGACTTCCTCAAGGGTAAACGTGTTTTCCCTTGAGGAAGTCACATGGGATGGTGACAAAACACGCCAAGCAGAGCCTAATGACTTAATCGCGTTACCCAGAAGTAGCCGCAGGGTTTACTTGTGAGCAACAGAATCATTTCCCAGTCCTTGAGCTGCTTTTATTTGGGAAGAAATATTGTCATCAGTTTATTGCAGACAGTAGGAACATTCTCTAAAGACTCTTTCATGCAAGTGGCTAGGAAGGGGGAGGTGGGCAATAAAAGCAGGTGGTTGAGCCATATCATCACCTCCTGACTGCCCACGTAACCTAAGCAATGCAGCTTTTCAGGGCCGTAGCAATGCTGCAGCAAAAGGTAAATGGTATGTCACGTTCAGGAGGTGGCACCGCTGCCAATCCGTCCCATTCAAATGAACAGGGCTGCACCACAACTGTTCTGCATTGCACACTGTTGCAGGACAGTGGTTCTGCATTTTGAGGGTTTAAGAAAGCAGTGAGGAGATGATATGTCTCATCACCTGTTACATGCACTATAACTGCACATGTGTATGTCTCCTCTCGGAGTCGATCGGAATGCAATATTGTAACTTTGTAGCAATTTTTTGAGAGGCTGCAGCAAGAGGCTCATTGGTGTCAGGCATTTGTAAACAACCGAGAAGTGCCAAGGCACCATTATTAACATGACCGTGTCAGCTCTGGGCCAGCCTCCCAGTTCAGGAAAGAGATGCTGACATTGGATAGTGTCTGAATAAAGTTAGCTCTGTACTGGAGATAAACGCAGATAAATGCATTATTAGGGAGAGTACTATGACCTCTGAGAGGTTGTGATACCTGCAAGGCTGTATTTACACTGAGGTGTTGGGGGGCATTGGCGGTAAACCGTTGTTTTAGCGGCGCTATTTGGCCGGTAGTGGGGTGCTTTTAACCTTTTTACTTTGGACTTTTGTCCGACGGACTTGTGTACACACGCTCGGAATATCCGACAACAGACATTTATCCTTGGAAAATGTGAAAACCTGCTAGCCAACATTTGCTGGCGGAAAGTCAGACAACAATTGTCCGATGGAGCATACACACAGTCGGATGTACCGACAACAGCCTGTCATCGAACATTAACTGTCGGAAAGTCCGATCATGTGTACTCGGCTTAAGTGTTAGTTACACATTACGTAACATGCATACTTAAAGTAGAACTGTAGGCAAAACTTTTTTTTCATTTTGGATAGAGCAAGTGAGGGTTAAAAGCTTAGTAAAAAAAAAAATTTCACCTACTGTGTACCATGTAGGAGATTTCCCTTCACTTCCTGTCTCATAGCCAATCAGGAAGTGAGGGGAAATCCCTGCAAATTAAGGGAATTTTTTGGGGACCCCCAGGTCACCAAAACTAGTGTCCCCATTGGAAGATTTCCTCTTTATTACTTTTCTGGGGACAACCCAAAATTTGGGAATTTCTTTTACTTTCACTTTGAATGACAACGGCTATCGGGGCGAATAGAGAGGGTGAATCTCCTTAATGGGGACACAGACCGCAATAAAAACTGACATCCATTCTAATCCCTCTCTACTTCATCCAAAACAACAAAAAAGTTTTGCCTGTAGTTATACTTTAACGTAAAGCAATATATTTGATGCTAGGTCCACTATATGTACTCATTTGGTGATATAAGAAGGTGACTGATTTAAATTAAAGCAATACCTCACATATTCATTCAAACTTAGAATAATGTCAACCTGGCACTAAAACAACGTTTCTAAACTAACATAAATAAAAAATAACAGGCACATTACTTTTCATTCCAGTTATTCTCCTGCATGCCTTTGGGGGGGTCCTCAAATCCTGGTGTGTTGTATGGCCCCCCCCCACACAATGCAATGAAGTGCACATTTAATCAATATAAAAAATGGTACACACATTGTGTAATGCAGAAAGACCGGAGCCAATAATTACACATAGTGCTTGCTACAGATAAGGGACTTCCAAGGTGCTCAGAAGAAAATTTGAGAACTTGGGTAGGCATGTGCAAGCACATTGTGACACCTGCGATTAGTGACTTGTTTAGTAGCAAAAAAAACAAAAACAGATAATACCAATATAATACAGAATAGTAAATCGTACAACAAATGCCATTGACAACATTGTATTGCATTAAAAATGTATTCATGGGTAGATTGTTCCTAAGTAACTTGTAGATCAGACCATTGTCATTTTATTTTAAAATTTGTAGTATATACCTTTTTGCTTTTTTGAGCTGGTCTCTGTACTATCACTTCTCAGTTCAGCAGTTGTGCCTGCAGTCAATGCAACAAATATAGGTAAACAGGAAGGAAAGATGAGACACAGGCCTTAAGACCTCAAACACGGGATATGAAAATCAGAAGGGAACATTTCGTAAGACGAGCTGTCTGCGGATTTTCGGATTGTTAGTACTGTGCTTTCGACAGACGATTTGACTTTTACATAAGGCAATAGCTGGATGTGCAGGCTATAACCTTTTTGTCAGATGTGAACTCCAACATCTGATTTTCGGATGGTCAGTACAGAAATCGTCGAAAGTACAAACACGCATGCTCGGAATCCAGGAACGACTGGGAAGAGTTCGGTCTTGTAAACTCCCGTTCGTAATCTATAAATAACATCCGTGACATGGCAATTGATGAAATGTTGAAATGCAGAGCACATTCTTCTTTAATGGGATTAATAATGAAGCTGCTTTTGCATGTAGTTATGCCAAACGTATTTTTAAAGGCATATGTTTTGTGCGATCTGAAAATCGCGAATCAACACTCACCAAACTTCTACTAACATAAAATTAGCAGAAGGGGCCCAAAGGGTGGCGCTTGACAAATGAACTTCCTCCTTATACTTTCATAGTACGTCACTACATTCGTATTTGGCAAACGACAGTTTGCGGATAGTTAGTATGCTAGACAAAATCCTGCACACGCGCTTTTGACAAAAATCAGACGCTCGGTCTTACGACAATCAAACCGCGTGTACGAGGCCTTAGGGTAGATCAAAGGAAATTAACCTCTTCCCGTCTGCGCTATAGCCGAATGACAGCTACAGAGCAGACTTACTTAGCCGGGAGGGCGTCCATAGACATCCTCCCGTGCTCAAGCGGCCTGCGCACCCCCTGCTCTGTGCTCAGCGAGTCTATGAGACTCAATCCCGACCCCTTACCATGTGATCAGCTGTCAGTCAATGACAGCTGATCATGTGATGTAAACAGATCATAATCGGCTATTTTTTCTCCTCACGCTGGTAGCTCGAGGATAAAAAAAAAAAAAAGCTGATCACCGGTGGCTGTGAGAGGGACATCAGTTCCGATCGTGGAGAGCCTCAGCAGAGGGTTCTGTGCCACCTACCAGTGCACAACAGTGCCGCCTACCAGTGCCCACAGTACCACCCATTAGTGCCGACAGTGCCCCCTATAAATGTCACCAATCAGTGCCTCATCACCAGTGCTGCCTATCAATACCATCTATCAGTGCCCATCGGTGCCACCTATCAGTGCCCATTAGTGACATCTATTAGTGCCACCCATCAGGCCCCATCAGTGGCCATCAGTGCCGTCTTATCAGTGTCAATTTATCTGTGCCTATCAGTGCCCATCAGTGCAGCCCATCAGTGTCCATCAGTGCAGCCTCATCAGTGAATATCAATGAAGGAGAAAAATTAAATTTTATGGAACAATATTTACTTTATGCTTTAAAACCTATCCAGAAAAAAAGGGAAAAAATCTAATTTATTCATCAGTTTAGGCCAATATGTATTCTGCTACATGTTTTTGGTAAAAAAAAAAATCCCAATAAGCGTATATTGATTGGTTTGCGCAAAAGTTATAGCGTCTACAAACTATGGGATATATTCATGGATTTTTTCTTTATTTATTTATTACTAGTAATGGCGGCGATCAGCGATTTTTTTTTTTTTTTTTTTTTTTTTTTTTTTTTAGTGGGACTGCGACATTGCGGCGGACAAATCGGACACCTAACTGACACTTTTTAAAAAAGGGGTTAACATCAGGGACAATGAAAGGGTTAAATGTGCTCCTAGGGAGTGCTTTCTAACTGTGTGGGGGATGCTATGACGGGGGGAAGACAGAGATCCGTGTTCCTGCTTAGCAGAAATACAAGATCTCCATCTTCCCCTCTCACAGAACAACGGTCTGCCTTATTTCCATAGTCAGATGCACCAGACCCAGTGCATGAAATCACCTACAGGTACGTAATTAGGCGCAGGAGGGCCGACCTGCCACAGTATATTTGCGTGGGGCGGTCCAGAAGGGGTTAAGCATGAATGAAGCATGATTGCATAAAAAATTTAATGTGTTCATTGTATTGCGCCCATATTAACCCAGTGCACAGATAATGTACAACGTAGTGGGAAAAAAAATTCATTGTGCAGGAAACATGCCAAAAAAACACTCGCCCATGGTTATCAACACTGCTGTGATATCTCTCCAGTAGGAACACAGACTGTGACAAAAACAGTGTTTATCTCTTTAACATCTAAAACATAAAATTTTGGTTATAGCTACACTTTTACTCACTCAAAAGATACATCCTATTTAGAGAGATCTGAAAGATCAAGAGGCAGCTTGTGGTAAGTTGCACTTGGACATCTCTGTCTGATGGAAGCTGGAGTAATTGGGTTGAAAACAATTATCCTATCCCTTATTTTCCCAGTCTCATTGTACACTTGAAGTCCACTTTCATAGTATACATATAAATGCATCTGTCAGAATTTAAATCACTCCTTTTTTTACCAGCCTACCTACACATAAGCTGGATGGTCAAATGTACAGTATGTACCTTTATCCACAAATTCTCTATATGAAATAAGTACTAACAATACAATTCTTCTATCGTAGATTTCAACATTAAAGCGGCGCTCCACCCAAAAGGGGAAGCTCCAATTATCTGCCCCCCCCCCCCCCTCTGGTGCCATATTTGGCACCTTGTGGGAGAGAGGGAGGAGCAAGTACCTGGTTTCGACAGGTACCTGCTCCCACTTCCTGCTGACTTCGCTGTGGCAAACTCAGCCAGAATTTCGGCCCTCGCAGCAGGTGACCCATTGAGAAAGCCGCAAGGCTTCACTGCCGATTTCCCTTACCCAAGATGACGGCGCCAGCACCCGAGTGCCGATTCAAGAATCGCCTTGGGTGAGGACACCGCAGGATCCCTGGACAGGTAAGTGCCCAAATAGTAAATGTTAGCAGCTACAGTATTTGTAGCTGCTGACTTTTAATTTTTTGGTGGGGGGGCTGGAACTCCTCTTTAAGTTAACCACTCACAGTAAATATACTGCAAGTGGGCGGCACCAGGCTCAGCTACGTACATGTACAGTATTATCACTGGTCACTAGCAGTGTGACAAAAATGAACAATGATATTAAATTAATTTGGGTACAATGCTGTATGACCGCACAATTGCCAGTTTAATTAGCACAGTGCTGAATAGCAAAAATGGCCTGGTCACGAAGGGGGTAAAACTTTCTGGAGGTCAAGTGGTTAAAGCTAAACTCAGGCAGATATTTAAAAAAAATGCTCAGAAGAAATTCCGACACGGGACAGCTCGTTCTGGTAAACTTAGCGTTCGCAATGGATACAGCACTTTCGTCACGCTGCAATGTTAAAAATGGTTTAATACAGCGCACTCTCTTCTTCTTTATAATGTGACAAGAATTAAGTCGTTTTGCTGCTCATATTCACACACACTTCTCACAAAGTTTGATTTGTGTTTTTTTAGTGGGATTCCCTCAATATATTGTTATTAGTTGTCACATCTGACAGTTTTATATTTTTTTTGGATTTTTTTTGGGGTTTTTAAGCCTTTTTTTTTCTTTAATGTTTGGATTTTTTCCAAGGCTGATCTTTGTTCAATGTTATTTTTATTTTTACTCCAGAATATTTTTGTGTGTGTTTTGTGTGGCAAGTTACCACAACACCATTGATATCTTTTATTATTTAATAATCATGAGATTTTTGTTGTTGGTATCCCTTGTTCATTTCACATTGTATATTAGAAATGTCCCTGAATCCTCACAAACAAACCATCATTTTTGAAGTAAAACACATAGAGTATAATTCAAAACAAAAATCCTTTATTAAGGGCTCAGAACCAAACAAAGAGGAAGGCAACACTGGATCAACAGGAGAAATTAGTGAAGCCTGGGACCCCCACGGCAGACATCAATTCTTAAACCTCAAAATTGGTGGCCTGAGGAGTCCATATATAAGGGAGGGCAGTCTGGTCCGGGATTCACAGAAATCCGGATAGCAGCAGATGACATCAGTGTCCCCAGGCTGTGGTACCACAAGAGGCTGCATCTTTTGGCCGACCAGACTGGATCCAGGGCAATCGCTCTCTGGTCTTCCTTTCACACTTCCTTCCCGGCTGTGGCTGTGCAGTAGGAGATGTGGCAGGAGGAGGAGTAGGACCTGGAGGAGGAGGAGGACTGGGAGGACCTGGAGGAGGACTGGGAGGACCTGGAGGAGGACTGGGAGGACCTGGAGGAGAGGGAGGAGGAGGACCATCCCAAAGCTGTGTGTGAGGTGTAAGTTGGCCCCTCACACCTTTCTCCAGAGCCTCTGATATGAGGGCCTGACACATGGCTTGTTGGCCCTCCTCCATCCTCTGCATTTTATAGGCAATGAATGCCGCAAGGTTCTCCTGCATGGTGTGGGGTGCTCCCAGGACCTCTGTAGCCCTCCAAAAAAATCTGATAGCAGCCTCCTCTAGGCTACTCCTCCTGCTGCCACTTTCTGTTTTCAGGGTGGGTGGAGGGACCTGCAGATCAGCCACCTCCTGGCTGAGACTTCCCTGTGTATGAAAAAGGGACATGGTTTTAGTTTTTGCATCATCAATCACAATCATAAATTAGTACTCCCAAATAACATCTAGGTAACATCATTGATTGGACAAGCAGAAATATTTAGAGGAATGCTATACCTTGCTCAATCTGGGCTCCTCCACATATGGCCTGGAAGGCCCAGGTTGGGCATCAGAAGCCTCAGCCGGGGGGGGAAGGAAGCGTGGAAGGAAGACTTGAGAGGGATGGCCTGGGTTCAGTCTGGCCTGCCAGAAAATGCAGCCTGTCGTAGTACAACATCCTGGGGACATAGATGTCATCTGCTGCTCCGGATCTCTGTGAATCCAGGACTTTCTTGCGCTCTCTCAGATATGTACTCCTCAGGCAACCAATTAAGATCTTTAAATAAGTGATGTCTGCCGTGGGGATCACCTGCTTCACAATTTCACACAATTGCTCCAGTGCTGCCTTCCTCTTTGCTTGGTTTTTGAAATGGGGGTGGGTAATCTCCCACAGACAGGGCAGCTCCCTTAGCATATCAATGAATAGTGACATGAAGTCAGTATCTCTCATTAAAATATCCATGTTCACTGCAAGACACAACACAAGACAAAGCCTAATGTCAGACCAAACTCTCCTAATCTTGTTACAATATAGGCCTCAATCTAGAAGCAGTATAGGCCCAAGTTTGTCTCTTACCTTCGTTCTTACGATCGGCGCGTCCAATGCTCCTTCCTCCGCTCACAGATCGTACGTAATACGCACGCGTGTTACGCTTTATACACACTGCGCATGTGTGTAACTCCGCCCGCCCCTGACGTTCTTTCTATTCTATTCCCCGCCCCTTTTCGTTCGGCGCAGTGGGGGAAGAGCATGATGGCGGAGTCACACCAGGTGCGTGCTAATTGTAGCAACGAGGAGGAGGAGGAAAGCCCGGATCCAGGCACGTCCCGATCCAGAAGGAGACGTTTTAAGGCCACAAATATGTCGTTTGGGGAGATGTTGGAGATGGTCGACATCATGAGGAAGTCCGACTATGATGGAAAATATGGGCCTTACCCCAACCCGAACATCCGAAAGGCCAAGATCATGGCGAAAGTGGTCAGGAGTCTCGAGCGGAATTTCGGGGTACGAAGATCAAAAGATCAGCTCAGGAAGCGGTGGTCGGACCTGAAGTTGAGAGAGCCGGAGCAGTACCGAAAGATCCGGAGAGTGCTGCAAAAAAGTAAGTAGTTGTGCTGTGTTTCTATTCTTTCTGGCTTTATTCCGTTCGTTCTGCTCCATATGCTTTTATTAATTGTAACGTTTAAAAAGGTCAACTTTAATGTTCATGGGCCCATTATTCGTTCGTATCAAACATTTTTCGTTCGGCCTCTAGAACACCATTGTTTAGGCCATATGCATTTTCCCACATTTTTTGGGGGCCTACTTGGATGCCAAATATTTGTTTAGGTAGATGGGTTTGTTTCTAGAATGAAATGCAAACTAGATTGTGTGTAAGGAGAGGACACTGAGCAGCTGTTTTCACATCTGGACACTGGAGCACTAGTGTGGGACCCCAGAACACCATTTTTATTAGGGGGAGCACACAGGTGCTCCAGTGTATATTATAGGGGGGGTTACATGTGTGAAGCTTGTACCAAACAGGTAAAGTACTGCAGCTTGACAAAGGGCAATAAAAAAAAGACATCTTTGAACTCGGCTAAAATAGACAATTGTACCCCACTTCCAAGCAATGTTTCCTATTTCTATAGTTCTGCCATCAAATATCTGTGTGCTAAGTATACCATTTTTGTTTTACATAGGGGAGAAAAGACTCGGACACTCCTCATCCCAGGAGAACACAGACCCCCCCCCTCTGGAAGAAGGGGAACTACCCCAAACACAAGATGCTGAGCAGGAGGAAGAAGAAGACGTGGTGGAGATTGGCACCACAAGAGGTGAGTGTCTGCGACCACAGACTCAGGTAAAAGAGATGGCTGGTGGCAGATTTTTGAGACCTTTTTTTTTGTTCTTTATCTCTTTTTAGGTGATCGTGATGTGAGGGAGAGAGAACGATTTACATCAGAAAGTGCCCAGATACTGATAGGGGAGATCATGGGATGTAATCTCCAATTGCAAAACATCCAGCAACAAATACGTGATGTTATTACAAAAAATAATAACATCATTGATGTTTTGGGGCGAATTTAAACCCCACAAAATGACCGGTTTTATGTAATTTCAATTTTTACAATGTTTTGAAAAGCCAAATTTGGAGGATGCACACAGTGTGCCAACATGTGCTATCTGCCATCACGGGAGATCAATGGACGCATTTTGGGGGTGCAACCCCTTCCTCAATTATAAAGTAGCGTTGAGGAAGGGCTTGCTCCCCCAAAACACGTCCCTTGATCCCCCCTGATGGCAGATAGCACATGTTGACATTCGTAAATCGGTGTGCATCTTCCAAATTTGGCTTTTCCAGGGGTGAGTTCCCCCCATCTGAACGCTATATCAAACCCAGTTCCTAAATACTGATGTCTGATATAGCCTTCAGGTTTTACCTAATGTGAACTTTGTAAGTTCTAGTTTTTTGGCTTTCTTGTTGGTTTTACACAGGCCTGTTTTATCTGAAATGGATATTTTGATTTTTCATAATGCTGCTGCAAACATTTTATACAACAAACATGTTGGTTTGTTTTAAAAACCTTTGGTAAATGCACATGTGATTGTGCAGGTATAAAAAAGTGCCTTACTCAAGAATGTGTGGATTATTGTCTCAACACTACAACACTTTTGGGGTGATGTAATTGTTGTTTTATGCACAAATGGGGGTTATTTCCTAAGGGCAAATACACTTTGCACTACAAGTGCAGGTTCAGTGCAGTTGCAAGTGCACTTGTAGTGAAATGTGTTTTTGCATTTAGGAAGTACCAGCCAACAGTGCTTTGTATAAGGTTACACAATCACGACATTTTCTGCACTCAACACATTTCTGTCAGGGTCAGCTAAAACAAACACAAGCAGTAAATGTCCACCAAGAATTGCTTTTGGTTGTTTTTTATTTGAAAAAGGTGTCACATATTGTCTGGCATATTGATAGCCCCCCTACCCGCAAAGAACTCCAGGTATCGTAACCGGACATCACGGGCATTCAGGGAGGGCAAGCCAGGACGGCCGCTTTCAAGTGCCGTCATTGTGGAAGTATTTGGGATTCCGGCCTCAGGCCCAACTGAGCCAGCATAGTTGGCTGAATGTTTTCTTAAAAAATTATGGAGAACATAGCACGCCAGTATAATATGGTTCAGTTTATACTCCGCCATATGGATGGGTGTCAGAAATAGTCGGAACCGGCTGGCCAGGATTCCAAATGTGTTCTCCACCACTCTTCGGGCTCTGGCCAGCCGGTAATTAAAAACCCTCTGTTCCGGGGTGAGGGTCCTCATCGGGAATGGCCGCATCAGGTGGTCCCCCAGCGCAAATGCTTCATCAGCAATGAACACAAATGGGAGACCTGTAACATTGTCCTCTGGAGGTGGCAAGTCCAAACTGCCATTCTGGAGACGCCTGTAGAACTCCGTCTGGGCGATGACTCCACCATCGGACATCCGGCCATTCTTCCCCACGTCCACATACAAGAACTCGTAATTAGCCGACACCACCGCCAACATCACTATACTATTAAACCCCTTGTAGTTATAATAGTACGACCCCGAGTTGGGTGGTGGGACGATGTGGACGTGTTTCCCATCAATTGCCCCTCCGCAGTTAGGAAAGTCCCACCGCTGGGCAAAGTGGGAGGCCACAGTCTGCCATTCCTGTGGCGTGGAAGGAAACTGTTGAGGAAAAAACAATAAACATTACTATTTTTTCACAGAAACCTGGCAAGCAGATTAGACACAAACATTATGGGGCAACCTCCAGATAGCATTTATTAAGGGGAATTTAACAACAACAAAGTATAAGGTACACCTATCATATTCCCCCTCCCCCCTCTCATGGGCCATTTCTAACATTATAGGGGGGGGGGGGGGGCTCTTGGACAGGTAACCCTCTTCACTTCATTAAGAGATGAATGCCTAAATACAGGGTATTACTTGGAACAGCCCCTCCTTAGTTACACTATTGGCAGCCCACTGGACAGGTAAGCAGTGTCATAATACAAAGATATAAATACACACTGTACACATTTGAGCACATTTGGACATTCTGCTATTACCTATCAAGATCATAATAGGATACAAGAACTTTAAACAGTACCATTGGAAAGTATACAGGCAGGCCCTTGCACTACATGCTTTGGGGAATTCATCCATAAATCTGACCAGTAAAGAGATGGGTATAGTGTGTATGGGTTTGGCAAAGTCAGCAGATAGATGATTGAGGATAGAGAATTGGGATCAGCTGACTTAGCAGTTGGGGGGAGGGAGGGTTACCAAAAATTTGGGGACACCACCAAAAAAAGCCTCTGGCCCTCTGCCTGAATTTAAATCAAAAATAACATTTCCAAACATTTTAGGGGGTGTTTGGGGTAAAGCACTACTATGGAGCTGATAAAATACATTGTTAAGTGACTACATGAGGTGAATATAGGGCAGGAGACACCATGCTGGGGAGGTGATTGAAGGGCAAATATGTATGAAGGACATAAAATAATAATTACATAAAAATCCAGCATGCATGAGAACAAAGGGGACATTCACAGCATAATACAATCATGGTAATTAGGGAATGAGGAAAGAAATACAATATATTATCAAACATTCAATACAATAAAATGTGATATAAAAGGATAAAAATCTTACCTTCATATACTCCTTCTGCAGGACCTGGATGATGGCAGAACAGGTCTCTGGGATAATGATCCCCAGAGCCTGGGGGGAGATGCCTGTCGAGAACTTGAGGTCCTGCAGGCTTCTCCCTGTGGCCAAATACCGCAAGGTAGCGACCAACCTCTGCTCCGGAGTGATGGCTTGCCTCATGCAGGTATCCTGCCTGCTGATATAGGGGGTCAGCGAAGCCAACAAACGGTGAAACACGGGGTCCGTCATCCTGAGAAAGTTCCTGAAATCATCAGGATTATTCTCACGGATCTCACGGAGCAAAGGCATATGACAGAACTGGTCACACTGAAGCAACCAATTCTTGGTCCATGAACTCCTCCCCACCCTGTTCATGGACTGGACTTGTGTCAAGGTCAGGACCCCAACACCAAGCCCCCACACAGCACGAACTCTACGAGGAGTACGCATACGAAACATGGCTATAAAACGGTCGGCTGCTCAGAACGAAGTAACAGAACGCACTGAAGAACAGCAAGGCCTGTGAAGAGCGACCTGAAAACCAGTAACGAACGAACAAGAATACAGTGACTAAAGTCACGCGCAACTTGCTTGCACGCACTGAAGAGCAGATACAAACCCACAAGCACAAACTGAACGGCAGAAAACGATCTGAAAGCCACGAGTCTGAAAAAGCGCGAATCGTCTCTCACCAAACTTTTACTAACACGAGATTAGCAAAAGGAGCCCAAAGGGTGCTGCGCTTGGTTCTGAACCGGCCTTTTCTAGTCTCGTCGTACGTGCTTGACGTCACCGCGTTCTTGGCGATCGGAAATTCCGACAACTTGTGTGTAGGCAAAACAAGTTTGAGCCAACATCCGTAGGAAAAAATCCGAGGATTTTGTTGTCAGAATGTCCGATCAATGTCCGACCGTGTGTACGGGGCATTAGAGTTAAAACTAGTCACATATAAATATTTCAGCTCTGCAGCTAGCTGTTTGCCTGGAGTTCAGCTTTAAAAATGTCTAAATTCCTTAGGGACAAGCCACATTTTTCTCTATGGTTCTTGTAGCCATTGGCCACCGAACATCTTCCACATTCTGCCGTGTCATCCTCACAGCCTTTGACTGACTGCAATTCTAACAAGTATCTTTCTGCACAATATATACAGATATGTGAACTTCCAGGCTCTAGTAAACTGGCCACTTAGCTGTCACAGCTGAAACTAGAACTGGCCATACACTGAGTGAATTCCGTCCGGTTCCTAATGACATTCAGTCAGTGCGTGGCCCTGTTGCCACCACTGCCTGTTACGTATCTTAGAGCAGAGCCTGACGAGCCACGAGAAAAATGGTGGGGTTGGAGTGCCTGGTGGGGTAGGAGCGCTTGCAATGTTCTCCGTTGGCTGGTAAGCGGGAGAGGCAGATTGCAGAAGTAGTGGCTGCTGCTGGTTGGCTGCAGATGCAGGTGTACTGCGGATGCAGATACGAGGAGGCTGTGGAAGCTTTAGAGGCTGGTGCAGAGTCAGAAAAGCCAGGTCATACATGGAAGATTAGGTACATCAGAGACTTAAAACAGACAATGGTCAAAGTTCATGCAGAGGGTTGGCAACAGTGAATCAAGTAGATACAGATGAGATCGAGTTCAAGGCAAGCCGGGGGTCAGAGTTGGAGAATATCAGGATGGTCAGGAAGCCGAGTCGGAATCAGATCAAGGATAGATACAGAAGCAGGATACAGGGGAAAGCTGCAGATCAGACAGCAAGGCCCTAGTGCACTGATGGCGAACCTTGGCACCCCAGATGTTTTGGAACTACATTTCCCATGATGCTCAACCACACTGCAGCGTTCATGAGAATCATGGTAAATGTAGTTCCAAAACATCTGGGGTGCCAAGGGTCGCCATCACTGCCCTAGTGCATCTGTCATTCTTATATATGGCATTTGGCGCCAATGCTAAGGCGCGCGATCACGCGGATTTGCCTGCCAGTAAGGTTGTCCTTGAAATAGTGCCCACACATGTGCCTTAGCCACTGCCTCCACCCATCTGCTGCACTATGACCAGCATCTCCCTGACATTACATGCAACGTCCGGATGCCCACTTGGCTCTCTCTGTGTGGGAGACTACGGAAAAAGGCTTGTATTAACTCTCTTGCATGGATATTCCCCTCGGGTTCCCAGGAGTTGTCCTCTGGACCATAACCCTTCCATTTAATGAGATATTGTACTTGGTTTCCCCTTCTGCAATTCAGAATGGCCTCTACTTCATACTCTTCATCTCCATCAACTAGTACTGATTTAAGTTGGGCCCAACCCTCTGTCAGGGAAGGGTTTCTGTACTTCAGGCTTAAGCAACGCTACATGGAATATCGGGTGAATTTTAAATTAATCCGGTAAAGATAGTTCATACGATACCTCATTTAATCTCCTTTTTACCGGAAAAGGACCCATGAACTTGGGTGCCAGTTTTCTTTGATGGGCATGCCAGCCTGTAGTTTGCCGTGGATAGCCATTCTCGATCTCCTGGTTGGAGGTTCAGCTCCTGTTCTTGTCAAATGCCTGCTTGTTATCCATTTGTACCTTCATCACTGCTTCCTGTAGTACCTTGTTGTTGTGGCTAAGGAACTCCGCTGTGCTTTGTACTGCTGGGACTGCGGACTCAGAAATAAAATCAGGCAAAAAAGATAAATGGAACCCATAATTTGAAAGAAACGGGCATTGCCCAGTAGCATTGTTATAAGCAAACTCCGCCAGAGGCAATAATGACACCCAGTCATTCTGAACGAAGGATGTATTGCTCAAGGGTCTGATTTGTTCTCTCTGTTTGTCTGTTAGTTTGAGGGTGATATGCTGGGGATAGGGACAGCTCAATCTTTAGGAACTAACATAATGCTATCCAGAAACGTGAGGTGAACTGCACTCCCTGGTGAGATACAGTGTTCACCGGAACCCCATGTAGCCTCACAATTTCTTTAATAAAGACCCTGGCCGTCTCCATAGCAGATGGAGTGTTCTTCAATGGTAGGCAGTGAGCCATCTTTGATAGCCTATCTACTACCACAAGATTGCTGTATATTCCTCTGATGGTGGGAGTTCTACGATAAAGTCCATCAAGATCATTTTCCATGGTCTATCGGGAACGGGCAGTGGCTTCAGTAACCCCTTATATACCCCTTATATACAAGTAAAGGCGCAGGAAACTAGAGCTATATATATCCCACAGTGTTTTTAAACATAAATTAATTGATTTAAAAGCATAGTGATCTATGCAAACATAATGAAATGACAAGAGTCCATAATCTTTCAGTATATTTAACACCGCAGGTAGTAGGAAGCCGACCGCGGTGGAGACCACTCAGAACGAGGCTTGAGGTGCAGTTGGTATGCAGACGATGAGGGATGATGTCACTGTAAAGCAACGCGTTTCTTGATCATGTGTGCTGTGGATGACACGGCAGCCACACTCCTTTTTCAAGCTTTGAAAAAGAAACTTATCCTTATATATGGCATTTGGCGCCAATGCTAAGGCACACGTTCGCGCATAGACGATCGCGCGGACATGCCTGCCAGGAAGGTTTTTCCTGGAATTCTGCCCACGCATGCGCCTTGGGCTCTCCCTCCGCCCATCTGCTGCACTATGACCAGCATCTCCCTGACACAACCCACATTGTTCGATTGAACAATTGAAAGAGCTGGGTGGAAAATCCAATCAGATGCAGGCACTGTCCAGCGGTGTCGGCTCTCAGAATGTAATGGCCACAACAGGATATTTGTCCATCCACACTGTTTAGCGTGGATGGAGAAATCTTTTAGCCTGCAGGCTGTGCAAAAGAAATCTGTGGGTCTATGGCTAGCTATAGTGACTAAAAAGAAGGATATAACAATACAATCCGCTACCAGGAAAACACTTGAAAAAGATGCTTTCAGTTAATGACACACTAAAATCCAGAGTTAATAGGGAAATAAATCTAAGTTACAAGGTTAAAACTCCAGTCTAGACCATATCCTGTAGGTTTGCCTTAAAAATACAGCTCCAGGTCATATTCTATCTAACTAGTAATTATTCCAATTGCATTTATGCAGTCTTGAAAATAAATTGTCTCCTTAGAAACACATAAAGGTAATATTGTTTTGGCAGCCAAAGGCCCACAGATAATTACCTGCTTTGTACTTCGTATTTCTTATGGTGAACTTTAATAAAGTAATTAAAGTACACTGGTACATGTAATTACATGTGAATGTATACAATGTATACAAGTATCAGTAGTCATGTAATAGTGTATCTCTAAAGTAGCGGATTGTCATTTTTTTGGTTTATGAGGTAAAACAATGCATAAGCATATAAAAAATATATATTGTGGCGCTAAAAACAGTCCAAAAAGGTCTGAAGAATGGGAGAAGTCCAATCACCAGATACAGTGCAGATGTAAAAAGGGCACTCGTCACCACGTGATAATGTAGTCTGCTTACCAGTGCGTAATACGGATTAAGCATGTATGGATATTTCTCAATAGCATCCAGCAAATCCAGCTCCCTGGAACCCCTCCTCACCACTGACAGCAACCTCCATGTAACTTCCTTCACAAATCTACAACTCCCAGTAATCGCATCAAAGATGGGGCTTTCCAACGTGTGGTCATCAAATACCCGGGAAGAGAAATGAAGGACCCATAGTGAAGCCTGCATACTATCTTCTTTAGAATGTTCAAGATGGCCAAGGATGCTTTTGTTATTCTGAAGAAATCTCTGTGTGTTTGTCTGTGTCCATGTGGTAAGGGAATCTGTATGGGAGTGGTTTCTTAATTATCCAGGACGAAGTCTACTGAGACGAAACGCGTCGGGAGGACCCCACTGTCGCCCCCTTTTTATGTACAAGCGCTTTTTATCAACCTTTATCATGTAAGTGTATTCCTTTATTTAATAAATTTATTAAATTATTTAATAAATTTATGGTGTCTACGGTATCACGCTATGTAGTCCCTTCTTGTGCCCTCTATGAAACCCTGGTTGGAGAGATCCATCATTTCTTGTGGAGAAGACATATCTTTAGAAAAGACCTTCCCATTATCCTCAGGCTACAAAGATCTTCCCACCATTGCCAGGGTGCAATAAAAGCTGGTTTTGACCCTTACAGTATACACTGTCTTGGGTTCAAACCCTCCGGTAAGCCTCCATCTTTATACATTCAAGAGCACTGCATGTTTTGAAGACACAGTGGTGTTTGATTGGAGTTTGGTTTCCAGATGGACTATTCCATGCATTGATGAAACTTTTTAATATTACCAGAGAACGTTAATTTTTGAAACTGCTATATGTTGGTGAAGGCGCTCCTTACTTCACGTTTTTGGGTAGTAACCCTCTTAATTCCAACGTATAGACTGTTTTATTTTTGATTTTTTGGATCTTGTATAGTCATACTTTGCATGTATGTTTATTTATACACCATACTTTAAGTACAGGCCTTTTATACGTACCAGTTTTAAGGCATCTTACCATTTAGCGCTACACATTTTTGTATAATTATTCCTAATTATCAACCAACTGCTTCACCTGCAGGGCACTTTGTACACTTTTTTTTTTCCTAAATGGAAACGTCTGGATACATGGATTAACACAAGAAAATTAAGTGACTGTAGATTTAATGGAAAGCTTTGATATTTTTGCAAAAAAAGTACATGAATGCTGTATTGGTGCATAGGAGAGCTGGAATTTAGAAAAAAAAGTGTACAAAGTGCCCTGCAGGTGAAGCAGTTGGTTGATAATTAAGAAACCACTCCCATACAGATTCCCTTACCACATGGACACAGACAAACACACAGAGATTCGCATCTTTGATGCGATTACTGGGAGTTGTAGATTTGTGAAGGAAGTTACATGGAGGTTGCTGTCTGTGGTGATGAGGGGTTCCAGGGAGCTGGATTTGCTGGATGCTATTGAGAAATATCCATACATGCTTAATCCGTATTACGCTCTGGTAAGCAGACTATGATGATGATAGAAATCAGCAGAGCTTCCCCTCATTTCAGATCTTCCCCTCAGATCGACAGCGACTGCACTTCCAAGTGCAGTGGACTTGTAGTGCACAGTGGATTTGCCTTTAATCAACCACAATGTTTAAATCCTTTGGCAGATACATCTCTGCATTTCAGCTGTGTATGTACAGTGGTATATAAAAGAATCACCCCCCTTTAACTGCTTCAGCTCTGGAAGTTTTTATCCCTTTCCTGACCAGGTCTATTTTTGTGATACTGCACTGTGTTGCTTTAACTGACAATTGTGTGGTCGTGCAACACTGTACCCAAACAATTTTGTAAAAAAAACAAAAACGATATTTTTTATTTTCTGCTATAAAACATAACCAATAAAAAAATGTAAAAATCTAATTTCTTCATCAATTTAGGTCAATATGTCTTCTGTTACTTTTTTTTGGTAAACAAAAATCCCAATAAGCGTATATTGATTGGTTTGCACAAAAGTTATACAAACTGGGATATTTTTATGGAATTTTTATTTATTTTATTTTTTTACTAGTAATGGCGGCGATCATCAATTTTTAGTGGGACTCTGACATTGCAGCCAACAAATTGGACACCTAACTGACACTTTTTGGGGACCAGTGACATTATTACATTGATCAGTGCTAAAAAAAAAAAAAAAAATGCACTGTTACTGTACTAATGACGCTGGCAGGGAAGGGGTTAACAGGGATGATGAAGTGTGTCCCTTGGGGGGTGCTCTCTAACTGTGGAGGATGTGCTTTGACTGGGGAAAACAGACATCCATGTTTCTGCTTAGCAGAAACACAAGATCTCAATTTTTCCCTCTTGCAGAACGGCAATCCACCTTGTTTACATAAGCAGATCGCCATTCTGCCCCTCCTCAGAACGTTTGACGGGTCCCAGCAGACAGGTACTTGGTTTTGCGCTTAAGGACCGCCCTGCCACAGTGTATGTACATGGGGCGGTCCCTAAAGGGTTAAAATAATCACATTTCGTTGCTTTGAATTGTCTTTAATTTTTCTCTGACATGGTGTTATAGCTTTCACTTGGATGGTATAAGTTGCACTTTTGAGTAAATACAGCTGGATAAAACAAAAACTGTGTTTGTCTTCATTTCAGGCTGCAAAGCAACAAAAATATGATTTATTTAAAGGAGGGTGCTTCTTTTCTATACCCACTGTAGCTGTTGAGGGTTCAGCTTTAAATTTGTCTGAATTTGCCAAACCTTACTTGTCATATCCCACTCCACAGTAACAGAGGTAGTAGCTAAATCACATTGCAGTCACAGCATTAGTGAGAGTGACAGACATGGTATTTTCATTTTCTAATGCTGAACATCTTTTTTTGTGAAGGGAGGTCTTTCCTTCCCTATGGAGAGTACGATGATTTCTGGTATTAAAGATTTAGATAAATTTCCCAGTTACCACTATTCCCAAATGGGTCCGGACTCAATAGTGTCTGTTTTTGGGTCCTCTTGGCCCAGTTCTATATGTCCACAGGGAATAACACATTAGCCTTTTCCCATACAGGAGTATAACGGACCACAGGTCAATTCTTTCAGCCATCTGGACAGTTCTCAGACTCTCCTCCTTGAACATGAACCTCCTGTTTGCTGATGTGGCCCTTTCCCATGTGATAGCAGTAGAGCCTCCTGTGTATTTGGTGTTCTTGTTGTACTTATTTCCACTTAATATACTTTGTTTTCCAGTCGGAGGCAGTTTGGCCCAAAAGACAGAGAAGAAGTGAAGATAATTGAACATCAAACCCAGCACCTACGATTGATGCCGCATCTGGCTACAGCATTGGCGCTGACATTTACCAGCAGGTATTACTGAACTATTTCTTTTTGGTTGGTATAGAGCCACGTTTTCATTCCATACCAAATGTGTTTGCTTTTACTTAGCTTAACTAGGTCCTTGCACTAAACTAAATGTCTTCTATACTTTTCTAATTGCCCAGTATTTTCTAAATTTTGCATAACTATGTTTTTTCTTAGATTTGGCAGCTAATATGTATATCTGCTGAACTTATGAAGCCCAACATTTTTTTCATTATTTCGGATAGTATAAGGACGGGTTAAACTCCTATTAGGGTTCTTGCTGTCTGTGTCGTGGGGAGATTTCCTTACACTTCCTATCCTGAATCCCCCTTTACATGCACTTTAAATTAAGCATAGACATGGTAGCAATACGTAATCTCACTTCTTCCTCAGTTTAAAGAAAACCCTTCCTTAAGTCTCGTACACACGATCGGATTGTTGGCCAACAGAGCGTCAGACTTTTGTCCGAAGGACGTGTGCCAGGAACTTGTCTTGCATACTAACGGCACACAATTGTCAGCCAACAAACACAAACGTAGTGACGTACTACGTGGGATTTCAGCTCTTGAGCGCCACCCTTTGCTAATGTCGTGTTTGGTGAGCATTGATTTCGAGCATGCGTGTTTGTACTTTGGACTTTTGTGTGACGGACTTGTGTACACACGATACGAAAATCTGACAACAGACCGTTGTCCGTCGAAAATTTACTAGCCTGCCATCCATCATTTGTTGGCGGAAAGTTGGACAACTTTTGTCTGAAGAAGTGTACTAACGGTCGGATTTTAGGCAAACAGTCTGTCATCACACAATTCCCTGCCGAAAATCTGAACGTGTGTAGGAGGCTTAAGAGACGCATAAGGGCTGCCATTGATTATCCCTTTCTGTATAGTAGATGATCGTACAGATGATTTCCCTTTGATGTAATCTGCTTGCGTTCAGGGATAATCATCTGTTCCTAACCATAGGTCATTTCTCAAAATGCAGTCACATGTTGTGGCTGCTGTCAACCTCTTTTTGCTTTGTACAGGTTGAACAGCCACAAATATCTACAAGCACCTGTGAATCCAGCCACAGGAATCCACTGGATTCTTACCGGAGCTGGGGTAAAAATGCCATGAGAATGAGGCCTTTCATACTGACCAAAAGAAAAACAAGATAAAAACAGGGAAGCAACCACCTTCTGCAGTAAAACCTTTAATGAACAAAGTATTTAAATCAACAATGGTTGCACTCGCATTTTTCATAGATTACAAGCGCATTGAATGCAGCCCCATCTTGCTAAAGTTGTAGAACCGCTCACATCGTGGCCAGTGATGTGCAGCGCTAACTCAGCATAAAGTTTGAGTCTCTCACTGCAGACTGACGGGCTGAAGAATAGCTAACAATGCAGGTTCATACTGAGCTCAGCTGTACATCACTCTGCTGTTACTTGCCTCTCACAGGTCACTACTACTGTTGGGTGGACTTGGCTTGTTCCATGTTCCTTGTTTTTCTCTTTTTTTTTGTCTTTTGCTCAGATCCAGTGCATTCCCTTTTGCATGGTAATCTGGGACAGTTGTAGAAGAATATTCTTCAGTTCTTAAAGTGGAGTTCCACCCAAAAGTGGAACTTCCACTTTTTGGATTCCTCCCCCCCTCCGGTGTCACATTTGGCACCTTTCAGGTGGGGAGGAGGGAGCAGATACCTGTCTAATACAGGTATTTGCTCCCACTTCCTGGCATAGCTCATTGCGGCGCTTGCGGTGACCTATGCCACTTCCGGCGCCAACCCCGTCATCCCCCGCTGTATTCTGTGAGACACAGAACACAGCAGGGACCAGAGAGGACACGCAGCGCGACTCGCGCATGTGCAGTAGGGAACCAGGAAGTAAAGCCGCACGGCTTCACTTCCTTATTCCCTTACCGAGGATGGTGGCGGCAGCAGCCGAGAGCCGAAGGACAGATCGGCTTCGGCTGCCGACATCGCGGACTCCCTGGACAAGTAAGTGTCCATATATTAAAAGTCAGCAGCTGCAGTATTTGTAGCTGCTGGCTTTTAATATTTTTTTTTCAGCGGACCTCCACTTTAACAAAGACTTGGGACAATATTTGGATACTCGTCAATGAATATTTGCTCAAAAAAAAATTTTTGTCACACTGCTGGTGGTCTTGTTTTTATCTGGCATGTAGCACAGACAGTATTACATTTTTATTTGTTGTTTGGCTTATATACTGGCCAAATGGGTTCAGTACGATTTGAGTCACTGACCTGAAACAAGTGTGCATATCTGTAAAGTCAGACATTCATTACAGTGCCTTGAAAATGTATTCATACCCCTTGAAATTTTCCACTTTTTGTCATGTTATAACCAAAAACATAAATGTATTTTATTGGGATTTTATGTGATCAACACAAAGTGGCAAATAATTATGAAGTGGAAGGAAAATTATAAATGGCTTTCAAAATGTTTTACAAATAATTATCTGAAAAGTGTGGCATGCATTTGTATTCAGCCCCCTTTACTCTGATACCCCTAACTAAAATCTAGTGGAACCAATTGCCTTCAGAAGTCAAATAATTAGTATGCCTGTGTATAATTTAATCTTAGTATAAATACAGGTGTTCTGTAAAACCCCCAGAATTATAGAACCTTAGTGAACAAACAGCATCATGAAGGCCAAGGAACACACCAGACAGGTCAGGGATAAATTGTGGAGAAGTTTAAAGCAGGGTTAGGTTATAAAAAAAATATTCTATGCTTTGCAAATCTCACAGAGCACTGTTCAGTCCAACGTTCGAAAATGGAAAGAGTATGGCACAACTGCAAACCTACCAAGACATGGCCGTCCACCTAAACTGACAGTCCGGGCAAGGAGAGCATTAATCAGAGAAGCAGCCAAGACCCCCATGGTAACTCTGGAGAAACTTCAGAGATCCACAGCTCTGATTGGAGAATCGATTGTAAGGACAACTATTAGTCATTGGTCATGTGCTCCACAAATCTGGCCTTTATGGAAGAGTGGCTAGAAGAAGCCATTGTTGAAAGAAAGCCAGAAGAAGTTTTCAGTTTGTGAGAAGCCATGTGGGGGACACAGCAAACCTGTGGAAGAAGATATAAATAAAATAAACTTGTGCTGCGCTGTGTGTATCTCCTTATAGAAAGACTCAAATAGTGTGATGACGTTAAAACGTTAAAGTTTATGAATCGCATCTTAGAGGTGCTACTAGCACACCACTCTATGCATAGCATGAATAAACAAACATTCCCAATCTGATCGGTGTATTGTTATGCCTCTAATCGCCTCACCGAGAGAACAGCATCTCAGCTGGCTTCTCCTCCATCCTGGCCCCTCCCCAACACATATTTGACACAGGGCTTGTCATGTGTCTTCATCAGGGGGGTTCTGGAAACTCCCTGATGAAGACAGGGCCGAATTTTGCCCTGATTCGTCCCTGAAACAGAGAACAGGGACGGACAGCATTGCTGTGCGATCCGTGGTCGGTTTAGGTGTGAACCGAGCCCTAGAGTCTGCAAAAGGCTTGAGACTGTGGCAGAGGTTCACCTTCCAGCAGGACAACGACCCCAAACATACAGCCAGAGCTACAATGGAATGGTTTAGATCAGGGATCCTCAAACTACGGCCCTCCAGCTGTTGCACAACTACATTTCCCATGAGGCATTGTAAAACTCTGACATACACAGACATGACTAGGCATGATGGGAATTGAAGTTTCTGAACAACTGGAGGGCCATAGTTTGAAGACCCTTGGTTTAGATCAAAGCATATTCATGTGTTCAAATGGCCCAGTCAAAGTCCAGACCTAAATACAATTGATAATCTGTGACAAAGATTGCTTTTCACAGACGCTCTCCATCCAATCTGATAGAGTGCAAAGCTGGTAGAGACATACCTGAAAAGATTTGCAGCTGTAATTGCATTGAAAGGTGGTTCTACAAAGTTTTGACTCAGGGGGGCTGAATACAAATGCACGCCACACTTTTCAGATATTTATTTGTAAAAAACTTTGAAAACCATTTATCATTTTCCTTCAACTTCACAATTATGTGCCACTTTGTGTTGGTCTATCACATAAAATCCCAATAAAATACATTTATGTTTTTGGTTGTAACATGACAAAATGTGGAAAATTCCAAGGGGTATGAATACTTTGGCACTGTATTTGTATAATCATTCTAGGAAAGGAAGCTAGCAATAAACATGTCAGCCATGAAAGAATGAGGCCATTTGCAGAATGAGGAGTAGCATACTTCCATCAGTAGAGGTTTCCTTTAAAGCTCAGTTGCATCAAGAACTGATATTTCATGTTGCTGTGGTCGCAGACAATTTTAATCACATGCTGGTCTTCTGTATATCTTTGGGATTCCAGTGGTAAAATATCCGATCCAAAATTTCCTGTCTCTTATCGTCTGAACAGAAGCAAAGTGGAGCAGAAAAAGAAAAAATGTAATCCCATCCATGGCAATCACCACTTTGCTGATAACAATTATAATTCGTACAGGAATGGTCAATTTGAATAGTTAAAACAGCCTTTATTGTACTAGAGCTAATCTCCATAAAATCCATGGCATTTCCCGAGTTTTAACATGCTTGACATGAATATTATTCTGAAACGGACGTGCTGTAGCAGAGTTTACTTATATGCAGGGTAAGCAATTTTATTAAGCATCTCAGCCTAAAATGTGTCAGTGTGGTTTTGCTGTTACAAAATAATCAAAACCATTGTACTGTATGACAATACAAAGTGAAATAATTAGTTGGTGGTTGATAATGTGTTGTTACATTATAGTTTTTGTGAACAGCTTGCGATGCATACAGCGATACAAAGTATCTATAAAGCAAACATTTGAAACTTACAGTGAAACTCCACACTTTTAGTTTTAGATATGGTGGGACAGCATTGTCACTGGGACAAGTGTGGGTGAATCTACACAACAGGACCACAAATAGAAGTCAGAGGTTGTAATCCTTCCTTGCTCTTTTCAAAAGCCCCAACAATTTGGCTAGAGATGTACTTTAACCACTTGTTGACCGCCCAAAGTACTTTTACTGTGGGTGGGCGTCACAGGCAGGCTTGATCACATGCTTGTTCGTCATCTAGCCTGTTCTGGATTTCGGCAGTGCACCCCTCTTGCGACCTCTGTGTCCACTGGACACAGTGGATTGCAGATCCTGGTACCCGTGGCCCAGTGGCATATCAATCACATGATCCCAATGTCAACAAAGCTGTTATGAATAAATTAATTTTTAAACAGCCGTGTTTCCTGTGCTGTGATTGGTTGACAGCTATCAAATGGTACCTGGGCCAATCACAGCACCCTGTACCATGTGATTAGCTGCGGCTTATTACAGATCTAGTAATCACAGCTGTTATGAATGTAACCTACTTATGAAAGTACAAAATATTGCTGTTTAGAGTAATCATCATTGTAACAGCAATCAAAAAAATCTCACTCGAGTAGTACAGTGTTACTATGGTGATGAAAGTATGTAAAAGAAAATAGTAAAAAATGTAAAAAAGAAACAAAGTTTAGAAAATGTTTTTTAAACTGGCGACAGTATGTAAAAAAAATTAAAAAAGAACAAATTGTATTCCATTTCCTGATTTTCAAGAAAATTATGACAAAATATTACAACTTCAAAAAACTCACTATGCCTCTTACCATATGCCTCAGACTGTCTGTCTACTTTCTAAAAAGGGGTCATTTAGGGGGTATTTGTACTGTCCTGGCATAGAAAATCGACAGGTAAAAAAATGGGCCTCCCTGCAGTTTTCTTAAGTCATAATGTACTAGTAAGCACTGCATACTAGCACATTATAACAGCCTTACCTGTACACAGAGCCCTCAAGCGCAGCGCTGTAATGGTTCCCTGGCGCTGCCATCTTCTCCTTGTCTTCCTTCCGGGTTTGCGGGATGCGGCTATATGAATGGTCGGGGCCGCAATGACATCACTCCCGCACTCTCTTGGCTCCAGGATGGCATGCTGTGCCTTCAGACCGCATGTTTCGATAACATTGATAATATCACTGGCTGCATGTTGTGTGAATATCTCCCAAACAGTGCAAGTTTAGGAGATATTCACTACAGGTAAGCCTTATTATATGTAGGTACAAATTCAAAGGGGGAGTTTAATTCCACTTTAAGGGGCCTCAAGAAATTAAATAGGCCGTGACTATATCAGAATTAGTCAATTTTCAAATATATATACCATAGTTTGTAGACGCTATACATAAAAAATGTGCTTCGCTGTGGAATTAAAAAAATGATAATATATGTGTAGTCCCAAAAAAGTCCTTCTATATTATTCAAAAAAAAATGCAAATTATCCAGTGATCCAACTTGATAAATGTGAAAAAGTTCAACCAATATAGGGATTGAAGGCTTACCGGAACTACTGGCTTCACAAACAAGTATAGCAAATATGCCTGAGTTATGCCAATCCTGTGGAGATTGTGTATTCTCTCCTTATGTGGAACTCCAAAATGTATCAAATGCAAAAGAAAGAAACTTGTATAGTGTAATATTGTTGCAATATCGATATTTACACCCAAGTGAATATCACTCCGTGCAAAATAATTGTGCAGACGCCAATCACCAGCCTTCGCGACTTTCTCCCCCATGTAGCGTGCACTCACCAAATTAATGATCTTTTAAGGCAACAAGGGTGAAGTCAGGAATAACTACAGGCTTCAATACATGAGATTCTTCCCAGGGTAGAGGGTAGAGCTCAATTCATACAGCATGTCCCCAAATACCAAAGGCAATAGACAAAAAAACATGCCTCATGGTGCAGTATTTATTGCAATAAACATACGGTTAAAACAAAACGGGTATAAAATAATATAAAAACTATATGTAAAGCCGCTAAACTTAAATCAAACACGGCCAACCGGAGCTCCGAGAGGCCCCTGAGGATGCACTGTTGTGCAAAGCACAAAGGGTAGAAGTTAAAAGTTAATAGCCAGAAAGTCGCTCTGGGTGGCAGTACGTTATAATGAAATGTAGAAGATATCGTGTTTCTTTTTATTATTATTATTTTTGGTCTTTTTTTCGTTTAGATCACAAAAAAGTAAAAACCCAGTGGTGATTAATTACAGTAATGGCCCGTACACACGGTCGGATTTTCCGATGGAAAATGTCCGATCGGAGCGTGTTGTCGGAAATTCCGACCGTGTGTGGGCTCCATCGGACATTTTCCATCGGATTTTCCGACACACAAAGTTGGAGAGCAGGAGATAAAATTTTCCGACAACAAAATCCGTTGTCGGAAATTCCGATCGTGTGTACACAAATCCGACGGACAAAGTGCCACGCATGCTCAGAATAAATAAAGAGATGAAAGCTATTGGCCACTGCCCCGTTTATAGTCCCGATGTACGTGTTTTACGTCACCACGTTTAGAACGATCGGATTTTCTGACAACTTTGTGTGACCGTGTGTATGCAAGACAAGTTTGAGCCAACATCCGTCGGAAAAAATCCTAGGATTTTGTTGACGGAATGTCCGAACAAAGTCCGACCGTGTGTACGCCCTATAATACCTCGGATTGCGAGTAACGTGGTTAATGAGTGTTTTGCAATACGAGCTATTACTTTAAAAAAATCCTGACTCGGTTTGCAAGTGTTGTCTCGCAAAACGAGCAGGATTCAAGCCTCTGCGATGTGCATTACTGCATTTGGCCAGAGGTGCAGGGGAGCCAGTGAGCCATTGGGATGCACTTGGAAATACTCCGTTCCTGAGTGTTTCCGAACCTCTCCGAGAGTTTCTGAGTGCATCCAAGCGGCTCCGTATGGTCTTCGAGTATTTCAGAGTCTCTCCGGCGCCCCCCACCCAACTCTGGCCAAATGTGGTACTGCATACAATAGAAGTCAATGTGTAATGAATTATCTTCATTTCCATTGACTTCTATGGGGAAACTCGCTTTGATATGCAAGTGCTTTGGATTACAAGCATTCTCCTGGAACGGATTATGCTCGTAATCCAAGGTTCCACTGTATCACCAAAAGAAAGGTTTATTTGTGTGTAAAAAATTATAAATTTTATTAGCGTACACTGTTGCACGATCATACAATTGCCAGTTAAAGTAGCACAGTGCTGAATAGCAAAAAAATGCCCTGGTCATGAAGGGAGTAAAACCTTTTGGCGCTTAAGTGGTTAACAGCAGTCACATATAATTCACATGGAGTAACATTGCGGCAGAGCTTACAGCGATAGCAAGCACCACGCCTATTGTATATGGATTACACTTGCAGGTTCCTTCTAAAGACTGAAGTCGTTACAAGAAAAAAAAAACAGGGTCACGTTCACTGATTCATTTTCCATAATGTAGAACGAACAACTAGGGAATCAAACTGAAAAAGCCTGACATTAGACACAATAATTGGGGTATAAAAAGGTTGCCATGTAGAGTTCAAATCATGTGTGCACACAAAAAAACAAATCTATTTTGAATGGAGCTTGCTCTGATTGTAGTTGTGGGTTGAGCTGTTGATGATATTGCCTGTGATGCTTGACTGACTGATTGATAAACTCAGGAGATAGGACAAAGGCATAAATTAAAGCACATAGGGGTTTATAACATAACATAACATAACATAACATAACATGCGTTTCATCCTGTGTGTCAGAAATGTTTATTGCTAATGTAAAGATTTTCTGATATTTTAGAAAACCTCTGCAATCAGTGGCAAATCACTCCCTTTTCTTCATAGAAAGCTCAACTTTAGTTTAAATTAAATACAAATCCTTTGTGGATCAGCAAAGCTTCTCTCTGTTGGCTCCGAACAACCAGCGTATACTGTGTTATCTGATCCAAACATAGACACATTCACATAAGACTGGCCTAACTGGCCAGTTTGATTGCCTAAATCCTGGCTGCTGTAATGTTAATAAACCATTGAGGATCCTGGGCGAAGTTATTGACCACAAATAATCATTGACCCCCCTTGCAAGTTACCCACCTAATGTTGGAAGGCATGTGACCTGGTGTGGTACAAGAAGGGCCACACACTAGCTGCCCCCCTTCCTTTCCTGCCCACCCGGGCTGCATGCCTGAATAAGGATCTGGGTGGAATTTTCGTTTGTTTTTTTAATGTGCCCTTTAAGCTGCACGAAAAGACCCTTCCACGCTTTTTTTTGCAATGGTACATGTACCCTATGGCAGTGCCCTTTTTTCAACAATAACTTGCTTAATGCCCTTGAAAAAGACCAGAACAAATAGCAAGATTAGGCCAGTTTGCTTGCCTAAATCCTGGCTGCTGTAATATTAATAAACCGTTGAGAATCCTGGGTGAAGTTATTGACCAAAAATGTTCATTGACCCCCCTTGCAAGTTACCCACCTAATGTTGGAAGGCATGTGACTTGGTGTAGTACAAGAATGGGAGCCACACACTAGCTGCCCCCCTTCCTTTCCTGCCCACCCAGGCTGCATGCCTGTATAAGGATCTGGGTGGAATTTTCTTTTGTTTTTTTTAATGTGCCCTTTAAGCTGCCCGAAAAGACCCTTCCACACTTTTTTTTTGCAATGGTACATGTACCCTGTGGCAGTGCCCTTTTTTCAACAATAGCTTGCTTATTAACCTTAAAAAAGACCAGAACAAATAGCAAGATTTGTCTTCCATAGATTTCAAGGGGTTCAGCACTAGGTTTGGGGTTTGAGGACTTGCGGCTGGGTTTGCTGAACCAAACCCAGCCAGGTTCACGCATCCCTAATGGCAAGTGAAAAATGCAAACTTGTGTAGGTGCAGTAAGTTTTAAAGCAAATCTGTGTTTTGCCTTTGCAGGACAAAGCAACTGGTTCAAATTAATGCTGACCTTTTATATACCTTTCATTCCCCCCACCACTACTCCGTTCAGTCACTGGGAGTGGTGGGAAAGTCTTGTGTCATCAGAAAGTCACTGAACTCACATTTCCCTTGGCTCCAGGCACTAACCACAGTGAGGGGATTAAAAAAAAAATGATCCCCTTGCGCTGAACAGGCAAAGCACAGTACAAGTAGTTTTGAGTTTATCAGCAGCAACTCAGTGTCTAATAAACCTTGTAAAATCATAGGTCTACAGCTAATGGTTTTCTTTATTACATAAGCACCAACAGCAATGTATATGCCAGCAGCTGTGGCCTCTGAGCCCTTTACACTTCAATAACAGGTAGCTGGCGGCCTCAGCGATTACCTGCGGTGATTGCCACTGGACACACTTTGTTCAGTATATAAGTCATAGGAAAGGGAGATTTGCATTACTGTGATAACTGATAGGACGCTTTGTAAGAACCGTTAAGAGTACTATCATTTTATTTCATAGGTATGCAGGAGAGATACTTGATGAAGATGTTTATCACAACAGAGACCTGGTAAATAATCGCCCTTTACAAGCACTTGTTGCTGGTCTAAAGGCCTATAGCACGTGGGAGAATTTGTCATGTCTACAGGACTGTCGGGAGTGCACTGGTGGAATGGTGAGTTTTAAACCAGCACAAGTGTTGTATCACCCTTGTATGGGTCAAAATGAAGGGCAGATTCTTTCTCTCTGATTGTTTGTAAAATAAAAGGGAATTTTTAAATAATATGGAAATCACCCAATTTTAATGGGTTCTTCTGTATAGTGCCATGGCTTCCCAGCAAGCAACAGTTGAACTATCATCCCAATTGGTTTAATGTTATGGTTTCTATTTATTTTTAGTTACTATATTTCAAGGTCCTGTACCCCTATGCTTCTGCAAAACAAGTTTGTATAATATATTAATGTTTTTTTTTTTTTTTTTACTTTTATTATTATTATTATTATTATACAGGATTTATATAGCGCCAACAGTTTGCGGAGGAGGGGGTGGTCAAACGTATCAAAGGCAGCAGAGGGGTCCAGGAGTAGGAGTACAGAATAGTGTCAATTGTTTTTTTTCTTAATCTGTTACTAGGATTCAGGATGTTGCTGGCAGCAAGATCCTGTGTAAAAAGTTCTCTGTACACTATACGCATGTAAGGTTTGAGCAACCTTAACATGCATACAACATTAAAGTGTAAATGGCCTTTTGTTTCTAGGATGCTGGAGGCTCTATAAGTGCAATTATACTTATACTTATATAATTATACTGTATGTATGTAAATGTTATCACAAACCTTTACATGCGTGCAGCATAAAATACAGCCCTGACAAGGCATCTGACACAGATTTTTTTTTTTTTTAATTTCTGATCTGAACACAGCGCAAGTTTACTGATTTTTAAGCAATTGCATAGAAAATTATTCCTCTGCACAGATAAAAGCACCACATTTTTTTACAACTGTGTGCATGAAACCTTCGTGTTTTTTTTTTTTTTTGTTTTTTTCGGCTTCCGGCTTACTGACTTCTATAGTCTTATAATACAACTATGTAGAACAGTCAAGCATTTTTAATAGGACATTTTCTGGACTGCTAAAAGCAGATAATGCAATACTCAGAATCAGTGTATGTTCTTTGCAGGCTTGTAATAAAATGTATTCAAAGTGTATATACCGCGCTAATGATATTAAAATGTGAAAAGAAAAAAAACCTGTGAAAGAAAAAGCAGAGACACAAACATGCGATATAATCATGTAAAGAGCTAGTAAATGGAAATAGTCACGCTAATTAAAAGTGCACAAACTTTAAATCTAAAAAAGCAAACACATTGTAATTCATTAAAAAAATATAGTGTATAAATAATGTGATAAAAAGTGACTCATAAAGCAATGTCGCTGAAAGGTGATGAGGTGAATAAAAATAACTTGTGAAACAATGTCTCTGAAAAGTGGTAAGTAAGTCAGGTTCTGCAGTGATACGGATCTGGAAAGAGGGGAAGAATTTTCGGGGTTTCAACCGCCACCAAAGGAAAGTGATGAATCCTTCCGTGAGGCAAACGCCAAAATAAATAAAAACTTAGCTTCAGCATCTTTAACACTGCTGTGAAAGTGTTAAAATAATATGCTTGGTAATATATTTTTGAGCAATAAAAAGAAGATGTAAACCCTATTAAAGTGTTGTGCCATGTGTCCTAATTATCAATATTCATTAGCTCAGAATAGTAAACAAAATAAAAAGATCTTCTACAAATATGTGCATCAAAAGGTGACACTATCAATATATAAGTGCCACAAAATATAAATAGTCTTTATGAAATTACTAACAGATATAATTTTTGTATATAAAAAGGTGACACCATTAATATATGTGTCAAACAATAAATGAACCTGGTAAGAATCAATAGACAAACCAAAAATCCACCACCAAAATGTCCAAACTATTCACACAATGGTAATGTGAAGGGGGTTCCACCACCATTTCTTTGTACAATGTGTTTCCACTTGCAAGAATGGATGCACTACCAGGTGAAATCACCACCACTCTCAATAGCCTCTTGCCAGATAATGAGACTCCAAATTATAGGTGGTTTCATATGGGCATATGTGCTAGCGATCAACTATCCACAACTTTTAGGATCATATGCAAAGCCTCATTGGCAGATCTTTCAAAGGCACTTTAGAAGTTTCCAGATGCACCAGCAGAGAGTAAAAGTACACCGCCATGACATACTATATCATAGTGCAAAAAAGGCGATTTTAATCAGTCAAAATATGGCGTAAATATTCACATAAGTACAGATTTAGCTTTCATGTAAACCACCGCCGCTTTCAGCTACCCACTGCAAGAGTAGTGACTTCAGCACAAGCTCCCCCCAACGCGTTTCAACCAATAGGCCATTATCAAGGGCCCCCTTGGCAGACAAGTCTGCCATTGGGGCTTTGCACATGATCCTAGAAGTTGTGGATGATTGCTAACACCTATGCCCATATGAGACCACCTATAACCAGTTCACGACCACCCCATAGCAGATTTACTGCTACAGGGCAGCCGTTCTGTGCAGAATCACATATATAGGTGATTCTGCACTTCCACATAGGGATGCACCGCTTCTGCTGTGATTAGTCACAGCAGACGCTGATCAGCAGGTGCCGGCCAATGAATGACTGCCGGCACCCGCTGATCGTTGAGAGACACAGGATGGAGCTTTGTCTATGTAAACAATGCAGAGCTATGTCCTGTCAGCAGAAATGTGGAGGATTTTGTTTCCCTGCAAAGCAGGGAATAAAATCCAGCACATCCCTTATTAAAAGCACCACACTGTGTACACATAAACGCTGGCTAGGCACACATTTAACCCTTTGATCACTCTAGATGTTTAACCCATTCCCAGCTAGTATCATTAGTACAGTGACAGTGTATATTTTTAGCACCGATCACTGTATTAGTGTCACTGGTTCCCACAAAGTGTCAGTGTCAGATTGTCCGACGCAATATCTCAGTCCGGCTTTAAGTTGCTGATTGCCACCATAACTTTTGCCCAAACCAATCAATATATCCTTGTTGGGATTTTTTTTGTTACCAAAAATTTGTAGTAGAATACATATTGGCCAAAATTTATGAAGAAATTTGATTTTTCAAAATTTTTTTATTGGATGTGTTTTATAGCGGAAAGTAAAACATATATTTTTTTGTTGCAAAACTGTCAGTCTTTTTTTGATTTTAGCGCAAAAATAATAAACCCAGTAGTGATCAAATACCACCAAAAGAAAGTCCAATTTGTGGGGAAAATGATGGCATAAATTTAATTAATGTACAGTGTTGCATGACTGTGTAATTGTCAGTGAAAATAACGCAAAGAATGGCCTGGTCTTGAAGGGGGGTAAATCTACCGGAGGTCAAGTGGATAATTTGGGGCCTCATTATCTGGTGAGAGGCTATTGCAAGTGGTGGTGGTGATTTCACCTGGTGGTGCATACATACTTGCAAGTGGAAAAACATTGTGCAAAGGCGTGGGGGTGGAACCCCCCTTTCACATTACCATTGTGTGATCAGTTTGGACATTTTAGTAGTGGATCTTTGGTTTGTCTATTGATTCTTACAAGGTTCACTTATTGTTTCACACATATCTATTAATGGTGTCACCTTTTTACACAAAAATGATAATTTTTATATAATTATATTTATACTTTGTGGCACTTATGTATGGGTGGTGTCGCCTTTTGATGTATATATTTGTATAAGATCATTTTTTTGTTTATTATTCTGCATATTGATATTTGCAACACAGCACAACACTTAGTTCTAAGTTTACTTCTATCATACACTTGGTATTAGGTGATCTGAGTGCAGCTGTAAGATCTTGATTTTTTTAGATTTTGACATTAAACACAGATATATTTGTTTTTATTCTAATAAAAAGAAGATGTTTAAACACATTGATCAGTGTCCTTAAAAAGCTTTTAACCTCCTTGAGCATTGTTGTTGCACTCTGAAACTTTGTCAATGCTTTCTTGCTGTTACAACCAATTATAATCCATAAACACGTCTAAAAAATTTTAGAATGTCAGCACAGACTATGAAAAATAGAACTGAAAAACTGTTCCAAGTGGTGTTAAACCACAAGCCTCATATTTATCACACACATTATTATTACAAAACCTCCAGTGTGCACTTGTGGACTTGAGATTGATTATTTTCATTTTGCTGTCCTATCCTTTGACATTTGACAGTATAAAATAAAGAGTATTACATAGGGTATTGTATGTTCAATGTAAATGATCTGATAACTACAAGAAGCACCAGTGATCAAAACTCTATTTTCTGTCCAATTATCTGTGATTGGTGGAGTTAAATAGACAGATATTAAGTGAAGGAACTCTATTTTTTTTCCATGCAATCCATTTGAAGTGGATTTTAAAATCTTTTTTCACAACAGAGCAGCAGTTACTTAATACAGTCATATCTCTGTTGCCTCTGATGAAATGGAATAATCGTTTAATACTTAACTTGTATGAAAAAAAGATCAGGGATGTCCCCTTTTTGGAATTCCAAAGGCAAATCCCTCCTAAGGTTAGACTAGTCCCATCTCTCTATTCAACCAACCCAATTTCTGTGAACCTTGAACAGCAAACTCAGACGATTCTTGCCTTGTACGAGACATGGAAACACTTATAAGCGGTCCATACCTTCTCATTGCCATACACCACCCATACCATTACTATAAAGACCTGATAAGCCATGAAAACTTCTCTCCCCACATGAACGTTTATAAGGGGCATTGCTAGGTCTACAAAAGATCTGGGGCTAGAGCCCATAGCAGCGTAGTAAAGTCATACGCTTGGGCGGGCATACACATGTTTATACAGTAATATACGTGTGTGTATATATCTCCAGAGAGCCCCCCACTTACATCAGGGTTCCCACAGAGCCCCCTTACATCAGGGTCCCCAGAGAGCCCCTCCTAACATCAGGGTCCCCAGAGAGCCCCTCCTAACATCAGAGTCCCCAGAGAGCCTCCGCCTTGCATCAGGGTCCCTAGAGAGCCTCCCCCTTGCATCAGGATCCCCAGAGAGCCCCCCACTTACATTAGGGTCCCCAGAGAGCTTCCCCCTTGCATCAGGGTCCCCAGAGAGCCTCCCCCTTGCATCATGGTCCCCATAGAGCCTCCCACTTACATCAGGGTCCCCAGAGAGCCTCCCCTTCGAGACCCCTGCAGAGACTCAGAGCTATGGGCCCCAGATTCGGGGCTATAGCCCCAAAAGCCACCCCCTAGCGACACCACTGACGTTTATAACGATCTCTTTAGTCTGCTCCACATGTAGACCAGCTTCTCAGGCACCCCCCCTCCCCCCATTGAGACAGAATTATTCCCACTAGTGTTAGTCTATTTGTTAACATTTGCTGTTTTAAATTTTTGTTCGATTTTCAATGTACACTTTTTGTCCGTACTGATTATACACTGTTTTTTTTTCATAAATAAAAGACATTATGGGGAAAAAAAGTAATAATTTAAATAAGAACTTGAACATACAGCCACTAGGGTGCTTTATTATGCCCTCTGTTAGGAGGATTTAGTGTTGACGGGCAAAAGAAATCGCTTGATTCGCCATCAACACAGTCAGTGTTGATAGGGGAATCCCTCCTAGGGAACGGTTGTGTTCTCCTGATGCAGGGGGGTGCAGGGAGTCGTCCCTGCTGGGAGGACACAGTGATTATTGCATGCTGGTTGTATGTCAATTGATGGATCGACCTGGGTTCAATCAGCCAGCCTATAAAGCCCCCAGCAGACCCGCTTTCTTTCCTGTAACCCTGCCTTGACGTACGTTTCGTCCTGCTGACGTCTTCAGGAGGCCTCCTTACACATTTTTGGACAGTATTGTACAAGATAAATGATAGCTGCAAGCAGCACTCAAAGGTTATTATTAAATAATGGACTTAATCTTTAAAGTGATATTAAATTCTTGTTTTGTTTTTTAAATAACAAACATGTTATACTGGCCTGTTCTGTGCAATGGTTTTGCACAGAGCAGCCCAGATTCTCCGCTTCTTGGGCACTCCTGGCCCCTCCCTCCTGTCCCCACAACAAGCAGCTTGCTATAGGGCAGTGATGGCGAACTTTGGCACCCCAGGTGTTTTGGAACTACATTTCCCATGATGCTTGACTACACTGCAGAGTGCGTGAGCATCATGGGAAATGTAGTTCCAAAACATCTGGGGTGCCAAAGTTCGCCATCACTGCTATAGGGGCACCCAAGCCGAGCCACTGCTATGTGTGTCCATTCAGACACAGAGCCGCGACTAGGCCCCCGCACCTACTCTCTCCTCATTGGCTCACTGACCTTGATGGAAAGCAGCGGGAGCCAATGGTGTCAGCTGCTGTCTCAGCCAATGGGGGAGAGTCCCCGGACAGCCGAGGCTCTCGTCCAACATCGCTGAATTGAGATGGAGCTCAGGTAAGTATTAGAGAGGGCTGCACACAGGTTATAGAATGCATTAAGATAAAAAACCTTTTGCCTTTACAGCCACTTTAAAGCTGCACTATATGGACTATGCACTATATGGGACATTATAATTTTATAATTTAGTATTATGTGGTATATTTGTGGTTGATGGTTTAAGCACTGTTTAAGCACACAGCAGCTGATATTCTTGGTCGTTAATATTTTTTAGTCACTGAGTGCAGGTGTTTAACCACTTCAGCCCCAGAGGATTTTACCACCTTCCTGACCAGAGCACTTTTTGCGATTCGGCACTGCGTCGATTTAACTGACAATTGCGCGGTCGTGCGACGTGGCTCCCAAACAAAGTTGACGTCCTTTTTTTCCCACAATTAGAGCTTTCTTTTGGTGGTATTTAATCACCTCTGCGGTTTTTATTTTTTGCGCTATAAACAAAAAAATAGCGACAATTTTGAAATAAACGCATTATTTTTTTACTTTTTGCTATAATAAATATCCCCAAAAAATATATATAAACATTTTTTTTTTCCTCAGTTTAGGCCGATACGTATTCTACATATTTTTGGTAAAAAAAAAATCGCAATAAGCGTTTATTGATTGGTTTACACAAAAGTTATAGCGTCTACAAAATAGGGGCTAGTTTTATGGCATTTTTTATTGATATTTTTTTTATTAGTAATGGTGGTGATCAGCAATTTTTATCGTGACTGCGACATTATGGCGGACACATCGGACAATTTTGACACATTTTTGGGACCATTGGCATTAATACAGCGATCAATGCTAAAAAATTGCATTGATTACTGTAAAAATGTCACTGACAGTGAAGGAGTTAACCACTAGGTGGCGCTGTAGGGGTTAAGTGTGTCCTTGGTGAGTGATTCTAACTGTGGGGGGAGGGGTTGTGTGTGACACATCACTGTTCATCGCTCCCGATTACAGGGAGCGTGATCAGTGTCAGTGTCATTAGGCAGAGCAGGGAGATGCTTTTTTACATTAGCATCTCCCCGTTCTTCCTCACCATGAGACAATCGCGGGTATCCCCGCGGACATCGAGTTAAAGGGCAACGTACAGGTACGTTAATCTGCCTGTACGTGCCCTTCTGCCGCAGTATATCTGCGTGAGGCGGTCGGGAAGCGGTTAAATTGTTTAGCTTGTTATACTGCGGCAGGTTGGCTCGGCTGTGCAAATCACCGTAGGTGTACGTCGGACTCGTACACGGGGATCTGTGGGCTCCCTTCACCCAGCGGGGGAGCCAATGAGTGGGACATTGCCACCCACGATTATTCCCCGCAGTGACAGAACGGGGATCTGCCTGTGTAAACAAGGTAAATCTCCGTTCTGAAAGGGAAGATCGCACAGATCCTGTCTTTCTGCTATGCCCTTCCCCCATACAGTTAAAACACACAGTGAGGCAACACAGTTAACCCCCTGATCGCCCCTGATGTTAACCCCTTCCCTACCAGTGTCATTAGTACAATAACCATGCATATTTTTAGCACTGATTACTATAGTAATGTCACTGGTTTCCAAAAAAGAGTCAAAAATGTTTGTTAGGTGTCCGATCTGTCTGCCGCAATGTCAGAGTCCGCTAAAAATCACTGATCGCTGCCATTACTAGTAAAAATGAAAAAAATAATTACAATGCCATAAATCTATCCCCTATTTTGTAGATGCAGTAACTTTTGCACAAACCAATCAATATACGCTTATTGGTTTTTTTTTTACCAAAAATATGTAGCAGAATACAAATTGACCTAAATTTATGAATACATTATTTTTTCTAGATTTTTTTTTGATTGTAACTCCCCCCCAGCGCCGCACCATTCACCCCTGAATGTCCCCCCTACTCTCCTCTGATCCCACTCCGTGTTCCGGTCCCCCTCCATACTCCACCGGTCCCCCTCCATACTCCACCGATCCCCCTACATGCGCCAGTCCCCCTCCATGCTCCGGTCCCCCTCCGTGCTCCGGTCCCCCTCCGTGCTCCGGTCCCCCTCCGTGCTCCGGCCCCCCTCCGTGCTCCTCCGATCCCCCTTCCGTGCTCCTCCGATCCCCCTTCCGTGCTCCTCCGATCCCCCTTCCGTGCTCCTCCGATCCCCCTTCCGTGCTTCGGTCCCCCTCCGTGCTCCGGCCCCCCTCCGTGCTCCTCCGATCCCCCTTCCGTGCTCCTCCGATCCCCCTTCCGTGCTCCTCCGATCCCCCTTCCGTGCTCCTCTGATCCCCCTTCCGTGCTCCTCTGATCCCCCTTCCGTGCTCCTCTGATCCCCCTTCCGTGCTCCTCTGATCCCCCTTCCGTGCTCCTCCGATCCCCCTTCCGTGCTCCTCCGATCCCCCTTCCGTGCTCCTCCGATCCCCCTTCCGTGCTCCTCCGATCCCCCTTCCGTGCTCCTCCGATCCCCCTTCCGTGCTCCTCCGATCCCCCTTCCGTGCTCCTCCGATCCCCCTTCCGTGCTCCTCCGATCCCCCTTCCGTGCTCCTCCGATCCCCCTTCCGTGCTCCTCCGATCCCCCTTCCGTGCTCCTCCGATCCCCCTTCCGTGCTCCTCTGATCCCCCTTCCGTGCTCCTCCGATCCCCCTTCCGTGCTCCTCCGATCCCTCTTCCGTGCTGCTCTGATCCCCTTCCGTGCTTCTCTGATCCCCCTCTGTGCTCCTCTGATCCCCCTCTGTGCTGCTCCGGTCCCCCTCTGTGTCTCTGTCTCCTCTCCATTCATTTCAGTGCAGCTGAGGCTGCTGAGAAAGGGACTGGGGAATCTCTGTCCTCAGTCCCTTTCCCTGGCCCAAAAGAGAAATGTCAGGGGTCTGTTAAGATCCCTGATATCTCACCAAAGCCACCCCCCCACAGGGCTAATAGAAAATAAATAAATAAAGAAAAGGTTGAATTGTAAAAATAATAAAAAATAAAATAAAAAAACACACCGACACCTTCCTAGCCCCACCCCCCCTCCCCCCCCCCAAAAAAAGAAAGCATTGTAAAAAATAAATAACAATAATAATAAAAAATTAAATTGTAAAAATAAATAAATTGAAAACTACCGACACAGTCCATGCGTCATCAGTGCTGCATATTAGTGCCACTGTCACATGACATTAAAAAAAGTATCTGTGATTGGTATCGGCGAGTACTTGAAAATAAGTATCAGTACTAGTACTCGGTCTTAAAAAAGTGGTATCGGTGCAACCCTAATGTTCTGTACTCACCCTGAAGATAAAATAAAATATAAAATAAAAAATAAAATAAAATCTTAGTTTTGAATCTAGTATTCATCTAAATTCTCAATTATCGTTGTAATGCTCCACAAGAGTAGTCCCCTAAAAGCTGTAGATGAATAATGAAAACCCAGTATATTTGCCGGTCTCCAGAGTTGACAACACGCAAACCAACCAAAATAGATTTCTGTCCATTGCGTGACGTAAAAATATAGTTCTGCACATGATTATATGATTAAGCTCGGGTTTTGCAGAGCTAGGACATGTTACAAACAGATGTGAGCATGAAGACCCAGCCAACACAAACAGTTCAAGAAACGCTGTGAGACTCTGCTCAGATTACAGAATAGTGCAGGCCTCTGTCATTTCTAATCCTCATTAGCTGCTAGATAAAATCAAGCTGTTTTACAGAGAGTATATATATATATATATATATATATATATATATATATATATATATATATATATATATATATATATATATATATATATATATATATATATAGATAGATGTAGAGAAAGGGTAGTTGATAAAAGCTAATTTTACAGTATATTAAAGTTTTTATTTGATTTATCACCAATATTTTTTATATATTGTTAACCATGTAGCTTATAATGCAGACAGGGCAGCAGGTGGTACGCCCAACCATATGGTACCCCCAAGGGCAGGGTACTGGTGTAGTGTATGCAGTACAAGTATATTACACCAGGATGTGCTAGAATGCTGTACATAACTATCCATGTGATACTGCAGAGTAAAATAGATTTGAAATATTCATGGTTGTAAATATGCCTGTGTAAAGTCCTAGGACAAAAAACAGGAACTGATGGCAGGTGTGTGACTAGGGTGCAAACAAGAGCCATAACTTTTTACATTCAGGAAGTCCAGAATTTTAGCAGTTCAGCTTCAGGCAACATGCCAAGGTTAGAACAGGTGTGACAAATTGGGGTCAGGTAAGCTGGTTTAGTATTGTCATGTTCCAGTAAAAATAATGATGTAAACCCTAAGTTGGTTTGTCAAAGCACTGTCCCGCAAGTAATTGTATTTTTTTAAAAGTGGAACTAAACTTTCTCAATCAACATTAACTATTTTTAATTTTTTTTTTTTTTTTATAATTTCTTCAGTTGCTTCCTGGTTTCTGGTCTAGGCCAAAATTATGTCATACATCCCAGAAGTATGACTTCATGGGCATTTTTTTCTTTCATCTGGAGGAGGAGAGGGAGGGTTTCTCAGTTAAGCACACTTCAAAGTGATTTCTGAACAAAAAAAAAAGCATAAATTCACCTCACTGGCGGTCTGATTATGTCATATTTTTGCATGTCAAAGCAGTACATTGTTTTACATGGAAATTTTGTCTAGTAGACATCCCGGGTATGATAAAATTTGAAACCCGAAATCATAAATTTATAATGTAATAATTATAAAAAAAATAATACATTTTATTCAATAATGTAATCAAATCAAAAACACTGAAATGTGTCCAAACAAGGGTTCAATATTACTAGTTACTGTAATACTAGACACTGCATATTGGTTTAGTAAACATCCTGGGTATGAAAAATTTTGAAACCTGGGACTGCACAAAGTCTGACGTCACATTCAGGACAATGGAGAAAACAGCGATAGTGAATTAGAATCACTTGCAGAATTGAGCGATAGTGATTTGTTGGGGAAATTCGTCATCAGACACTGAAAGTGACGACAGCGTCAATTCTGCGACTGTGGTCAGTGCTGGGTGATCTATACCACAGTCATTAGAGCACCTTCGCACATCAGTTCGCACATCACTGAGCTCAGTTGCAGAATTGTCGCTGTCGTCACTTTCAGTGTCTGAAGACTAATTTCCCCACAAATCACTATCGCTCAATTCTTCAAGTGATTCAAATTCACTATCGTTGTTTTCTAGCTGGTCTAAAACCACTTTTGACGTAGAGAGACGCTTTTTTTTTTTTTTTTTTTTGCACTTTTTTGATATTGCGGTCGGGCTCCGCCCCCCATGCTTTGCGAAGGGAACGGAGCCAGGACTGTGATACATCGGGTGGAGGATCCGCGGAGGACATCACAGGATCCTATGGACAAAGTAAGTAACTGTACCTGGATACTGCGATGCAATCCCGAGTGTGGCTCGGGGTTACCGCTATTGGTACTGAAAATTAACCCCGAGCCACACTTGGGAATACCGCTAGGGAGGTTAAACAACATTTTCAGTTTGTGGTGCTCAGATACAGTTAAAATTCACTTTAAAATAGTTGTCACCTTTTTCTCATCCTTTGTTACATCTTAGTGCTGTTGATTTCATGTAGCCTCTTTACAGTCACTTCCTATCCACATGCATGCACAGCAGGGATAGTTGCATAGCATTAAGAAATGCTATGCAGCTATGCCTGTTATGGGTTTCCTGATTGTGATCTTGCCTTCATAGTGTGTTAAAAAGTCCATTGGTCTTCATTGGCAACTCATGTGACAGGGTGACAATACAGGAGACAGAGTGTTTTTATAACAGCAAGTGCCTGAACCAGGACCCTCATGGCAGGATCATCAGGTATTATTTAAATGAAAGCTGCAGATTTAAAGAGATTAAAAATTACTTTTGAAATGATATCAAAGCTGAATGCCAGACAATCGCCTAAATAAATAACCGACATACCGTGTCCATCCAATTGGAATTTACACAGACCTACCAAACAGCACAGCCAGCCTTAAGACCTGTTTTTCTTTATTGCAGTATTACAAATCGGTCTTGTCCCTTCTCCAGCCTATGATTAGACAGTGAAGAAGAAGCAGCAGACTGATGAACTTATTTTTGTCACTCTGCTCTCTCCTTTCATCAACAACATGCTCCTTGTTCACAGATAACCATTGCAACATAACTGATTGGCTTCTTGTGCTGCTTCCCTTTCTCATTTTGTTATCTGCCTGGAGTTAAGCTTTACATGTTGAAGGATTTTATTGGGTTTACATGTGGAAAAAAAAATCTACAAATGGTAGCCAATTTATTGCATATCCAAGCTATCACATACAAAATGTTTGAACCTACAGTTGCTTTTATACATCGCAAGATTGCTACATCCTAAATAGCATAAAGTTGACTTGCTATCGACTCCAAGCTGATTTTTCTGAAGATGCATAGCTCAACTGATGATGGATGGGAAAAGTATTCAGATATGTTCTGAGGTTATTGTACCCCACTGATGATGCTCCATCACAGCTGAGCTCATAAAAGTTAAAATCCAAGAAATTATACTCATTAAAGTGTTACTAAACCCAGGATCTTGCATTCACTATATCTGATCTCCCACAGTATACAGAACACGGAAATGCAATTATTTTAGTAAATATGAACTGCTAAAGTCTTGAGACTTCTATGAGTGTCTGGGTAAAGCTTGTGGGAGGAGTTTTCATTCTCCCACAATTGTCCTATGAGAATGCAGGACCCCTGACCCTCTGTCTGGACAGGGCTGATTGGCCCTGTGCTGATCACATGGACTCTCCCAAGAAAAAAAAAAAATCTCTAGCAATATACACCAAACTGAGCATGTGTAGCCTGCCCCCTGGCTCTGTAAATATCAGGAGATATATTAGAGGCAGTGGAAGAAGGAGGTGATCAGAGAAGACAGGATCAAACAGTCTTTTTACACAATGCACAGGATTAACTCCTTAGGTTCCACAGTGAGTATAACAAGCATGCTTTACTGCATATACAGACTGATTTTACTGTTGTGGGTTTAGTAACATTTTATGTTAATGACTCAGTTTCTCCAAATTTATAGATGTGATTTAGATGTATTGATGTTTATGATCTTGACAGCTTTTCACTACACAGCAGGGCTTCTTTGGTTTTGCTTTTCAAAAAATTTCTTAATTGTTTTAACATAATTTCTTGGGCTTGTTGTGCTATGCAGATTATCAAAATGGGAAAATATTGAAAGCAGTTGTAAAGTACTTTCCAGAATCCAAATGGATACTCTTTAATCAGTTTCAGTGTGGTTAGGTATTCTTTTTTGTTTTTAAATACATAATAAAGTTAGTGGGGAAATAGAGAGTCAAACACATTAAAAGCTAAGTTCCTCTAAATATGAATTTTCCTGGAACAGACACTAGTGCAATTTACTTGACTTTTATTTTTCCCCCAACTCTGTTTATAGATTTATTTTATTGTTTATTTGAAATGCCAAAACCTGCCGCACTCACGTGACAGTGCTGCTTATCCTCAAATTTTCCACTCCACAACATAACACACAGCTGGTTATGCCTCACCTCCTTATGCACGTCCTGTTCATTTTGGGTTTTGCGGTGTATTTTAACTAATAAAATATTCTTGCAAAACATCTGTGTGGAGGAAAGGCATTTAAATGATTCGGCTCAGTATTCTCCTGTTGTAAATTTTGTAAAAAAAAGTGGTGGGTTCTTTTGTCTTATTTTGTGGCATTATTTTTTTTAATCGGTGGGCTTTCACCTTTTACCAGTCATTTGTATTCTATTAGGAATAGGCTTGGTGAGGATAAACATGGAGAAATGCATTTATTTATAGTTTAATATTTATATGGCTACCTTTTATGATTGTTTTTGCTTTACCAGAATTTTTGGTAGTGCTCCTGCAATGGCCCTGGAAAGTAACATAAGCCCAATTACCAATTTTAATTAACTGAATGACAACAGAGGATAATATTTGTTCTAAATGTTTTGGGGTTTTCGGTTATCCTCGTTACCTTCTACCCCCTTCTGCCCCTCTATACTGTTAAAAAGTGTAAACAACTTTTTTTTATCTTTATCCTCCATTGAGGAACACAAGGATGAAGTAATTTATAGATGTATGGTTTATGTTGGTATGTTTGGTTGGTATGTTGGTTGATATTAGTAAACAAGAAAACAGTTGAAGGCCTTCTCACCATAACCCTGCTCCTATCCATCATGCCTCAGTTGTTTTGCTAGTGTAATAAGAGGTTGGACTTTTTCTTCCTATCTATCTTTTAAAATTTATTTTACTCTTCCATCCACATTCTTAAGAATTTGTGGGTATTTTAATCTCCTCAATCAAGACTTCTGTATGCTGCTTAAAGTGGAAGTCCATGTTAAAACTAAAATCCCTGCATCTATAGCCACCAACATTCTATTACTAACCTCTCTAGCCCTAAAAGGAAAACTTTCTATTCATATCTTTTCGTTCCGTCGGACCTTTGCTGTCAAAGTCCTGTCGTGTGTACAGGGCCTTAGGCTTTCTACTGTGGGCACATTTGATTTGGTGCATACTAGCCCTTCCTCACCAGCAGTGGAATCTCGGTTATGTCCATTTGTCAAGCTGTTGCTAACTGTACTGGTCAAATAAATAGCGAACACCATCCTGTATTTGAAGACCCTGTTCTGCTGAAACCACTGCACCTGTTAGGCAAACTTTGGTGCAAGATCAGGCATTTTAACCCCGGGGAATGCTCTATTTTTTCCATACTAACTTTACTCCTTTCTGGCCTGGTCCAACATCTGTTTCTTAGTACTCCAAAGGGGCAGGTTCCTACCTATGTTCTGTTTCAGAAACCTTTGGCTTTGAACTCACCATACTGACACTGTACTACTCTGGTGGGGGGGGGGAGTTGACCGGAGATTTTTTTCTTTACACTTTGATTGCTGTTACAGTGATTACCACTGTAAGAGCAATGTTTTGAACTGTCATGAATGAGTTTCATTCACAACAGCTGTGATTTCTAGTGATCTGTGATTGGCTACAGCTAATTACATGGTACATGCTGTGAATGGCCCAGGTACCATGTGATACCTGTGGGCCACTGCATTACAATACTAAGCACAGCTGTTATGAATGAAAACAATTTATAACAGATTTTCCCATGGAAAATGTGTGATAGGACCTTGTTGTCGGAAATTCCGACCATGTGTAGGCTCCATCACACATTTTCCATCGGATTTTCCGACACACAAAGTTTGAGAGCAGGCTATAAAATTTTCCGACAACAAAATCCGTTGTCGGAATTTCCGATCGTGTGTACACAAATCCGACGCACAGAGTGCCACGCATGCTCGGAATAAATAAAGAGATGAAAGCTATTGGCTACTGCCCCGTTTATAGTTCCGACGTACGTGTTTTACGTTACCGCGTTCAGAATGATCGGATTTTCCAACAACTGTGTGACCGTGTGTATGCAAGACAAGTTTGAGCCAACATCCGTTGGAAAAAATCCTAGGATTTTGTTGTCGGAATGTCCGATCAATGTCCGACCGTGTGTACGGGGCTTTACAGTGCTCAGCATAAATGAGTACACCCCAACAGATTTTTCAGAAAACCTTTACTTACCTTTCAGAATCAACAGTTTCTATGGGACATTATATTACAAAATATCCCACACATGCAGGTCATTGATTGCAACCAAGATTTGTTAATTTGCAGACACAAAAAAAAATATTTTTACTAACAAATTAGTTCAGGACCATGTTGCAAAAATGAATACACCTCAATGAAAGTCTTAAGAGCAAAGCTAAATTTTAGACAACAAAATCTTAATAAACAAGAATTTAACTACAGTTAATTATTTATTAAACCGGTGTCAAGTGGACAGTTGATTATAAAAGGGCGTATTTAACAAAGAAAACCCCTTCCCAGTTCACGCTGTCAGCAATGGCACCACATGGAAGAGAAATGTCACAAGGCCTGAGAAAGAAAATACTTTCTTTATACAAGGAAGGTGCTTTACTTATAAGTCAGAATACTGTAGCAAAAGGGATAAAAAAAAAAAATTAACAAAGATGGAATTGCAACCATCTCACAGAGACGTTCATGCCGTCCACGGACGTTAACACCTCAACAGGGGTGTCTTCTAATGAGAAGGATTGAAGAAAATCGCCATGCAAGTTCACTGCAGTTAGCTAAAGAAAAAAAAAGCCAAACGGGTGATTTTTTCCTGTGACACAATACAGCATACACTGCAGAAGAATGGCATGCATGGGTGTCGTCCATGAAGGAAGCATCTCTTAAAGCCCATGCACAAAAAAGCCAGCCTAGAATTTGCCAGGGCCCATGCGGAAAAAGAAGAAGACTATTGGGAATCTGTACTCTGGAGTGATGAGACCAAGATAAAAATTTTTGGAACCGATAGCTTCAAAACTGTATGGCTCAAAGGTGAGGAGTAAAAAGAAAAATGCATGATGCCTACAGTGAAACATGGTGATGACAGTGTCCTTCTGTGGAGCTTCATGGTGTCAGGGGGCTGCATTTCATTGATGGTATCTTGAATTCACAGATGTACTGCTCTATATTGAAAGATGCTACCATCACTCTGTGCCCTTGGTGGTCGTGCACTTTTCCAACATGACAATGATCCAAAATGCACATCTAAGGCCACTGTTGCATTTCTAAAGAACTGAGTGAAAATGATTCAGTGACCAAGTATGTCTCCTGATCTGAACCCAATCGAACACCTATGGGGAATTCTGAAGAGACAGGTTGAGCATCACTCTTCATCCAGCATTCAGGCTCTAAAAGAAGTCGTTTGTGAAGAATGGAAAAAGATAGATGTTGCAATATGTTGCCAACTTGTTCATTCCATGCCTAGAAGACTTGCTGCTGTCTAAAAATCATGGAGGCCATACAAAATATTAGATATAGTAGTTTTTGTTGTGGGGTGCATTCATTTTTGCATGCACTAATTTGAGTAAAACTGAAGATTTTGTAATCTAAGTTGTAATATTAACCTTACTTCCATGTAATGAGCTAAACAAATGTTCTATAAAACTCAGTTCTGTCATCATTTTGGAAATTGTTCTTGTGTTCTTTGATATATTGATTAAAATCTTACTTTTCAAAAGGGGTGTTCTCATTTATGCTGAGCACTGTATGTTTACATTGGGATCAAGTAATCACAGCAGCAGCCAGGTACCGGAAGCCACAGTTATATTGAGGTATAGTTGTTGGACCATTAACAGGTATAGCATATCTTGATTTCAGCAGAGCATTTGATACAGTTTTACATACAAAAATAATCCTCTGATAGAGTACAATATTGGGGATACAATATTGACCAAATAAAAAAAAAAAAAGAATTAATGGTGCTTATTTCAGAAGATTGCAAAATGAGCAGAGATTTTGACATAGCTGTGGGGAAAGCAAATAGGACTAGAATGGATCACTAGAGGAATAGTCAGTAGGAGAAAGGAGGTCCTGATTTCCTTATATAGTTTTTTAGTTAAACCATATTTTAGAATACTGTGTCCAATTCTGGACATCTCACTTACAAAAGGATATTGATATATTGATAAGAATCGGTCCAGAGACAGGTAAAAACAATGGTGAAAGATCTAAGGAATAAAACATATCGGGAGAGAATGCAAGCAATTATTATGTACAGTCTTGAGGAAGCAAGGGAAAGGAGGTATGTGATTGAATCCTTTAAGTACATTAGAGGGGAATAAAGTTCAGGAGGGCAGTATTTTAAGCTAAGATTAAGGCCTCATGCACACGGACGTTTTTACAGCCGCTTTTTTGAGCGTTTTTTGCAGCTTACAAATGCCTGTCTATGTTAGTCTATGGCTTCATGCCCACCTAGGCGTTTTTGAGCTGCAAATGGCATAGGCGTTTTTAAGCTGTAAAAAAACCCCAGGACCAGTGCGTTCCGTGGCACGGCGCTAGAGCTGTAAAAACGCAAAATGTGCAAAAACGCTCAAAAGCGCCGATGCGGCGTTTTTTTGCTCCAAAGGGAGTGCATGTAGCTGAGAGATGTGTTTTTATTTAAAAACGCTGCTAAACGCGCAAAAACGCTAATGCAAAACGCGGTAAAAATCGTGTTTTTTAACGCCGCTTTTCCCAGGCGTCGGACCTAGCTTTACAGCACGTTTTTTAAAACATCCATGTGCATGAGGCCTAAGAACTTGCAGACATGACCTCAAACTAGCAGGGGAAAAGTTCAATACTAACCTTAGAGAGTATTATTTTACAAAAAGAGTAGTTGATGCTTGGAACAGACTTCTACAGAGGAAGTGAGTCAGCCAACCGTACATGACAAGAGTTTCCCATGCTTGGGATAAACATAGGTTTATACTCAAAATACGCTTTTTAAAAGATAAAAAAAAAGAAAGACAAAAACAGAATCCCCTTACAGGGATCATAGGATAGATACCTAAAATATAATCATTTGAACAACTGCCATAAGAGATCCAAGATGTTTTTCTTTTTAAGAAATGGTAAGTATTGATAGAATGAATTGAACAGAGCTTCTTTTATAATATTTTTATTTTTTTTAATTTACTTAATCTCAGTCAGATGTTTGAAAATGGTGCATTCTCTGGTTAAGATTTTAAGGCTGCATTCACACCCGAGCATTTTCAGCTCGTAAAATACCTGAAAAAACGCCTGAAAAACGCCCAACAAGCAAAATCCCATTCATTTCAATGGCACCTGTTCACATCTGAGCATTTTGTCACCTGAAGCAAAACGCTTGAAAAATGCCCTAAGTTTAGAAAAAATCGCGGCAAAAAACGCAGCAAAATTGCTGTAAAAACGCAACGAATTCGCTGTAAAAACACGCGACTTTGAAATATTCAGGTGTGAATGCAGCCTTACTCAGCAGTTGTTATTCAGTGAGGCAGAGCTACTCTGGTAAAATACAGATAAACACAAGATTTGTTGTACAGTAAAGTTAATATGGTACAACAAGCATGTAAAATGTGAATTACATAGATTACATGACTTTAGGGGAAAGATTACAATAATCTTCAATATGTACTCACGCCCTTTCTATTTTTGGGATTGTGTTGAGGTTGAGTATGATATAAGTACCTTTAAATACATTTACAACTGTTGCATCACCTAAAATGTTATTCCCTGTGAAACTCTTCACTAAAAAATGGCTGACCCTTCCTTTTTTTACAGGGCTTTATGATGGAAAACCGAATACCAGGTTTGAAATGTGACTCTGATGTCTTTGTCACATTTGAAGGTGACAACGTTGTTATGCTACAGGTGAATGATTTGCCTTTATTACTGGTGCTTTGTGATTTCTAAATGTTCACTTATGTCATATAAAGTATCTTGATCCAGCAAGGAGTAATTAACTCTAGATCATGTTTTTACTTATCTACATAAACTTTAACATCACAGCACAGGTTTGTCAGGGTGGAGTTAAAGGAGAAGTACAGCCAAAGCTCGTTTGGCTATACTTCTCCTGAACTGCACTCTTGTGACCTGTTTTCAGCAGATAGCGGGCTGAATCCTGCTGTCAGCTGATTTCACAGAGCCCGTCCAGGATGGGGAAAAATCGTAACCATATGGTCGGGATCCACCCACATGCTTGGACCGGCACCCATCTCAGGCTCTCAGGAAGGCTGAGCCTAAGCCCGCCACTCCTGCCCCCTCCACAGCCCAGCACTCCAGTGAGCGAAGGGGGGCAGAGCAGATAACAGTGACTGACAGTTACTAGCTCTCTGCTCACGGAGCTCTGAGAACTGAGCGATCAGCTGTGTGTGATCATTCGGTTCTCAGTCTTAGAGCCGGCAGGGGACAGATGCAGGATCAGACCGATGCTGCATCCACCTAGGTAAATATGATTCTTGAAAAAAAAAATGCTAAAATTCTATTGTAATTTGGAATATACAGGAGGGAGATTTTAGTACCACAGTATTGAAGGGGGAAATGTTTAGTATACATTTAGACGTTCTAACTGAACACAAATCTATGGAACTGCATCCAAATTGCGCAGTCTACACGTAATGTTCCCAACTAGTCTTTGAGACAGTTGTGTGTATTTCAATCTCTGAATGTTCTGGAAATTCAAATAACCCATAACTTCTATAATGTACAGTGCACAAAAGCCTGGTTGCACAGACAAGTTGTTATTGTAGAATTTGGGAGATTTATTAACAATTTGGGTATTTTATATTGCGGTACTGGTTCTGCTAGGCATGAAGCATCAAATTTGGTCTCTACACAAAGTAGAACAACAGATAAAACCATTACTCTTACTATTTGAGGAGTTACTTTTATGTTTCTTAGATAAAATATCTGTCCAAAATACCAAGCCATTGACTCTGATTTAAAGCACTTGTGCAAGATAAAGGAAAACCTGCAAACATGGCCTGTTGGGGGTACTTGAGGACTGAGGTTGAGAACCACTGCTCTAAATAATACACAAATCTGAAAAGACTGTGAATGGGTGTTTGCACCAAGGGTTCATTTACACTGGCAGCTTGGGGGGGGGTAAAAAAGGCTGTTTACAGCCCCCTGACTGGCCATCTTGACTTAACACTCCCCCTACACTCTCGATTGTGGGCGTGCAAAGTGGTAGAGATCCACTCTATGGAAAGTATCTTTGCAACCCTAAAGGGCAAAGAATAGAAATTTAAACACAAGTGTCTCTACTGGTCTCTGTATACGTGTTCTGAGGAATATGGCTTAGTCCTCGTAACGGAGGGGTAGGGTCCAAGACCCACATAACATCCCTTTCCCTCCTCCCTCTTCTGTCCACATATCCTCCCCCCATTCTTTTCTTCTCTCTCTCTCTCTCTCTCTCTCTCTCTCTCTCTCTCTCTCTCTCTCTCTCTCTCTCTCTCTCTCTCTCTCTCTCTCTCTCTCTCTCTCTCTCTCTCTCTCTCTCTCTCTCTCTCTCTCTCTCTCTCTCTATATGACTCTGTATTTGCTCTCTTAGAGGTCCCATAGATGGTGGTTTTGCTTTTTTCTGGTTTCTATTTAATGAGGAAATTGCTCAGAAGAGAAAGACATGGATCTGACTGGTTGTCGCTGTTAAGTTATGTCTGCAGTGGTGCACATACAGAGTGCTGTTTACCAGGTACTATGATTGTTTTGTTCCTCCGCCATTGTAGACTGCCCTGACACATATATCTTGGGACCCTGCAAAATAAAGATTTTAGCTTGAAACTGCCGCTAACCCCTTTAAGCCTTGGTGGGTGGTGCAAAACATGTCGGAGGCCATGGCCTGAGGAATTGCATTGACTGAGGCTTTTATACATCCTAGTTAGGGTTGTCCTGATACCACTTTTTTAGGACCGAGTACAAGTACCAATAATTTTTTTCAAGTACTCGCCAATACCGATTACCGATACTTTTTTTTTAATGTCACATGACAGTGTTTTTTTTTTTTTTAAACAATGCTTTCTTCTTTTTTTTTTCTTTTTTTTAGGGGGGGGGGGGGGGAGGGGGTGAACGGTGTCTGTGTTTTTTTTAATTTACATTTTTATTATTTTTTACAATAATATTTTTTTTTATTATTTATTGCAATATGTGTTTTTTTTTGTGTTTTTTTTTTTAATCAGCCCTGTTGGGGGGCTTTGGTGAGATATCAGGGGTCTTAACAGACCCCTGATGTCTCCCCCTTGAGACAGAGAAAGAGACCGAGGATAGAGATTCCCCACTCCCTTTCTCTGCAGCCTCAGCTGCACTGAGAATGGAGAGAAGACAGCAGCTCCTCTCCATTCATAAACTGAGACATCGTAATCACAGGAGGTTACAATGTTTCAGTTATGTGAATGGACAGAGTCAGCTGACTCTGTCCATTCACAAAGGAAGGAGGAGGACATGGAGGAGGACATGGAGGGGGCAGCAGAACGGAGGGGGGCAGCAGAACGGAGGGGGGCAGCAGAACGGAGGGGGGCAGCAGAACGGAGGGGGGCAGCAGAACGGAGGGGGGCAGCAGAACGGAGGGGGGCAGCAGAATGGAGGGGGCAGAGGGAGAGAGAGAGGGACAGCGGAACGGAGGGGGACAGCAGAACGGAGGGGGGCAGCAGAACGGAGGGGGGCAGCAGAACGGAGGGGGGCAGCAGAACGGAGGGGGACAGCAGAACGGAGGGGGACAGCGGAACGGAGGGGGACAGCTGAACGGAGGGGGCATGGGGGATGCAGTGACAGTCAGCAGTGATCGCGTGTGAGGGAGTTACAAGCACCGATCACCGCTGTATATCACTAAAGCAGCTGAAAGCCGCGGGGGGAGAAGCTTGTAACTCTTGCACGCGCTGATCACTGCTGACTCTCAAGGTATTGGGAAGCATCGGGAGCATTTGCCTGAGTACAAGTACTCGGGCAAATGCTCGGTATCGGTGCCGATACCGATACTAGTATCAGTATCGGGACAACCCTAATCCTAGTATACATCCATACTAGCATCGGCTATGGTAAATGGCAGTTTCGAGCTAAAATGTTCATTGCTCATTGGATACCGTATATACTTGAGTATAAGCCAAGTTTTTCAGCCCATATTTTAGGCTGAAACACCCCCCCCCCGGCTTATACTCGAGTGAGGGTGCCCATCTGCAGCCGTACCTTTGATTACTAAAACAGCGGGTGTCTCCTGCTGTGTTATGCAGTCTGTTCGGCCATCCATTGTAGCAAAGCCCCGCCTCCTCCTCGTCCGTGATAGAGGAACACTGATACAATGCTGGGAAACTGTATCAGTGTTCAGTCTATCACTGACGAGGAGGAGGTGGGGCTTTGTTACAATGGACGGCCACTGAACAGACTGCATAAAACAGAGGGAGACATCCGCTGTTTTAGTAACCAAAGGTACGGCTACAAATGGGCACAGTGAGGCTGCAGATGGGCATTGTTTACCCAGTAGCTGCTGCATTTTCCCACCCTAGGCTTATTCTCGAGTCAATAAGTTTTCCCAGTTTTTTGTGGTAAAATTAGGTGCCTCGGCTTATATTCGGGTCGACCTATACTCGAGTATATACAGTAACTTTTTTTTAAGCTGGTATCCCTACTATCCTGAGCGCCAATGGGGCTCTACACCTCAGCCTGGAGAGGCACCACCAAGTACTTATGGCCTTAGAGCCCATTCACACAGGGGCAACTTTGGATCCGACTTCAAGTCGCCCCAAGTCGCCCCTAGTCGCCTCAAGTCGCGCTACACGAAAAAATCAATGTAAGTGAATAGATCTGTCTTAATGCACACTACTGCAGTCGCTCCGACTTCAGAAAAGGTTCCTGTACTACTTCAATCCGACTTGAAGGCAACTTGTACCCATTGATTTCAATGGAAGTTGCCTCCAAGTCTGATCACTGTTCATACTGAGGCAACTTTACAGGAAACAGAAAAGAAACAGAAAGTAATTTCCTCCACTAAACAGCCAGCCCCCTCCTTCTCACACACAGCCGATAAGCTCTGATTGGCCACTTGTAAAGTTCCCTGTCCTGAAGGCGACTTCAAGTTGTGTTGTAAGTTGCCCCAAGTCGTGCTGTGATTCATACTCAAGTCGTGTCCAAGTTGCCTCCCAAAGTCGTGCTGGAAGTCGTGTTGCCCCTGTGTGAATGGGCTCTTAGAGCCCATTCACACAGGGGCAACTTTGGATCCGCCTTAAAGTCGCCCCAAGTCGCCTCAAGTCGCGCTACATGAATAAATCAATGTAAGTGAATGGATCTGTCTTATTGCACACTACTGCAGTCGCTCCGACTTCAGAAAAGGTTCCTGTACTACTTCAATCCGACTTGAAGGCAACTTGTACCCATTGATTTCAATGGAAGTTGCTTTCAAGTCTGATCACTGTTCATACTGAGGCAACTTTACAGGAAACAGAAAGTAATTTCCTCCACTAAACAGCCAGCCCCCTCCTTCTCACACACAGCTGATAAGCTCTGATTGGCCACTTGTAAAGTTCCCTGTCCTGGAGGCGATTTCAAGTTGTATTGTAAGTTGCCCCAAGTCGTGCTGTGATTCATACTCAAGTCGCGTCCAAGTTGCCTCCCAAAGTCGTGCTGGAAGTCGTGTTGCCCCTGTGTGAATGGGCTCTTATTCTTTAAATAAAGAATATAAAAAAAAAACATTCCTTGCATTCGGTAGGTGGTAATGCCAATCAAACAATACCCATTCAAGTAAATGGGACTCCTTTGCAACTGATTCTGATTCGCAGGATTGTGGTACATGAGCTTTCAATGGGTAAAAAAGGTGTCCAGGAGGTTACATGTCAACTTCAAGCTGCCTGCCAACTGCCCTCCACCACGGATCGCTTTTTAGAGGGCACGACACATGTGAAAATGAGGCCTAGCTCTGTAAGCTTTATTGCCAGATTTAGCTAACCCATATCTTCTAGTGAGAGCATTGTGTTTGATCTGCAAAAGCCTGTATGCCAGCCTGTTTGAGCACAAAATGTATTGAGTAGATATCAGGAACAAGGTTTCTCACCAGCCTGTAATTTGTGTGTTGTTGCAGCTTGGATATTACTTGTGAGCATGTTGGTTAATGTTGTTTCCTGTGTCCTGATTGGGGAGCTTTGAGTTCTCAATTTGCCAGAAGACATGTGATGGAGGGTGGTACCTTGCTTATCACTTGACCTTCATTGTCCTTGCACCCTTTGTTCCCCCTTCCTTGACATAATAGAATAAAGCTAATAATGTCTGTATTACTTATAGTGTGTGGGGACAATAAGGACACTACAAGTATTTAGAATGATTCACCCTTTTATTTAGAATTGCTGACATGCTGCAATTATTTATAGCTATTACTGCATGTTGTATCTTGTCAGACTTTGTTCCAATTGCTCTGTCATGTTACACAAATGAAACTAAATTAATAAATACTTATCAGTAAATTCGTTATTTTAAAGAATGGTATTTTGTGGACATATATGGTTAATACCGAAAAAGTGCATGTGAGGTTTTGAAAAAAATATCAACATTTACCAATTGAAAGCTATAGAAATGATTAATTTACATTAAAACATTCTTAGACAGGCTGTAAGGAAGACTGTGTACAACCCTTGCATGCCAAGGACATGGAATTTGTGTTAAAGGAGTATTGTCAACATGTAAATCGTTTTGATGTTGTCAGCGATTACGGTAATTTACGGCTTTAGTAAATAGGGAAGGGTGTACGTTTTTACACAACATTTAGTGCTTACAACTAAAAAAGCAGGACATTATGTTACATTTGCATACCCAAACTAAATTAATACATGAAGAAAGCAGAGCTACATAAATATCCCAAGGGGTGTGTACATACTGCTCCAGGTACATAATAGCACACTTGGCGTGAACAAGTAAAACCATCTTATGTATTCACCTTTACCCAATACTGGTTTTAAGATGGTATCCTTTAAATATAATGCCAGATTTAGATCATAGCAAAAAAAAAATTATTACTGTACATTTGGGGAGTTTGACCTACATGAAAACCTAAAGAGCCAGCCCACCTAAAGCTGGGCATTAGTTTAATGTTTGTAAGTTAAGCTGGGACAGGGACCGGCCGAGATTCGATCCCTCGACTTAAGTACAACCAGCCGGTCAGATTTTTTTACATTAGCTGCTATAGCTGCTAACAGTAATCATGCCTCCCTGTCACCAGAACACAATAGCTTTGTGGAAGGCATGCCCCCATCAACACAGTCAGTGTCGATGGGGGCATTGAGTACTTTACTTTTCTTCTACCCATGGTGGAAGGAATGGAAATCGAGTCATCTATGGGCTGGTTTACTTGCAGACTGTATTTTTAGTTTCCCAAAAGCCTGCATTAGACAAAGGGGTGCAGGGTTTTAGACACTTAGGGCAAAATGGCCTAAATTTCTCTCTTATCAATCATTGCTCAGTCAGAATACACTGATCTGCGCTGCAGCCATTGGCTGCATGTGCTGATTGATTGCTGGTTTTCCAGCAGGACTGTTCGACCGATGCCGGTCCTTAGACTAGCTTCTGTTGAACAGCAAATGATTTTAACGAATATACTTTAATTATCAATGTGTGCATCAATTAATATTTTCTTCCACTTGTGCCATAAATACTGTATTCTTTCTGCAACGTTTTTATGAATCACTCCAATTTGTATTGTGCTAAACCAATCACCAACATTCCAATACTCTCAATTTGTGGCTTGATCCAATAAAAATCAGAGGTCTTGTGTTTTCCCTTTAAACAGGGTAAGATATGTCAGAAGTGCCGTTCCCCTCCTGTATACAGATGTCATTCAATCCACCTCCATCCACAGGAATCCTTGTATATGGTTGTATATTAGAAGCTCAAAAAAGGAGTGTGTGTATATATATATATATATATATATATATATATATATATATATATATAATTAGTGCTCTCCATATATTTAAGAGTATTTTTATTCAAAATAAAGCCCAAAGTGCATATCAGATTACATGCAAGATGGAGGCCCGAACACTTTTTGTTTGCCGCGTGATGTCATCGGCTCCTCCCAATTGCTTGTCACATGTGGGAACACATAGAGTATATGCAGCAGTATCTGGGTGTATAATCAGATACACATCTTTCTTGAGGCAATTTGCACGTTCACATTCATATATATTGCTTTCACAACAATTTTGGTGTCACTACACTCTCACTATAGTGATTGCGCTGGGCAGCAGTACACATGTACCAAAACTTGTTCCTGCTGATTTGACCGAATTTCAGTACATGTATACCCAGCTTTAGTTCCCCTCTTACACCTTTCCTTACTCCGAACCTTAATAGCAAATCTTTTTATTTTAATCATATAGTACAGTACACAAGACTTGTATTCATAGACCATGGGATATACTGCTACCTTTTGCTAGTACCACCCCCAGAGCATATCCATATAATCCCACCCATTCCGTGAGGCTCCGGCGTTTTGCTATTATCCTAAGATTATTTTCTTTTTCATCTGAAACTTCTATCAACATCTGACTGATAACTACTTTGCCCTATCTAGCAGATTGCTAATCATGTACATTCAGTGTATACCTCGGAACTGTACCCAAACTCCACTTGTGGGGCCAGCCTGTAATGTGCTCTTCAGGCACTGGAGCCTGCGATAAGTGCACACCTTGGCACAAAGTGTGAAGTTAGCTGTAGAATATGTCAGGTAATGCCTGAACGATTATTTAGTCAGCTAAATAGATCGAATCACAGTGCCTCCAATACAAGAATAATTGAACTGACTTAATTAATTTGAGTTAATTTTAGTCAAGTAGAATTGTTTAAGAAAAACTCTTTAAGAAAACACAAAAGATCAATGTAAGTATAGACTAAGCTATTCAAAATAAATATATATATATATATATATATATATATATATATATATATATATATATTATTACACAGTGTCATAAGGGCTTCCTTATGACTTTCAATAGAGTCTATGAACTGACTTACAGTATATTATGCAAGTGCTTTTAGCTAGTGAAACTGTTACAAACAGTTAATTTCTTTAAGAGGGGTCTCGTCTTGTGTTTCTTTCTCAAAGCTTGAGACACCGGTGAGTCACTTAATGAAGTCATGGTGTTAATTTGTTGTGTCCACAAATTTACCTGGTCACACATACAAGGTGTCTTCACATTCCACATTTATGAGACCTGAAAATCATTGTAAATATTGGTCAGTTTGTCTTTGGTTGCAGGTGTTGTGGGTATACCAGAAACCCATTGTCTGATACTAGGGTTACACCGATACCGATACTAGTATCGGTATCTGTGTTAATACCAAGCATTTGCCCGAGTAATGATACTCGGGCAAATTCACCGATGCTTAATCCGATACCTGCGCAGTCAGGGGTGATTGGTGCGGCGCTGAGGGGGGCTCCAGTCTGCCTCCGATCCCCCTCTGTGCTCTAGCGGTCCCTCTCCATGCTCCAGCCCCGCTTCGTGCTCTGGTCCCCCTCCGTGCTCCGGGTTCCTTGGTCTCCCCCTGTGCTCCTCGGTCTCCCCCTGTGCTCCTCGGTCTCCCCCTGTGCTCCTCGGTCTCCCCCTGTGCTCCTCGGTCCCCCCCTGTGCTCCTCGGTCCCCCCCTGTGCTCCTCGGTCCCCCCCTGTGCTCCTCGGTCCCCCTCTGTCCTCGATCTGTCAGGATGGAGAGCAGAGGACGGAGCCGGTAAATATGTCATTTAACAGCTCCTTCCTTTTCCTAATGAACAGAGTCAGTGATCACTGACTGTTCATTCATAACTGTCACTGAGCATCATAAACCGTGCTTCGGTTTATGAATTGAGAGGAGCCGCTGTCTCCTGTCCATTCATTTCGGTGCTGCTTAGGCTGCAGAGAAAGGGACTGGGGAATCTCTGTCCTCAGTCCCTTTTCCCTGTCTCAAAGGGGAGATGTCAGGGGTCTGCTAAGACCCCTGATATCTCACCAAAGCCACCCCCCAACAGGGCTAATAATAAAAATAAATAATAATAATAATAAAAAGAATTGTACTAAATATTGAAAAGGTTAAATTGTATAAAATAAAAAACACACTGACACCATCCACCCCCCACTCCCCCCCCCCCAAAAAAAAGAAAACATTGTTAAAAATGGAAATAAAAAATTGTAAGAAATAATAATTTGTAAAAAAAAAAATTGTAAAAAAAAACTACTGACACAGTCCACGCGTCATCAGTGCTGCATATTAGTGCCACTGTCACATTACATTAAAAAAGTATCGGTAATCGGTATCGGTGAGTACTTGAAAAAAAATATCAGTACTTGTGTCTTAAAAAGGTGGTATCGGTGCAACCCTACCGGATACTACAAGGGCCTTGACTTTAGTGAATTGTCTACACTTTGTAGACCAGATTGCTCCAGTTGAGAAAAACAGAATGTCTTGTGGTGGGAACGTCAAACTTAAATGAAGATATTGGTCTCTGATTATTTGGAAGCTGTTTTAGACAGTCCAAATTTAAACAATGATAAAATTTATATAATTTTTTTTTCTCATAAAAAAGTTCTGACAAGTGCTATACAGGTCCAGGGCCATAATCCAATTCTATGCTTCCCAGACCTTGAAGATCCATACAAGGGTATGCCGACCAAGTAAAGCACAGCCTGGACCTTTAATAGGCCCAGCATCATGGATAAGGTAAGGCAAGGTTTTTTTTTAATGTTCCTGGCTTTTATTAACACTATCCGCAAGGCATAGCACATTATGTGGTTTAGTGGGCAGAGTGTTCAGTTTATTGTGGTAAGCCCTGCCATTTTGTCTCTAACGCTTCTCGACATCTGGCCTTAGTGTCAAAACAATGGGAACTGCGTCATGTCTTTCAAATGACTTTTTCCACCAGCCTGTTCAGCCAAGAATGCACGCAGTAAGTTGCTGCATTCTTGTGGCGATCTACAAAGACACAACCACAGGAATTCGGTCATCGTTTGGGCTATACTGACTCCTTCTGCAGACATGAAAAATCTATTCCACACTTCTGGACTGTGAGAACCCCACTGAGGATCCCCTCTCTAGCAATGGTGAATCACAGGCGCAAGGGAGCCGAGGTGAAAGCATCAAATATAATGCACTCTGCTGATGGCCTACGAGGAACAGGAAACACCACTCAAGGTGATAGCTGTTCCCCTTCAATGCAATGTCCGTGGATGCAGGGATCTGTGAGGTTGTATTTTTCATTCAACCCCTTGTAGTCTGCTACTCCTACGTGTTCTACCTCTATCCAAATAAAAGGATTTTTCATTCCCCCCAAGCGTCAACCTCAAAACCAAAGTAGGTGTTTATGAGACCAATATCGTCTTTTTTTTTACCTGAAGTGGTCTCCTCTTTCCATCTAAATAAAGACATAGTCCTCCTTCCATCTGTCCTGCCCCAAAACATGACAAGGAAACTACCTTACATTATTTGAATGTCATTAGGGCTTTTAGTGTCTACTGAGCCATGGCCCCCTTTCAGAAAACTGATTCACTTTTTCTTCATCCTGAATGTTCTTGTACACCCTCTTTACCACTGCCCCATTGCCAGATGGATCAGAAACTAATTTCCAGAGCCTACACCCTTAAGGAAAGAGTTCCTCCCTTTCCAATCAGAGCTCAATCTACCAGGGCTGTTGATGACTCCTGTTTTTTTTTTTTCAAAACAAGCATCTGTATCTCAGATTTGCAAGGCTACCACGTGGTCCTCTGGTAAAACATTCTCCAAGTTCTACCAGGTGGGTGTTCAGGCCTCAGCTGATGTAATTAAGGTCACAGGGTGCTTCAAGCTGTTATTTTAATATTTTTTTTTTTGTTGGAAGTTCAATGTTGCTATGTTGTTCACTCCTTGGTTGTATTGCCTAGATATGTCCCAAAGTCTATGAATACAAGTCCTGTGCCCTGTATTGTATGATTAGGATAATAAGAAATTAGACTTTCCTGTCAATTCTTTATCTTGGAGTACAGGACACAGGTCCCTCCCCATTGTGCTTTGATCACTCCTTTTTGCTTGCTAAAAAACTAAAGTCTCATGGAGTGGGTGGGGTTATATGGGTCCGTCCTGGGGGCAGCCCTAGCAACATTTTTTGGACGGTGTCCAATTACCTAAATGTAGCAGCATATAATTTGAGGTCTATGAATAGGGTTCTGTGTCCTGTATAGTACTCTATGATAAGGATATCACAAGTCAAAATTCTTATTTTATTCCATTTTGGATAGAGTAAGGGAGGTTTATAACCTCTGTCAATTTTTGGGGGGGATTCCCGTTCACTTCTCAGCCACTACAAAAAGTAAGCGGATAGCCTTGATCAGTCACCAAGGTCACCAAAACTAGTATCCCCAGTGGTCTATTCCTGTTCTAGTGACCACTCAAATTTACACTTTCAGTGATAACAGTCACCAGGACAAACTGAAAGGGTGAATCTCTATAGTAGGGACACAAATAGCAATAAATACTTGACAGGAGTTGTACTCCCTCTCTACTCTATCCAAGACAAAAACATTTTTTTGCCTTCAGTTATACTTTAACATTGACTCTACCTTCTAAAATGTACAATCTATCCTCTAAGAGCCCTTTCCCACCGGGCAGCCCATAGCGTCGGCGGTAAAACGCCGCTATTTAAAGCGTCGTTTTACTGTCGGATTAGCGGTACATTTCGTCCGCTAGCGGGGCGCTTTTACCCCCTGCTACCGGCCGAGAAAGGGTTAAAACCGCAAGCAGTGCGCCGCAATAGCGGCGTTTTGCCGGCGGTAACCCAGCGCTGCCCCATTGATTTCAATGGGGAGCAGCGGTGGAGGAGCGGTAAATACAGCGCTCCTTCACCGCTCCAAAGAAGCTGCTGGCAGGACTTTTTTTCCCGTCCTGCCAGCGCAGCACTCCGGTATGAAAGCCCTCAGGCTTTCACACTGGAGACAATGCTACAGCTGTTTGAGGGAGCTATAGCGCCTGCAAAACGCCCTCGGTGTGAAAGGGGTCTAACACTAAAAGATAAGGCTTGACCTGACCCTGAAAATGAGCCTTCCTTAACACCTGAAGTTTTAAATTGAAACCACTAAAAGTGGAACTTTTGCTTAAAAAAACATGCACGCAGCCATTTTATTACAAAAGAGAAATACTATGGTGTTGATTTACTAAAGGCAGATGGTCTATTCTCTTTGCTATAGAGTTTTCACTTTGTAAGGAATTTTAATCCATTTATGCCTCGTTTCCACTGAGTGGATCGGTTCAGGTCGGTACAGTTTGAATGGCCTAGAATGGTCCGGTCTATTCTGGTGAGCGTTTCCACTGCAAGTGGGACCACAAGGGGCCATACAGGGTTTAGAAAAAATGCCTCAGCATAGCACAGCCGAGGGTTTTTTGTCAGCCAATCAGTGGAATGTATCGTAGCTCCGCCCTAACCGAATGAATGGAGCAGTACGGTTTGGTTGTATGGGCCGCTTTCATAATGGAAACACCCAGAATAGCGTACCGTACCGAACCGATCCGCGCAGTGGAAACGAGGCATTAGTTAGTCGCTGAGAAGTATAAAAATAGGTCCACCTGCTTACAACAAGGTCTGGAATTTTGGCTGTTTACTTTTGAATTGTCCTAAACTTATTTATTTTTGAATATTATATTAGAAAACAGATCCCAATTTTAGGTCATTGGGTTAAATTTACTAATCAAGTTAGGATAGTTCACTTATAAAAAGTGAATGTTCATATTTGAAAATGTATGTTCACATTTCAAAGAAAGTGGTCACTTAGACCTGGTACACATGGGCCAAATATCGGCCGGTTCAACAGAAACTGGCCGACATTCGATCTCTGTGTACAGCAGCCTGTCTGACAGAGGCCAGCCAAACATCCGGCTTCTGTCAAAGGGGCATGCCAGAAAAACATCTGTAGATCGGCATCTGATCAGGTCTCTCAGCCAATGGCTGTGAGTGCTGACCGCTGTGTTCTGGCAGGTGGAGGGGCAGCCCCCCTGTCAGAACACAATAGCTCAGTGGGGAAAAAAAACTGAGAAGCTTGCTGTACTAACTACCCGATGTTAGTACATCGAGCTCCTCAGTTTTTTTTCTTTCAGCCCGCTGGGTTGAATAAAAAAAAAACTGATATGCCCTGTACACAAGGTCGGATTTTCCGACGGAAAATGTGGCATAGGACCTTGTTGTCGGAAATTCCGACCATGTGTGGGCTCCATCACACATTTTCCATAGGAATTTCTGACACACAAAGTTTGAGAGCTTGCTATAAAATTTTCCGACAACAAAATCCGTTGTCGGAAATTCCGATTGTGTGTACACAAATCCGATGCACAAAGTGCCACGCATGCTCCGAATAAATAAAGAGACAAAAGCTATTGGCTACTGCCCCGTTTATTTTCCCGACGTACGTGTTTTACGTCGCCGCGTTCAGAGCAGTCGGATTTTCCGACAACTTTGTGTGACCGTGTGTATGCAAGAGCCAAAAATCCATGGATTTTGTTGCCGGAATGTCCGATCAATGTCCGACCGTGTGTACAGGGCATTAGTGTGTACCAGGCTTTACTTTACTGAGCAAGGTGCAACACATGATTGGCTATTCAAAGTAAACACAGCTTATCCTTATATACTAAGTGGACATTCACATACAAACCACCTAGCTTTAAAATAAATAAGTCAGAACAGTCTTGAGGCTAATTTACTACATAATAGTGACAGCATAATTTTGCTTTTGAAGTGGTATTAATATGTCAGAGGTCATTTGTTTTGTTTGACTTTTATGCAAATATTGTGGAAGGTCTGTATGAGTCATTGTGCCTTGTGTAATTATTATACTTTAGTGATTGAGAACTTATAGAATTTCCAACATTTTTTTCATTAAAAATAGTATTTCTATCTCCTATCTTCTTTGAGAACAAGCACATTACAATGGAATGGTGATCTGAATTAAAAATATTAGTTATTCATATAATTGATAAAGCATCCCTTTCAATTAAATTCATAGGAATTTAACTATACCTACCTATTATTATACAGTGCAAACTAGCAAAAGTATACCCGTTCCAGAGTGGGCATGTTGGAGAATATTACAATCCATGCCTAATACGCGTCTTAGAGAGTATGAGAGCAAGTAGTATATGTAGGGGAGAAGTGGAGAAGGTACAACAGTGCATAGTACATACATTGGAGGAGAGTGGAGGATATGACAGCAGGCAGTTGTGCTGTGTAGGAGTGCAGATGGTAAAGAAGTAGGCAGTGTCTTGAGAAAAGGAGTGTGAAGAGTATGAAAGCAGTTGCAGAGGGTATGACAGTGGGCAGTATGTGCAAGGGAGTAGTATAGAGGTAAAACCGGTGATGGTATGTGCTGGAGAGAAGTGTGGAGGATGAAGCAGTATGTGCAGGATAGATGTGCAAGGGGTATTACTGTGCACTTAGTTATCTTTTTTTATCTTAATTGTATAGTACAGGATACAGGCAAAGTATTCATAGATGAAATTAAAGGTGAAACCTTTAAGCTGCACACCCTGGATACAATAGTTCTAAATATAACCAATCAAATAAATCAATCTAGAGCAGCTCGTAGTATAACCAAAGGTCAAGAATAATGAAATGAAAATTAATAATTAATTTCATACCGCGCTCAAATGTGTATAAACGATAAAAACAAAAATAATAATACAATCAAATAGTGTTCAAATATGAATGTAAATTTTCAACAATAAAGTACATAAACCACTACCAACAAATCTTCAATCAAGTGCACAGTGATGAATAAATTCAGTGACAGGAAATAGAAAGTGCCGTCTTCCACCAGTTTTAGGCAAACATCCTACTCACCAGATTGATCAGACACCCATGACAGGTGTCAGTTTAGCAGAAAGGTAAATCAAGATGTATTCACCAATGCAGACGCCTTTCACCAGCGATGTAACCAGACGGGATTCATAAGTAAGGGAAAAAAGAACTCCCCCTCATAGCGTAACTTGTAGCCATTTATTCGTAAAAATTAATTCCAGTAAAAAAGCACATAAAATGGAGCCGGCACGTCGAGCTGCGTTCCACCTGCGCTCCAACGCGATGGCGGAAGTAACGTATCACATATTGGGTATTCACTTTATTATTGAAAATTTACATTCATATTTGAACACTATTTGTATTATTATTTTTGTTTTTATTGTTTATACACATTTGAGCGTGGTATGAAATTAATTATTAAAGTATTCATAGACCTTGGGTTATAGCCTTGTATCTTCGGGGATTCTGATCTGGCAAAGCTTTTGAGGAAACACCCCCTGGGGCGTCCCCTATAACCCTTTCCTACTTAATGAGTACTCAGTTTTTTGCTAGCGTCTTATGCTGATGGACCTCTTTTAGCTTGCAGAGAAATCACTCTTAGCTTAACTAGTTTATTATACAGTAAAGCATCAAGGTCAGGTAAGCCAAGGTTATCCTATATCTCTAACTGTAACTGGAAAAACTGGGGTTTGTTTGGAATATATTCACTTTACAGTGTAGACTTTTCAAACTTGGTGCTAAAATTCAGCCTCTTAGGCCCCATTCACACCTGAGCGTTTTGTAGCTTGAAGCCTGAAGCTATAAAACGCTGGAGGGGAAAACATCAATTATTCTCTATGGAGATGGTTCACATCTCCAAAACGCCTGAAGCTCAAAGAAGTTCTGGAACTTTTTTTAGGCAGATTTGGGCATTTTTCTGCTTTTTACATTGGTGACCTTTGACCTGTACAAAATCGCAGAAAAATTGCGTCAAAATCGTGTGAAAATTGCGCAGCTTTCTGCCTGGAAATGCTACGCTCAGGTGTGAATGGGGCCTAAAGCCTCGTACACATGATTGGATTTTCTGACGGGAAATGTGTGATGACAGGCTGTTGGCGGAAAATCCGACCATGTGTATGCTCCATCGGACAGTTGTTGTTGGATTTTCCGCGGACAAATGTTGGATTGCAGGTTTTAAAATTTTCCGCGGACAGTCGCTAGACCTACAAAAGGCTTTCGACTCTGTCTCCTGGTCTTATCTATTTACTATTCTAGAAAGATGGGGCTTTGGCCCCCGATTTTCCGGCCTACTTAAATCATTATATTCTAACCCAGAGGCTAGGATTAAATTACAAGGGCAATTGTCAGAACCCATTAAAATAGCGAGAGGGACTCGCCAGGGATGCCCGCTGTCGCCACTTATATTCGCGATTGCAATTGAATCGCTGGCAATTGCTATCCGTACTAACCCAGACATAGCAGGGGTCAGGTGTGGCCCCAAAATTCACAAATGCGGCTTATTTGCCGATAATCTCATTCTCTACCTTACGTCCCCGATTACTTCCCTCCCTGTGGTCTGTAAACTCCGGGAACAATTTGCCAAGACTTCAGGACTACATGTCAACTATTCTAAATCTCAAGCGCTCAATGTGTCACTCCCAGAGTCACTAGTATCCCGGTTAAAGGCCTCCTTCCGCTTTTCGTGGAGCGAGTCCTCCATACGATACCTTGGTATCAATCTCACACCTAAATTTGAACAACTATACCAGGCTAATTACCCCCCAATCTACAAAAAATTGGAATCAGATCTTAAACAATGGTCCCCGCACAAAATTTCCTGGCTAGGTAAGATAAATTCTATCAAAATGACCCTACTCCCAAGATTATTATATATATTTCGCTCGCTCCCGATTGCCATCAACAAGGATCATCTCCTAGCGTTCCAAAATAAGGTAGTTAAATTCATTTGGGGAAAGTTTGGCCACCGATTGGCAAGACAGTCCTTATATAATCTAAGAAAAAGGGGGGGCCTGGGCCTCCCAAACTTCTTTTGGTACTACCAAGCTGCCAGGCTAGCTCAGCTTTCCACTGTCTATGCTAAATCAGCCAAACCTGACTGGGTAGAAATGGAGAGACAAGCGGCTCCTTCTTTCACGATAGATTTTCTCCTCCGGTGCCCCCCCCACAGACTAGGCCTCCCATCCTATCCCCCTCCTTGTCACAGTCATTGAGAATCTGGGATACGCTTAGGAAGGACCCCTCTCTAGTCTCACAAAGCAAACCTCTGGCTCACGTTTTCCGTAACCCAGATTTCCCCCCGGGCCTAGATATTAAAGCGTTTAGATGGTGGTTGGATAGGGGATTGTATCGGATCGGGAACTATTTTACCTCAGCTGGACCAATTTCTCTAGCCCATTGCATTAAACATCTGGACCTGCCCATGTCGGAGAGGTTCAGATATATGCAACTATCACATTTTCTTCACTCCATCTGGGTCTCTAAGCCGGACCCTCCTCAATTTACCCCATATGAATTATGGTGTGGGCAGCTTCTGGAGCAGAGGGGGGGGGATCTCCATAATCTACTCCTCGCTTGCAACAAACGACAGGAAAACAAAATTCATGCTGGAATGGGAGAAGGATTTTCAGGAATCCTGGGACCTGGAACACTGGCACAAAACCTTCTTTAGATCCTTTAAAGGCATACTAAACATTTCATTAATTGAAGCTAGCTTGAAGGTCATCACTAGATGGTATCTAACTCCCTCCAGACTTTCCATCATGTACCCCTCGGTATCTCCACTATGTTTCCGCGGATGCCACATGAAGGGCACCATGATGCACATTTGGTGGGAATGTCCTAAAATCAGAAGCTTTTGGACTAAAATCTTTCAAATAATCTCTAAAGTCACAGCCCTGACGGTCCCCAGGTCTCCTCTGACGGCTCTTCTCAATCACCAAATTCCAGGGGCACCGAAATACAAGCATAAACTAATATTCTTCATCCTGCTTGGTGCCAAACTCACTTTGGCCAAAGCATGGAAGCTCCCTAAGGTCTCTGTTATAGCAGCAAAACGCAAAATTTCATGGATAATGGCCCAAGAGAAGATGGTGAGTTCCATGCTAGACACCTCAGTACAGTTTGAGAAGACTTGGGAACCATGGGCTAAATACGTCGGAGTGGGTGTTCCCTCACTTAAAGTTAATAGTAATGAATAAACTCAGGAATGGACGGGCAGATGACTAACTCTTATCGCTCTCTCTCTGTCTATCTTTCACCTCTTTTCCTTCTTACCCTCCCCCCCACTTACCTCCTTATCCCCTTACGGGATAACTCGGGTCATGTCCCATGATAACTATAACCGACATCAGAACGTGTGTTAAGTTGATACCGGGACATTTTTTCGTTGCTTTAATTATATACTGATTTCTCTGTATTTAGTTATTTTACCTGGATTAACTCTGGATTGATCTCTGTATCTGGTTTTGAATGATGATAACTCAGACAATCCACACCAGAAGAATAGAAGACATAACTAATACCTTGCCCGACTTGAGGCCTCTAGTAGCAAGATGTGGTCTTCCTCTCCTGACACAGTGAGTTCCCTACTGGGGTATTAGGAGACGAGGTGGTAAATAAAGTCATCAGACATTTAGAGGCCTGTGACGGATTAATAATCGCCTCTTTAAATCACTCAGGTCGCACAAGGTCTTCCTAAAGACTGTCTTCTCCTTGGTGAACATTATTGACCTAGAATTTATTGACTTATTTTGCACATTGAACCTATTTTTCAGCTGATACTCTGAATGTAATGGTATTTCATGTTATCCTTTTGAAAAACCAATAAAACTTTAAAACACAAAATTTTCCGCGGACAAATGTCTGTTGTCGGATTTTTCGAGAATGTGTACACAAGTCCGTCGGACAAAAGCCCAAAGTACAAACACGCATGCTCGGAAGCAAGGACGAGCCAGAAGCAGTCGGTCCTGTAAACTAGCATTCGAAATGGAGAATTAACATTCGTGACGTGGCAAATTATGAAATCTCGAAATTCAGCGCACATTCTCGTCTTCTTTAATGGGATAATAATGAAGCTGCTTTGCCTATGATACTGATGGAGTTATTGCAAACAAATTTTCAAAGGCTTCTTTTTTCTAGTGATATTAAGAATAATATTATTATGCTTTTTTTTTTATTTGGGCAAGTTACCACAACACCATTATCCCGTACTTTTTAAGATTAAAGATACAACTATGTTGGTGTCCCTTGTCAATTTTACATTATATTTTTTTAAATGTAACTGCCTACTCCCAAACTGTCATTTGAAGTAAAACACACAGTATTATTCTCCACAATTTATGTATTGTGCATTAAAAAAAGAAAACAAATAAAATTAGACATGCTATCTGCCAATAGAACTTAATCAAAAAGTACATTCTATGCATCTGAAAATATACTAAATCAAATCATTATTCAACTAAAAAAATGTCACAGCAATAACTCCAAGGCCAATAATAAATAACACGTTATCTCCTCCGATTCCGCAACGTGGCTGGTTGACGAACGGCCATTAAGAAATGAACTGAAAAGCGCAAAATGAAAAGTGCAAAATGAAAAGCACAAATCAACACTCACCAAACTTCTACTAACACAAAATTAGCAGAAGGAGCCGAAAGGGTGGGGCTAAAGAGCTGAAAAACAACGTAGTACGTCACTACATTTGTATTTGTTGGCCGACAATTCCTTGCCGTTTGTATGCAAGACAAGTTTGGGCCAACTAAAATTACAAAACATATGCAGCGCTCCTTATGCCTACAATGTATGAATCAAAATAAACAAGAAATAAAAAATACTATAATAAAGATCACTTATAAAAAGTTCAATGCGACTCCACTACAACGCATGAAAAATGCAAATGATCATTTTTCCTCCGTAAACTTTTTTCCTAGGATTTTTTACCATTTAATATCGTTGTCTTCTCAGATTTGCAAAATGCCTTGAACCATCTCTTGTTTCAGGGAGTAGTTGTGGCAGTAACCTCACGAGAGGTTCAAAGGATTCTATTCAATTTTGTTGACAGTGCCAAAGCCCAGCAAGATTCTTTATCCTATTCTGTACATAAAATCCCTCAACAAATACCTTAAATTTCCAAAATTGTGCATGGAATCCACAAGGTCTGTCATTGCCTCCCTGAGACAGGGGGAATACCTGGCATCCAATATGCCTATCTGCAAATTTTCAATTATCCACCTCGTTAATGCTTTCTGCACTTTGCAGTGGCAAACAGCAATTTCCAGTTTGTCACACTGCCCTTCAACCTATTCTCTGTTCTCAGAGTAACCATAAAGGTCCTAGCACCTATTCTTGCCCTTCTCAGGGCATCCAGATCACAAATTATGTACACAACCTTCTCCAAAAGGACTCACCTCCCTTACAGCTGTCTTCAAATGTCCACAGGAACTTCAGATATTCTCTTTGCCTGGAATACTTGGGTCTGGCCCCGAACACTTATCTCATGCAAAGATTTTCCTTTCAGAGAAGAAAATTCTCTCTCTCAGAACTCATGCTTGAAAATTGAGGTAAAAAAGATTCTATATGACAATCCTAGGCCACATAGTAGCCCTGGGCCCTTCACCCACACATCTTCAGTCTGAAATGTCAGAAATGGAGGACTCTGGATCCTAGCTTAGATTCAAAAACAAACTTACCCCTGTTTTTGGCCACGGCCAAAGATCTTCTATTGTTGGCTTTGGATGCCTTGATAAATCCCTGTTCTTAGTTCAGACTAATCTATGCCATTCCCTCAGGTCAAATTCTACCTCTTTTGCCCAAAAAGAGAGGAAGACGGTGATTGCACCAGATTGTCCCAGAAGAACCTTGTACACAAACATAACACTGGATAGCAAAGATTTTGCCTCCTAAACACTTTTTGGTCAATACTGTATTATAGATTGTTGACTTCTAATCTTGAAAATAACCTGTAATGTAACCTAATTTAACATACCGATTTAAGGAAAACACTTCTATTTTTGGAATTTGCAATACCTGTTGGCTATGCTACACTTAAAAGAAACATACGAAAACATGGAACTTTTGTTGAAGCACATCCAGTACACGAAGTACAACTGAAATATCTGTGGAGATCTAAAAGTAGTGGCTCTACTGGCTAGAATGGAGCTTGGATATATCAAGTCTTGTTGTTACATATGCAAAAGGGATAGCCGTGCAAGAGAGTCGCATTACATTGAAAAGAAATTGATATTCCAAAAGAGCCTCTACTTTGCATAAACCTTAGGCTGATGAAAAATTTTGTTAAAGCAATGAACAAGGAAGGTATAGGTTTTCATTATTTGAGACAGATGTTTACAAGAATAACTGATGCCTAGAATATTGTTGGTCCGCAGATCAGGTATATCATCCAAGACAAGAAATTTAAAGATCAGTTGGTGGGACCAGAGATAATCGCCTAGAAAGCATTCAAGGATGCCATTAAGAGCCCTTGCACACTGGGGCGGTTTGCAGGCGCTATTGCGCTAATAATAGCGCCTGCAAACCGACCCGAAAGTGCCGCTGCTGTGTATCCAGTGTGAAAGCCCCGAGGGCTTTCACACTGGAGCGGTGCGCTGGCAGGACGGTAAAAAAAGTCCTGCCAGCAGCATCTTCGGAGCGGTGAAGGAGCGGAGTGTATACCGCTCCTTCACCGCTCCTGCCCATTGAGATCAATGGGACGGCGCGGCTATACCGCCGGCAAAGCGCCTCTGCAGAGGCGCTTTGCGGTGGTATTTAACCCTTTCTCGGCCGCTAGCGGGGGGTAAAACCGCCCCGCTAGCGGCCGAATACCGACGGTAAAACGCCGCTAATAATAGCGTCTTTTTACCGCCGACACCGCCCCCGTCCCAGTGTGCAAGGGCTCTTAGAAATTTCTTGGCTAATAACAGAGCACCAAACTACATTCAGTTGGTTGACAAATTTCTTACAGCATGCAAAACATAAAAATCTAGGTGCAGTCAGTGACAAACATGGTGAAAGGCTTTACCAGGACATTGCCACAGTATCAGGGCAACTGGAATTCATCGATGCTGGCCGACTATTGACACTGCAGCAAAATGCACTGGACAATGCTAATGAGCAGCAAAACACTTTTAGCCCTGTTGAAATGCAGTTTGTCAGAAACATTATGCGATTAAATACAATCTAGTCATTAAAAGTTAATTTCATATCTCTCAAGATTCTTATTTCCATTATATAGTCATATTGAAATTATATTTGTGTTCAGTTTGAAGGAGTCTATCATAATCGCCAAAAGTTTTCCAGGAAGGAAAAACTTTTGAAAAAATGTGTTGTCCAATGTATTCAGACATCTAGCGGATGACCCCTAGCCTCTTCTCAACAGGCAAAATCCTCTGTCTCAGGGTCCTCTATTCCATCCTGCTTCTTAGAATGTAACTTTAACGTGTTACTAAACCCACAACAGTAAAATCAGTCTGTATATGCAGTAAAGCATTCTTGTTATACTCACTGTGGAACCTAAGGGGTTAATGATCTGCATTGTTTAAAAAGGTTTTAAAAAGGTTGTTCGATCTTGTCTCCTCTGATTATCTCCTTTTTGCACTGACTCCAATATATTTACAGAGCCAGAAGACAGGCTGCACATGCTCAGTTTGGTGTGTATTGTTGAAGAGTTTTCATTTTCTTGGGCAAGTGCATGTAATCAGCACAGAGCCAATCAACACTTCCAGACAGAGAGTCGGGGTCCTGCATTCTCATAGGACAATTGTGGGAGAATGAAAACTCCTCTTACAAGCTTTTACCAGACACCCTTATAAGTCACACGACTGCTCTAACTGCTGATGAAAAAAGATATTTAGCAGTTTATATTTACAAAAAAATTGCATTCCCATGTTCTGTGTACTGTGGGAGACCAGACATAGTTAATGCAGGGTCCTGGGTTTAGTAACACTTAAAGGGCACTGCTTTTGAAGCCCAAGTCTTATGAAATAGAGGGGTTTCTGCGTCTGTTATTCTTACCTTGCTGAAAACAATAAACACCATTTACAGAAAGATCTACAATTGTACCTAAAATATCCCACCCCTTTCCTGACCTGCCGGGCTGCATGCTCGGATAAGGGTCTGGTATGGATTTTGGAGGGGGACCCTATGCCATTTTTTTTTTTGGCATGGGGTTCCCCCCTCAAGATTAATACCAGACTCAAAGGGCTTATTATGGTCGGATCAAAGTTGGATCCTGTCCATTGAAGTCGCATGGAAGTTGGACATAAAGTCCTAGGGCAAAGTCAGATCGGAAGTCATCCGACTTCCATGTCGGAGCAGTGTGAACCTGGCCTAAACAAACCTGTTGCATTGCCCTCCATTGTCTAATTCTGCTGAAATCCCAGGTACCATGCCTGTAACTAATTGTTTATTCAAATGAATGATCGTTAAGATTACAGTGAAAGATTACTTTTTAAAAATCTTTCTCTTTTCTCTAAGAGCCCATTCACGCTATCTCCATTGAGTTGTGTTGACCAGCAACGGTTAATGCAGGCTCAGTTCAAGGGCACATAGAAAACAATTGCTTTCTATGTACCCTGTTCACAACACAATGCTGCATTTAGGTGAGCTGTGGTGTGTTGTATAAAGATGAAGACATGCTGCGTTTTTTGTAACGCACCTCACCACACAGCATGGTGCATAAACTTGAATACAGTATCATCATGTGACACCTCAATAGAGTTAAAAAAGAAGGTAAGCACTGCCTTGCGTTGTAATAACACAATGCACAGCCCCTCATCAACGCTGCACAACAAATACCATTGTTTAAGCATGTGGGCTCCTGTGAACGAGCCCTTTGCTGTCAAATTGTGGTCATTTAGGTTGTATCTGGGTTTGCTCTGATCAGTTGTCTCTTATGGTTTAATAAGAATTAGGCATATCAAACTGACATTGGTTTCCTCCTATGGTTTGTTGGCTGTGGTGCTTGGTCAGTTAAAAAATGAAAATTGATCCAAGCTCCAGTTTTTTCTACAGGTTTTCAAGGCTCATTTTGCAAACATTATTTTACAGTTTCACTCTAATTTCATTGCAGTTAAAAGTTGCAACAATCTAAATAGAGAAAATGAATTGTTAATTTTGAATATCATTTTTTTTGTTAAGTTTACGGACAAGGTTTGCAGCCCTCAGCAAAATGATTGTGGCTCCTTAAAGATTAGTTTGGTGTTCTGTGCCATAAGATTTTGACATGCTTGGCTTATTATACTGTATGTACTTCATGCGTCTTGTGCTGGGTTCCTATCTGTATGTGTATTGTGTTACCAGTGGGGGCAGTATAATCTCAAATATAAAAAAATAAAAATAATTTAAAACAGCAAAATTACATTGCTCTTAGCTAACAAAGTTATAGTAAATAGCCTTGTAATAACAGATCATTTTATAGTATAGAGGTGATTTAAACAATACAATCATATTGAATATGTTAGCCAGCTTTGCCTCAATCATTTACTTAGGGTCCAATTACACAAATGTGATCATTCTCTGTGGAGAGATGATTGAATAAAAATTCAGTGTACATTATGAAGTTAAAAATATTAAGCAAATGGTGTACTGGCTAATGCATGTGGATCTCAAACTTCACTGTCTGATTATGAACAGTTACAGAATGCGTAGTCAGCATTACAATGCATGCTGTGACCTGTAGTACAACAAAAGCCATAGAATGACCCTGATTTTACTTAGCTGTTTAATTATCATTTTCCATTTTATATGTAGTTAACTACTTGTCATCCGGGCAAATTCTGACACTTTGCTCCTACATGTACAAATCTACGTTTTTATTGCCAGAAAACTACTATATATAGTTCTATGTGTGTGTATATGTGTATATATATATATATATATATATATATATATATATATATATATATAGATATATAGATATTTAACCCTTTTATGCCTAAGCCTATTTCTGACATTTGTTGCTTACAAGTTAAAATCCGTATTTTCTCCTAGAAAATTACTTAGAACCCCCGAACATTATATATATTTTTTTAGCAGAGAATCTAGAGAATAAAATGGCGATCGTTGGAATATTTATGTCGCACTGTATTTGGGCAGCGATCTTTCAAACACATTTTTTGGGAAAGAATACACTTTCATGAATTAAAAAAAACTAAACAGTAAAGTTAGCCCAATGTGTTTGTATAATGTGAAAGATGATGTTACGCCAAGTAAGTAGATACCTAACATGTCATGCTTTGAAATTGCGCACACTTGTGGAATTGCAGCAAAATACGGTACCTAAAAATCTCCATAAGCGAAGTTTTTAAAAAAAAAATGAACAGTTACCAGGTTAGAGTTACAGGTCCAGCGCTAGAATTAATGCTCTCGCTCTGATGATCGCGGCGATACCGCACATGTGTGATTTGAACACCGTTTACATATGCGGGTGCAACTTATGTGTGTGCTTTCTTTGCTGCGTGAGCTCGTGAGGACGGGGGCGCTTAAAAATTTTTAATTTTTTTCTTATTTTTTTACCATGTCTCTTTTAAAAGACCCCAAATCCCTCCTTTGCACTTCAAAGTATTCAGATCACCAAAAACGTTGAATTCTGAATACTGTCATTTTTTTTAAATTCGCCGCCATTAGCAGCCGAGTAAACCGGAAGTGACGTTGTGATGTCGCTTCCGTGTTTACACATAGGAGTCTGGAAGGAAGCTGTTTCCGGCTCCCTGCCAGTCTCACTCTAGCCGGTGGAAATGCCGGATCGTGGATGGGGTCTCCCAGTGGATGGGGTCCTTCTGCATAACAGCCAAGCAGCTTTTAGCTGCATCGGTTGTTATCCCTAAGGAGCCAACCGCCCGCTCTAAAAAACGGTACCAGGATGATGCCATCATCCCGGCATAACCCCTTAAAGCCGAGGCCGAAAATGTGCATACGTTCAGTGCTAAGGGTATATATATATATATATATTATATATATTATATTATTATATTATTATACACAGTATCTCACCAAAGTGAGTATACCCCCTCACATTTTTGTAAATATTTTATTATATCTTTTCATTTGACAACACTGAAGAAATTATGTTTTGCTACAATGTAAAGTAGTAAGTGTACAGCTTGTATAACTGTAAATTTGCTGTCCCCTCAAAATAACTCAATGTCTAAACCACTGGCAACCAAAGTGAGTACACCCCTAAGTGAAAATGTCCAAATTGGGCCCAATTAGCCATTTTCCCTCCATGGTGTTCTGTGACTTGTTAGTGTTACAAGGTCTCAGGTGTAAATGGGGAGCAGGTGTGTTAAATTTGAAGTTATTGCTCTCACTCTCTCATACTGGTCACAGAGAGAGAACAACGTCAGTTCCTCTCTCTCTGTTCTGGGCAGCCATTGGATCAGACGGGAGAGTCCAGGAAAGGCGGTGGGGGGAGGTGGGTGGTACCCCTTTCCGCCATCTGCAGAAGTGAATGAGAGGCTGTTCAGGCACCTGAATGACTTCTGCTGAAAACAAAATTACCGGCTGAAAATTTTCATACTGGGATGATGCCCAGTGGTTAAAGAAGCATGTTTCATTAAAGTATATAAAAATGTATATAATTTACATTTATTTTACTAAAGCATATATAATTTACAATTGACATGTTTTTTGTAGTAATATGCTTCCTTTAATCTTTTTTTATGCACATCAACCTGCTCCCTTTTCAGCCAATTCCTGTTTACATGCTTTAGCGTACATGCTTTAGGTTTACATGGCTGCTTGGCATTTGTCAGGACAGGTGTCCAAAGAGTGACACCAGTGGACCATGCCTATTCAATGTGTGTTCAAACTACAACTTGTATTCTTCATCAGAAGATTTGAAAATGACTCTTAGAATTGACATATTAAAGTCAAAATTCACTCAAAAAGTGAAATCCTGCTAGTTCACTCCTCCCAAGCCTATAACTGAGTTATAGTTTTTTGGGGGGGGAGGGGGGAGCAAATACCAATTTTTTTATCAATACCCACTTCCACTTTTGCAATCATTTGCCCCATCCCCTCCCCTCCCACAACCTCCTGGGACACGTCACATGTTCAAGGAGGTTGCAGGACCATTCACAAAGTGCTGCATGAGTTTGTGCATGTGAACTTGTAGCTGCTGAGTTTAAAAATAAGAATCAAACTGAAGTTTCTCTTTAAGAACTGTATAGAATTTTAGTATTTGGATTTACATATACTGTAAAGTACATTTCAAAATGTCTAAACATTTTCTATAAATCTGTTAATTTGTTTAAAAGAGTTAGTAAAACCAGTAAAAAAATAAAATATAATCTCTTTGAAAGGCCTTTTTGGGGCGGACTGTTTTGATCAGCGGGGAACTGTCCACTAATCCCCTGCTGATCAGAGCAGAGCAAGCAGATGACAGGTACGTGTCTGCTCAGTTTATGCAGAACGGACATGGACAGAGCCCGCTCTGCTCTATGGACAGCCAGGTGTAATCAGACCCCCCTATCCATTTACACCATAATACAACCATATTTAAAGCTGAACCCATGGGAAAAACCTGTAGGCCGAATGAAAAAAAATCTTTGGGTGTATAGCCAATTTAAGGTAGGCATATCACCTTATCCATCATCTGCAAGCAGTTATTCCTCACAGTGGAGAGGGGGGACCCACTGCAACAGTAAATATTTTTTTTCCCCACAGAGTTTAGCTTTAAGCTTAGTACACACAGCTTGAATGTCGGCATCCGGCTGTGTATATGGCAGCTGGTCTGGAAGCCGTGTATCTGGCTGGCTTTCATCGAAGGCTTATGACCAAGAAAGGGTCTGCTGACCAGCCCCCGGCCATTGGCTGAGAGCGCTGACCAGAGTGTTCTAGTGGGGGGGGGGCATCCCCCCTGTCAGAACACAATAGCACAGCAAGGGAGATTGCTGTACTAACATTGGATTGTTAGTACATCGGCTCCAACCTGAGCTGTCAGATTCTTTTTTATTTAACCCGCAGGGCTAACAAAAAAAAAAACTAGTGGTATATATTGGGCTTAACAGAAGGAAGAATATCTCTATAAGATTGAATTCTAAATCTTGAATTCATGTAATAATTCTGTAGTAGCTACTTCTTTCTAAGTCTTTTTGTATGTTCTGACCTGTGAGTGATCACAGCTTTTCATTGCTCATAGTGGAATAATGTGCCACCTACTATAAAACATGAGGATGTTAAAGGTTACAAAGCAGTTCCATGACAAATAAGGCAAAAGCCCTCAAACTGAATCTGGTCACTGAACTTTGTACTGTATTATACACTAACCACTAAAGTACATTGTGATTTGGTATATAGTATGAAAAGCTACATCAAATCAAGTCACACAAATAATATTTTAACATAATCAGTTTTAAAGTGTATGTCAAGCCAATAACTTTTTTTGGTATTTTTTCGATAAAGTGGGGAAGGATTCAGACTTTAAATACAACAAAGGCACCTTAAGAAATGTTTAGTAGTGGCAATCTACAAACAGATACTTATAGCTAATTGCAGGCTTTGTGTTCTTTGCATACCTTTTTTTTCTTTTCTTCCCTATTCTTACAGTGGCCATTTTCACTAGGGACTTATTGATTCATCTCTCTTTACTTCTTCGAACTCTGCCTAAAACTTAAGGTCTGCCTCCTGGAACTGTGGCAGGAACTTCCTAGGATGCATCTGTGAGGCCAGGGTTATACAGTATCACCGGTGCCTCACTCAACCAGGAAGTGGAAAATAATAATTGTAAATAAAAGACAAAAAATTTTGTGTAACCGATGAATGTAAGATGATTTCATATCGCCATACAGAGCTGTGATGTGATTTTTAGTGAACGGGGGTATTTGTCCACTTTGACGGCTACCTAGGGGGGCTCTGTTTAGGAGTTTTTCCCTCATTTTCTGTCCTGCTGAAATTCGACAACAGTTCTAGCTTTTTCCTACTTTACTTTAGAAAAGCGTTCTTTTCTGCCTGTGTTGCTGTTGAGGAATATTCTCACATCTTCTCTGGTAAACCATTAGGCAGACAGGAAGTGAGGGTAAATCTCTGCAACAGAGTCCTAAATAACATTAAAAACCTGATAGGATACACTTCTTAATATGACACTGACTGACCATTTTAAGGACCACTTTTACCTGATGGTTTATGTTTTCACAATGGCCAAAGAGACTATCGGTAAAGCATGGAAAGCACCTGCTCTTTCCATTGCCAAAACCAAATCTAGAATTAGTCGGGTTATAGTACACAAGAAAATTGAACCAAGGATCTCTGATCATATGGACAAAAATTTGGTGACTTGGTACCCTTGGTCTTCACACTTCCTTCCTTCTGATTTTGATGCAGAACATGTAGGCCAAGGGAATTAAAGGTTTAATGGATTCCACTCCTTTCCCTCTCTTTCTGGTTTTTCCTTCTCCATTTGTTCCAATGCCTGGCTCTCTCCCCCCTCCATTTTCTTCTTTTTCGGCAGGACAAAACCTGCTTTCGTCCAGGGGAATTCAAACATTTTGTTGTAGCTAACTGATCAGTAATGTCGTGAGTCATATACTACCTTGCTATTATTTTTAAATTTTTTTTTTATTAGGTAGCTTTCTTTTGGACGTTTCTCCTAAATTTATACCTCCTTTTAAATATACTGTATGTTGTTCCACGTGTTAACGTGTTACTGTTTTTCTAATATGCAAGTTACCTGCATTTGTATTGCTTTAAACCATAAAAACCTGATAGGAGTTCTAACCATTCCTTAGTCTATCCAAAGCTAGGAAAAAAAAAGTTTTGGCTGGAAAGTTGGCGTGTGCCGTAAAGTGCCACCAGCATTGTTTCTGTTTCTTCTTGCTGGAGGCTGCTGTTTTGCTGAAGCCCAGAGCCCCTGAACAGCAGTAAATCAGGCAGAATGGCCTCTTCAAATTCTGCACAGTGCCTAAAAATAGAGAGCAACTGAGCATGTGCAGAACAGGGTGAGTGAGTGTATTCCTGGATTTTAAACAGTATAGTCACTTATTTTTAATGTTTTACTTGCTATATCTGCAAAGCGAGCCAGCCTAAAGTCATCAAGCAAGACTTCATTTTCTGACTAAAGTTCCACTTTAAGATTAGTTAGGTGGTGCCTGGAATTCCACAAATAAAGTCAAACCTCAGTTAAAACTTTTTTAGCAGTTATGGCAACAGTTTTTTTTTTTCCTTTTTGGGATAAAGGTTTTACAAAAATTAATAAAAGCGTATTACTGTAAGCAACCCTGTCAGAGTGAAATGTTTTGTCTCATCCCTTGAGCTGCCAAATTTACTGGACAACTTAAAGCGGAGGTCCACCCTAAAAAAAAAAAAAAAAAATTGCATTAAAATGCTCCTAAAAATGTGAAGAAAAAAAATTGAAAAAAAAATTTTTTTTTACTTAACAGAAATGGCTGTTGCTAGGCAGATCGTCCTAATCTGCCACTTCCTACACCACAGTGATCTTCAGTCTTCTCCTCCTCGCGTTGTCTTCTGGGGAAGGTGGCGCGGTGTGTTCTGGGAATTGTGTGTGTCCCAGAACACAGCCGGCCATTCACAAAGCGCCGCGCGACTTGCGCATGCGAAGTAGGAAACGGGCAGTGAAGCCGCAAGGATCAACTTCCTATTTCCCTTACTTCGAATGGCGGTGCCGGGACCCGATCCGATGGATGACATCGCGGGCACCCTGGACAGGTAAGTGTGCTTATTAATAGTCAGCAGCTACAGTAATTGTAGCTGCTGACTTTTAATTTTTTTTTTTTTTTAACTTAGGGCTCATTTACACTTGCCTTGGCTTCAACACACATTAAAGCGCCTGTTAAAAAAAAAACAAAGTCTTTTAAACATTAGCAGCGCTTAAGTTCATATGTGAAATAAAATATAAATAAAGATGAAAAGTTCCACTTGTGTCTTAATTGTGTACAGCAGGGTGTGGGGTGGTAGCTGATCCGTTTATAAAGAATGTTGAACACCAACTCTCTGCTGATCAAAATCCCAGATAAATCCTTCACCACATCGCTTTTATGGGAATCCCCTATAGGTAATTCACTTACCAGAAGGTGATGGGTTAACAGCGTGGCTTTCACTGGTTTAATATCGACGGACTTAGTTCACTCAAATACGGCGTGGGTAGCTGCCGTTGATCTTCTGTGATACCTTACCCGGGAATACCGCTCTCAGCGGTAATAAGGTATATAAGCTATACCTTATAAGGTATATAGGGACTCAACGATCTATGATACGTGCTTATATTATTTTAATACGTTGTAAGTGTACATCTATATGGGATCACTTTGTTTTTTTTTAATTAAAGTGTTTTAATTAACTGAATTACGCTATGATCACTTCTATTACTTTGCTCGTTATAAGCTTCATTTAGATGGAAGTATGCAGAGTGCGCTGACAGCTATCCAAATATCCATTCACGGATCCAGTCCTATTTGAGTGAACTAAGTCCGTCGATATTAAACCAGTGAAAGCCACGCTGTTAACCCATCACCTTCTGGTAAGTGAATTACCTAAAGGGGATTCCCATAAAAGCGATGTGGTGAAGGATTTATCTGGGATTTTGATCAGCAGAGAGTTGGTGTTCAACATTCTTTATAAACGGATCAGCTACCACCCCGCACCCTGCTGTACACAATTAAGACACAAGTGGAACTTTTCATCTTTATTTATATTTTATTTCACATATGAACTTCTTAAGTGCTACTAATGCTTAAAAGACTTTGGTTTTTTTTTTAACATATTTTTTGATAGTTTACATTTTTATAGTAGCAGCTATATATATTTTTATTTATCATATTTTTTTTTGCATGAGCGCTGAGGGAGAAATACTTTGTTTCTGTTTATTTCTCATTGTTTGTGACATTAAAGCGCCTACCACTTCAACATGCTTTTATGATGTGTTTTTGATGCTTTGGTGGTGCTTTGATGAATCTTTGGTGGTGCTTCGGTGAAGCATCTGTGATGCTTCCGTAATGCTCTTTTGAAGCTTTATGCCCTGTGTGTGTGTGGATATCTCATACCGGCAATTTCTCCAAAACAAAGTGAAGCTAAAGCTGACTTAAAGCCTCTCGAAAGCCGCAGGTGCTTCAAGCGAGCTTTGTCATAGAGTTCTATGGAGGCTTTGAAGACACTTTGAAGCACCACTAAAACAACATGGGGTATAATTTTTGAAGCAAAGCAAGCGCAAGGTGTAAACAGGACTGTAAACTAACCATTTTATTTAGTGACAGGGACTTTGATTTAGAGAGTTTTAACAAAGCCTGTTCGAAGCCTTGTTTGGAAGAAAGTGTAAACTAGCCCTTAAAGTAGTATTAAACCAAAAAACCAAAAATATAATATTTCACACTGTATAAATCCTGTATAATATAATATTTCAGCTTATCAATCATTGGATGTGGTGGCTGCATTTGTTTTTTCATTTTTAGGCTTCTCCCCCCTGTTTTCACCTGGTGATCTGGCCAGTAACACACCTCCTGTAGTAGAGTGCCCCCACTCTGGATAAGGGAGCACAGGGGGCACCTTTGGACAGCAGCATTGTCAGTCTGGTGGGAGAGAAGCATTAGATGTACTAGCAGATTTAAATACACTAACAAATTGAAGCCAAACTCCAGCTAACATTTTATAAGCAGTTACAGCAGCAGTTTTTCTTCCTTTTGAAATAAAGTTTTTATATAAGTAAGTAAATAAAACCTGATCATTGTAAGCACCCCTGTCAGCCCTAAATGGTTTATCTCATCTCTGTAACTGATACTTCTGCAGGTGAGCTTGTACTGTTCAAAAAGAACAAACACTGGCTGGATCACCAGATGAAAATAGACGAGAGAAAGACTGAAAAAGGAATTAAATGCAGCCATGACATATAAGAATTGATAAGCCACAATTAATTAATGCTTGCTTTTGGGTTTAACCCCTTCCCACCCACGCTATAGCCGAAAGATGGCTACAGCACAGGCATAATTTGCTGGGAGGGCATACATGGATGTCCTCTCGTGATCCTGTGGCGCGCTCTGTGATTGCTGAGTCCTTTGGACTCAGCTGATCACAAATCAGGCTAAAAGACCAATCACTGTGATCAATGACAGCTGATCACGGATTTTAACACAAGCCGGTTATCGGCCTTTCTTTACACATGCTGACAGCATGCTGAGAGAAAAAGAGAGCTGATAAACGGCGTCCTGATTATCAGTGCAGTCCCAACAGTGCCCACCAGTGCTCCCAATCAGTGCCCACCAGTGCTCCCAATCAGTGCTAATCCATTTTGCCAACCAGTGCCCAATAGGTTATCCAATCAGTGTCACCTATCAGTGCTGCCTATCAGTGCCCATTAGTTCAGCCTCATCAGTGCCCACCAGTGCTGGCTGCCTCATCAGTGGCCATCAGTGCAGCCTATCAGTGCCCATCAGTGCAGCCTCATCAGTGCAGCCTATCAGTGGCCATCAGTGCAGCCTCATCAGCGCACATCAGTGAAGGAGAAAAATTACCTGTTGGCAAGTTTTTTTTAAACAAACTATAAAAAAAAAATGTTTTCAAAATTTTCGGTCTTTTTTCGTTTAGCAAAAAAAAACCCCAGTGGTGATTAAATACCACCAAAAAAATAGTTGATAAGCTGCAACTCTATTGCATTTTTGGTTTCATTGCCGCTTTAAGTAGCTATGTGGCTACTGAGTGACAGCTATAAACAGAGGCACAATCCTTCATGTGTACTGATTAATACTAGGAATTGATTACACTGAGTCTTACTTGACATATAATATCGGTTTACTTTCCTTGAATAAGCAATATATACCACATCTCTCAAAACATAAAGCAAGCTGTAATTTTCAACACACCACGAAGGATGTAAGCTTGAGAACAATATCTGAGAAACAGACTTTTTGAAGCTTTGTTCAACTTTACCCGGAAAAACAACATGACAGATCTGTAAGAGGGTTCCTATATCTGAAGGACACTGAGCGTCCATATCATTTGTTCTGGTGATTCACTCTGACTCACGTCAGACAGTTGTCTAGACACGGATCACAAGAAGAACTAGGTGTTTGTTTCAGTAATGAAATCTGATGCCAAATAGAAAGGATGTTCCTACCAGCGATGTAATTGATGATAAGAACCGCACCACTTGCAGGTTATAAACATAAGACTATGGCGTTTAGAGTCACAGATTTTAACAGTAAATACTCTAAATGATTGAATTTATTTTGCTGTTATTTTCTAAATCTCCCCTTAGCAGTGTACATGAATTACTAAATGTGCTGTGACAAGTCAATTACTGTTTCAGAATTCTGTAAATTTCCAGAACTGAAATAGGACAGAATTTGTGAAGGAAGCTTTTACTTTGTGCACACCAGACTTCCTGTTTGCAGTATTATTAGAGGCTTAGGTCCCATTCACACTTCATACAGCAAAAAGTCGCGTTCCCGCCTGTGATTTTGTGTGGGCGATTCCACATGTCACACATAGGGCAGCCCATTAACTTCAATAGGCTGCCCTATGCACGTTTGTCTCCCAAAAGAAGCTCCTGCTCCTTTTTTTGCAACAAGCTTCCCTTGATTTTTAGGCCCCATTCACATTTGGTGTAGCGGGAACTCGCCTTCCCGCTTGCAATTTTGTGTGGGCGATTTTCACACTATTCCGTGTGTCACACATAGGGCAGCCCAATCACTTGAATGAGCTGCCTTATGCGTGTTTGTCGCCCCCAAAAGAAACTCTGCTCCTTTTTGGTCAAAAAGCTTCACACAACAGTTAGTCACATTTCACAACAATCGCGGCAAAATTGCACCGCAATTATTCATTCTTAATGGCACCCAAACGCACGGTGCGCATTTGGCACTGATTGTTAGTGATTTGGTGTCCAGGGTAGAATTGTGATTCCATATCACAAAGTGGGAATGGAGCCGGTAAACCAAAATTATAGATTTTTGAGTAAACATTTACTATCTTTCACCTTGAGTGAAAAAACAAAACAAAACACTGTTCCTAGGCAGCCTAGACTAGACTAGGAGCACATGGTCCTTGGCTACTACTTATGGGTGTTTCTTGTCATTAGAGTCTGTAAATAGTGTATGTTTTCTTTCTTTTTACTCCAAAAAAGTTATCAGTTAATATTAGCATTGAAATGGGCATAAAGCATAAATATTAATGCTAAAAAAAACAAAACTATGTTGTACATATTAAGCCAGAGGAATAGATAAGATAAGGTCTCTGCACAGTAGGCGATACATACCATACACAGAAAGAAGGTATTACATAGACACTTGGCACATTATCAAATTGCTAAAGTCAAATAAAATGAGAATTAGTGCAAAATAATATAGCAAAGGCCATGGTTACAGTATAGGCAGTGGAGAAACTAATAAAATCAAGTGTCCTGTGCCATCTCAAATATAGAGATATTTGGAACTTACCCTTATTCCCTGTACACACGACCGGTTTTGCCATCGGAATAAACTCTGAAGGTTTTTCAGACGGAGTCACGACGAAAATCCGCTCAAGCTGTCTTGTATACACACGGTCACACCAAATTCCGACCGTCCAGAACGTGGTGACGTACAACACATAGGATGGGACTAGAAAACGGAAGTTCAATAGCCAGTAGCCAATAGCTTCCATCTCGTACTTGCTTCAGAGCATGCGTCGTTTTTGGTGCATCGGAACAGCATACAGCGAGCGGTCTTTACGATAGTAATTTGTTCTGTCGGAAAAATATAGAACATGTTCTCTACCTAAGTCCGTCTAAATTTTCGAAGGCAAAAAGTCAGATGGGGCATACACACGGTCGGAATATACGATGAATAGCTCCCATCGGACTCTCTCTGTCGGAAAAACTGCTCGTGTGTATGTGGCATTAGGCTGGGTTCGCTGAATTTTCCACAGGAATGGCAGCTCATCCGCAATAGTTTGAACCTAACCTAAGACATACATTTAAGATAACAAATGAGTATATTGCACTGGAGCCTAAACATGGCAAACCTAAACGTAATGGTCAATTTTGTTTTACTGGGTTGCTCCCTTCATGAGGTCCTCCGGCTCACTTGTCTCTTCTGGGATTGCTGAAGAGGGCTTCAGCCTTTTGCCGAACGATCTTGAAGTGCTCAGCTGTAAGCACCTAGCGGGTTAGGGGCTTCAGAATCTCCGTGACAGCGACCAAGCATGGTCGGGGCTTTTTACATCCCTAATGTCTCTATAAGGAAATCCTGTTGCTTCCTCTCTACTATCATTTAAGGGGCTTGTAAAAAAACCTCACATTTAAAAAACACGAAAAAAAAATTAGTTTCCTCCTTTCTCCTACATGGTTGTACATATAGAGTTAGTTTCCAGCAGATCTTCAGGAGCTATTTCAAAGATTGGGAGTACAAGTATTTACAGTACTGTCTTCTTTACAGGGAGAGATTTGCTGGGTATCTTTTGTATAGCGACAGAGTTGTTTTTTTGTCCTGAATTCTCTCTCATCTAACATGTGTAGTTCCTCTTTAAATCTGAATCATTTTCAGAGCTTTTAAGGCCTTATGCGCACAGGACGTTTTTGCAGCTGCTCCTAGGGGTATGTGGCATTTTTATCTGCCTCTACACTTCCCTGCATGTTAGCCTATGTGTTCATGCACACATAGGCGTTAAGAAACATTTAGTGACAGAGTTTAGAGGCAGAAGAAACAAAAAACCCTCTGCCAGTGCTTCCAGGAGCAGCAGAATTTGGGCAGAAAAAATGCTTGACGCTTTTAAACGCAACTAAATGCATGTTAACGCTAGGTGCATGAGTGTTATTTCAGTTCAATGGCCAGAATAAATATATGAAATTAACGCCAAAGCGCTTGACACCTGTAAACGTGCCTAAACACTTGTAAAAGTGTTAAACACTTTTACAAGCGTTTGATGTTTGTTTCTGCAAAAACGCTGCTAGCTTCTAGGAGAGTTAAAGAAGCGTCCTGTGTGCATGAGGCCTAGTATTAAATGTAAACTTTCATAAATGACCCTTGTATATAGATCTACTATACTGTACAATGCTGAATGCATCAAAATGATACAAGATGTGTGGGAGGAAATGCTCGCAAATGAGTCTGACTTGTTATTTCACTTTAGCTATTCAGATACACCACATTTGTTTTTATTACTGGTGCTGAAGATAAGATTTTATTAGTTGTCCTGTAAGATATGTATACCAAGTGCTAAAAACACCATGTCATGTCCTGTTCAGATATTCCTGAATCATGTGAGTGCACAGTCATTTTAGATGATGACTGGCTAACATATTAAAAACCCTTTCATGACTAAGCCTATTTCTGACATTTGGTGTTTACAAGTTAAAATCCATATTTTTTGCTAGAAAATTACTTAACATTATATATATATATTTTTTTTAGTAGAGAATCTAGAGAATAAAATGGCGATTGTTGCAATAATTTATGTCACACGATATTTGTGCAGCGGTGTTTTAAATGCAACTTTTTGGGAAAAGGGACACTTTCATGAGTTTTAAAAAATGAAACAGTAAAGTTAGCCCAATTTTTTTGTATAATGTGAAAGATGATGTTACGCCGAGTAAATAGATACCAAACATGTCATGCTTTTAGAATTGCATGCACTCGTGGAATGGCGACAAACTACGGTACCTAAGAATTTCCATAGGCGACGTTCAATTTTTTTTTACAGTTACCAGGTTAGAGTTACAGAGGAGGTCTAGTGCTAGAATTATTGCTCCTCCAGGATAACAGCCGAGCGGCTTTTAGCCGCATCGGTTGTTATCCCTGAAAAGCTGATCGCCCCCTCTACAAAACGGTACTGCGGGCATCATCCCGGTATAACCCCCGAAAGCCGAGGCCTCACATCTGCATACGCTCGGGGGGGAAGGCGTTAAAGAGCAGGACTTATCTTTTATTGGGTCAAAAGAACTGTTTAATAGACATTTGGAGTCGCACATAAGAAAAATTTTGAAAAGAAAAGTTTTGTTCAAATTTTGATATAGGAACGTTTGTTCGATTTTCTAATCATTAGTGGGTCAAATCGACATTAGTTTTCAACTGCAGTGATGTGAAATTTCGAAGGAACAGGATGAAAAATTTTTCTCGAATGAACACATTTCTAACTGTGTATGTGGTTTTCATTTGGTAAAGTCCTTTTACTCCTAAATTAAATATTAACCTCCCTGACGGTATGATTATGTCAGATTTTTGCGTCTCAAAGTGGTACAATTATTTTGCATAGAAATTTGGCGTTTTATATTGTAGGCCTGTAATTCTTAGCAATAACACACTTAAATCTGTCCACCAAGAGTCTAGTAGATATCCCGGGTATGATGAAGTTTGAAACACAAAATCATAAATTATAATATAATAAATAAATATAAATATAAAAAATTATATAATAATTCATTTCCCCACGATTCACTATTGCTCAATTCTGCAAGTGTTCTAATTTACTATCGCTGTTTTCTAGCTGGTCTAAAACCACTTTTGAGAAGGAGGAGGCATGACGTAACGTGCCGGGAGCTGGGGGAGGGTCTTGGTGTCAGAGGGATGAGAGCGGTGTGTGCGACGGCGTGTGCTGCACGTCCGTATCCCTACAGCCGGGAGTGGGAGACCGTGGCTGCCTAGGCGCTTCTCCCTTCTCCCTCCCCCCCCCCGCCGCAGGAAGGGCTTGCCGCTGACTCGAGCGGGTGAGAGAGCCGCCCGTCGAACACCGGGGCCCGGAGCCGCGCCTGGATCTTGGATTCAGCAGATGGAAGGAGCATTGGCCTCTAGCACTCTCGGTCGCCCCCCCCTGTGAGGCAGTCGCCATAGAATTCTCCGGACTCCTTTCCCTCCGCTGCACCCCCTGCGCTGAGACAGGTGGTGGGACTACAGCAGTGAGACCTGGGCTGCCTGACCAAATCGGCTGGAGAGGTGAGCTGAGCCGAGTGTGGACTGACCCCCCCGCCCCCCCCCCTCCATCGACGCGTGGATACAGCCCCTGAAGGAGTCCCTCCGGAGTACGCCTGGAGTCAGGTAGGATCAGCCTGGCTGATGTTAGTGCCTCTTGTACTGGAACTTGCTAAGGCAACTGCTATGGTAATCACACTGGCGGAAGGAAAGGCATGCTTACTTTGCTAAATAACTCTGAGCTGGGCACAGACAGAGGAGCCAGCCTACATTACTGCTGTGTCTAGAGCAGACATTTAAAACAGGGGGAATCGCTATCTATCTGAAACAGCAAAAGGTGCTCGATTTATCCGAGCGACGTTAATACATAAGCACCCCCTTAAAGGACCTAACCTGAGCGTACGCCCCCATTAGGCAGTCTCAAGCTGGGTCCAAGCTGAGACCGGGGCTGGCTGACATTTTGGCCCCCCCCTCTAGGACAGAACTGTGACAATAGTCGGGCTGCACCAGTTAAAGTCAACTCATACAAATACACAGGGTGCTACAGCGGGCCCCCCCTTAAGTGAGGGGCGCAGGTGGGGTACCCTCCTGGTGTTAGAGTCTCCGCACGGGCAGAAGCGGAGCCTAGATTTAGCCAGTGAACTGGTGGTGGGACTAACCAGGGCCTTTAAGACTAAGTCTGCAGAAGGGGTGTGGGGTGGAACATGAAAGGGCGCCCCCAAAGAACGGCGGATTCCAATAAATCCAGAGACAGCCTGAACTCAAGCACTATTCAAAAATTCCTTAAAAGCCCTAGTTTGGACAAAAAACAACAAGAGCCAATGGATACTAAGGACAGAAAAAAGGCAGTCCCCAAAAGTAAAGGAGTCCAGGGGGGGGCCGCTACCTCCGAGACATACACGGAAGGACCCTTAATGTTTAATACAGAAACAGATCCGTCTAGAGAGGTGTTCCCTACAAAAACCGAAATACAAGATATGTTTGTGAACTTAGAAAAAGTAATTAAAGCTGAAATCTTGAATGTGAGAACTGACATGGGACATCTTCTAGCAAGAGTGGAGGGGATGGAGAAGGAGGTGGAACAACAAGGAGGAGAAATAGCCACTTTAAAAAAACAAGTAAAAACACTACAGAGGGGACACAGAGAGCTGTTATTTAAAATGGAAGAACAAGAAAACCAAAACAGACGTCAAAACTTAAGGATCAGACTACTACCAGAACATAGAGATGAGGACTTGTTCCTAATCTGCAAAGAGCTTTTTAACCCCCTAATGGGGAAAAACCCAGATAGTGATCTGAAAATTGACCGCGTCCACAGAATTAGGAAACCCCACAATTTAAGAGGCGACACACCTAGAGACATTATCGTGAAATTTCATCAATTCGAGGACAAAGCCAACATCTGGACTAGACTAAGAGGGGCACGGCCGATTAAATTTAATAACCAAGAGATACAGATTTACTCTGATTTATCGGCCGGTACATTGGCAAGAAGGAGACAGCTGAGGCCCCTATTGGATTTACTAAGAGATGCCAACCTAAAGTACAGATGGGGGTTTCCGCTGTCCTTGACAGTAACTAAGGAAGGCACCCTGAGACAAATGGAGGACTTACAGGACTTTTGTGGGCAACTTGAAATAGGGGTTCCTGCCATTCCTGAAAATGTCTTCCCGTAGAGTTTCCTCGAGGGGGGAGGGGGCGGGCGCAGGGGATATGGCTGGGGAGGTGGGAGGGAGGAGGATGTATAATGAGGATGGGATCAAGCATTTGTTATAACTGGCGAAAGTAACCACCGACGCCACCTCTGTACCGAGATCCACCCCAGGGCACATGGGTCGCAGAGCGGGTGTGTATAGATGTCTACCCTGCGATCCACTTGCCTAGAAATGGCGGGGGGGGGGGGCGGGGGGGAGAGGGGAGGGGGGTGGGTGCCGGGGGGGGGGTAGGGGACGCTGGGAAACGAGGGGGGGGGGAGGGCAAGAGGGGGGGCCACTCAGGGCAGACTTACATTTCATAGATGACCACTCCTTTTTTACATTGTTCTTAATATGGCACAAGGCCTAGGTCAAATAGATCTTTTATGCTTAACATATAACGTTAAGGGCCTAAACTCCCCTAACAAGAGACATAAACTACTAAAAGAACTACACCACCTCAGAGCTGAGGTAGTATTTTTACAAGAAACCCATCTTTCATATAACACTAATATAAAACTTTACTCAAAACATCTCCCTTCCTGGTTCTATAGTGATTCTCCAACAAAGCGAGCTAAAGGGGTGGCAATTGGTTTCGGGAAAAATGTCAATTTCTGCCTGATAGATAGGAAGAGCGACTCGGAGGGGCGTTTTCTGTTTTTAAAGATTAGGCTAGGAGCGAGAATTCTCACCCTCGCTAGCATCTATTGCCCAAATAGAGACCCACCAAAATTTTTGATGAGGGTCCTAAATGAGCTACTGGATTTTAGAGAGGGAGAGGTGATTGTAGCAGGGGACTTTAATTTTTGTTTTGACCCATCTCTAGACAGTTCATCAAACACGCGGGGGACGAGTAAAAGCGCGCTGCGAAGAGTAGGCGCTAAACTACATGACAGCCAGTTGTTAGATATGTGGAGGATTCAGCATGCGGGGGTGAGGGATTATTCCTTTTTTTCCCCCGTGTATAATACACATTCTAGACTAGACTATCTCCTGGTAGATCACAGATTGGTGGACTCAGTAGTTGAGACCAAGATTGGGATTCGAACATTATCAGACCATGCTCCCGTTATGATGAAATTAAAATTAAAAGAGATGCACAAACCCCCGTTTACGTGGCGCTTAAACGAGAACTTAATCAAAGACCCCAAAACCGTAGAAAGGATTCAGCGGGAGATAGACGATTTTTTTCTAACCAACGATACGGGCGAAATAGGGGGGATGATGGTCTGGGAAACCTTCAAAGCATATATAAGAGGGATACTGATCTCGATAGGTGCAGGGTTGAAAAAAGAAAGAACAAAAAGAAAAAAAGCACTCATTGCAGACATTTTTAGGCTAGAGCAGCTACATAAAGCTTACAGAGGCCCAGACAAGACTCTACTGATGCACCTAACCACCAAAAGAGATGAACTGAGGGACTTAATGAATCAGGAGACGCAACACATTATGAACAGATTCATAAGAGAAAGGTTCAAGTGGGGTAACAAAGCAGGAAAACATCTGGCCAAAACTCTGAGGAGAAAACGGGACATAAACTTTATAGACAAGATACAAAATAAAAATGGAGTGGTTAAATACGCTTCGGGGGAAATTGGAGACGAATTTAGGCATTACTTCAAAGCCCTATATTCAGTGAGTAAATCAGGGGGTAACAAAGGGACCAACAATAGCGCAGAGGCCTTTCTTACAGAAGCAGGGTTGCAGAGACTGTCCGAATCAGACTCAAAAGAACTCGATAGACCCATAACAGAGGAAGAAATTAGTCTTGCCCTGGGTTCCTCTCCATCTGGGAGAAGCCCGGGACCGGACGGCTTTACAGCGGCCTTCTTTAAAACATTTGGGAAAACACTGATCCCGAGGATGTGCAGGCTGTGGAACGAATTAGGATCCCAGGGCGAGATGAGTAAGGGAGCTCTGCTGGCAGCGGTGACCCTGATCCCCAAGGAGGGCAAGGACCGCACCCTTTGCTCCAGTTATAGACCTATAGCGCTCATAAACGCTGATACTAAACTGTACGCAAAGGTGCTTGCATCCAGACTTAGGGAAAAGATGGCGTATCTGGCCCACCCGGATCAGGCGGGTTTTGTCCCCGGGAGAGAAAGCAAAGACAATGGGGTGCGGTCCTTGCTCCTGATGGAGGCCTTCAAGAGCAATGGAACCCCAGGTCTATTCCTGTCAATTGACGCCGAAAAGGCCTTTGACAGGGTAGACTGGGGTTTCATGTTCAAAACGTTAGAAGCCATGGGGGTGGGAGAAAAAATGCTAAAATGGATGAAAGTTCTGTATCATCACCCCTCCGCCTTTGTCAGGGTCAACAATTCCCCCTCAGCTCAGTTTGAGATGAAAAACGGCACTAGACAGGGCTGTCCGTTGTCCCCCCTCCTGTTCGTGCTGACACTGGAACCGTTGCTAGCTGCTCTCCGTAAAAATCCTGATATTAAGGGGTGTATGGTAGGGAAAGAGGAACATAAATTGGCTGCATATGCCGACGACGTCCTCCTATACATCACAAACCCGAGGATCTCGATCCCTAACATATTAGCGATCATCAAGAAATACAGTGAGTTATCAAACTATAAGATCAATTTGGGAAAATCGGAGGCTCTGAGTGTCGGCATGAACAGGAGGGATGAGGCTTGGATCAGGGACACTTTTAACTTCCCAGTAAAGGACAATATTCAATATCTGGGGGTTAAGTTGACAAACTCTATGCAGAGGACGTATGCCCTGAATTTTCTACCCTTGTTAGATGAAGTCCGATTAGAGACGAAGAGGATGAGTCACTGCCCCATCTCATGGATAGGGCGAATCAATGCAATAAAAATGGTGCTGGCCCCAAAGGTATTTTACAAGATGCAAATGTTGCCTATCCCATTACCTCAAATTTATTTTAAAAAGTTAACACAAATACTAAAGGGTTTCATTTGGAAAAATAAGAGACCAAGGGTAGCACACAAAGTATTATGTAGAGGGAAAGCCTACGGGGGACTGGCCCTCCCGGACTTTAAAAAATATTATTATGCAATAGCAATAGCACGAGCAGTCGACTGGGTTAAGGGAGAGACCACTAAAAGATGGGTCAACCTAGAAATAGGTTTAAGTGGAGCACGTTTGAACACAATACTTTGGAATCCCCCAGGTTGTAGAACACTAGGTCCAAATACACACACTATTACACAGCACACCTTTAAAATTTGGGACTGGATGCACACTTCAAACGGGTGGGAATACAATTCACCATTGATTTTTTAAAAAAATAATGAGCTGTTTCCTCCAGGGATGGAGGAAGTGGGGGGTAATTGGATTATAAACAACAAGACACAAGTTAAACACATTACGAAGAAAGGAAAAATAGGCACGTATGAGCACGTAAACACATATAGAGAGTTAATGAGGCTTGACCGATGGCGGTATACACAACTATCGCACTTTATTAAAAGCCTCCCAGCTCCGATACGGGAGGAGAACAATCTTTTGCCAATAGAGAAGTTATTTAATAACAATAAGCTGAAAGGTTACATTTCGGCCATATATAAAATACTACTGAGTGCGGAGGAGTTGGAAATGCCACCATTCGTTGAGAAATGGGAGAAAGACCTTGGGGTATCATTAGATGAAAATGCAAAGGGCAACATACTAAAAGCCACACACAGTACGGCTTCGGACATAAAAACAATAGAGTCAAACTATAAATGCCTATCCAGATGGTATTCAACACCCGTACAGATTAATAAATATCAACCAGATAGGTCCCCTAATTGCTGGAGGGGATGTGGGATGCCGGGATCCATGGCTCACATTTGGTGGAGCTGCCCAGTGGTCAAAAAATTCTGGGTAAAGGTAATCCAAATAATTAAAACGATCACGGGCAGATCAATACCATGTGACCCATGGATTTGTTTGTTCCACAGTGCAGAAGGAGGTAAGAGGGAGTACAATAAGTCTTTAATCCCAGTACTATTAAACTCCGCAAAAAGCGAAATCCCCAAGAATTGGCAAAATACAGAAGGTCCTAATGTCAGGGACTGGCTGCTTAAAATACAGGGACTGTACATTTTAGAGAAAGGGGAAATAGAGGGGCTCCTTAGAGATGATGCATCGAGGAGAGGTAGATGGGCAATGTGGTTGACCTTTAGGAATTCTCTTTCATATGCCGAATTAGTCTCGGAGTGAGCAGTCCCAAGGGGGTTTCCAGTAACCACTTCGGAGTAAGGGAAAAGGAAATCGAGGTCTGCTGGGGGGGGAAGGGTGGAGGGGTTAGGGGGGGAGGGTTGGGAGGGTCTACTGAGAGAGTACGTTGAGATCATGGAATGTTTTTGCTAAATTTTATTACTGTATATGTTGTTGCCTCGGCGACTCTCTCAGGTTTTGTATGGTCTGTGGAAAATTTAAATAAAGATTTAAAAAAAAAAAAAAAATAAAACCACTTTTGACGTAAAGGGACACTTTTTGGTTGCTATGGACAATCTCAAGTTTCCAGGCAGAAAGAACAGTATATATAATATAACACTGCATGCAGGGCATAGGACAAAGCACTGGGGACAAAAGGGATGTGAAATAATTTCATACAGTAATGTAATCTGTAAGATTACAGTGTACTGTATGTATTATGATTTTTCACTTTTTTGAATTTGCCGCCGGGCTCCACCCCCATGCGTCGCGACGCTCGCAGGGAACGGAGCCCGGCACACAGAGGCATCGAGCCCGCAGATACAGCGGGGGACATCGCAGGATCCTGGGGACAAAGTAAGTATACCGCACCAGGATCCTGCAATGCAATCCCGAGTGTGGCACAGGATTACCGCTAATGGTGCTAAAATTTAACCCCGAGCCACACTCGGGAAAACTGCCGGGGAAGTTAATAGCAAATGGAATATTAAAGCATGCCATTTTTATGTTTTGTATAGAGAAGGAAAAGGTTAAAACCCCCCATCAAGAGGGTTAAATCCCAACTTCAGGGATTTTTGTTTTTAATTAAAACGGTCCACCAACCAATGTATAAAGTAAAAAAGCAGCTCAGGCTTCAGTACTCATCTTAACTCTGGAATTGTTGTTTTTTTTTGTGCCACAAGATATTCTCAGTCTTTCATGGTGAATGATACCTAGTGTTATTCAACTTATGAAAAATGAGGACTGATTAGCTGAGTGCAGAACATCACCACAGCTAACATTATTCACAGGGAATTAATGCAGAGAGCAGTGCTGATGTCATCACTCAGCACCACTCTCTGCATCATCAAGGGACCGGCTTTGGCTGGAGAATAGGTGAAGAAGTATAAGAACCAGCGAGACACGTAAATCCTAAAGGCTTCTGTAAAAGGTAGTTAGTGGACTGTGTCCAGAAGTTTTTTCTGCACACAACTGTACAATTTTGCAATGGTCACCAGGACAAATAGAGAGAATAGTTGATACAGACAGCAATAAGAGTGTAGAAGCACTGAAAATATTGGTCATATATAGGAATAAAGTATACAACTAGTTATGATTTCTATAAAGTACTAGAGCTGTAATAACATAACCAAGGGGGGACAAAGTGGAGAAACTACAGCTAAACTACCAGCAAAATAATTCAGATGGGACTTTTGTTCAGGGAGCCAGAGGGCATTGGTTATTACTGAGTCAGGGCCTTAAATGGAGAAGGCCTTCTCTGATATCATTTATCTAAGATGCTTCCTGGTTTTCCATAGATATTGTCATTAAGGATCTCTGCCCATTCCACAGTGGAGTTCTTGATTTCCAGTGGTGAGAAAAAAAAAATTCAAAATACCTTTTTAAATCTGGGAGAGGGACACAGGTGTCATTGATAGGAGGGCCACTTTAGAAGAAGCAATAGCATCAGAAATGCACATTCTATTGTAAACAGAAAAAAAAAATATTTCTCAAAAAGGGGTAAGCTGGTGTTATCCTTAACAGACGTGCACATAGGTACCTTGTTTCTCAGGACAGGCATTTGACAGGTGGCTAGGAGAGGACTCCTGTTTTCTACTTTGAAAGATGCATCACCATACTGCAACTGTGTGTATAGAAGAGGTTGCAGGGCATTTGCAGCATGATTGATTAGGTCGCATGTGACAGTGGTACTGCCTGCTAAACATGACCTGCAATATACTTTTTTCTGACACTTTGCTCCTACATGTAAAAATCATCATTTTTTTGCTAGAAAATTACATAGAACCCCCAAACATTATATATGTTTTTTTAGCAAAGACCCTAGAGAATACAATGGCGGTTGTTGCAACTTTTTATCTCACACAGTATTTGCGCAGGAATTTTTCGAATGCGTTTTTTTGGGGGAAAAAAACTGTTTTGTGTTTTAAAAAAAACAAAACAGTAAAGTTAGCCCAATGTTTTTGCATTTTGTGAAAGATGATGTTACGCCGAGTAAATAGATACCTAACATGTCACGCTTCAAAATTGCACATGCTCGTGGAATGGCGCCAATGTTCGGTATTTAAAAATCCCCATAGGTGACGCTTGAAATTTTTTTACTGGTTACATGTTTTGAGTTACAGAGGAGGTCTAGGGCCAAAATTATTGCTCTCGCTCCAACGTTCGCGGCGATACCTCACATGTATGGTTTGAACACCGTCTTCATATGTGGGCGGGACTTACGTATGCGTTCGCTTCTGCGTGTGAGCATACGGGGACAGGGGCACTTTAAATTTTTTTTATTTTTTTTATTGTTAGTTATATTTTATTTTTTTTATTTTGACACTTTTTTGAAAAAAAAAAAAAAGTATCACTTTTATTCCTATTACAAGGAATGTAAACATCCCTTGTAATAGCAATATGACATGTCAGGTGCTCTTAATGGTGAGATATGGGATCAATAAGACCCCATATCTTACCACTAGGCTGGGAAGCCTGAAATAAAAAAATATAATAAAACGATTGCCGCGGCGCCGTTTTTTTGAATGGAGAGGCCGGGCGTGACGTCATAACATCGTGCCCAGCCTCCGACGAATATAGAGACTCCGGGGACCATCTGGTCCGCCGGAAATCTCTATGATCTACATCCGGCGCCGGCGGATCCACTCTCCGCCTCAACGATCGTAACGGTGAGTCAGAGCAAGCACCGGAGGGCAGCGGGAGGGGGGGGGGCGCTATGATCGTTCCTATGGTGTAGAGATTCGCTGGCTGAAACCGGCAATATCTAAATGATGTCTGTAACTACAGGCATCATTCAGATATACCTGCTCAAAGCCCAGGACGTCATATGACGCCCGTGGTATTGAAGTGGTTAAAGCCACCCATGGGAACACCAAAACAGTCATACTGCAAACTTATGCTTCTTGGCTGTCATAATGCTATTCTATTAAATGTTACAACCCACAACTATCCTTCAAGCACTTGTATCCTGCACAAGACGGAATCCTCCACAGAACTCTCTCCATTTGTTATACTTGTTTCCCTCTCGTTGCATGAAAAAATATGCATACAATGTCCTTCTCTTCTTAGTTGATACAGTTGTGGGATTCCACTATTATGTTGAGCACTTCTTTTATCAAAGAAGAATATAGTACTTGTTTCCATCTCCCTATAACACCGTGGGGGAGATTTACTATAACTGGCAAACACAGAATCTGGTGCAGCTGTGCATAGTAACCAATCAGCTTCTAGGTTTTATTGTCAAAGCTTAATTGAGCAAGCTGATATTAGAAACGGATTGGTTACTATGCACAGCTGCACCAGATTCTGTGTGCACTAGTTGTAATAAATCAACCCCACATCTCCTTAACCAGTCGTCTACTTTGCGCGTGTTGGACACGCCCAAAAAAAAGCTCCTCCACTGTACACAAGGCATCACCTGTATGTTCAGGATACTGCCTGCACTTTCTCCTCTCCTCTGCTCGCTCCCGTGTACAGCCTGGTACAACCCGATGTCTGTAGAAAGAGGAGCTCCTGATCCTATGATCGGTAGCCAATCAGATGTCTTCCGCATTGAATGATCACTGTGACAGTCAATCACAGTGATCATTCTATTTAAATGATGACAGAAGTAACACAGTAGTGTCTGTTCCCTGACAGACAGCGATCTGTGTGTGGAAGAGGAGAAGCTGTTTATTGTGTGCACAAAGCATCAGTTAACCCTCAATTAACCATTACATTCCCCTATTTAACCTTTATTTTATTACTTGGCACATTTATAGCAAGCACAGAGGTAGGACGTCTCTTGTAGTTGGTTACCAGGTTTATACACATCTCAGCAGGGATTTTGGTCCACTCTTCTTTACATATCTTCTCTGAATCGTTAAGGTTTCTTGGCTGTCCCTTGGCAACTCGGAGTTTCAGCTCCCTCCATAAAATTTCTAAAGGATTCATGTCTGGAGACTGACTAGGCCACTCCATGACCTTAATGTGCTTATTCTTGAGCCACTCCATTGTTGCCTTGGTGGTATGTTTTGGTCATTGTCATGCTGGAAGAGGGAAGGTTCTCATCCAAGATTTTACAATACATGGCCTCATCCATTGGCCTGTCAATGCGGCAAAATCTGCCTGTTTCTTAGTAGAGAAATAGCCCCAAAGCATAATATTTCCACCTCCGTGCTTGACTGTAGGGATGGTGTTCTTACTGCTTAGGGTCATAGTCAGCATTTTTCTTTCTCCAAACATGGAAAGTCAAGTTAATCAAAAGAGCTCAATTTTGGTCTCATCTGACCACAGCACTTTCTCCCAATCCTTCTCTGAATCATTTAGATGTTCATTGACAGACTTCAGATGGGCCTTTACATGTGCCTTCTTAAGGGTGGGGGATCTTGTGGGCACTACAGGATTTCAATCCATGGCGGTGTATTGTGTTACCAATGGTTTGTTTGGTGACTGTGGTCCCAACTGCCTTGAGATCATGCACAAGCTCCTGTAGTTCTGGGCTGATTCCTCACTTTTCTCATGATTATCCTTACCCCATGAGGCAAAAACTTTAATGGAGCTTTAGACCGAGGGCGATTGATAGTTAGTTATTTTATATTTCTTCCATTTGTGAATAATCGCTCCAACAGTTGTCTCCTTTTCACCAAGTTTCTTTCTGATGGTCTTGTAGCCAATTTCAGCTTTGTCCAGGTCTACAATCTTGTCCTTGATGTCCTTTATCAGCTCTTTGGTCTTGCCCATGATGATGAGGTTTGAATGGAAGAAAAATTCTGTGGACAGGTGTCTTTTATACACATAACGAGTTGTCGTTAGGAGCACCTTCCTAAATTGACAGGACTAATCTGTGTACCAAGTGCACTCAGCTTCTATTGTCGACCATGGTGAGGCCTGTTCTGAGTGGAACCTGTCCTGTTAAACTGCTGTATGGTCTTGGCCACCATGCTGCAGCTCAGTTTCAGGGTCCTGGCAATCTTCTTATAACCTAGGCCATCTTTGCTATGAGGTGCCATGTTGAACTACCAGTGACCAGTATGAGAGAGTGAGATCGATAACACCAAATTTAACAACCCTGCTCCCCATTCACACCTGAGACCTCGTAACACTAACGAGTCACATGACACAGAGGGAGGGAAAATGGCTAATTGGGCCCAATTTGGACATCTTCATTTAGCTGTGTGCTCACTTTTGTTGCCAGCAGTTTAGACAATAATGGCTGCATGTTGAGTCATTTTGAGGGGACTGCAAATTTACACTGTTATATAAGCTGTATACTCACTACATTACATTGTAGCAAAGTGTAATTTCTTCAGTGTTGTTACATGAAAAGATATAATGAAATATTTACAAAAATGTGAGGGGCGTACTCACTTTTGTGAGATACTGTATGTATCAATCTTGTATCATAAGCCATTACAAAATTATATTCTCATGAATAGACATATAGCAGAAATGTGAAACTATGGTCTGGTCCATAGGGGGTAAACATGTGTGAGAGCTGAAGTGGTTAATGCTTTAAATACTAAGCCCATTAATTCTCATAAACATATCCACACACTCAGGCTTGTATGGGAGTTTAACAAATTAGTACATTGTAGTTAAATATAGACAAAATTCTTAATTGGAATGTCCCTTTTAATTCCGTCAATATCTTCCAATTCCCTACAAGGATATAACTCGCATATTATCTCCCATAAATATCATGAAATAATTCACTGCAGGGTGGCTTTGTGGAATGGATCTAGTGAATAAATCACCTCTGTAATCCTCCAGCTAAATTATTAGAACCTCCCATGCATCATTTTCAGCACAACAGATGTTAAACAACTATTACAAAATTATTTGGCCTCTTTTAACAATGTTCCAATGCAGTCCACTAAACAGGTTTTCCATTTAAAACATAGTATGATCATGCTCCTTAATTCATGCATTATTGGAAGCACTCTGAGGTTATACACACTGTTATCATGATCATGTTTAAACAATGTTCCTGCCATAAGGTAATCTATAAACAGGCTCCTAATTCCAAGTACAATGTGCTCAACTCATACTCAATAATTACAATTTGTGTATTATTGAAAGCATACCAGGATTATGCACAGTTATCACGGTAGTCAATCCAGATCACATTCCAAGTGGCATACAGATTTCCGCGTTATACTGCCATCTCCTCCTGGCACTGAGAGAGGGAGGGTAGCTTCTCATTACTATTATTGGATACCTATTCTCTTTCACCTCCTACAGCCTCAATAAATTAGCTAGCCTATAAAACCTTCAAGGTTTTTAATTACAGTTCAAATTTCCAAGGCCTAAGGGAACATACCCAATTTTAATTCTTGATTAAGTCACTTTAGATGAAGAGTTGATCAGAGCACTTTCCTTCTGCAATAATACTCAATCAAAATTTCCTCTTATCAAGCTTATTTAGATTGAAAATTCCCTTAACTTTAAACCCTTTTAAGGATTTTTTGTGACACGTGTCCCTTGTATGCACGGCCATTCCAGACCCTCAAACTTCTCCTTTTTTCTCCTGTATATCTTAAACCAAAGGGGCATGCTAGTTAGTAAACTACCCAAGAAGTTGAACAATTTATAAAGATATCAGTTATATATTGTTTGGAATTATTTCAATTTGAAAATTCATTCCCTACCTTCACATACCTGCATATCAGGTAGCCCCACATTTAAACATGCCCCTCAGACTGCATTTATTCTTCCTTTTTCTGATATTTATTTTTTCCCTTTAATATCATGCATATTCAATGTTCTCTTAGTGGTAAGGGCTGCATAGGGTCCTACAGTCTCTTTTATCCATGGATCCAGCAACAAAACATGTCAGTGTTTTTTTTAATTATTATTTTTTTGATGATATTCCATTGAGCTTTAAACAGTGTCACTATTCTAAAATTTTCCCCGATACTTGCCTGTTTATTCCTGTTTATTCCTATTCCTTTCTTTTTTAATTTTTCTGAAAGATTCTTTCAGATGCTTCCAAATAGCCTTGCTTCTTGAACAGTTTCTCTGCAATGGTAACTGGCCAATCATTACTGCCAATCATCCCTTCCAATGGTTTTCGAAAAGGTCTTTGAAAGCTATTTTTTTTCCTCTCTCTTTAAATTTTCATGTCTAAAAACTGGATACAATTTCGACTACAAATACAAGTGAAAAGAATATTATTATGATTTATTTTTAACTCTTTAAACAAACTCAACTGCAGTACCTCCGCCCTCCATGCCAACAGCACCTTATCCACATATCTCATCCAGACAGTGTAATGTGCACCATTTTTATCTGATAAAAAGACATACGCTCCGCCTACCAATCTAGGTGGATACATGCATTTGCTGGTGCACATGCCACCTCTGTAGCCATGCCCTATTTTTGATCGTAATGCTTCTTTTAAATTAAACAAATGATTATTCAAAACAAATGTGATAAAATGCACTAAACACGCATTTTTTTCTCCATATCCCTATACACTCTATCCAACATACAGTGGGGCAAAAAAGTATTTTGTCAGCCACCAATTGTGCAAGTTCTCCCACTTAAAAAGATGAAAGAGGCCTGTAATTGTCATCATAGGTATACCTCAACTATGAGTGACAAAATGTGGAAACAAATCCAGACAATCACATTGTCTGATTTTTGAAAGAATTAATTTGCAAATTATGGTGGAAAATAAGTATTTGGTCAATATCAAAATTTCATCTCAATACTTTGTTATATATCCTTTGTTGGCAATGACAGAGGTCAAACATTTTCTGTAAGTCTTCACAAGGTTGTCACACACTGTTGCTGGTATGTTGGCCCATTCCTCCATGCAGATCTCCTCTAGAACAGTAATGTTTTGGGGCTGTCGCTGGGCAACATGGACTGTCAACTCCCTCCAAATGTTTTCTATGGGGTTGAGATCTGGAGACTGGCTAGGCCACTCCAGGACCTGAAAATGCTTCTTACAAAGCCACTCCTTTGTTGCCCGGGCGGTGTGTTTGGGATCATTGTCATGTTGAAAGACCCAGCCATGTTTCATCTTCAATGCCCTTGCTGATGGGAGGAGGTTTGCACTCAAAATCTCACAATACATGGCCCACATGGCCCCATTTATTCTTTCATTTACACGGATCAGTTGTCCTGTTCCCTTTGGGGAGAAACAGCCCCAAAGCATGATGTTGCCACCCCCATGCTTCACAGTAAGTATGGTGTTCTTTGGTTGCAACTCGGCATTCTCTCTCCTCCAAACACGACGAGTTGTGTTTGTACCAAACAGCTCTACTTTGGTTTCATCTGACCATATGACATTCTCCCTGTCCTCTTCTGGCTCATCCAAATGCTCTCTAGCAAACCTCAAACGGGCCTGAACATGTACTGGCTTAGGCAGGGGGACACGTCTGGCACTGCAGGATCTGAGTCCCTGGCAGCGTAGTGTGTTACTGATGGTAGCCTTTGTTACGTTGGTCCCAGCTCTTTGCAGGTCATTCACTAGGCCCCCCCGTGTGGTTCTGGGATTTTTGCTCACCGTTCTTGTGATGATTTTGACCCCACGGGGTGAGATCTTGCGTGGAGCCCCAGATCGAGGGAGATTATCAGTGGTCTTTTATGTCTTCCATTTTGTAATTATTGCTCCCACAGTTGATTTCTTCACACCAAGCTGCTTGCCTATTGCAGATTCAGTCTTCCCAGCCTGTTGCAGGTCTACAATTTTGTCTCTGGTGTCCTACGACAGCTCTTTGGTCTTCCCCATAGTGGAGTTTGGAGTGTGACTGTTTAAAGTTGTGGACAGGTTTCTTTTATACTGATAACAAGTTCAAACAGGTGCCATTAATACAGGTAATGAGTGGAGGACCGAGGAGCCTCTTAAAGAAGATACAGGTCTGTGAGAGCCAGAAATCTTGCTTGTTTGTAGGTGACCAAATACTTATTTTCCACCATAATTTGCAAATAAATTCTTTCAAAAATCAGACAATGTGATTGTCTGGATTTGTTTCCACATTTTGTCTCTCATAGTTGAGGTATACCTATGATGATAATTACAGGCCTCTCATCCTTTTAAGTGGGAGAACGTGCACAATTGGTGGCTGACTAAATACTTTTTTGCCCCACTGTATTTTTGCAAGCTTCCAATCCTACCTCATGTGTGATGGAGGTATACAACCTTTCACATCCAGTCCCACTAGTATGAAATTTTCCTTAGTCTCTGTTTACTGTAATTTCTCCATAACCTTTTTTTTTTTCTTGCGCATAGGATCACAATCCCCTTAGCACTGGTTGTAATTTTTCATCAAAACATTTTCACACTTTTTCCAATGGACCTTGCACCCTGGACACAATCGGAAGTTCCAGAGGCTTGGTTGGTTTTTTATGAAGATCTGGAATTCGCTTGGAATGGTATATTCCCTAACCAACATATTCTTCATCTCTCTCTCTCTCTCTCTTTCTCTCTCTCTCTCTCTCTCTCTCTCTCTCTCTCACGCTCTCTCTTTCTCTCACGCTCTCTCTTTCTCTCACGCGCTCTCTTTCTCTCACGCGCTCTCTTTCTCTCACGCGCTCTCTTTCTCTCACGCGCTCTCTTTCTCTCACGCGCTCTCTTTCTCTCACGCGCTCTTCTCTCTCTCTCTCTCTCTCTCTCTCTCTCTCTCTCTCTCTCTCTCTCTCTCTCTCTCTCTCTCTCTCTCTCTCTCTCTCTCTCTCTCTCTTTCTTTCACTTCCCTTCAACCATTTATTCAATTCCCATACCAATCTGGGGAAAGGCTTTCCTACAAATCTACCATAGTTATTCTGATCCCCTAGTAGTCATAACACCTCATTTTTTTATGGTCTTCGTGCATCAATAACACATTAACTTCTTTATCACTTGATCTTATTACCACATCCTCTATCCGTTTTAGTTTATTCAATGCTCTACTTTCTTCTGGTTTCAAATTATCAGAACTGCATGAGGACTAATCCAACTCTCCCAAATTCCCCCAGTTTCATAAAAAAGCGCCACATTTCTATTAGAGAAGAGAAGTGATAACATCAAAACTCTGGATCTCAATTCTGTGTAACTATAAACACCTCCCATTTCAGCTACCATCTTTTCATTTCCCCACTTTAACTGATTTAAATCTATATACCGTATTTATCGGCGTATAACACGCACTTTTTTCCCCTTAAAATCAGGGGAAAGTCGCAGGTGCGTGTTATACGCCGATCCCCGCCGATCCCGAGCTGTCCCAATGTCAAAATCGCGGACCGCGATTTGAAAATGGCGCCGCCGGAGCCGAAGTACACAGAGCCGGTCCTCGGCTCTTTCCGGCGGCTCTCGTTTACTTTCGGCTCCACTCGTAGTCCCGAGCGGAGCTATCCGAACCTACTCGGATAGCTCCGCTCGGGACTACGAGTGGAGCCGAAAGTAAACGAGAGCCGCCGGAAAGAGCCGAGGACCGGCTCTGTGTACTTCGGCGCCGGCGGCGCCATTTTCAAATCGCGGACCGCGATTTTGAAGCCCTGGAAGCAGGGACAGGGCATTTAAATGTAAGTTTTTTTCCCTTCAACTTCCCTCCTAAAAGTTGGGGTGCGTGTTATACGCCGATAAATACGGTAATCAATATCAAAATATTCCCCATTACAACCCATACCCATATCTCCACCTCCCTCCTCCCTTCCTCTTTTAGTCATTTGCCACTTTTTCAATTACATTCACCTTAAAAACAGTCATAGCTTTATACACTGTATACACATAGCTTTATACACTGTAAATTCTTGTTCCACTTGAGAAGGGCAAACCTTTTCCGATCCACTGAGAACTCTGTGTTTAATTCAATAAAAAATAAGGAAGAGCAAGCATGTAAAAGAGAATGTCACATAAAAAATAAGCATTAGGTAAACACTGCAATAACTAAACATTTATTCTAACTGAAATACACTGTATTTTACCTTTTAAGACAAAGTAGAGAGCAAAGATGATGTACAGACTGCAGGAACCTATAGGAGCCATTCAACCCTAATTTTGCTCTAGTGATTTTAGTAAAATGTATTAAAGCCACACTCTCTGTATACCAGTGATTTAATGATTACAGAAGTGCATTAATTTGCATTTTACATCTGCCTGGAATTATGCCTAATGATATCATTATGCTTTCATTCAGTTTTGTTCCTACAGGGGATATTCATATGTATGTATGCCATGGCTGTGTTCATCTTGGGAGCATAGTTCAAATGACTCCTACACAACTGATGTGCCAGGGCATGCAGTGATCGTGTATAAATACAGTATAGTACCACCTGTACAAAAGCAGAGACAATTTTTGTTGGCCTCTGTGCTATATGTGATGTCAAAAACCACATTTCATGTAAAATCTCTTGCGTTTTTTTTGTCTTGTACAGGTGGTGGTAAGGGAGCTCCTGGCACAGTATACAAGACAGTATGAAGAAAGTCCAGTCTTTGGCCTCCTCAGAAATTGGACCAGCTCGGTTGGTGACCGGCTAAGAACAAGGTAGGGATTGTAAATATTATAATATAACACACTTCCCGATCTTCTTAAAATATATGAACACATCAAACTACTAGAACAGTTTGGTGGATTAGCAAATGTTGACAAGTATTGATATTCTATATAATATTATTACTATTGTTTTTATAGTACCCTTTATCTCACATGGCACTGTTCAAACTTAGAGGTCCTTAAGAGAGTGGGTACAGCAAGGGGCTGATTTATTAAAGAGACACTGTCACTTTGCCCATTCAGTGTCTATGTAAGTGCAGCATAGTTTTGACATCAGTTTAGATGCTTCTGAGAACATTCCGAATTTGTTGCAGGTGTAGTGTTCCTGCTTCACCTTTTTTTGCACTTCTATACAGTAGACTTGAATAGGGATTGAAGCAGTTCTTAAGTGAACAAAAGGCCCTAAAGCTCATCTCATGACCCACTGTTACCTATCCAGTGATCACCCTGCTCCTTCCTCAATGACAGAGGGAGCAAAATACCCATTGCTTTTAGGCATGGGGGAGCACATGGCCCCTCTGATAAGGTAGTACTTGAACCTAGCGATTGATAGTGAATTAACCGTATGTACTCTGTAGCTTGTGCACTAGCACATAATGGAAGGGGTAACATCACTGTCCCCTAAGGCTCTGAAACCAGGTATTTTAGTGGTGACTACAACAGAGGAAGTAGCGGTGGGGAATCCAGAGTGACAGCATCTCTTTAAATTCAGAGATTGAAAACAAAAGTGTAAGCATTGTTAGCAGCAACTAATGAGGTTTCACCTTTTGTTTTATGTAAGAAAAATTAACAAGAATTTTGATAGGTTTGATTCTGGCAACATTTCCACTTTATTTCTCATGGGATTTTCTCCAGTTTTAAAGATTTACGTACAAGTGCAGGCTTCAGAAGTAGGTTAGAGCAAGAGCATTGCAGAGTGCTGCCGGGAGATAGAGGAGGGGAGGGAGGGCAGTGAATATTCTGTGGAGCCGCCGAGACAGGAGCGCTGTCAATTGTAGACACAGAAGCAAAGTTTCTCTGTTTACAACTGACATTAGTGAGCGGCAAGCTCAGGGCCAGTGCCTAAGGTGATGGACTCTTTTGCCACTTTTTAGATGAAACAATATATATAATAAAGTGGTGTTTCGCCACGTTCTGGCTTAAAAAAAGCCCTGTCTTTATAAGCACAAGCCTACAATCCACAGCATAATATCTGTATTTAGAGCCATATCTCCTCTACAATTTAAAATACAGTTATTAAAAAGGGGATTCCTTTTCTTTAACAACTAAACTCTTTTACACAGAACAATAAAAAATGGAATCTGGTTATTTGTTTTGTACAATTTTATTGAAATTGTCTCTGAAGGATGCTGGCTATTGAGACAGGCACAGGTGTCAGGAACAACACAAAGGAAATACTGATGCATGTTGAAACAGGTTCAGTATAAGATATGAACTAGAAGACTAGATATACCGCGCTGTCAAAAAAATATAAAGCGGCCAGCACAACAGTATAAAAATGAAACAATCAAAAAAGTGAAAAAATGTGCAGTGCTAACAAATAATATCAATGATATAAGGGTACGGTAATCAAAATATCAAACATGTGAAATGGGATCTAATAACAAAAATGATGACGTGAGAAAAAACTTAAAATAAATAAAATGTTGTATATGGCCGCCCAAAAACAACAATGCTCTGCGCCTAGTACGATGTATCCAACAGTATGTATGTAGCACATATATAAATAAATAAACTGATAGCAGCTGCTTAAATAACATAATATGTAAGGCAATAAAGAATAAATTAAATGAATAAAGTTTTTTCAGTATTGCAGCAGCGCTGTATGCCCCAAATTATTAGGGTCCCCTTCTCAATCAAGTTCTTTGAGTTCAAAATGGAACAGGCGGTAAGAGTCCTACTAATAAATATTGCTGTATCCTGTGAGGGTAGTTATTCCTTTCACCAAGCGATACACCACGTGCTGGGACCCCCAATGAAAAACGCACTCACCAGAAATCCAACCAATATGAGCCTTGAGTAATAATAGTAGTAGGTCTGCACCGCTTTCCAAACGACCACCAGATGTCAGTCTTACTCATGGTAGCTCCAATAAGATATGTGGGAGAAATGGAATGTCCACATAGTGTGATACTGCTAAAACACTTTATTAAAACATCCAAATATCCCCCTTAAATAACATGCGTACCAGAGAATCATTAAAAAAGAGCAAAGATAGAAAAGTGCACTGTGCCTGTTGCGTCCTCCAATCGGAACAGATGTCAGGTGCGCTCACTGTGTGAGACTACAGCCACACGCTTCCTGATTCCTCCCTGGTCGTTGGAGTGCATGCGTCACTTCCGGTGCGTCATGTCCCTGACGTTTCGTCACTTCCTGGACTTCTTCTGAGGGCGTATTCTTGGGACTTACCACGACCCTCTGTGGTCCTCCATTATCACAAATAGACACTATTTTTTGAGCATTTGTCAATATATTTTTTTTGTTTTTTTTATCAAGTTTATTTCTCATTTCATCATTTTTGTTATTAGTTCACATTTCACATGTTTGATATTTTGATTACCCTCATATCATTGATATTATTTGTTAGCGCTGCACATTTTTGCTACATTTTTTTAGTTTGTTTCACACAATGTGATGTTAACATGTGCGCATATTGTGTATATATATCATATATGAAATTCTTGTTTCTGCTGAACTACCCATAACGCATCTTCTACACTTACAATGGATAAGATCTTATTAGTGCAGGCAATTTTCCTATTTTAAAATACTTAGTTGTGTTCTGGGGTAACACTGGGCATTGTGCAAGTACACTTGGGTCTCCTTTTTAGGGTCAGTTTGAGGTCTGCATGCAGCACATGGTGGATACAGTATGTTATATTATACAATTACCATATAAAAGGGATGATACATGAGAATGCACTTTCAACATAAGTATCTACATAAGAAATGCTGGTTATAGATTCTTAGCCGTGATCACCTGTTAAACTGGGTAATAAATAAAATATCTATAATTTTATGAAATAGTTCCATCGCTGCTGATCCCCTCATGTAGCATCCCCTACCAAACACTCCTCTCTTACTGCTCTTGTTTATCTAATTATTTAGAAGATCTATCCATTCTAATGTATCCATTTGGATATAATAGCAGCTACAGTAGCCAATGTACCTGTAGATGTAAGACCTTGGTGTTGATAAAATAAGAGGTCTGTTGTATAAGGGAGATCGCTTATTCTGCATTTGAATGGAATAGGGGTGTCACACAAGAACCTATACTCAGATAAGCCTAAATAAATTGTTTAGTGAATAGTACTGGCTTCTGTACAACTAACAAAAATAGCCATAATTTTGCTTGACGTGTACAGACATTTCCTTAGCACTGAAAAGAGGAAATTACCAACATAATATACCTAAAAGTACCATTATGATTCATAGTCATGAGACTGAAAGTAAGAAAATGAACAGTCACACTATAAAGAGATACAAATTAAGTTATTCAGCTATAACTGAAACCACAGAAAAGGCTAATAGATGACATAAAATCACATACTTATTTGTGGACATACTTGTAATTGACATTAAGCATGGACCTCTTAATATCCTGAATATAACATTTATATCCTGAGAATATTCAGAAATATTCATAACTTTACAGAATCATTACATTTTAAATTGCAAGCCGCAGTGAAATCTGAAAGTTTGTAACAATTTAATCATTTTCCATAGAATCATTACTGAATTTAGAAAGGTTAACTGAAAGTATTGGAGAATATGCCAAGAGTAAGATAACACTTTTCCAAAAAAAAAAAGGAATTACGCAAGAATTGTTCCTGAACCAGGGCAGAAGCTTTTTAGATTGTACAAATAGTGGAATTCGCTAAACGTAGTAGGTGCAATCACAAGGGTTATTGATAAGTTACTGACTTTCTGCAAAGCATTAGTGAGCACTTAGGTTTAATTCACATGGGCACTGGATGTAGAAGAGTGTATGTCTTTCATGTTGTATGGAGCTGTATTCTACCAGTGGTTCAACCTTCCGCCCACAGTTAGGCACAGTAGGGGGGACTAAGTGTCATTAATAGGCAGCTACCTAAACATCACATGTAGCAGTTGGGCCACACCACTCACCAACCACCCCCATATGTACTAAGCCATTTACTGAACAACCTCAACAATTCAGGTTTGCTCATCAGTGGGCTGAAACAAAGAGGCTCCCTGTTTACTACCTGTGGGACTCTAACCTGAAGTCTGAATTCCATACAGCTAAAATGCATGCAGTATATAAGAACAGTTGTACCTGCCATATGTATTTTTGTCCTTCATTACTGGGTTTTACACAGTCCTGCCACGCAGTAAAGCCAGATGGGAGACCTGACTTTCCAACTTGATTTGTCCTTCCCCCAGCTTGTGGTATAACAGGCCCCTTTCACACTGGGGCGGTGGGTGCGTTGGCGGTAAAGCGCCTCTATTTTTAGCTGTGCTTTACCGTCAATTTTGCGGCGCTATTTGACAGCTAGCGGGGCGCTTTTACCCCCGCTAGCGGCCGAGAAAGGGTTAAAACCAGCAGAGAAAGGGTTAAAACCACCCGCACAGTGGTGCTGCAGCAGCGCTTTGCCGGCGGTATAGCAGTGCTGCCCATTGTGTATACACCGCTCTAAAGATGCTGCTAGCAGGACTTTTTTTAGCGTTCTGCCAGCGCACCGCTCCAGTGTGAAAGCCCTTAGGCTTTCACATTGGAGAGACAGGAGCGGCTCTTTCAGGGCACTTTGCAGGTGCTATTTTTAGCGCTGTAGCACCTGCAAAGTGCCCCAGTGTGAAAGGGGTCTTATGGAGAAGCCACAGGTTAGGGACCTCCTCACTCTATTACTCTGCTTTTGCCTCCTGTCAGCCCAATCAGTTGGCTCCTTCTCTCTCTCTCTGAGCTCTTCTATAGAGGGGATTTCAGGGAGCTGATACCAAGTCAAATTTGGGTAATTGCGCTGTTCACAGCCCCTAGGTTTACACTAAAGTGCAGTGCAGGAAACCTGCAATCCGTGCACATTTCCCACACTGCATTCAAATCATACCTTGCAATCTGCAGCGGGTATCAGTGCAATCTTAATGACACCCCAAACGCAGGTCGCAAACAAAGTGTGTTTGCCTGCACCAGATCGCATCGTACAAAACGACCATGTGATCCAGTTGCAGTGCAATTTCAAAATTGGTGCATGCACGACTTGAAAATGTGAAATGCAGTTTAAATAGAGTCCATTCAAAATAAATAGTCTTAAATCATACTGCACTGAATCGCATGTGAATTGCACAGGAATGCGGTGCAATTCATGTGCGGTTCATAGTGTGAACCGAGGCTAAATACAGTTAAGGATTTTTATTGAACACATACCTGTGTCATTTGGTGTTTTATGTGCTTGGAGTTCAGATTTAAAACTGCAATACATAGCAAAATGTCATTGAATGTGAAATGCTGTAATGAGCAGACATGGAAGACTGTTGTGCAAATAAAGTGAAATTTCATTAAATATTCTCAGAAACAGAGGAGCAAATATCACTGCCTCACCGCAAAGCACACAGTAAATAGCATGGTTCATTTCAGTTTACTACTTTGTGTTTTTTTTGATATATATATTTAACCACTGGATACTTTATTTTTATTTTGTTTAAAGCTTTAGCTTTAAACCATATTCAGGAATGGATCTTGTGTTTTTATAGAATTTGATTGACATAGTTTGTCTACAACTGGGATTTGTCAGAAATTTAGTATTCATGTACCATGTCTTCAGACTTTAATAGCAAGTCAAATATAGCATATATTTGTATTGCTTTTTTTTGTTTTTTCTTAGAAGTGAAACAAACCTGCTCTGCACTATTACAACTGGGATGAGTTGCGACATAACTTGTGTTGACATGCATGCTGACAACTGTGTACCTGGCCTGAAAAAAATTGTAGGCTGCCCTCACACTTCTGCATTCCATTGCATTACCACTTGCACATTATCATGCCTTATCATGCACCCAAAAAATGCACTTGACCCTTTTTTTTTTCAATTCAGCGTACCACAACATGCAGAATGTGCATTTGGATGTGCTGCATTGTAGGTGCATTGTCCACTACTTTATATAGCATTGGGGGTGCCATTCACAATTAATGGCACTGCAATGACTACACATAAGCTGGCCAAATGAATAAAACAGAATTAATTGCGCCATCAACACATTCAAGTTGGATGGGGGAATCTTCCCCATTGCACTATTGTATTCTGACAGTGGGGGGACTCCCCCGCTATCAGAATACGCAGATCAGTACTGCAGCCTATTGCCTGCAGGACTGATCAAGCAACTTTTATCCGTTAGGGCGGTTGAACAGAAGTCGATCAATAGATCAACTTCTGTTAGCGACAGTGTCCACACATGGATTGAAATTTGGCTGGTACCTGCTGAATTGCGATCCATGTATGACTAGCTTTAGATGCATGTGCTAATTCAGGTTGCAGTAATGTGCATTAAAACGCATTGTGATGCATTCTGAATGGGGTCTCAGGGACTAAAATATAGTGTAATGGTAAATAGAAGAAGCAATAAGTCCCCTTCACATACTGTATGTGCAGTACAAGTTGCAGTATATTACCACATATGCATTAGGCCTCATGCATGTGTTTAGGGAAAATATACAAATTACTGGGGGAGACTGTAAACTTCTGTGGAGCCCCATACAAAGCAATGATAGTCTGACACTGCCTGCAGCCATTTGTATGTTAGGATATGCAGCGATTACCTATGAATGATTGGCCCTGGGCCCAATCAGCCATATGTAATCATCCATAGGCAAAATCCTGTTTTACCAGCCGCCATTTATAAACGGCATTGATAGACAGGTGGTTAAAGAGATGAAGGCCTAGACATCAGCTGACTATTGTGAAAGTGGCTCTGACAGAGGAAGCAGCAGTGGGGGATCACTGGGAAAGTTAGCCACTGTGATTTTTCCCAGAATAGGCAACGTGGCAATGTCCCTATACCATGCATTGCATTATAGCAGCCCACTCATTTTACATTAATTATATTTTGTGTGTATTTTTATAGAAAATTTTGATAAACATTTGTCTATCTGTCACAGGATGTACAAAATCGGTAGTACCATCTTTTTATGCTACAGGTGCTTTCAAAAAATGTATGGTGTGGGGGGGGGGGTGCTTTACAAACATTCAAAGCTGTAGGGTCCCGTTCACACTTGGGCATAGCAGAAACAAGTTTTTCTGCACAAAAATGTTAAAAACATGCTAAAACACACAATGCGCTTGCAGTTCCTTTAAAACACGCAAAAAAGCCCTCAAATTGCAACATAGTAGCGTCACATGTGTGAACAGGGGACTAAGTGAGAAACATATGGTCCCTAATCCTACGATTGATAAGTTGTGCCCAAACACTAGTACGGATTCAGAACTGACTAGGTGTCCACTGGTAACATCCTGAGGTGTGAGCCTATACGTGCCACTTTTCTACTCATAGGACCATGTCTCAGATAGATCGGATGTATGCTAGTCCTTTAGTTCTCGCTCGGGTTCAGGATATCTCCCTACTTCCAAGAGGAATATTTCATTATGCCCCTGTGTTGCTTTGTCTACATATGTCTGCAGTACCATTGGAGAGGCTTTAGAGTTACCCTGTTATTGGTTTATTTATTATTTATTTATAGCGAAGCTGTCGATCAGTACTTTGACAACACCCTATTGTACCTCGGGGACCCCAACCCTTCTCTTCACTCTGCTTTAGTGCTTATTGATATGTTTGGCTCTTTTTCCAGTTCTTGGGTTAATTGGAGTAAGTCCCTGTTGTTCGCTCTTACCCCTGGGCTTCTCCCAACTGTCTCGTTTGCTCCTCTTCCTCTTAAAGTTGTGACGAAATTCATTCACCATCTCTAATGGGACTAGAAAGGGTTGCCCTTTGTCCCCATCCTTTTTCAACCTAATAAGGGCATGAAGGCACCTGGGATTTTTTCAACCAACCCTTACATAGACCACGGGGGGGGATTTTGCTCTTCTATTGTGCCTTACAAGATAAACGTATCTTTTTAGCAAATCTAGTCCCATGCTAAAGTGGGAGTCGGACCTTGGCACCTCCTTGTCTCCAGCATAGTGGTGTGCTACCTTTAGCTTAATAACTAGCCACCATGAAGTGACAATCAAAATTACCAACAGGTGGTACTATACACCCATATGCTCCAATGGGACAATCCTAACCTCTCCCACTTCTATACTATCCTGAATCCTGTCCTATGGGCCAGATACAGAATTAGGTTACTTGAACACATTTTTCCACCAGGAACTTTACTACCCTGTAATGGGCTACTTATCAATTACCCAACCATATGTTTTTTCAGTTTTTGCAACTCCGTCACGCAACTACTGCCTAGTTCCCTAGACCTATCTCTGTGAAATCTGACCTGTTGGAGGCAAAGTTGCCTTGTGAGGATCTCTCCAAGCTGTTATCAGTGCTATATTCTCAACTGTCACCCTTAACCCTAAGAAAGATGACTACCCTTTATCACAAATGGCAGGCGGACATTTTTACACTGATAGAAGATGTCTGAGAAGACTGTGTTCTTCTATTTTTGAAAACTATCATTTCTTCTAGGGACCCGTTTCTTAAATTTAAAATTCCTCAACCGGATTTATTATACCCTCAACAACATTTATCTTTTATCTATCCAGGAACCTTGGATATTTGCTTTAGCTCTGCATTGCATACAGGTAAATACTTTTATGTTTTTTGGCGTTTACCCAAGTTACAGAGTTATAAGGAGGGGTGTGATGGACACTGTCAATACGGTGGGTAATCTTTCTCTTCTGTTGGATCCTGATTTGTGGCTCTTGGGCCTTGTGGTGGGTGTGATAGCTACTAAACATGAAAGATTGTATTTTACTCTGCCTATTACGTACGAAGCGAGAAATTATTCTGAAAAGGAAGCCCCCTGCTCAGCCTACGGTGTGTGGCTGAAAGTCCGCTAATAATGGGACCCTGGCTCTTTAAAGCTAACGTATGCCCATAGGAATTGCTCTCAAGTTTGACAGGATTTGGAACTGTTGGGTTGATTCACAAGGTCTTACCATTTAACTTCAGTCCCTTTTGGAATCACTAAAGGGGTTCTTGACTGTAGGCCTACTTAGTGTCTACATCTGTTTCTTTTTTTCCCCTTCCACCCTCCCAGCTTTTTCTCCCCCTCCCTGTTCCCCTATTTCCCTCCTCTTCCTTGCCTCCCTTTTTCCTCTCTCTCTCCTGCTGATGGCCAAAATTATTATGTTTCCCTGGATGTTGATTGCTGTGTTACATTAGTACCTTGCACCTGTTTTACTGCACACTTTGTGTTATTGTATTTTTGTGAAACTGAGATACCGTCTGTTGACTGCAACTATCTTCTTGTTCTTTTTGTACTTTTATATATGTTGTACAATTCGCAATTGGTTACTGGTTAAAAAAAAAAAAAACTGAAACATAATAAAAAGAGAGCTGGTAATGTTAACCAAAGGGTTAATGCTTTGTTAGCAAGTTTTCCTATAGGCAGGCCTTGATCAGATTAGGGCAAAGTACTTAGTGTGCCTTAGATTTTTTTTTTTTTTGTTCGTTTGTTTTTTTGGAAATTTTTGTACCGGTAAATTATTTTTTTTTTAGAAAGCACACATTGGAAAAAAAAAGTTCTACAAAGAAGGGAAATAAATCAATGTATGCAGTACAATTTACACTTACCACCTGCAAGTTCCATTTCTATTCAATGTGATGTTTTCACCAAGGCAAGAGGCAGCGTTTTACATCTTGGTTGAGATGCAAAAAACATAAGTGGAATAATTCAATATCCAGTGTACATAACAAGGGTACTGTAGCTTTTGGTATTTTACCACCATAGCTCCAAATACTGAGAGCAACCTTTTTTTTTTTTTTTTTTCCAGAAACTTATATAATGGAGAAGGGGAAAGATCATGTTGAGGTGGGAAACGAAAGGGGGGAGGTGCAGGTCAAGAGAGTGGGAGTATGATCAGCCGCAGCCTGCAGCAGATACGGGAGAGGAAGTGGATTGCCCTAACAATATAAGGGGAGGAGCAGGTCTCTCATTTTTTTTACCTGGAATGTTTGAATATTCATATTCTTTCTAAATGTGAATCTAAATTTAAGCTTGATCTTTGATCTACGATGAATCATTGGTGTTCTTGGGATTTTGTACATTCTTGTTGCACAGAATAGCAAAGATAATGTTGTTATTTTGTTTTATAAGGAAAGTTAGTATTTAGACTTATGTATATCTTTCTCCTTTTCAGTTTTGTGTACACTGCAGTTTTTCTGTTTGTTAGCACTTTATTTTACTTCCTTGTTTTATTGTTTTACTTTTATGGGCAAACTGGGTGGTGGTATTGATGAGAATATTGTTCACAACTTCCTTTATGATGGCACAAAATTTACACAGAACAATTTATTCATCTTTATGATGTGTATTCGTTTTAATTTCACACATCTAGAAGATAAGAACAGTTTGGGTGAGCAGGAGGAAGTGGGGCGTTTTAAGGTATACTTACATTAGAGACACAAACAGGTTTTACTAACTTGGGGCCTGAGTTTACTGCAGTTTGGTCAAATCCCACCAACTGGGATGGCAGTTGGAGGGTCTTAGTTCTGAAGTAAAGCCCATAGTAAGAAATGTTTTTTAGAGACTAGCAGGCTTACCTAAAGGCTAGGTTCACCTTTTCAGGAAAATTCAAAATAATAAGGGAGTGGGAATAGGACCCAAGTTGTCCTTGCCTTCAGTCAAGGAAAGGAACAAACTGTGGTTTAACCTGATATATCTTTATTACAACAATTAGTAGAAAAAAATATTTATCATTGAAAGGAAAGCATAAACATTAGGAAATTGCACATGGTAAAAACTGACAACGTTGTCACTTAAACACGCATGCCCATGAGTTCAGCCATATCCCAGTCATCCACACGTGTCAATCATCTCAAGTTATTAAGTGTGACTTAATATATAATGCTTACATGTGTTAAGCGAGGTGAGTTCCAGTAAACCTTGGTAGCACAAGTCGGTATCCGTATTGGGCTTAACCATGGATCTCCAGACTCCCTGTATGCCTATAGAGCTGCTGCATTAGGTCTTTACAGTGTTGAAAAAAGCATTGGTCATCACAGACAAATAAATGCAATTCTGGCTAGAAAGTATCCCTGCTAGTTAGTGAACAGGACAGGTTTGATTTGTGGGTGTAGCACTGTAATTCATAAAGATGGTAGAATAGTAAAATGCAGAACGCTGTGATGTAAGCATGCAACTTGACTCAAGGAGAAACAATAGATCCACAATAAACCTGTCAGTTATTCAGCACCATGTTTCCACGAAACATTAAAGATAGCACCGCACATAAATTGGATAGGTAAATATAGTCAGCTGAGTCAAATCACAGAGCCTCAAAAAATGTTCAGGCTGTGATCGCTTGCTGGATATACCAGTTGAAAAGAGACTCACTGTTTAGACGACATTAGATGGTCCTCAATTGCAGCGACAAGTTGGTGAATCCAGAGTCCTTTGCAGGGGTCCACAGGTGTGCAGGATGCAAATCTCTGTATGCCTAGTCCAGGTGACACGCACAGGATGTTATCCACTCAAAACCAGCATGGGCCCGCCTGGCCGTTTACTTCCAGTTTTCGGTTGTTCGTGGATTTCCAGTTTGTGGAGATAGGATGAGGGCTAAAGAGTGATGAAAAGCCCAGGTTGGCTATCCGCAGAGGGCATGTGTAAGCGCACACACCGACATGTTTCACCCACTTGTGACGTGGGTTTCTAAAGGAAAATTGCCCATTCAGTCAAAGGGTTGGTAAAAAAAAAATAAAAAATTATGAAGCTTTAAAAAATATATCTCTTTGACTAAAGCCTAGTACACACGGGCTGAACATCAGGCGATATTGGCTGGTTCAATTAAAATCTGTCCGACATTCAGGCCGTGTGTATGGCAGCTGGTCTGACAGAAGACAGCAGTTCAAAACACAATAGCACAGCAGCTCTGATCTGAGCTGTGATTTTTTTTTTTTCGTTCAGCCCACTGGGTTAAATGAAAACAAATCTAGTGGAGTGTACCAGGCTTTAGCCCAGTTCAGGTGAAACATGTCAGTGGGGCTTGGCTATAGACGGAGACTGTGAAGCCTCGTACACAGGATCAGATTTTCTGCGGACAAAACCTCGGACTTTTGTCTGAAGGCGTGTGCCTGGATTTTGTCTTGCATACAAACGGCAAGGAATTGTCAGCCAACAAACACGAACATAGTGACATACTACGTGGTTTTTCAGCTCTTTAGCGCCACCCTTTGGGCTCCTTCTGCTAATTTTGTGTTATTTGGGGTGTTATTTTGAGTGGACAGCAAATTTACACTGTTATACAAGCTGTACACTCACTACTTTACATTGTAGCAAAGTGTCATTTCTTCAGTATTGTCACATGAAAAGATATAATAACATATTTACAAAAATGTGAGGGATGTACTCACTTTTGTGAGATACTGTAGCTATTGGCATACAAAACAACTGATGGATAAATTTCCATAGGGTAAAAAATGTGGGAAAAAACTGTTACACTTTAACCAGAAGCAGATAGGTGTAGCATAATGGAAGCACCTATACTGCAGACAAATTTGGGATTCTATTTCATTTGTAGCAAATTCCATCAGCTAGAATAACCAGGAGTTCTATTTTTTTAAAAGCCATTAAAGTGTATGTAAGCCTAACAATGAACTTCTTTATTAAAGTGGTAGTAAACCGCAGTTAAAGAAAAAAAAAATCCCCTGCAAGGCAATGTCATAAAGTTTTAGTATGCATCGCATATTAGCACATTATGAGAGACTTGCCTTAAAACAAAGCCCTCCATCGTCGCGTTGAGAGGGCGTCCATCTTTACCAGGTCTTCTTTCCAAGAAGGTTGTGGCCTCCAACGACATGAGTGGCCGGTGGCGCGATGACACACGTGAGCTGCCGTTTACAGCGCAGGCTCTGAAGGTTCAGCACAGTAAGCTAGAATATTGATGATGAAGGTACGGTCGATAAATAGATTAGGCCCACATCCCAAATTTGGAACAAACAAGAAAAAAAAACCTAAAGGGACTTAACGACCTAAATAATACTATGCAATCATCATAAAGAGATAAATTATCAACGGAGTATAAAAAAATCTGTACAAATTGTATTGAACAAATTGTTAAAAAAGAAGCAACAATAAATGGCTGGTGTACATTCAAGTCAACAGTGCAAGGAACAAAGGTGCATACAGTTCTACATATTCCCTGGACTGCCGTGATGGGGTCACCATGGCAGAATGAGCAAGGAAAACACCCGACTATTTCTGAAGTTCATTCTTTCCTCAGGGGTGTATGTTTATATAGGACAAATTACTTATGTTGACAACAGTTAGAACTTGCATACAGCAGCCAAGGAATTATTAAAATCAGTCAGTGATGTCCACTGCATTACCCCGGGGAAAGGTGAAGTTTCAATATTAATAGCACCCAAGTGAGATCCAGCGAGACCTGGTGGTTCGCACCCCAGGAGACAGAAAAACACAGGAACCATGTACTTGTATGAGAAAGTCTCCTGTTCTTTGTATTGCTTCCTTTGTGTGAAATCCCAGGTGTTCTTGACAATCCCTCTCCTTTCCTATTAAAAACTGACCACATTAAGCAGGGGAGCACATCGTGGTCAGTTTTCTTACTATACCGAGAGCCTGTTCTCCAATGATCAGGCTTATTTTGACACGTCCCCGCTACACCGTCATTCACTAGGGAGCTCAGGGTGCTGCTGCTTCTCCTCCCATCTGCTCTTATGTAGAAAATGTTTTGCCTTTAGTTTCTATTTTATTTTTTTGAATGGGTTGTTTTACAAGGTGATCCTTTACAATCACTTTACTAAACAGTATTGAAAATGTTGACTTTTGACTTTCTTACACATGCTATAGATGTAAAGCTTACTGTGCAAAATGTTTTGCTATTAAATGTATGAACCAAAAATCATTACAGTTATTGGATGCATTAAAGTTAACTTATATGCTATTTAAAACTAAAAAAATAGTGACCTCTGTATGCCTCCCTGATTTTAGTTTCAAAATTAGGTTTTGATTTTCAGGGCGTTTTCTCATAAAAGAACCTGATTTGAGTTTCTGATTAGCTAATCGTCGTGTCATTGCAAGACTACAAATGAAAACAATAGATTTCATGCAGTTTCCCTCCATACCTGTTAACCAAAAACCATGTGATTTTTTTCCCCATATAAATCAGTTCTAGTTCACATGAATCTTTTTTATTTATCCCAAGAAAAGATACTTATAAGTGGAAGCTAAACACTATACATAAATCTACTCCCACCCCCAATCGAAGCCTATTATATCTACCCAGTGGAGCTGCACGATTCTGGATAAAATGAGAATCGTGATTTTTTTGCTTAGGATAAAAAACATGATTCTTGGCGCAATATCATCTTTTACATTATACAAAAAATTGGGCTAACTTTACTGTTTAGTTTTTTTAATTGATTAAAGTATATTTTTTTCTTAACCACTTGCCGACCAGCCATTGTCATTATACTACGGCAGGTCAGCTAGTTCCCGTAAATCGCTGTAGCTGTACTGTACGTCGGCCCTTTAAACAGCTATAGCACGGCAGGGGAGTTGATGCGTGTGGCCGGCAGCCACCCGCGATTGCTCCACAGAGAGGCAGAGCGGGATCTGTCAATGTAAAGAAACAGATCCCCGTTCTGTCAGGGGAGTAGAGAGTGATCGTCTGTTCCTAGTGATTAGGAACAGCAATAGCTTTCCTCCTCCATTAATTACACTCCCCCCACAGTTAGAAACACCCCCCCAGGGAACACATTTAACCCCTTGATCGCCTCCTAGTGTTAATCCCTTCCCTGCCAGTGACATTTATACAGTAATTAGTGCATTTTTATAGCACTGATCGCTGTATGAATGTCAATGGTCCCAAAAAAGTTTATTTAGAAGTGTCCGAAATGCCCACCTTAATGTCGCAGTCCCATTAAAAATCAATAATCACCGCCATTACTAGTAGAAAAAAATAATATAAAAATGCCATAAATCTATTCCCTATAACTTTTGCGCAAACCAATCAATATATGCTTATTGCAATTTTTTTTTACCAAAAATATGTAGAAGAATAAATTTTGGCCTAAACTGATGAAGAAATCAGTTTTTTTGGGGGGAGTTTTTGCATATTTTTTATAGCAAAAAGTAGAAAATATTGGTTTTTTTTCTAAATTGTTGGTCTTTTTTTGTTTATAGCGCAAAAAATAGGTGATCAGATAGCACTAAAAGAAAGCTCTATTTGTGGGGGGAAAAGGACGTCAATTTTGTTTGGGTACAACGTCGCATGACCGTGCAATTGTCAGTTAAAGCGATGCAGTGCCGTATCGCAAAAAATGGCCTGGTCATTAAGGGGGAAAATCTTCCGGTCCTTAAGTTGTTAAAAAATTGTTTTTTAAAGACCACTGCGCAAATACAGTGTGACATAAAATATTGCAACAATCTCTAGTTTATTCTCTAGGGTCTCTGCTAAATATAAATAAATATATATGTTTGGGGGTTCTGAGTAATTTTTTAGCAAAAAATACACATTTTAACTTGTAAGCAATAAGTGTCAAAAAAGGTTTAGCCTTTAAAGCGGAGTTCCACTCAAAAGTGGAACTTCGGCGTATCCATCTTCTGCCCCCCTCCAGTGGCACCTTTCAGGGGGGAGGGGGGAACAGGTGCCTGTTTTTGACTCTCGGAAGTCCACCCCCCCTCCTCTTTCCTCCACTGCCGGGCCAATAAGAAAGCGCAGCGCACTTCGCGCATGTGCACTAGGAAACCGGATGTGAAGCTGAGAGGCTTCACTGCCGGGCTCCCTTACCAGGAATGGCAGTGGCTGTTTCCAACAGCAGATCTGAAGATCGGCTGGGGTGCCCACATCGCGGGCTCCCTGGACAGGTAAGTGTCCATATATTAAAAGTCAGCAGCTGCAGTTTTGGTAGCTGCTGACTTTTAATTTTTCATGGGGGGGCTGGACCTCCTTTTTAAGTGATTAAACTAACCTCATTTACAGACGGAAGTTAATTCCTTTGATCTAAAACAGTGGTTCTTAACCTTTCTAGTGCCGTGACCCCTTGCTAAAATTTCCCAAGTTGTGGGGACCCCTAACAGTAAAATTATTTTCGTAGCGTGGGTTGTTAGCACCCAAGTCAAGACAAGTCATTTGCGCCCCTAACTCACGGACATTTAGCACTCCCTGAGTCCCTAACACTTGTACAGTATTAAAACCCCTTTTTAGGATGTACCACTCTCTCTTTGTTCTCCTTTCTTTCCCTTTTATCTCTCTCTATCCTAATTTCTTGTTTTTTCCCCCCATCCCTCTCTCTAGCCGTTTTCTTGTTCTTTCTCTTATTCTTTCTCTTCCTTTTTCTTTGTCCCCCCCCTCTTTTCCTCTCCCCTCCATGTATTCTCTATTTTTATTTCTTACTCCTTGGTGGAGGGGTGGGGGGAATGGGATGAGTGGCAGTGCTGGCAGGGAGTTGGGTTGAGTGGCAGTGCTGGGGGGAGTTCTGATCAGCCAACTTAGGTGCTCTTGATTAAGGTCATCTGCTGATCTGAGAACTGTAGTGGGGACTTTTAATGGCAACTATAATCACAGGTAGTGTTACTCACTGTGTCTCCGACTTTGTGGTGTCTCACAGTAGTGACACCTATGCTGAAATCAGGAGATAGGGTCTCCTCCAGCCCCTCCCACTTCATTCCTCACCAGTCAGCTGACCTCTTAGTCTTTGCCCCCCAGCCATGCCGTAAACTGAATGGGCAGCTGCGAAGAGGTTGAGTGGACGGCTGCGGGCTGCAGGAACGGCCCAGCTGGGCTGCCGCAAAAAGGCTGGGAGATCGGTGAGGGTTTCAGGAACAGCCCAGGATTCGTCATTTGACCCCCAGGTTGAGAACCACTGATCTAAAAGAACTGAGAGATACATTGTTTCTTTTTACAGCTCTGGTCAGCTCTGCTTGGCTCTGCACTTGTTCAACATGAATCAGGGAAATGCTGTATTAAGATCGTGAGGGGGATTGAATCACGATAGCAATTTTTTTAACAATTGACCATGCAGCTCTACTACCTAGTAAAGGAAAGAAAAGATCTGTACACTTACCTATGCTAGGGACCCTCCGGTCCAGTCACATGATCGGGTCCCAGCGCCGATTTCAGTGAAGAGGAGAGATTGCTGACAACGGCTGCAGAGCCTGTGCGATGATGACACCCATAGGCATACTATGGGACATCCGTTGTTAGCTGTCCCTCCTTTATGTTGAAGCCCATGCTGGGACCTGATCATGTGACTGGGCTGGAGCACCCTTGTAAAAGGTTAGTTTACAGATCTTTCCTTTCAGGGTAGATAGAATAGATATAGTTAGCTATGGACCAGGTCAAATTCAGCAAACATTTAAAAACATATTTAATGATATATGAATGATTCTGGAGCTGTATTAATTTGTGTCTTTTATATCTGCCAAGAGTTCAGCTTTTAAATGATATACGGAACTAAATGATCACATCCAATGTAAATATATATTCAGAAACTGAGTCATGTCCATATTGTACATTATGAAATAATTATTACTGCAACGTCTATAGTGAACTTTATTATCTTGTTTATTTCAGTTTAATGAATCATCAGGTAATGATACAGCAATTTGGCCAGTTGTTCTGCTTTTTAGAGAGATGGTGATTCACACAAGAACACCATTTTCAATGACATCACGCGTTATGTTATCTAAGTGTCCAAATTATAGGTGAAATGTTATAATCTCTCAGTGAATAAAAAGGCAGAGTAAAAAATAATCTCTAGAAAAAAAACAAATATATTCAGTCAATATATGTCTAAAACAACAAGCTCATAGTACACATATTTCTAGATATATTCAGTGAATATATGTCTCAAACAACAAGTGCATACTACTCCTATTGTTTTTATGAGATTGGCTTAGATAGATTAGTGGTTTTGCAGCCCTTCTAATTACTTACAGTTAATTTCAGCAAACCTCTTGGCTTATGTTGCCAAGTTGTGACATTAACATTATTTTTTTGAAGTAGTCTTAATACTCTCAACCCATTTACATGTATACTACTTTAGTAACCAAAGTTTGAACAGGAAGAGTCAACTGAGGCATCCTCACCTCAGGATTGTGCAAGAAGTCAGTTTATGCAAGCTATGATTGCATCCATCTTTGGTAGGCCATAACACATTAGCCTGGCACATAAATGGGGCCTTTGTGAGAGCATTGCAAAAAAGATAAAGGCAATGTTTTATTATTATTCTACAGGATTTATATGGCACCAACAGTTTGCACAGAGCTTTTTTCAAAATTGGTAGAGATAGTTACAATACAATTCGATAGAACAGGGATCAGAGGGCTCTGCTTGTTAGAGCTTCCAATCTAAAAGGTAGGGTCAAGTAATACAAAAGGTAATAAAGTAACTGTTAGGGATGCGCTGATGGAGAAGGTGAAAGTACAGTTTATTAGTTAGAGGCAGAATAGGCTTCCCTGAAGAGATAGGTTTTCAGGGATCATCTAAAGGTGGACAGAGTAGTCTAAAAGATTGGGGAAAGGATTTCCAGAGGATGGGAGGGGCTCTAGAGACATCCTAGAGATGAGCATGGGAGGAGTTGACAAAGGAGCTAGAGAGCAGGAGGTCTTGAAAGGAAATGAAGAAATAGGTTTGGTTGGTATTTTGAGACAAGGTTGGTAATGCAGCTCAGGGCAAAGTTGTGGATTTGTAGGTTGTTGTTAGTATTTTGAATTTTGTTCCTTATGGGGTAGATTTACTCAAATTGGTGCACCTGTTCATGGTGGCCAATCAGCTTCTATTTCAGCTTGTTCAATGAAGCTTTGGCATTAAAACCTGGAAGCTGATTGGTTTCTATGCAGAGTTGCACCAGATTTTGCGCTTTCCAGTTTAGTAAATAACCCCCTATGTTTCTTTTATTTCTCTTGAAGGTGTAAATAAAAGGTTTTCACGTGGTGTCATAACCTTGGTGACACAAAGCAAGCCTTTCTCTGTTTTCCATTCTGAAATTATCTTCAATACTGGGTAAAGTTTTGAAAGGCTTTGACAAATTTCTCGAGCCCTACTAAAGCCTAAATGTGAATAAATATTACTACAGAACTGGTGTCATGCGGACAAACCTAATAATCAGTGTCGCATACCAGCTTCAAGATTCGAGGCTTGATATCGACCCCAAAGTCAGCATTGTGTTTCATAAGTCAAATGTTGTGTTTGTGGAATGCTGACTTTTCCATTCAAATGTATCTCTACACAAATACAAGTTAGATTAGAACCTGGGCATATTATTGCCACCATACTCGCAGGTTTGTTTCTTCAAAATCCACACTTAAAGGGTAACTCTACTTTTGTGAAAAAATATATATACAGTAGCATATACAATTGCTACACAATTCATATAATTTACTGTTATTAAGAATTAATGCAATATGGCAACCTTGGAGGCCTTCTGTACACAGATGGTTTACAGAACTTCTTTGGATATGTCATTTCCTGCACGTGTGATTGGCTTACTAATTTTCCCAAAAGTCTGCACCAAGATTTTAGGCATCCTCTGCAATAGAAATATTATTTTGGTGAAAAACTCCCTAAGGATTTATTACTTCTAAAGTGATGCAGACATGACAACGCTCCTCATCAGAATGCTGAAAGTGCATTATTTTGAACGCAGACATTCAGGAATCCGTATTCCAAGGACATAGTGGAACATACAGCTTTTTCTTAAGAACAAAAACAGGTAGGAATCTGCTACAAAAATTGTTGCAGTGTACGTAGATTACCCAGTGGAAAAAAAAAAAAAAAAATTTTATCCCAGCAGAAGTTACTCTTTAGGTACTGTCCATGGTTATGGAAGCAAATACAGTAAAACCTTGGATTGCAAGCATAATTTCGTTCCGGAAACATACATGTAATCCAAAGCACTCGTTTATCAAAGCAAATTTCCCCATAAGAACTAATGGAAACTTGGATGATTTGTTCTACAACCATTTATTCATAAGTCCCTCAGTTTATAGTCCATATGAAAAGATTATAGCAATGTGATAGGTTGTGTAACCATAAAATGTCCATCCACAAATGGCAGCCTCCACAAGGGGATTAGAAGCAAAACCCAGCAGGAGCTACAGAGTATAAAAGAGAAGAGAGGCGCCTATAAGTGTAGCAATATGGTTACATTTAATGAAGGTACAACATTTAGCAACTCACATGGTTGATGATTAAAAGAGGTACATGTAAGTATGCAGGCACCCGGGGTAAAGCTGTCCACATAGACCGTTCTCCGCACCGCCAACTCTCACCGCTGTCAGTCTGTAGTCGTGACCGGGAAGACTACCCTGCAATAGAGTGATCTGAAAGGGAGGCTTGAAGAGCTTGTGGAGCACAGCGTGGAAGGGATGTTGTCGATGACGATGTGGAGGATGGTCTATGTGGACAGCTTTACCCCATATGCCTGCATACTTAGATGTGCCTGTTTGAGTCATCAACCATGTGAGTTGCTAAATGTTGTACCTTAATTAAATGTAATAATAATGCTACACTTAGAGGTACCTCTCTTCTCTTTAATATTCAGTTGTGACATGATGCTACTTATATCAAGACATCGCTCGTTTATTAAGTCAAAATTTATTTTTAAAAATTAGCTCGTCTTGCAAAACACTTTCAGACCAAGTTACACTCAATCCAAGGGTTTACTGTATAGTTGTAGCACCAGTGAAAAGAAAACACAAGGTAGCCCCTCGTTTGTTGTCTTGCATTTTGTCAATTGTTGTGGTTACATATTCATCAGGTTTTGTACAGCATTGTCACACTTCATTATCACGCATGATGTAATGAATGTACTGTACATACAGTATTAGGATAACCTCAGACTTCTGTTTTTTATTGTGTGGAATGATGTATGCAATATTTGTATGGTGTGTATCTTTGCATTGTGACACTGCGATTTCTTTGGCATGGCTCCAGTAAAATTCTACTTCTGTTCCACCTGAGGACAGAAGGTGATTCTGAGAGGAAGCTGTGCTCAGTGGGTGGGGTGACTTTCTAAATTCTTCATAACAAAGATTGATTACCTGTCTTGTCCTTACCTGAACTGCAGCTTGTTAGTCTGTTTTTTTGACCACTATCTTCACTGTATTATCTATAGAAATGGTGCCTTGCTTTCAGGGTTACGTAGGGTCACCTTATTAGCCAGTCAACATTGTGAGGGTTTCTAGAAGTGTTTCCTGCTATTAACTGTTGACTGAGCATTGCTGTGTCACAACTGACTTTGGAAACAGAATAACAGGCATAATAGTTTATCGTCTTTATTACATTTTTAATATGTATGCATGTCATACTTTTATATTTAAGTTTGTTTTATTAAATTTATCAATATAGAGAAAAAGGAGAATGGATGAACATCAGGTATACAAGTATACATTATCAAACATACATTATACATTATACTGTTACTAAATTCCATTCATTGTTAGTTCTTGACAATAAAGTTTAGGGCCCTCCCTTTCCAGGTAAAGATAAACCTGTTGTTATCAAGAAAGGATACAAAGGCTGCAGAGGATCTGAAATACACCCATGTGGACCATATGACTGTTTCTAAAGTGTTTTTGTCCCAGGAGATCGTCTTACAATGCCTTGCAAAAGTATTCACCCCCTTGGCTTTTTACCTATTTTGTTACATTACAGCCTTTAGTTCAATGTTTTTTTTTAATCTGAATTATATGTGATGGATCAGAACACAATAGTCTAAGTTGGTGAACTAAAATTAGAAAAATATACATAAAACTATTTTTCAGAATAAAAACACTGATAATTGGCATGTCCTTATGTATTCACCCCCTTTGTTATGAAGCCCATAAAACGCTCTGGTGCAACGAATTACCTTCAGAAGTCACGTAATTAGTGAAATGATGTCCACCTGTGTGCAATCTAAGTGTCACATGATCCATCATTACATATAGACACCTTTTTGAAGGGCCCCAGAGGCTGCAACACCTAAGCAAGAGGCACCACTAACCAAACACTGCCATGAAGACCAAGGAACTCTCCAAACAAGTAAGGGACAATGTTGTTGAGTAGTACAAGTGAGGGTTAGGTTATAAAAAAATATCCAAATCTTTGATCCCTAGGAGCACCATCAAATTTATCATAACCAAATGGAAAGAACGTGGCACAACAGCAAACCCTCCAAGAGACGGCTCACGGACCAGGCAAGGAGGGCGTTAATCAGAGAGGTAGCACAGAGACCTAAGGTAACCCTGGAGGATCTGCAGAGTTCCACAGAAGAGACTGGAGTATCTGTACATAGGGCGTCAATAAGCCGTACGCTCCATGGAGTTGGGCTTTATGGCAGAGTGGCCAAAAGAAAGCCATTACTTACAGCAAAAAACAAAATGGCACGTTTTCAGTTTGGGAAAAGGCATGTGGGAGACTCCCAAAATGTATGGAGGAAGGTGCTCTGGTCTGAAGAGACTAAAATTTAACTTTTTGGCCATCAAAGAAAACGCTATGTCTGGCGCAAACCCAACACATCACATCACCCAAAGAACACCATCCCCACAGTGAAACATGGTGGTGGCAGCATCATACTCTGGGGATGTTTTTCAGCAGTCAAGACCAGGGCTGGTGCAAGAATTTTTGACACCCTAGGCGAAACCTCATTTTGCCTCCCCCCCCCCTGGCTCCACTCCTGACTCCACCCCCTTTTCCCTGCTCATGTATACCCCACCTTTTTAATGAAGTGCCCATCAAATGCAGCCTCACCAGTACCCATCAAATGCAGCCTACCAGAGTCCATCAATGCAGGCTACTAGTGCCCATCAATGAATGTTTGCTTGCTTCCATTCATTTGGGAGTGGGGGCACAGACACAGTCCTCTGTTGCTGCGCCTCTGACACTATGTGCGAACGGAGCAGCGGCTGCCTGCTGATGCTGAGACTTAGTTGCTTGCTGCAGAGAGAAGAGAGTAGGAACACCAGTGGCTGGGCGCCCCAGGCAGCAGGGCGCCCTAGGCGGCTGCCTAGTTTGCCTAGTGGTAGCACCGGCCCTGGTCAAGACTGGCAAACTGGTCAGGGTTGAGGGAAAGATGGATGGTGCTGAATACAGTGATATTCTTGAGCAAAACCTGTACCACTCTGTGTGTGATTTGAGGCTAGGACGGAGGTTCACCTCCAGCAGGACAATGATCCCAAACACACTGTTAAAGCAACACTTGAGTGGTTTAAGGGTAAACATGTAAATGTGTTGGAATGGCCTAGTCAAAGCCCAGACCTCAATCCAATAGAAAATCTGTGGTCAGACTTAAAGATTGCTGTTCACAAGCGCAAACCATCCAACTTGAAGGAGCTGGAGCAGTTTTGCAAGGAGGAATGGGCAAAAATCCCAGCGGTAAGATGTGGCAAGCTCATAGAGACTTATCCAAAGCGACTTGGAGCTGTGATAGCCGCAAAAGGTGGCTGTACAAAGTATTGACTTTAGGGGGGTGAATAGTTATGCACATTGACTTTTTCTGTTATTTTGACCTATGACCTATTTGTTGTTTGATTCACAGGAAAAAAAAAAATCTTCAAAGTTGTGGGCATGTTCTATAAATTACTTAATTAGAAGTCTGCGCTTAGGAAAGTAATCAGAAGGGCTGCAGCCTCCCCTTAATTAATTCCTAATAGGAGTTAATTGGAAGTATATAAAGGAGAGATCTGGGGAATTGGCGCTGCCCTATTAACAATGTATGTTACTTAAAAGTCAAAAAATAAATAAAAATAAATAAGTGACAAACAGTGCGTATAAGAGGAAAGGGCTTATTGTATGTCCCTTAGGTGAATGTACCCCTACGCATGTGCAAAAATACAAAAATAAATAAAGTTTAAGTGCTTAGTAAAAAAATATATAATATATGACCCTTTAAAGGTGAACGTGCAATTCTTCTGTGTTGCGTCATCAGACGTTGTCAAAGACGGTGTCAACGCTTCACACAGAGATATAGTCCTCCCGGCTCCATCGATCCTCCCCTAATTATGTAAATACCGCTCGGGGGGTGTATGTGATTAACAGAGCCGCAGGTCTATATAATCTTTTAAACAATATACACCTATCCATCATAGTTACTTACATATTAAATGCTTTATACAGTATACCAACTATCCGTCTACGGGATCTGTTGTTAAGATTGGGAGACCATAATGCCCATATATAATGGCTGTTTGTCTTAGTATTAAATGGTCAAACACAATAGACAAAGATATTTGGTTAGGCATACAAGAAAGATAAGGAAATAAGCTAGATCAGGATAAGGAATATCAGGAGATAATTGTATAATAAACCGTAGTACTATAAAAAATTTTAAAAATTTTTTATATACTACTCCAGGTAATATAAAAATTGATTATTAAAAATTGGAAAATGTGAAAAATTTTTAAAAGTTCAAAAATTTTAATAAAAGTCAAAAATAACAAATGACCTATTTGTTGTTTGATTCACAGGAAAAAAAAATCTTCAAAGTTGTGGGCATGTTCTATAAATTAAATTGATGCAAATCCTCAAACAATCCATGTTAATTCCAGGTTGTAAGGCAACAAAACATGAATAATGGCAAGGGGGGGGGGGGGGGTGAATACTTTTTCAAGGCACTGTATATCTCCCCAAATATTAAACAGTGGGGTTGATTAACTAAAGGCAAATAGACTGTGCACTTTGCAAGAGCAGTTGCCCTAATTTTCCCAGAGCTTAATGAATGTGGTGGAGCTCTGCTAATTTCCATCATCCAATCCTATGCAAGCAAAAAATATTTTTAAAACTTTCCTTGCACCTGATTGGCTAATTCGCTAACTGCACTTGCAAAGTTCACAGTCTATGTGCCTTTAGTACATCAACCCCATGGTCGCAGGTGTTGACAGGCACCTCCAGCATGTATCAGGAACAAAGAAATCAAATTTATGTATAAATACAGTGCCTTGAAAAAGTATTCATACCCACTGACATTTTCCACATTTTGTCATGTTACAACCAAAAACGTAAATGTATGTTATTGGGATTTTATGTGATTGGCCAACACAAAGTGGCACATAATTGTGAAGTGGAAGGAAAATGATTAATGGTTTTCAAATTTAGTAAATATATGAAAAGTGTGGCGTGCATTTGTATTCAGCCCCCTAAATCAATACTCTGTAGATCCACCTTTCACTGCAATTACAGCTGCAAGTCTTTTTGGGTATGTCTCTACCAGCTTTGCACATCTAGAGAGTGACATTTTTCCCATTCTTCTTTGCAAAATAGCTCACGCTCTGTCAAATTGGATGGAGAGCGTCTGTGAAGAGCAATTTTCAAGTCTTGTCACAGATTCTAAATTGGATTTAGATCTGTACTTTGACTGGGCCATTCTAACACATGAATATGCTTTGATCTAAACCAGGGATCTTCAAACCATGGCCCTCCCGCTGTTGGAGAACTACACATCCCATGAGACACTGTAAAACTCTGACATTCATAGATATGACTAGGCATGATGAGAATTGCAGTTCCTGAACAACTGGAGGGCCGCAGTTTGAAGACCCCTAATCTAAACCATTCTAGCGTGCCCGCTATAGCTGTTAAAGGGACAGACGTACAGTTAAAGTATAATGATGGCGGCTGGTCTGCAAGTGGTTAATGTTGCATTAAATATGGGCAGCACAGTGGCCTAATGGCTAGTGCTCCAAACCAGGACTCTACCTGCATTGAGTTTGCATGTTCTTCCTGTGCCTGTTTGGGTTTCCTTCCATATTCCAAAGACAGATTAATTGGCTCCTGTCTAAACTAACCCTACAATGTGTATGTACGCGTGTGAGGTAAGAACCTTAAATTTGAAGCTCCTTAAGGGCAGGGACTGATGTGGATGTACTATAGATGAAAAATGCTATGTAACTTATCAGCGCTAATATAGATGCCTGTAATTAAATTTGCAGCGGTGTTAAACTCCGCTACTTCGTTCCTAAATGTCATATAATTCAGTGTAATTAGTTATTGTGAATCGTTGCACCACCATGTCAAAGTATATAGAATGTTTCTTACTTGAATAAACAATGTTTTTATAAAAGCTTCTTCTTGGTTGCAGCCCCCACCGTATTCCACGTCCAATACCATTATAACTTTTGCCCTCACACCCTCTCGATGGCCATAATCTTGTGCGTGCGCAGTTCTTATTGATCCAAGCCTCGTTTTTGTTGCAGGTTTTACATACCTAAAGGGTGAGCCCGAATTGCAGAGGATGGCCTCTCCTATGCCTCCGACTCGAGGGCCCCTGGTAGTGGTGACAGGGGTGCAGGAGTGCGGAGTGGTATGAGTGCCTGGCAGGATCAACAGCAGAAGGATCAGATGGCCGGCACAGCTGACAGGATGAATCAGTAGACAGGAACTGCAGACTGGACAACTCAGCAGACAGGACAGCAGGCAGGATAGATCAGCAGACGGGTGAGCAGCCTGGATGGCTCAGCAGACAGGCCCAGCTGACTGGATGGATCAGCAAACAGGTGAGCAGCCTGGATGGCTCAGCAGACAGGCCCAGCAGGCTGGATGGATCAGCAGACAAGCTCAGCAGACTGGATGGAACTCCAGGAACGTCAGACAGGCCGGGTCGGAAAGCAGGCTGGCAGCAGAGGTACAAAAGGAGCAGGCAGAGGGATCGTCAAACAAGCCAAGGGTCAGGCACAGGCGGATAACAGGAACAGTCTCAAAGTAAGCCGGGTAAAAACAAGAGCAGATATCAGGTTTTCAGGGAACACATACACAGAGCTGCAGAGCAAACAGCAATGATGCAAGTGTCAGACAGGTTTAAATAACCCGCCAGACACTAACGAGTGCATGTGCGCGTGCGCATAGACGCCCGCAATCCTGCACCGGTGGTTCTAATCTGCCTGTTACTGGCAGGATCTTCATGACAGCAGGGCTACCATGACAACCGCATTCTGCCAATCTGAGTCGACCTGCTGCTGTCTCCTGTGTTGTGCTCGTCGCCTCTTTGAACTCCTGTGATGTGGTGGGTCACATGGGGTTAAAGCTCAGCTTGTCAATGGGATCTCGTGGGATGTCGGGGCTGACACTAGGCAAAGGAAATAACGTAGCCCCGGCATGAAAACACCATTTTTCCGGCATGAAGAGAAATGGGACTAAATGAGCATACACCAATGAGGTCATTAATCAAACCAGGACCGAATGCTCAGAAAGGAAGGAGTTGGGTAGCGATCTACACAGAGCAACTATTTGATCAGTTTAAAATGAATAATATGGGGGAAACGTAGCAGAATGGCTTTGCTACCACTGTTAAAAAAATGTAATATTTTGTTATATTGATTAACATCTGTTGTTTTGTTGGATTATGCAAAAGTATTGCAGATTTGCCAGACTGTTGATTGATCAAACATGGGGATGATTTGGCTGAGATTTGCCAACTTGGCTTCTGTTTAAGAAGTGGTTCACCACAATTCTTACTAATTCAACATATTTCTGTATTCTGCCACAATCTGGTTCATAACAAATATGCAAAAAATGGGCAAAAGTTTGCAGATTGGTTGTTAGTCGCAGGCATTCATAAAACAGGAAGTGGCATGGCACTAGCAAATGTTCAACTGCAAAAGGTAGAATATGAAGTGCAAATGATTTGAACGTATTTGCATGGTGCAACATTTTGAAATACAGGGCAACTGCATTTATACATTTCCCTGTATGTCTTGTTGGTACTAGGTGTGAAACGTTAATGCTTTGGCTAAAATATTTATTTTTTAGTTTTTGAACTGATTTTTTTTTCTGTTTCCATACATTTTTATTGAGAAAACAGTACAAACAGTACTAAAAAGTACACTACAAAAAACAGTTCTAAACAGTACAAAGAAACAGAATAACTTCAGAGATATGGAGGTACACATAATTGCATAGTACATTACATCCAGGTGCAAATGCAGTCACCACACATGGTATTGGTATTTCACCCCCCTAGTGACATAATGAAGAAAAGTACAGTGATCAGAGAAATGTGGCGTTGCCCCCAAACCATATTTGTGTACCGCTTTGTCCATGTCATGGCCTTAGGACTAGGATCAGTCAGCTCTGCTCCCCAAACTGCTTAGATCCTCAGCAGATGCTGAGGGCAGCAGGGCGATAGGTTCCTGCTACCATCAGTCAAACTGTTGGGAAGTGGGAACAGGGGCATGGCTTGGTGAGGCTGTTTGTGGCTATGGATGGGCGCAGCTCGGCTCAAGGAGAGAGCACACACAGGTGTCTCCTTAGCACTTGGTTAGCTAAGGGGACACCCATAAATAGGTGTGTAGACTTTCGCTTCTGAAATAAATTTAAAGTTAAACCCTTATAACTTTTTTTTGTTATGTTTAAGTTTATAGAAATAACATTAGCTACTGTTACTATATCACTTTTGAAAGTAAGACGTCTTTTCTACCACTTAATTTTTTACTGTGAGCAAGAAAAAAAACACGCATACTTATTGTGAGGGATGTCGGTACTCAGGCTGAGTAGATCCGCCGTTACTGCTGCCTTGCTTCAGAGACCCTGTAACCCAGTGATTATATGTTCCCAGTGCACCCAGTCACTAGCCCTAACCAGTGTACGGTGGTAGGAAACATAAGACTTTTATTAAAGAACAGACGCATCATTCATATATATATATATATATATATATATATATATATATATATAGAAAAGAGGGCACACTGGCCTAGTGCATTATCCAACAGATTTATTTAAAAATATTAATAAAATCATAAAGATGTCTACTCACAAACATAAGTTGAAAACATGCTCGTTAGTCCTCATGTGTGGCTGTATCTCAACGGTTGCTCGAATCACCGAACCTGATTCCTCCAAACTTCAAGGTTCGGTTATTCGAGCAACCGATGGGAGCGAGCGTGTTTTTACCTTATGTTTGTGAGTAGACATCTTTTATGATTTTATTCATATCTATTAATAAATTTGTTGGGTAATGCACTAGGCCAGTGCGCCATCTTTTTTTTTCCTATTCTCACAGCACTGTCAGGACGACCCAAGTCCTAGAGGGCAGCAAGGCATCTATGAGATTATCTATGATTTGACCAGGCCCCTGTGACACTACACAGTCAGCTGACTCTAGCACAGGAGTGTGTTGTTCTTACAAGTATATATATTCCTGGGGACAATCCCCCCTCCTTGTTTGCATAGAGACACAGGGCGGGGTAAACTGTACACCCAATAATATGAGGCACAGGTACATTCAAGCATTTTAACAAATCTTATAAATAAAAACTGGGCACGCATCCAACTTTGTCAGTGGGAAGGGCCCTTTCTTACTCTACCTCTGGTCTTCATGCTTGGAACATGCATAATACATACAGTAAAGGGGGGGGGGGGTAGCGCTATTGACCAGAATTAAACCCATAGGTCCGGCTGGAAGAAGTGTGTCTGCCCGGTACCTTAGAAATATCGTACGGCGGTCACACTTTATATCCGAGCAACAAAATGCTGTACGGCCAGTGACAGCAATGTTATGTCCAATGTCAGTGTTCTAGACATAGACAATCTGGCTGATTCTGGGGTCGGTACCCCAATGAAGAAAAAGGAGTTGGGACAGATTCTAAATGAGACTGGTATTGTCACAATATTGTTGATAAATATTACTGTCCCAAGTGAAGGAGTCTCTCCAACTTTCAACACAAACCACACATATAAGACCCAGGATAACAGGGGTAAAACAAAATGCTGAGTCCGGTGTGGTTGTATTGTGAGTCTTGTTAGGGCAGACCAGACTGGGCTTCTCCGTCGCCCTGTGCCCCTAATAGACACAGGATAACTTACACATAAGAGGGGCCTGGGGAGCTGAAAAAGGAGTTTCCTGACCTCTTTAAGGTAAGCTGGGTTCCATGGCTGAAAGTGGCTCCCGTCACACTTTTGAGCAATACTTTTGAGCAATTATGAAGTTGGTTTGTTGATAAAAGTAGTAAGTATTTCAATTAGTAGTCATTTTGATTGCAGAGCTCTGAAGGTTGCAAACGAAAGTGTATTTATTAATTTATATAAATGCATTTACTTAGTTCATGTAAATTTATGCATGGTCTTGTGTACTTTTTCCCTCATAGCTTCCTGGCATTCAGTTCGGATAAGATCAGCAGCTTGGTGTTCTTCTTAAAAGCCGTCAATTTTCGGGAGAGAGTACTACAGCGTGGGTTAGCTGCCAGACTCTACCACAAGGTAACCAAATCATTTCTTCATTGAGCAAAATAGGATTGAGTAATAATTCCAAATAGCAATGCCAGGTCTGCGTATGTTACCTAATAAGTAACCTTTTAATGACTTAGCATATCAGTCTGTCTGTTCTGGCATAAACACATCTCTGATATTCAAACATTGTTTTATGTAATACATATAGTTGTACACCTGTAAACAGCATTATCCTAAAAATCCTTCATTTGAACTTTAATTACATGTTTAATCAATGTGTTATCCTATGTGGCTTATGTGGCTAACCCTAGAACATATTGTTAGAGCTGAGCAGGATGGATGCACAGCATTTTTTACAGATCTTCATAAAAGAAAATATGACCTTGGCATTTTTTTTATTTTAATGATGTTTAAGATAATGTATTATGTTATACCTTTGAAAAGTACTACCCATAAATATTAAATTATATAAATATAAATTATTACAATTAAGGGATTATCTGTGTCAAAACCTGGGCCAACAAGTTCAATATAATGTCAAGATAATTAAAAGTTAAAGCCAAAGTTAAAATATTAAACCCAAAGGCAAACATTTATTAAACTGCATATTACCTATTCTTGGATACGATGGCTGCATTCGTTTTTCCTTTTAAGGCTTCCTTTTCTTTATTTTCATCTGGTGATCCAGCCAGTAAGTCTGTTGTGCAAACGTAGCAGTTAGAGGATGGAGACAAACCATTTACCACTGAGCGGGGTGCTTACAATGGTCAGCTTTTAATTATTCCTGTAAAACCTTTATCGCAAATTCAATAACTGTTTGCTGTAACTGCCGTGTGAGCTGGAGTTTGTCTTCAATTTGTTACTGTATTTAAATCTGCTAGAACATCTAACACTCCCCTTCCCCCAGACTTACAATGCTGCTTTTCAAAGGTGCCCCTGTGCTCCTTCATCCAGAGTGGGGGCGCTCTAATACAGGAGGTGTGTTACTGGCCAGGATCACCAGAGGGGAAAATAAACCTAATGCAGCCCCCACATCTAATGATTGGTAAGCTGTAATAGATTACATTTTTGGTTTGGGATTTAATATCGCTTTATGCTAGAACAGAAATACATAGAAATATATTGTGCCAAAACCAGAAGAAAGTCCCTCAATTATCTTTCTGGGCAAAGCTACAGAGCACATCATAAAGAGAAAATTTGAAACATTGGGCTAATCTAATGACAAGAATCTTTCTACCCACAAGGGATTAATAATGGCTGGCCTTTCTTGACCCACCTTAAGTGTTCATAATGCAAGCTTAAGACCCCGAGTGATTTTCTGCTTGAAGCTTGTAGCTCTAAAACGCTCAACAAGCCAAATCCCATTCATTTCAATGACCCCTGTTCACATATGAGGCTAGGTTCACACTATTGCGAATTGGATGCGGGTTTCTCGTATTCAATTCTCATGACAGGAGACTGTGACTAGCTCTCAATGCAGTCAGGTCACACATCTTCGGGACAGCCGCGGAGCACACTGGAAAAGGGTCCTGTGCGTCTTTGGCTCAGTTTCAGGTCTGAATTCAGCCAAAATTTTGGACCTAAAACGGTAAACGGGGACAAACCGGACCCTCTGCTGTGCCCCATGGCCGCACATAGTGTGAACCCAGCCTGAGTGTTCTGTCTCCTGAAGCTCAAAAAAGTACATGAGCTTCTTTTTGGCCCCATAGACTTCAATAGAAACTCTTGACTTGAGCATTTTACAAATAATTTGTCGCTCGTTTTCTGCTCAAACAGGATCTCTCTGCCCCTAATTTCCTCTCCCTCTCCTCGCCCTAGTGCTTTGTACTGGCTAAAAAAAAGCACCTGAAGCTGTAAAACGCTTGTAATACACTTCTGAAACGTTTTAAAAATGTTTGTAAAAAGCTGAAAAAATGCATAAAGAAAATGCCCGAGAAACACAAGTAAATCCCTACGCTCAGTTATGAATGGAGCCTAAGAAAGATTTTGTACAAAATTTCTGAATGCTAGTAATATGGAAACTATTTTCTAAGAAAGGAAATGAAAGCCCCTCTAGAATTCTTCAAAAAACATATAAAGGTCTTTCAAGAAGTGATTAAAGTGGTTGTAAACCCTTACACACCACTTTAACCTACAAGTAAGCCCATAATAAGGTCTAACCTGTAGGTACTGGAAATATCTCCTAAACTTGCTGTTTACCATATACGCTTGCGCGGACGTCATCGGTGCATGCGCACTAAAGAAAGGGCGCGATCGTGCCGTTTCTATAGGGCCTGTGTCGTGACCGTCAGCTTCCATGCGTGGGAGTAACATCACACGACTCCGGCCAGACACAAAGCCGGAGTCCACGGCCCCTGAAGCAAGAGGGGTGAAGATGAAAACGGCCACCAGCTGGGACCTCTGGGACAGCACGGGCTTCATTTGCAGGCAAGTGCAACATAATGGGCTAGTATGCGATGCATACTAGCCCATTATGCTTTTACTTTGCAGGGGAAGAAAGAGGAAGTAAAATCCATCAGGGTTTACTTCCTCTTTAAGTGGTTTTATGGTTTGCAAACCCTAACAACGAACTTCTCCTGTTAGGTCACTTTTAGTCTAATAAATATACCATTGAAAGTGTTTTCCTATATCTATTTCTATATGTGCAAAAGATACCTGTGGATTCTCCAAACAATCTTGTCAGCTGCTGAGTTCTTGTGCTTTGTGCCTGTGCTGGCTGTTGTCAAATACATTTCAGTTCTCAGATTTCTACGAGGACTACAATGCCCATCCCCTCTTGGTTATGGAAAAGAGGAAAGGTTTTTCGAAGTCCTGTCCTACTGTGACAACTCTGTCCCTTTTATAGATACAGTTTAATGAGTGAGCGTTATCATTCTAGAAGAGAATTTGCTTTACTGGAAGGATTACCAGATAAAAATAAAGGAAGTAAAGCCTGAAAAAAGAAAACAATGCAGTCACCACATCTAGGTACTAATAAGCTGCAATACATAACATTTATGGGCTTAGATACATTTTGAGCATGGTGGCGGTGTGATGTTTGTGAGACTTTGTTTCCACAGTACTTCTGTGCCTTTAGATTTTTATTTGAGAAACAATTATTTCCTCTTCGTATCAGAAAATGGCTGTCAGCCCTGGAACTGAGTCTGAAGCACAGCTGGGCTGAGCAGCAAGATAAGTTATGGAAAGGTCTAGTCAAAATCCTGACCTCAATCCAACTGAGATGTTGGCAAGTCCTATAGTGCTAGAAAACATACACATTTCATTGAGTAAGTGATCTGAATGAAGGAGTCTGCCAAAAATGATCTGCATCGATGTAAAACCTTTGTTGACATCCACAGCAAGTGTGTAGTAAATTAATGTAGCTAAAGGCTGTGCATCTGGTTACTGACTATAAAGTTTTTTTTTTGTTCTTTATAATAGTTAATTTTTGTTTTCAGAATAATTTTTATATTTTAAGGGGAAAGTGTGTGTGTTTACATAGGTGTTTAACCACTTCACGTCCAGGCTATAGCCGAAAGATTGGCGGGCTTAGATTGCCGAGAGGGCGTCCATGTACGTCCTCCCTTGCTTGCGCAGCCCGCGGGCCCTGTGATCACCAAGTCCTTGGGACTCAGCTGATCACAGATTGGATCCCGGCCCTTTACCACATGATCAGCTGTCAGCCAATGACCGCTAATCACATGATGTAAACTGAAGCTGGTAATCGACTTTTTGTTTTTCTCACGCTGGCGGCGTGAGGAGAAAAAAATCAAGCTGATTGCCGGCTTCTGTAAGAGGGACATCGGTCCCACACAGCAGACACAAATACTGCTAACCAGTTCCCACCAGTGCCACCTACCAGTGCCCATCAGTACTGCTAAACAGTGCCCACCAGTGCCACCTACCAGTGCCACCTATCAGTACCCACCAGTGCCACCTATCAGTGCCTCATTATCAGTGCCACCTATCAGTACTGCCTATCTGTGCCACCTACCAGTGCCTATCAGTTCCCAATAATGCCACCTATCAGTGCCTCATCATCAGTGCCACGTATCAGTACTGCCTATCTGTGCCACCTACCAGTGCCTATCAGTTCCCATTAATGCCACCTATCAGTGCCACCTCTCAGTGCCACCTATCAGTGCAGCCTCATCAATGCCCACCAGTACTGCCTCATCAGTGCCACCTATCAGTGCAGCCTCATCAGTGCCCACCAGTACTGCCTCATCAGTGCCACCTATCAGTGCCCATCAGTGCCACCTGTCAATGCAGACTACCAGTGCCCATCAGTGCAGCCTCATCAGCATACATCAACGAAGGAGAAAAATTACCTGTTTGCAAAATTTTATAACAAACTATGAAAACTGTTTTTTTTTTTTTTGTTTAGCAAAAGTTCTACCAGACTAATATTTTTCACTCGTTACTAAGCCCCCCAATAAAAATAAATAAATAAATGAAAGCCAAAAACAACCAAATTATTACGACAAAAAATGTAAAAAAAAAAAAAACTACCAAAGTCCCCAACTTCCAAGTGCTTTCTTTTGGTGCCGGTGAAATCACTCTACCATATTGCTGCCACCTGGTAAAGCTGAGTATTCCAAATGCTGTGAGAATGCACTATAGTACCGCACATTTCCATGCAAAGTCCACTTTAAGAATGTTTTCAGGAATTGCTTGGAAAACATTGAATATTTGTTAAGTACTTTTGTTTTGTGGTTGTGGGTTTGGGTTTGATTCCAACCAAGGCACTATGCAGTCCTGACATGAACCTGGTATACTTTCCCCATATTTGTGAGTTTTCTCTAATATCTGTGGTCTCCCACATTTATACTAAGCAACTATAGTAAGTGGCAGACTAGCCAATAGCAATTGAGAGACTGTAGATACTTCTATGCTGGTCTTGATGGAGGTATCTGAAGTTGCCATCTAGGTCAGAGATATTACTTTTTAGTAGGTCCGTGTTTCCGCTTGGCTTGACTGCTGATGTTATGCATGTGATCAAATAAAAAAAAAAAAAAACAGATATGGAATTTCTTTGCATGTTTTGATGTATAACACAGAAACAAAGCCCTGTGCTAATGGATGTGGTTGTTTGAAGCTTACCCTTGTCATAATCCTATACTGTATTGTGGAAATATTTAACCAGGGTACAGTAGGTATCTCTAAAGGATCATTTCAGGTCAGTGAAACAGTCACCTGAGGATTTGTTCCACTTACAAGGTGAATTGTTACACTGCATCTTTCTGTGGATTCTCAGCAGAGATTTCAAAGGATAAGAAAAGAAGTTAGAAATCTCAGACATGCTTTAGATCTCATGTAGTCATATGTCAGCAAAGCTGCAAACAGGAAATTCTAATTCTTCTATAGCTTCCCATAGCAAATGTCTAAGCAGCATTTAGTGGTTGGCCTAACACAGATACATTTTGATCAGTGAGATCAGCAAAATGTACTAACAGCTATGTAGTGCGTGAGGTTACTTAAAGGGTAACTCCACTTTCGTGCAGAAGAAAAATAGCAAATAATAAATAATATAGCATATACAATTGCGACACAAGACACATTGAATGTTATTAAAAAATACTTTTTCTTTTCAATCTGCAGCTCTGTAATCTGTAAAATGCAAAGCAATGTGGCTACCTGGAGGTGTTATGTATACAGAACGTCCCCAGAAACATAATTTCCTGTGATTGGCTCACTGATTTTCCCAGAAGTCTGCACTAAGATACAAATCAGATTTCAGGCATCCTCTGCAACAAAAATACAAAAATGTCATTATACTCCCATACTCCCAGTAAGAAATCACATCTAAAGGGATGCAGAACCTGCAATTTTCCTCCTAGAAATCCCTGGAGCTTAATCTCCTAAACGTACCCCATCAGGAGGGACATTTAAGAGCACGTCGTCACATGGGCGGCTCTGACCAATCAGAACCTGCGTATCCCGTCCTCTCAGCGGGGAAGAAGGTGCGTAAATGCCAAGGGATTTCTAAGGACACGGTACCCTGAGGCAGCTAAACTGGGGCTCACAACGGAAGATCACCGCGCTGGAGGTCAGCGGGACTAGGAGGGTGAGGTTGGGGTCCTGTGTAAGTTCACCTTACAGATTTTTCTGTAAAGGTGAACTTATACTTTAGGCCTAATGTACACAGGACGCTGAGGCAACCTCTTCTGAGCGATTTTTTTTGACAGCTTGAAACCAGCATTTAAAAATGCCCATTTAGCCGCGTTTGCATGCCACGTTTAGCTGCGTTTAGACACGTTTAGTGGCGTTTTGCCGTGTTCGCGTCTAGGAGCGTTTATTTAAGATAACGTCTTAAGACCAAAGCACAAAACAGTATTATTTAACTATTACAGCCATTCTGTGAGACCAGAGTGAGTAGCAGCAGCTGAGAGAGCAGCAGTGTATTTGTATCTACCTCAGTTTCGGTGCTTTTACTATGGATCCCATCATGAGCATATGTGTGGCAATTAAAAAAGCCAGATATTAAATTTCATGCAACTATTTTTGATCAAGTCGGGGGTCAAGCTCATTGGTGGGGTCATCTGGTTCAAATCTAACAACATATAGGTCAAATTCCAATTCTACTTTGGCTAACAGCAATGCTAGTGGTGTATTGGATCGGATCATGGGCTCATTAGGGGTATATAAATGGTCTATGAAGCATTGCAAGCAATTACAAGAATATTTTTTAGTGATTTTTCATCATTTGCTAAAATTTTTAAGTTTTGTAATGTAAAAAAAAATAGGGCACCTTTTAAAAACGCTTCTAAACGAAAGCGCGGCTAAATGCTGTTACCGCGTTTAGCCGCATTTGGCGTCTGAAACGTCGGAAACTTTGGCGTCTGAAACGTCAGAAACTTTGGCGTCTGAACGTATTTTTTTGCCTTCAAAGAAAGGCCTCTAGGCCTCATGCACACGAGACGCTGTTAAACGCGCGTTCAGAGGCAGTTGGACACTTTTTTCAACTGCCCCTGAACCCATTCAATGTTATCCTATGTGTCCATGTACACAGTCTTGTTTTTTGGCGTTTTTAGGCAGTTGTGTTTAACCTCGTTTTTTCAGAAGCAAAAAAATGGGTTCAGACGCAGAAGTTTTCCACGTTTCAGACGCCAAACGCGACTGTACGCCGGCACCGCGTTTAGCCGCGTTTGCGTTTATAAGTGTTTTTAAAGAAACCCTATTTTTTGGACCAGAAAACACAGAAATATGATGGTAAACTGCAGCAGAAAATGACATTTTCCCACCCGATTTTGGGGCCCCATATCTCGGGGCCACTTGGTGCTAGGAACCCCAATTTGGTGTGCAAACACAGTGGAACTAGCACTACAACATATCCAAATTTGGGGTTCCTAGCACTAAGCGGCCCCGAGATATGGGTCCCCAAAGTCGGGTGACAAAACTTCAAGCACTTTTCTGCAGCAGAGAATGACATTTTGCAACCCGAATTTGGATATGTTGTAGTGCTAGTTCCACTGTGTTTGCACACCAAATTTGGGGTTCCTAGCACCAAGTGGCCCCGAGATATGGGGCCCCAAAGTCGCGTTGCAAAATGTCATTCTCTGCTGCAGAAAAGTGCTTGACATTTTGTGACCCGACTTTGGGGCCCCATATCTCTGGGCCACTTGGTGCTAGGAACCCTATCCAACATTTGGATATGTTGTAGTGCTAGTTCCACTGTGTTTGCACACCAAATTTGGGGTTCCTAGCACCAAGTGGCCCTGAGATACGGAGCCCCAAATTTGGGTCCCAAAATGTAATTCTCTGCTCTGCAGACGCTTCTAGACGCAAACGCGGTAAAACGCCGCTAAACGTGGCATGCAAACTTGGCAAAACGGGCGTTTCTAAACGCCGGTTTCAGCTTTTAAAAACGTGTTCAGCAGAGTTTGCACCGGCGTCTCGTGTGCATGAAGCCTATAAACGCAACAGCCTAAAAAGGACATTAAACGAACCTGTGTACATGTACACATAAGATAACATTGGATGAGCTCAGGAGCAGCTGAAAAAAGCAGCCAACTGCCTCTGAACGTCCGTTTACCAGCAGCGTACATGGGGCCTTAAACTCCAAACATTATGCATTAGTCAATGACCAACATTGTACAATACTCTACTACTGACTGAATCATTTTTGCAATATAATATCTATTTTGTTATCTTAATGATAAAGTTTTTTCCAAAATAACCAGGCCCCTAGCATACATGTAAAAACTTTAGTCCATAAGGTGTACAGTATACAGGTGAGGGAGCTGATGTGGCTTAAAATAAAGTTTTTGTTTATAACAGATATTTAACCAAAGTGGACTTGACTCAGCTAAGAAAAAATACATTTAGGCCAGCCCCAGAGACTGTATACTCTCCACTGTAATATTACATCATACGGGTTATCTGGTAATCATGTGTTCTCTGGCTTGGAATTTCAGCAGTATTCTATAATCTGAATGTGTTGACACAGCATATGTAGAGTTTTGTAAATGATTACTTTGTAAAAAAGAAATGTGTTTTTTTAAAGGAGAAGTATGGCCAAAGCTGTTTTGGCCCTACCCCTCCTGGGATCAAAGGAGTGCACTTTGTTCTGCACTCCTGTGACCCGTTTTTTGCCAACAGGGCCCTTAAAGCCCATGGCCAACTGGCGTCACTCAGCAGGTCCAGGCTCCAAAAAAAATCCCAAATTTACAGTTGGGCTCCACCCAGACGCCTGGACCAGCAGCTGGCTCAGCCTTACAGCGATCTACTGAAAGACTGAGCCAGTGGCTCCCACCCTCTCCACAGCCCAATGTTCCAGTGAATGCCAGGGGGGCAAAGCAGAGAGCTGGTGATTCTCAAACTCCCTAAACTCTCTTTTAATTACATAATGACATTAAGATGTTTATCGTAAAGGTGTAATTCAGTGAATACTGAAACTTAAATATTACCATTCAACCTACCCCTGATAAGTTCACTATTTCATCCTGGCATCTATTGTGCATTTGTCCACTCCCCTTGTTCTGCAATGGGATGATCCTGGAACACACACTATATTACCAAAAGTACTGGGACACCTGCCGTTATACGCACATAAAGTTTAATGGCATCCCAGTCTTAGTCCATAGGGTTCAATATGGAGTTGGCCCACCCTTTGCAGCTAGAACAGCTTCAACTCTTCTGGGAAGGCTGTCCACAATGTTAGGAATGTGTCTATCTTTTATTTTTTTTGCTTTTACTGGTATTGGCGGGAATCTGTGATTTTTAGTGGGACTGCGGCATTGCGGTAGACAAAGCTGACCCTAAGTGACACTTTGTGGGGACCAGTGACACCAATACAATGATCAGTGCTAAAAAATGCACTGATCCCTGTGTAAATGACACTGACAGGGAAGGGGTTAACACTAGGGGGGCGATCAAGGGGTTAAATATGTTCCATGGGAGGTGTTTTTCTAATAATGGGGGAGTGGATTCACTGAAGGAAAAGAGAGATCGTGATTCAGCTTAGCTGAAACACGATCTCTCTATTTTCCTCCCTGGCAGAGTAGCGGTGTGCCTTGTTTAGATCGGCACACCGCTGCTCCATCTCTCCTGTCAACGATCAGCGGGTCGCGGCTGCCGGAGCCGCTGATTGGCTCCCACTGTGTCCAATCACGTACGTACAGGTGCGTGATTTTGCGCACCCGGGCTGCTCTGCCGCAGTAAATGCACCTGGGGTGGTTCGGAAGCACTTAAAGAGTATCCAAAATCAAAAACAGAAATGTAATTTTAGCAACTTATTGGTTGTTGTATTTGATGTCTGCATTCATTTTTTCAGGCTTTTTTTATCCCTTATTTTCACCTGGTGATCCTGCCAGTAGTACACTTCCTGTTCTAGGGTGATGCAGTACAGTATCTGAAAAGGAGCCATGTTGTCACTCTGGAACTGGAAGTGACTACAGAACACCTCCCCCCTCTTCTCCCCTTTCTATAAGGGACAGAGGTGTTCTTTAGTTTACAGAAAGAACTGGGAAAAAGGCTAATTGATAAATGTGCAGAAGAAGCATAGGAACAGGAAGTTATTAGGTCACTAGATTTCTGGCAGGATCAACAGATATTATTCTTGCGAAAAGATATAAGGTATAATGGTATATTTAACAGACCAAAAGAGAACACATAAGAGAAGTTCATTGTGAGGGTTTACATAGACTGTAAATATGCTTTTATGGCCGTTTTGTCTTTGATGCAGTATATTTTAATATAGTTTTATGTTCTATCAAACAGGTTATGAAGCAGAAGGAGGATTTCTTCAATGCATGGAATTCATGTCTGCACCATGTTGTCACACTGGCTCTGGCCCATATTCACAGAGGTCAGTAAACTTGTGCAATAAATGAGAGTGAGTCACTAATTAGTGTTGTAAACAGGGCCGAATGTATAGTTCACAAGCCCGCACCAGAAACACTGCCTATAGACCCCTGCCAATCACTACTCTTACCCTAAAGAAACTTAGTGGCAAAATTAGACGCATGTGTGTACTGGAAATCATGATGCCTCTCCTTTTGCAAAGTGCAATTCCTTGAAAGTATTCATACCTAAAATAAATACGGGGTGATTTTGGATTTCCCCTATTTATTATAAATATGTATTATCTTGTCTATTTCTATAGTTAGCTAGTCTATCAAAGCTCTGATAAAGTTAATGGTGATGGTACAACAACAATGCTAGCTATAAAAATAAACACTGTGCTTAAATAAGCAAGGTTCTCATTTATTTTCTAAGAAAGTAGGAGTGCTAACATAAAACACTAAAACAATATTACAGAGCATATAAAACAACAGAGCAGGGGTGATACAATACCGTAGTTCCTTCCTTTCAGGTTCTGTATGCTGGCTGGGCTCCAGGACATAGAGGAATAACTCTAGCTGGCCATTACTCTTAAAGTTCACTCAGACACCACCCACACAAACACCCACTGCCCACCTATCTATCTTTCTGTCACATGAAAATCCATAAGAGGCCGTCCTTCCTAATCACCATGAAGTATATTCTTCTCTTCTTCTCTCATCTTCCAGGATGCATGCTGTAGTCTCCACTAGGGGCACCATTAGTCCATGAATCACTGTTTTTGACCCGGGTCATCTTCAGTAACAGCTGGCATTTGATGTTGATGTAACCTCCCCAGGAGGTCTTATCTGTTACTCCTCTACCACTATACCCCTACCCCTCTATATGAATTCCTATTTATGACTCCTTCTCATGAGCACCCTTCTGGGTAAACTTTCTGTACAGGCATTCCAAGACAGAAATTTCCAACATAGGCCAAATGGCCGTATCAACCAGGCAATATATGATATTAAACCATGTTGCCTTCCAACAATACCCCTTGAAATTTTCCACATTTTGTCATGTTACAACCAAAAACATAAATGTATTTTATTGGGATTTTATGCGATAGACCAACACAAAGTGGCACATAATTGTGAAGCAGAAGGAAAATGATACATGGTTTTCATTTTTTTTTTACAAATAAATATGTGAAAACTGTTGCGTGCATTTGTATTCAGCCCCCCCCCCGAGTCAATACTTTGTAGAACCACTTTTCACTGCAATTACAGCTGCAAGTCTTTTTGTGTATTTCTCTACCAGCTTTGCACATCTAGAGAGTGACATTTTTGCCCATTCTTCTTTGCAAAATAGCTCAAGCTCTGTCAGATTGGATGGAGAGTGTCTGTGAAGAGGAATTTTCAAGTCTTGTCACAGATTCTCAATTGGATTTAGATCTGGACTTTGACTGGGCAATTCTAACACATGAATATGCTTTGATTGCAAACCATTCCACTGCAGCTCTGGCTGTATGTTTAGGGTCTTTGTCCTGCTGGAAGGTGAACTTCCGCCCCAGTCTCAAGTCTTTTGCAGACTCTAACAGGCTTTCTTCTAAGATTGCCTTGTATTTGGCTCCATCCATCTTCCCATCAACTCTGACCAACTTCCCTGTCCCTGCTAAAGAAAAGCACCCCCACAACATGATGCTGCCACCACCATGTTTTACGGTGGAGTTGGTGTGTTCAGGGTGATGTACAGTGTTCGTTTTCTGCCACACATAGCGTTTTGCTTTTAGGCAAAAAAGGTCAATTTTGGTCTCATCTGACCTGAGCACCTTCTTCCGCATGTTTGCTGTGTCCCCCACATGGCTTCTCGCAAACTGCAAACTGACTTCTTATGGGTTTCTTTCAACAATGTTTTTCTTCTTGTCACTTCTTGACCTGTCTGGTGTGTTCCTTGGCCTTCATGATGCTGTTTGTTCACAACGGTTCTCTAACAAACCTCTGAGGGCTTCACAGAATATCTGTATTTATGCTGAGATTAAATTACACAGAGGTGGACTATAATTACTAATTAGGTGACTTCTGAAGGTAATTGGTTCCACTAGATTTTAGTTAGGGGTATCAGAGTAAAGGGGGCTGAATACAAATGCACACAACACTTTTCAGATATTTAGTACATTGTATATTTTGTGTTGGTCTATCACATAAATACCCAATAAAATACATTTATGTTTTTGGTTGTAACATGACAAGATGTGGAACATGTCAAGGGGTATACATACTTTTTCTTGGCACTGTATATACAACAGTTACTTTGTGACACCTTCATCTGTAATCCTGAGACAGGTGAGACAATTATTACAGTTTTCCAAAGGTCTGTGACAGAATCATTATTGTAGATGCAAACAGATGCACTAAAAACTTGTCAGGATCAGGTTTTACTTTGTCACAGTGCAACTTTAGAGCAGCAGAGGGAAGAATTAAAGATTAAAGCTGTGTAATTATAATAATCATCATCTGTCTTGCTCCTCCTGTTTAGAATTGGTGTGTTGTGCAACAGAATTGACAAATGTCCCCCATGGCACAGGGAAGTAGCAAACTGCCCTAATATCCAGTAACCCTAAAAGTTACCTTGTATCAATGAAGCAAATAGTCATTGGAATAATGTAATTTGATTTTGTCTTGATTTGACTCTTAAAGCGGAGTTCCACCCAAAAATGGATGGAACATTTGGCATGTCATTTTTTTTTGGGGGGGGGGGATACCCTCTTAGAGGCATCCAGCTCCCACTTCCTCCCGGGGCTCCGCAGCACCAGAAGGAAGTTCACCTCTGCCCCCTCCCTGCAATCTTCTGGGACACGTCACAGGTCCCAGAAGATTGCCCGGCCATTCACAGCGCGCAAAACGGCTCGCACATGCTCAGTGCGTGCCCGGCTGTGAAGCCACAGCCAGGTGCCCACAGTAAGAATGCCGGCACGGTGGAGAGGAGGGGGAGAGGAGCGAGGCTTTGTACGCCCGCATCGCTGGACCGTGGGACCGATTAGTGTTTGATTATTACATGTCAGCAGCTACAATTTTTGTAGCTGCTGACTTTAAATAATTTTTTTTCGGCAGAACTCCGCTTTAAAAAAATGCATTTTAGTCATGTGTACAGAGGAGCCATATAAAATGGCTTGAGTAAACGAGATTATGGAAAGAATTAAAATACTTCAAGGTCAAAGTTCAGTAGAAATGTTTCTTATAGTATGGAATGGATCGTGCTGCTAACTCATTGTTTCTTTCAGTCCGGTATTAAACTAGAAAAAAAAAAGTCCTGTGTTGTGAGGTCAAACATGTCAGTCATGCACCCTGAACAGTACAGGCTGCATAATTAATCATTAAACAGTATCTGGAATCAGCAATGAACAGAGGTGTAGGCTATAAGGGACTGCAGTAGTTGTTTCATTTTTAGTATAAGCCTAGGTTCAAACTATAGCGAACACAGACATCGCATGTGATTTGCATCCGTACTGCGGTGCCGATTGCATGCAATGTCTGTGCAATGCGAGTTGGAATTGCACAAAAAAGGTGCAGGGTCCCCCCCCCCTCCGCACTGGAATCGTATCGCATGGGTGTTCTCACCTATGTGGTCCGATTCCTGTCCGAATCCACAGCAATGTGTAGATGGGGGAAGCAGTTCATTTTTTTGTGTGTTTTTTTTGTTCAACCCGCTAGTTCAACAAAAGAAACTGGCCCATGTATGTCCAGCATATTACCTCACTCTCCATTTTTATTATATTAATTCTCCCAGCAAAGTTTCACTTTGGACTGCTATAAAACGTTTATAAATAATAACTCTCCCTTGTTTACTTATTCAGATTAGATATGTTGATCAGGAATATACTGATAACCAAGATATTGAGCTAATGTAAATGGCCAGACACAAAAGGATTGATTTACTAAAGGAATAGAGACTGTTTACCTAGCAAAGTGAATGTTCCCTTTGGAAATATATGTAAGCTTTGCAAGGTGAGTGTTGGCAAATAAGGTTACAGAGTGTTTCCTCTGAATACCCAATTGTAAAAATACAATTTATGATAGCAAATGTTTAGGTATTCATAAGTGAACAAAGCTTCACCTTATCCACTAGCATTCACCTACAAAGTGAACATACTTTCCAAAGTGAACATTTTCTAGGTCAGTGGTTCTCAACCCCTCTAGTGCCGTGACCCCTTGATAAAATTTCCCAAGTTGTGGGGACCTCTAACAGTAAAATTATTTTCGGATCGTGGGTTGTCAGAACCCAAGGCAAGACAGGTAATTTGCGCCCCTAACCCGCGGACATTTAGAGTTCCCTGAGTCCCTTCCACTCGTACAGTATTAAAACCCCTTATAGTACATTTTAGGATGTACCACTCTTTGTCTTTGTTCTCCTTTCTTTCCCTTTTACCTCTCTCTATCCTAATTTCTTGTTTTTTTTTCCCATCCCTCTCTCTAGCCGTTTTTTTTTGTTCTTTCTCTTATTCTTTCTCTCCCTTTTTCTTTGTTTCTCCCCCTCTTTTCCTCTCCCTTCCATGTATTCTCTATTTTTATTCCCTCTCTTACTCCTTAGTGGGGGGAATGGGATGAGTGGCAGTGCTGGCGAAGAGTTGGGATGAGTGGCAGTGCTGGCGAGGAGTTGGGATGAGTGGCAGTGCTGGCGAGGAGTTGGGATGAGTGGCAGTGCTGACGAGGTGTTGGGATGAGTGTCAGTGCTGGCAAGGTGTTGGGATGAGTGGCAGTGCTGGCGAGGTGTTGGGATGAATGGCAGTGCTGGCGAGGTGTTGGGATGAGTGGCAGTGCTGGGAGGAATTCTGATCAGCCAACCTAGGTGCTCTTGATCAAGGTCATATGCTGATCTGAGAACTATAGTGGGGACTTTTAATGGCAACTATAATCACAGGTAGTGTTACTCACTGTGTCTCCGGCTTCTCTGTGTTCTCCGACTTTGTGCTGTCTCATAACAGTGACACCTATGCTGAAATCAGAAGATAGGGTCCCCTCCCATTTCACATTCCTCACCAGTCAGCTGACCTCTAGTCTCTGCCCCCCAGCCATGCCGTGAACTGAATGGGTGGCTGCGAAGAGGCTGAGTGGGTGGCTGCGGGCTCCAGAAACAGCCCAGCTGGGTGGCCACAGGCTCCAGGGACAGTCCTGCTGGGTGGCTGCGAAAAGGCAGTGAGAGCGGTGTGGGCTTCAGGAACAGCCCAGGATTCGGTGAACCCTGGCAAATCATCATTCGACACCGAGGGGGTCCCTACCCCCAGGTCGAGAACTACTGTTCTAGGTGAACAAACACTATTCCTTTAGTAAGTCAACCCCAAAGATTCTTTAGGAACTTCTCCTGTTGGAGAAGAAGCCTGACTTAAGCTAGCTATACTCTTGTTAGTTTTATTTTTTATTCTTTCAGCCAGCAGGCTAAATTAGAAAAAAACAAACTTATTCTTGCAATCACTGGGACATTGTATTCTGACAGCTCCACCCGCACCTGATTGCCTGAGGCCACTGATCGAGAGCATGTCCTTTTTACATGAATCGACTTTTGCCAAGTAGGGACAGCCACACACTTTTTGGAATTCATCTGGAACCCTGCTGAACCGGACAGATTTCAATCAGTGTATGGCCAGCTTTATTCAGTACAGCTCTAAAGCATTCAATAAAGCAATGTGATAACCAAGGCATAGGATAGGGTCTGACCCAGTTTCCTAGAGACATTATTTTGTGCTATCATCTCCTCCTTATACCTCCTCTAGCTTGAGCCAGTACAGTGGCCTTTTTATGAGAAGTATAATGCATGAATGTATAAAACATGATAATAAATGTAAGTTATTTTTTTACTTGAAAACCTGGAGTCTAGAGAAATGGCAGTACTATCTTCTCTCATTCTCACATGAAATAGGACAGTTCCAATTACATTCAACAAAATAAGCAAAAAAAAATAAAAATCAAAGCAGTTCTGTACAATATAAATAGCGTTCAACAACCAACAAATGAAGATGCGCTGAAACCACGCGTCAAACCCCGCTGTGGCCTAAAACATAACTTATTAAATGTCTAAAAAGTAAACATATAGAAAGTATAAGAAAGTAAAAAAACTGCTAGGTGTTTGACCTTACATATAGGGAAGCATGGGTCTGGTGCAGAGGCAAAACACTATAATACTGGAGGTTATATGAGAAAGTACCTCCATCCAAAGGAGAGAATTCCCCACAATAAGGCCAGTTAAAATATGAAACTTTTATACCAGGCTAATATCTATTTTGCACTATAAATAGCAGTAAACAAAAATAGGAAATCTTCTTTGAAAATACAAATCTGTTGCTTTGGCTGGTGATAATCATCCATGTCAGCAGGCACACTATTACAGAACCATGTTGCTTAAATTAAATGTATTCTCCAATTTTCGTTAAAAGACCACTAGGACTATTTCAGGTTTATATCTAAAAGATACCAGTGTACTTAGAAAGTTAGGCAGTATTAGTAAAGCTATTTGCCAAGTTTTATAGCCATTTATTAGCACTACTGTTTTGTCAGGCGTATACTATGGGCTAAGCAAACAATCAGAAGCAGGGCTGAGAAAAATCTTGCACCTGCTCATTATGGTTGTCTTGCTATGAGAGTGCTCATATGTTATTCTGCAAGCATGGGACCTGCATTGTTTTCAAACAGTTCACTTGGGAGCACTTAAACAGTTCTGACACACTGTAACCTACCTGGTTACAGTTAGTGTGTGCTTCCAGTAGTAGGTCACAAACGCAAAGCCGTGTAAAGGAGATATATCAGTAATTATGTCAGCAGGAAAGAGGAGGGGCTGCTTGTCGACTTTATAAAAAAGTCTGGGTTTGCATGTAAAATCCCAAATATCCCACCAACGACAACTTGCTTTTAAAGCAGATTTAACACTACGTAAACTGTGCCAAAGCGGGGTGTAGCCATATGTGGAATATAAATTCGACAACTTTGCAATAATTTTCCATAAGTGTATGTTCACCTTTACAAAATAATTCATAACATCTGAAGGTAGGTCCAGTTATTATAGAGTATTTTAACGTAAATGTTTGTGTTCTGATTTGATTTATGTTAAATTGCTGGTGGGAATTGACCACAGGTAACCCCATCAGTTATGGCTTGTCCTGTGTGTCTCACCTAACACTGAGACGCTTAACTAATAATAATACAAGTCATTATAGGGCGTCACAGCAACACTGTGACTAACTATGGGATGAGAGACGGGCTGCACAGTATAAAGGAAGTGATAAATTATTACAGAAAAGCAGAGGCCAGTGGATTAGCTAGAACCAAGCAAGCAGCACTTCAAACAAGTTAACAAGTTTTAGGTAAACTAAGGTCAATAAATGTAGGTAGCACAGAATGTGTGTGTATGTATATATGTGTGTATATGTATATGTATATGTATATATATATATATATATATATATATATATATATATATATATATATATATATATATATATATATATATATATATATATATATATATATATATATATAGATATATATATCTATATATATATATATTAGTTTTTTTTGCCCATAGTTAGAATATGCTAATACAGTTCTTAGCAATCAAATGTATTATTCTAATCACCAGCTGACATTTTTTTTTCTATGGAATAATAGAACTACATGGGTCAGTACAACAGGTTACAATTACAGTAATTTACAGTAAAGTTCTTAAGCCCATAGGAAAACATGACTGTCTGATACTTTGGCCTGCTGTACTGACCAATAGTGTCCGAAGTACCACTATTGCTTAATGGGATGAAGTATTGCATGCAAACAAATGCTAGCCATAAATGGGTAGTTAGCTGAACCAGAGCTGGGACTTGCAGCAATCCTTTCCTGTTGCTGACAGTGACTACAAGCTGTTGGTCTAATCTAGGGTTTTGCAACTGGTGTTCCACCATGATCTACTCATCAAACGCAGGCAGTTGACAGATCGCATCTCCACACTCTCCTGTCATTAGGCCCCTGTATGCAGAGCAGCACAGAAAAGCAAGAAGTGTCTCTGCTGTTCTCCACCAGCCCCTTCTCCCTTCCTCCTTATCCCAGGTGCTTGTATGTAACATCACATGGTATGGACAAGAGAGGGGGGCCGGCAGGGAACAGCGCACCAGAACCAGGAATATCACTGCCACTTCCTTGCGTTGCTCTGCATGAGCAGGAAACTACTGCCCTGCTCCAATATATTAACCTGTCCTGTTTCAATATATGCCCTGCTCTCATGTAATAGTGTGCCCTGGTCCTATGCAATTATGTGTCCTTCTCCCATGTAATTATGTACCCTGATCTTATGTAATTATGTGCCCTGCTCCCATGTAATTATGTACCCTGATCTTATGTAATTATGTGCCCTGCTCCCATGTAATTATGTGCCCTGCTATCACTGAATTATGTGCCCTTCTCCCATGTAATTATGTGCCCCGCTCCCATGTAATGTTCCCCGCTCCCATTTAATGTTCCCCGCTCCCATGTAATGTGCCCCGCTCCCATGTAATGTTCCCCGCTCCTTATATAATGTTCCCCGCTCCCATGTAATGTGCCCCGCTCCCATGTAATGTGCCCCGCTCCCATGTAATGTTCCCCGCTCCCATGTAATGTTCCCCGCTCCCATGTAATGTTCCCCGCTCCCATGTAATGTGCCCCGCTCCCATGTAATGTTCCCCACTCCCCTGTAATGTTCCCCGCTCCCATTTAATGTTCCCCGCTCCCATTTAATGTGCCCCGCTCCCATGTAATGTGCCCCGCTCCCATGTAATGTGCCCCGCTCCCATGTAATGTGCCCCGCTCCCATGTAATGTGCCCCGCTCCCATGTAATGTTCCCCCCTCTCATTCAATGTGTCCCTCTCCCATGTAATGTTCCCCGCTCCCATGTAATGTACCCCGCTCCCACGTAATATACCCCACTTCCATATAATGTCCCCCATTCTCATGTAATGTGCCCCGCTCCCATGTAATGTCCCCCGCCCCCATGTAATGTACCTTGCTCCTATGTAATGGGCCCCACTCCCATGTAATGTGCCCTGCCCCCATGTACTGTGCCGTCCTGACCATGGCCGATGCAAGGATTTTTATCTACTGAAATGAAGTAGCATTTTGCCCCCCACCATCTTCCCACTACCCCCTCCCTTCCGCAAAAGCAGTGTGAAATGAGCCCACCCCCGGTTGTGCATTCCCTGCTTACCTTCATTGGCTATGGGCAGCTGGCAGGTGTGGCAAGCTAAATCTTCCACGGTGTGTAGTAGAGAGGGCGCAGTGTTAGGGATTGGAAGACAAGTACAGTGCCTTGAAAAAGTATTCATACCCCTTGAAATTTTCCACATTTTGTCATGTTACAACCAAAAACATAAATGTATTTTATTGGGATTTTATTTGATAGACCAACACAAAGTGGCACAAAATTGTGAAGTAGAAGGAAAATTATAAATGGTTTTCAATTTATTTTACAAATATCTGAAAATTATGGCTTGCATTTGTAATCTGTACCACTTTTTTGTACCCCTTTACTCTGATATCCCTAACTAAAATCTAGTGGAACCAACTGCCCTCAGATGTCACCTAATTGGTAAATAGAGTACACCTGTGTGTAATTTAATCTCAGTATAAATACAGCTGTTCTGTGAAGTTCTCAGAGGTTTGTTAGAGAACCTTAGTGAACAAACAGCATCATGAAGTCCAAGGAACACACCAGCCAGGTCAGGGATAAAGTTGTGGAGAAGTTTAAAGCAGGGTTAGGTAATCAAAAAATATTTCAAGCTTTGAACATATCACGGAGCACTGTTCAAGCTATCATCCGAAAATGGAAAGAGTACAACACAACTGCAAACCTACCAAGATATGGCCATCCACCTAAACTGACAGGCCGGGCAAGGAGAGCATTAATCAGAGAAGCAGCCGAGAGGCCCATGGTAACTCTGGAGGAGCTACAGAGATCCACAGCTCAGGTGGGAGAATCTGTCCACAGGTCAACTAATAGTCGTGCACTCCACAAATCTGGTCTTTAAGGAAGAGCATCAAAAAGAAAGCCATTGTTGAAAGAAAGCCATAAGAAGTTCTGTTTGCAGTTTGCGAAAAGCTAAATACAGGGCAATCTTAAAAGAAAACCTGTTAAAAGACTTGGGACTGGGGTGGAGGTTCGCCTTCCAGCAGGACAACAACACTAAACATACAGCCAGAGCTACAATGGAATGGTTTAGAGCAAAGCATATTCATGTGTTAGAATAGCCCAGTTAAGGTCCAGACCTAAATCCAATTGAGAATCTGTGGCAAGACTTGAACATTGCTGCTCACAGATGCTCTCCATCCAGTTTGACGGAGCGTGAGCTATTCTGCAAAGAAGAATGGGCAAAAATCTCACTCTCTAGATGTGCAAAGCTGGTAGAGACATCCCTAAAAGGACTTGCAGCTGTAATTGCAGAGAAAGGTGGTTCTACAAAGTATTGACTCAGGGGGGCTGAATACAAATGCATGCTGCATTTTCTTATATTTATTTGTAAAAAAAAATGTGAAAGCCATTTATCATTTTCCTTCCACTTCACAATTGACAATTGTGACACTTTGTGTTGGTCTATCACATAAAATCCCAGTAAAATACATTTATGTTTTTTGGTTGTAACATGACAAAATGTTGAAAATGTCAAGGGGTATGAATACTTTTTCAAGGCACTGTAGGTAGATTTGGTAACATTAAATAGTAATCATCAAAAATATTACCCTCCTTTGTTGGATTTCAGAAAAATGTACCCTTGTCTTGTCTCCTCTAAGCCATACACTGATAGTTGCCTTCCATTTAGCCTGCACATTACTTTACAGCACTAATAGACAAATCTCCCACTGCAGCTATTGAATTTTGGCAGCCAGCCCTGCCCACTGTCAAATTACCTGAGCAGGGGCTGCATCTTATAAATGTTTCAATTCAAAGATGTTAGGTAGGAGATAGCTGAAACATTATACTGTCACGGTGGATCATTTTACCATTCTGCTATCAGTAAGACCCCCTTCCCTCTATTTTCCCCATGGTCACATTTTAAAGCCTGGGGGGACAGAGGGTGTTACTGTGATAAGCACACTCTTTAAAAATGAATGGCACTAACGGGTACAGTATAAAACAGTGGTTTGGGAAGTCTCATTCTTTGAAGGCATTAGTATTCAGCCATGGAGAGATCAGAGGGAAAGTGTAGAGCAAAACATACAGAAAATTGAATATGGTACAGAGCAGTGTGGGGCTGTCTGCGGAGTAGTTGTAGCTGAAACTGTAGTGGGGAGGGCACATCATGCATGACATGAAAGAGGGCATCAGGATTGTACAGGTTGAAATAGTTGCATTTTGCCTCTCCTTGGCCCTAAGCAGTTCTCTTTACCGGGACCCTCTGTAGTTGCTACCCTGCATGGCTCTCTACACCTTGCTCCCCATCACCCCTTTTATGTAAGTGTCTCACTTCCCTTGTGCTCCTTTGTACACCCAGTGGCTACTAAAGTAAAAAAAAAAACTGGAAAAAAATATCTTCCACTTTTTCTTCATGAATCCACATATGCCTCGTTTCCACTGAGCTGATCGGTTCGGGTCAGTACAGTTTGAATGGCCTAGAATGGTCCGGTCTATTCTGGTGAGCGTTTCCACTGCAAGTGGGACCACAAGGGGCCATACAGGGTTTAGAAAAAATGCCTCAGCATAGCACAGCAGAGGGTTTTCTGTCAGCCAATCAGTGGAATGTATCGTAGCTCCGCCCTAACCGAACCGTTCCATTTTCTATGGCCCCACATCTGAAGCAGGACCCTGAATGGAACGGTTCAGTTCGGTTGTATGGGCCGCTTTTATGATGGAAAAACCCAAAATAGCGTACCGAACCGATCTGCTCAGTGGAAACGAGGCATTAGACTGCCTTTAAAGGTCCCAGGCACTAAAACAGCTACCTATCAATCTCCATGTGCATCTCAACAGAAGGCACCAATCAGTCCAACAGTCCTCACTTTCTCCACTATACCAGCGGCTATAAAAGAAAAATGTAGCAGGCATGTGTCTGTGCAGGAGGCTTATGTAGAGCAACAATGTAATCAGAAAGTGTCCTGTGACCTCTGGCTCCAGTGGCCATTTTAGGGAAGCCAAAGTCTCAATATGAAGCACTTTCTCAAGAACTGGGGAAATCTCAAGAAATGGTGATCCTTCGTACCACTTGGGGACGGGGGGACATTTTGAGGTGCAGATTCCAACCAGTGACAATGTTACACTATTTTCTCTGAACACGGCAAGTAATAGTTCTCACCATGCTTGGGTGCACTCTGATAAAAGAACATGAAACTCATGACTGACAAATAGTTAGTGGCCTAAGAAGAAAGCGGCAGGAGTGTTTGTTAAAGAGCAGAGAGATTATTAAAAAAAAATAAGTCTTCAATTGCTGAGTAAATGTGAGAGGACAAGTATTGGTAGTTACTAAAACCCATAAAAGTTCCATGGACTGTAGGCCTAGTAACCTAATAGGAAATACAGAGCCATTCACAGTGCCTAAGTATGAGGGTGAGAGACAAATTAGTTACCTAAATGACTGGTCCTTAAAAATTATATTGTCAAATTTTTGTCAATTGTTTTGATCATGAATTCAAGATGTGAATGAATACAATTTTGTGGAGCTTATACTGTTGAATGTAACTCCAGCCATTTTTTTTTTGAATGGAGTAGGGAAGGAGAAGATCATCTCCTCCAAGTTTTTTGCTCTCTGTGACCCCACGTTGGGGCAATTGCTCACTAATATATTCTTGGTGACTGTGCTGTTACTAAAACCTAATGTAAGGGGAAAACGCCAACAGCCTATTAGTGGTTGTATTTTATGTAACTTTAGACTCAGTGGGCAAAACAAAAAAAAAACATTACTTACAACTGTTGAATGTAGGCAAGGGTCTCAGCCCCATGCAATGGAGAACTCCCATCTACCTCACTCAAAGACTCATCTACCTCTCTCAAAGACAATGTTAACTACACAATGAAAGTGGGAAAAATTGCCATATATGATTATATATGTATTTATTGTATTTTTTTTTTTTTAACAGATTTTCTGACATTTTGGGCCTCCTGGATTGCTTTCTAAGGCTAGGTCCACACTAGTGTAGGCTCTGAAAAGCAATCTAATGTGGATCAACTTTTTAAAGTGCAGCTAAGGAGCCACTGTCTGAACTAATAAAAAAAAAACTAAAAAACATGCATTCAGGAGGCGGCAGGATTGCTTTAACAATGCCTGTTTTTTTATTTGTTTTCTTTTTTTGCCAAACAGCAATTTAGAAGGGGTCTATTGTGCCACAACTGCAAGCCAAGAATTTGCATGAAGAGTGTAAACAGACCCCTCCTGCTGTATTTTAGACATTAGGTGGGTGGTCAGGGGGGCGTACAACTGCGGCTTAGCCACCTTGTTTTTACCGTCCCTGGCTGCCTGTGTGAAAGAGGCCTTAGACTCAGAAGAGTATAAATAGATCTTCACCACATCATTAAGATCTGGGTTAACTGAATTTGTTAAACACAAAAGTATAAAACAGTCAATGGGAAAAGCCAGGGCACTTTGTTTTGTTGATGTTATTTTCTTTTATATGGCTTTACATGGGTCATAGTAAAAGTATGAAGTGCCCTATCAAATGTAATAAAATGATTGCCTACCTTTTGACATGGTATATAACAATCACTCAGCATGTGAAGGCTGCTGATTTATACTTGAAAAGAAAGATTTTGTTAATAAAAATGCCAATGGAGATTTTAACCAATCCTTTACTAAAAAATATTTTTTTTTTTGTTCTCTGTTATAAAGACTTGCCCCTACTTCCTGTCCCAATATAAGAAAACATGTTTCCCTAGTGAAGCTCAGAAAGCAATAAAAATTGGATAGAACATCTAAACTTTCCCCACTCTTAAAAAAACATTAAAAAAAAAAAATGTATTACTGCAGTTCCACTTTAATGTTTTAACATTTTCTAAGTGAAATGACCCAAAACATGTATGCATATCAGGGAAGTCAGAACCTCTTCCAAAGTCATAGCAACTTCACAAAGTGGCGAAGCAAACAGTACAAGAACATTAAACCCCAAAAGGACTTTGAAGGCAGAATAGAAAATTGTAAACATATGTAGTAGAATAAAAGATACCAATCTTTATTTACAAACAATATAAAAAAATAGGACCAAAGGTCTATGTGGTGAAGAAGGTACACAACCAATTAAAAACAGTTTACATAGCAATGTACAGTATTAGTTAAAGATACCCTGCTACTCTCAATACTGGAGCACCAGACCAGCCTTCTGGAATGTATGGCCTGGTCAAAAAGAGTATCCACAGGATAAATCCCAACGCCTTTCGGAAATACTATTTTCCTTCGGTGGAAGAGGAGCGTATAGTAATCTACAGGCTGGTGTTAGCATAGTACTTATATTGTACAATCATTGTGACACCAACCTGTATCATGAACACCTGTATTATTCTTATATCATGTATGCTGCTTATACTTACACTAATGTTATTATATTATACATACCCCTGAAGAAGGAAAATGGTAAATCCTGAAACATGTTGGGATTTATTCTGTGGACAACCTCTTTGACCAGGCCATACATTCAAGAAGGCTGGTCTGGTGCTCCAGTATTGAGAGTAGCAGGATATCTTGAACTAATACTATACATTGCTATGTAACCTGTTTCAATTGGTTGTGTACCTACTTTGCCACATCGACCTTTGGTCCTTTTTTATATTGTTTGTAAATAAAGATTGGTATCTTTTATTCTACTACATGTTTACAATTTTTTATTCTGCCCCATTGGAGTCAAATGTTCTTGTATTGTATGTACTAACAGCGATGTTGGCAGAATATCACCCTTAAGCCTCGTACACACAGTACGATTGTTGGCCAACCAAGCATCTGATTTTTGTCAAAAGGGCGTGTGCCAGGATCTGGTCTTGCATACTAACGGTACACAATTGTGCCACAAACTCGAACGTAGTGACGTACTATGAAGAATTTCAGCTCTTGAGCGCCACCCTTTGGGCCCCTTCTGATAATTTTGTGTTTGGTGAGCACTGATTCTGATCATGCGTGTTGGTACTTTTGACTTTTGTGTGATGGATTTCTGTACTGACCATCCGAAAATCTGACGTCAAACCGTTGTACGCCGAAAATTTACTAGCCTGTCATCCATTTGTTGGTGGAAAATTGAACAATTATTGTCAAAAGGAGTGTACTAACGGTCAGATTTTAGGACAACAGTCTATCAACAGACAATCCCCTGCCAACAATCGAACCGTGTGTATGAGACTTATGGAACAGCACCCAGCCTTTGTTGCATTTTAATAAAGTGGTGAAGAAAAAGACTCAGCATGAGAGCCAGACAGGTATCATTTTCAGAATAAGAGATTATAAATGGTAGTCTCATTATTTATCTTCCTATTGTTTGTTTGAAAAAATAAAGCAAATAGTAATCAAGTAAATTAATTTAGATTTAAATTATGAAATGGCTAAAAGCACACATTGTCAATGAGCATTTGAGCTAGACACTGTTTGGTACTGTTTATTTGTAGAAGGTTTGTACTTGTGATAATTTGCTTATTTTGTCTTTCTCAGTGACTCTGGAGCAGTTTGCCTTGGCTGTGGAGTCTTGCCCGGTGCCAGCGGACCAGCGTTTACTAATGGAGGTATAGTGGAATTCCCCTCACAATCCACAGTTGCATCTGTTTGGGCCCCTTTGACACGGCCGTTCCGATCAAGTCCACCTGAGTTTTTCAGGTAGACCTGATTGGAGGGTCCATTCAGCCTTCTGGACTGAAGCATGTAAACGGACTTGTGTCCATTTCCACCCACCTGCCTCAGATCTGATCCGGTCCACTTGAAAAAATAAAAAAAAGGAAGAGGATCTGTCCTCCATTTAGGGGGGATCAATTTGGAGGGCAGTCAGATGCAAATGGACAGCTGAGTCCATTTACTCCTGGCCACCCATAGAACAGAGTGGGCTCTGTCCATGTCCGCTCTGCATAAACTGAGTGGACATGGACCTGTCATCTGCCTGCTTTGCTCTGTACAGTAAGGGAACGGCAGACAGATTCCCTGCTGAGAAAAATGGAGTCCGCCCTGTGTGAAAGGGGCCTTACACTTCATTTTTCTATGCTGTGACAAAAGCTATTAACCTACCCATGCCGTACCTTTGTTATTTTTATGTTAGGTAGACTGTAATACATGCTTGCTGACCATATACATTAAAGCTGAATCCCAGGCAAATATGAAAACACCATTTAATCCACATATGTATTCATTACATGTAATTTTTTCATTACAATTTGATAAAAATGTTTTAAAAGAAGATAGCTTCATGCATATACAGTATATGGATAGTTTTGGGACTTTACCCCTACCTGCCTTTCATATATTCTGTCTTTACCCATGTGTTGGAACACTTTGGCAAATGTGAATAATGCTGATATAACATTTATAGGAAATACAGTATTCTAGTGCTGATATTATTAGCATTAAACTGTATACAAGCAGGGTGGTTGGTAGGGTTTCAGATTTGTTTAGGGTAATATTTATAGTTTGTTTGGACCAATAAAGATTTTTGTCTGATTGGTTAAGGACGCAGTTTGTACATTATAAAGATTATTTTGTGTGTGTTGGGGGGTCTTTAGTAGTCATTAAAATCAGAGCATTGGGAGTTAATTTCATAAACGATGACCCCAGATGTTTAGGAGCATTGAGTCTTAATTGTTATTAGAGAGGGAGAGGTTTTCTCCATGGATCAAGGACCCCTGTTGCCATATTGAGGGCATTTATCCATTACTGCATTGGTGGTGGAGACACCTGCTGGAGATCACCGGTGTGAATTTGCTTATGATACCTTTTAAGCAATGTTCCATTGAGTGAACAACTAGATTTATTAGATCTGATACATGATAGATGTATGTACAGGTGAGGCTTTGTCCTGACTTCACCTCTATTTCTATCTTTTTAAGAGCGATTACAGTAAACTGAGGGGTCATTTTCAGACTTTGAGCACATTGCCAGCTGAGACAACATCAATTTTGCTTTTCCACAGACTGATGGGGAACAGCCCCTGAATTTTTTTTTTTATAAACAAGAAGATATCAAGAAAATGTAAATTCTAACAGAAGACATAGGGGTGTCATGAGCTCAATTTACCAGAAGATACACATTCAGAAAATCTACATTGTGGTGACTCCAAAAAAGAGGCAGGGTATAAAGGAGGGGAAAATCAACCACTAGCATAGCTAAAGAAAGAGAGTGAGTGAAATAACCAAGATGCATAGGTAAGCATCTATGAATCGGGTGCAACGCCAGTGCTTGTCTGATTCCCAGTGAGTTAACTATGGAAAGGAGAATTGTAGTCTACAACACAGCTCTTGTACTTAATGTGTCAGTGGGACTACTAGAACTGGTCCATATAGCAAGTCATTGTTGGATTCTTTTTGTTATTATAACCCCCCTGATGCAAACTAATTCTACCTTTTCTGTATAACCAAGAAGCATTACAGAGGATACAATTGAACTCATTAGGTAAGGAAGGCTGGCCTCTCCTTCCCCAGGCAACTAGCTAGCCCAGGGGTCTCAAAACTTTCTAAACAAAGGGACAGTTTACTGTTCTTCATACTTTAGGGGGGCCGTACTGTGGTCATTGGGAGTAGAAAAGGTACTGGTGTCAGTGGCAGTAAACGGTGCCCCATCGTTGGTGCCAGTGGGAGTAATAGTGCCCCATCGCTGGTGCCAGTGGGAGTAATAGTGCCCCATCGCTGGTGCCAGTGGGAGTAATAGTGCCCCATTGCTGGTGCTAGTGGGAGTAATACTGCCCCATCTTTGGTGCCAGTGTGAGTAATAGTGCCCCATCATTGGTGTCAGTAGGAGTAATAGTGCCCCATCGTTGGTGTCAGTGGGAGTAATAGTGCCCCATTGCTGGTGCTAGTGGGAGTAATACTGCCCCATCTTTGGTGCCAGTGTGAGTAATAGTGCCCCATCATTGGTGTCAGTAGGAGTAATAGTGTCCCATCGCTGTTGTCAATGGGAGTAATAGTACCCCATCGCTGGTATCAATGGGATGAATAGTGCTCCATCATTGGGAGGAATAGTGCACCATGATTGGTGTCAGTGGGAGTAAACAGTGCCCCATCGGTGCCAGTGGCAGTAAATAGTGCCCCATCCTTGGTGCCAGTGGGAGTAATGGTGCCCCATCCTTGGTGTCAGTGGGAGTAAAAGTGTCCCATCATTGGTGTCAGTGAGAGTAATAGTGCCCCATCGCTGGTATCAATGGAAAGAATAGTGCACCATCATTGGTGTCAGTGGGAGGAATAGTGCCCCATCGCTGGTATCAATGGAAAGAATAGTGTGCAATCATTGGTGTCAGTGGGAGGAATAGTGTCCCATCGCTGGTATCAATGGAAAGAATAGTGCGCCATCATTGGTGTCCGTGGGAGGAATAGTGCCCCATCGCTGGTATCAATGGAAAGAATAGTGTGCAATCATTGGTGTCAGTGGGAGGAATAGTGTCCCATCGCCGGTATCAATGGAAAGAATAGTGCGCCATCATTGGTGTCCGTGGGAGGAATAGTGCGCCATTGTCCATGTTAGTGACGAAGACTATGCCCCACTGTTGCTGACAGTGGGGGGAATAATGCCACAAGGGCCGGATGAAGGCAAGCAGAGGGCCACATCTTTGAAGGCCAATGCACTAACAATATCAAATGTCTACCAGTCACACAAGGCACACCCAGCCTTGGAGGGGAGATGCTGAAAGGGACAGTTTACCTCCTCTGCATTAGTTTATCTAGAACCAACACATAGAACAATAGGCAAACTGCCCCTCTACTCTACTGCCAGTTCAGTTCTACAGAACAAGAATAGTTGAACTATAAGTACACTGTAAATGGACAGGAACAATATGGACCCAATCAAACAGCCCTGACAGACAGATTGGCAGCCTAGAACCTTGTAATATAAACAAGAATGCGTAATGACAGTCAACAACATGGTTGATGTGCGGGTGGCTTTTGTAGCCTTTATTCATAAATTAAAGTAGTGAGTGTCCTTCGCGCTATCAGTGGTGAATCGCTAAGAGTGAAAAACTAGTGTTGGATAATTGCAGCAAAATCTATAGTGCTCACAACAACACAAAAAGAACTAAAAAAGAAAAAGGGGGTGATTTTGCGCAATAACCTAGTACCTGAGGAATTTATCCTCTAAATAAAGTGCAATCTAAGCAATAAAGACAAAAAATAAATAATAAAGCGCAATAGTGGCATGTGAATAATGTATCACTGTAAGGTATATATGTCCAAATAAAATAATACCACATAAATAGTTGTGACAAGTGAAACTAAACACTTCAAATAATCACATATAATCAATATAAAACATGCCTAGTGTGAAAAGCCAGAAATGTCTACTAAGTGGTGTAGCAATAACAGCAACAGTGAAAAACATAATGAATAGATAAATTGTGTTACTAATGAAAATGATTAATATTAGGAATGGTAAGTCCATAAAAGGTGAAGTGGACTCTTCTTATAGGTCACAGATATAAAAAAAAGTCACAGATATATAAAGATGCTCTAATGGGTGACTCGTTATTAATGTGATTCAGTGATGTTACCCATAAAAAACTCCATGTAATTTCTCCTGGATGTGGTCTCACAGAACTCTCACCTGACAAGCTGATAAATAATTGCATCTGTGAGTAAAGGTGTATAGATGTTATCTCTGATGGGTGCTGTCAGTGAAGCCCGTTGTGAATTTCTCCTTTTAAATTCCTCCGCCAGTGTCTCCTAAAAAGCTCCGGTATCGCCACAAGAGAAATCTTGTTCACACGTCATTAGTACCCATGGGCTGCTGCTATGTCTCAAGAGGCCCTGTTGAACCTGCCGTCCACATGACAAAACGTGGTTGGACATATATACCTTACAGTGATACATTATTCACATGTCACTATTGCACTTTATTATTTATTTTTTGTCTTTATTGCTTAGATTGCACTTTATTTAGAGGATAAATTCCTCAGGTACCAGGTTATTGCGTGAAATCACCCCATTTTTCTTTTTTATCCATAGATTACTGTGAAAATTGTTCAAAAGTTACTGTGCGGATTGTGAAAAAAACTAGATTCCAGCCCCTTCTTAGGAATTAGTAATTACTAATACGTTTTATTTTCAGTTTGGCAGGCTGGCCCTTCACAGTGCAGGAGACAGAGACCGAAGACAGTGCTGAGTCGGGATAGGCTCCCGTCCCGGTTATGCTCCCCTTTAGTATGGTGCCCAAGGCAAGAGCCTCAACTGCCTTGATCCCGCTCTGAGGCCCCATGCACACTGGGCTTAAAATAAATGCCAGTTCCCTTGGCAGAAAAAAATTCTTATATAGAGTTTCTTTGTACAGGAGTTTAGGAGAGCTTAGGAGTGTTCAGCGTTTTTCTGCCAGAAAGCTCCAATCAAAAACGCAATCCAGAAGGGTTTTTTCCTGCCTCTAAACGCTGAGCTTAAAATATGCCTCTAATCGTCCTAATGTGCATGGACACATAGGATAACATTGAGCGGCTTCTACAGGCCAAACACAAAACTCCTGTAGAAGCAGCGATTTTTTTAAGTGTGTGGACCTTGAGAATTTGAACCACTGCTATCCAGGACTCCCTTAGAAAGATTTTCCCTCATTTACTGTCACAGTTCTGATCACTTAACCAGATAAGAAGTGAGGGAATATGTGAAACCGGCACACCGACATCAATGGAAAACTGACAGGTGTTCTTGCCCTCCCCTACTCTCAGGGCTGCTGATAGAAATTTTGGGGCCCCGTACAGCCTGCCTGACAGGGGCCCCCTCCCGCCACAAAAAATATTGAAGCAATATTTTGCTAAAAATACATTAAAAGCATTATTAGCTGACACAAACACAACATAACTTACAAAATGTCTGCTAAATCTAAAATTTAAACCAGTATTGAGGTAATAATTAAAGCTCTATGTGTAAAGGAGGTGTTGGGGCTCATTCACATGGGCCATGTGGCCTGTACAGTATGAATCACTGAATTGTTTGTGGCTGAAGCCACCTGGAGTTGTGTGCAGGCAGCCCATGTTACACCATCTGCCTTAATGAACACTTCCGCAGGTCCTACTTTAAAAGGTGTGTGGGTGCAGGCGTACAACCCAAACATTGTTCAGTGGACATTTGGGGCCACTCACCCACACCTGCCATATTAAAAACCTGCACCTGTGTTTCATACAGCTGCTGTGTCCCCATAGAGTAGTAGGTGGCTCCGGCCACATGAACAAACCACTCACCCACATGGCCAGAGTACTTGTGTGAATGAGCCCCCCCCCCCTTTTTTTTTCTTTCTTTTTTTTACATTTTTTTTTTTTTTTTTTACTATTTTTAAACAATTTGTTAGCTACCCTGTTGAATAGATGAATGAACAGGCAGTGTTCTAAATCTCCCTGTTCATTCACACAGTTTACTATGCTTCAGTTATGAATGAACACAGTGAGTAAATGATACCGATTGCTCACTATGTTCACTGAAGAAAGAGGGAAGGGTTGGTAAATATGACATATTTACCAACCCTCACACCTATATTGAGATGATCCCCATGTCTGCAGGGAGAGGAGAAGAAGCCACTGCTGCAGGGGCCAGAGGGGAGGGGGGGGGGGGTTAGATCCTGGACAGGGAGAATGATCATAACTGATCCCATAAGGGGATTGGTTTTGGAGATAACCCCCCACAGATTAATGAATACATTTACATAGAAAAAAATGTTTTAAATATTCTGAAAAAAAAAAAATACAAATGTAGTGAAATTATTAAGGCTGGGTTCACACCTGATGCGGGAAACCCTGTAAATTGTGTGTGGGTTCCCACATCACTCCTGAATCGCAGACGGTTCACACTGACATCTGCAAACCGATCTGGGGGTGTCAGTAGAAAGTTAATGACACCCCCAGATCGGTTCGCAGATTGCAGTGCAAACTGTGAAATGGTACAGGAATCGGATCGCATGAGTGTTGAACATCCATGCGATCTGATTCCAGTGGGGACCAAAAAAAGGGTCCTGCACCATTTTGGTGGGAATATGATTTTAGCCATACAGTTTGTATGGCTGAATTTGCATCGCACAGACATCGCATGTGATCTGCACAGCAATGGGGTACAAATTACATGCAATGTCTGTGATCCCACCAGTGTGAACCGAGCCTGAAGGTTATTATAGGTAAGGGAACAGGACTGAGCTGAAGTTATGGATGCAATTGGACTAGCGCTCAGACTCATTTAAGAATTCTATAATGACAGATCTAAGCTATAGGTAATAGAAAATGGGACATATTAACCAGATCAGTTAGTAAAGGGTTAAATAGAAGTGGTTGAGCAGTGAAATACATAGATTTTTTTTTTAGAAGGGAACTGAATGTGTAAAGGGTGATGATAGTATAGAGGGGGAGAAGACGTTGCATTGGATAGGTGAATGAGAGATTTGTAGCAGAACTGAGCAGTGGCGGCTGGTGCTCAAAATTTTGGGGGCGACAAACGAACTGAAAAATTCTGAAAGAAAACCCATTAATCGCAGCCACTGTGTCCATCAATTGACGCCACTATGCCATCAAACTCAGCCACTGTGCCCATCAATTGCCGCCACTGTGCCATCAAACGCATCCACTGTGCCATCAAACGCAGCCACTGTGCCCATCAATTGCTGCCACTGCACCATCAAACTCAGCCACTGTGCCATCAAACTCAGCCACTGTGCCCATCAATTGCCGCTGCTGTGCCATCAAACGCAGACACTGTGCCCATCAGTTGTCGCCACTGTACCATCAAAAGGGCAGCCACTGTGCCCATCAATTGCCGCCACTGTACCATCAAATGCAGCCACTGTGCCATATCAAATGCCGCCACTGTGCCCCATCAAATGCTCCCACTGTGCCCCATCAAATGCTCCCACTGTGCCCCATCAAATGCTCCCACTGTGCCCCATCAAATGCTCCCAGTGTGCCAAATCAAATGCTGCCAGTGTGCCCCCCGCCCGCCGTCTGCACTTACCCTGTCTGGGTGGGACAGCTCCTCGATGCTCTTCGAGGTCTTCTCCTGTCCTCTCTTTCTGTCCTCTGCTATGATTGGATAGGCATCCAATCACAGCGTCTGTCATTTCAGCCAATCAGGTGATGGATAACAGATCCGAGCACCTAAATGGCAGAGAGGCGGTTAAGTGTTAAGAAAGCATGGCACTCGCAGGTCACCTTAGAGCCTATGGCTCTAATCGGGTGCTTCAAAAACACCCCCCACTGCTGTAATTCAGGCGCCTGAATAGGGGGTGGCAGCGGCGGCCATAGATAGACTCATGCAATGCATGAATCTATCTATTGGTGCTAGAGAGGGTGGCAGGAGAGAGGGGGCTGCGTCCTTATGGACGCACCGCCACTGGAACTGAGGAGGAACAAGACTAGAAGAGAGGAGTGAGGTCGCACAGCTACATACATAGTGAGCCATGCTGGATAAGATAAGATAGAAAACACAAGACCTGAATGTATGTGATCGGCTGTAACTGTGTGAGAGAGGCAGAGCTAGATGGGGGGAGAACAGAAAAGAATACACAGGCTGAGGGCAGTTGGAGGAACAAGATCCACTATGAGACAGATTTGATTGGATGGGAGGAGGAGTACAGGAGTGACTGTCACTACATGGAGACTAACCTGGGCACAATCAATGAGACTAAGAAGGGACAATGTGAGCAGGACAAGTATCTGGAAGGGGGGGAGGGGTAACAAACTTACCGAGGTTAGTAGAAGATAATGCAGGGAAGGAGAGCTGACATCAATGCACTGAGCCATGGAGGAAGAGAATGCCAGGAGGCTGTGGATCTGCTAATGTAGCAGAAAGGCAGAGCGGGAGAGAGAGAGAGAGGCTCCTCAGCTGCCAGGCCCCTTGTTTAACTGGGGGAGCGCGGGCCCAGTACAGGAGGACCGGTGGTCCCCCCTTATCAGCGGCCCTGCCTACTCTACTAAAAAGAAAAAGAAAAAAAAAGAATTTTTATTTTTTCTGGATATGTTCCTTCACTTTCTATCTGAAACTTTTGTCTCCGGGACAATACCTAAGGAGAAATCTCTGTTATGGACTCATGCATATCCAGTAAAAAAAATAAAGTTTGAGCAGTACGGTGCATTAGAATGTACAGCTATTGATTTTCACAGTACACAACTGAAACGGGAACTTGTGAAATATGTTCTGTACAAAGTAGAAAGTATTTTCTCACGCTGCAATATCCTTCCATTAAATAAAATTACATCATTCTTGGTAATACTGGCATGAAACTTTTGCCAGAAAACCCTCTAATACAACAAGAAAGATGTGCATTGGCAAGATACAAATCATTAAAATCAGTTAGAAAGCTTTTCATTAAAACCGGTATCTACCAATTTTTAATTTCATGAGCAACCCTGAATGCAACACTTTCTCATTTTATGTGCATTTCTATCATGTACAGTATCTCACAAAAGTGAGTAGACCCCTCACATTTTTGTAAATATATTATTATATCTCTTCATGTGACAACACTGAAGAAATTCCACTTGGCTACAATGTAAAGTAGTGAGTATACAGCTTGTATAACAGTGTAAATTTTCTGTCCCCTCAAAATAACTCAACACACAGCCATTAATGTCTAAACCGCTGGCAACAAAAATGAGTACACCTCTAAGTGAAAATGTCTAAATTGGGCCCAATTAGCCATTTTCCCTCCCCCGGTGTCATGTGACTCGTTAGTGTTACAAGGTCTCAGGTGTGTTAAATTTGATGTTATCGCTCTCATTCTCTCATACTGGTCACTGGAAGTTCAACATGACACCTCATGGCAAAGAACTCTCTGAGGATCTGAAAAAAAGAATTGTTGCTCTACATAAAGATGGCCTAGGCTATAAGAAGATTGCCAAAACCCTGAAACTGAGCTGCAGCTTGGTGGCCAAGACAATACAATGGTTTACCAGGACAGGTTCCACTCAGAACAGGCCTCGCCATGATCGACCAAAGAAGTTGAGTGCACGTGCTCAGCATTATATCCAGAGGTTGTCTTTGGGAAATAGATTTATGACTGCTGCCAGCATTGCTGCAGAGGTTGAAGGGGTGGGGGGGTCAGCCTGTCAGAGCTCAGACCATATGCTGTACACTGCATCAAATTGGTCTACATAGCTGTTGTCCCAGAAAGAAGCCTCTTCTACATATAATGCACAAAAAAGCCTGCAAGCAGTTTGCTGAAGACAAGCAGACTAAGGACATGGATTACTGGAACCATGTCCTGTGGTCTGATGAGACCAAGATAAACTTATTTGGTTCAGATGGTGTCAAGCTTGTGTGGTGGCAACCAGGTGAGGAGTACAAAGACAAGTGTGTCTTGCCTACAGTCAAGCATGGTGATGGGAGTGTCATGGTCTGGGGCTGCATGAGTGCTGCCGGCACTGGGGAGCTACAGTTCATTGAGGGAACCATGAATGCCAACATGTACTATGACATACTGAATCAGAGCATGATCCCCTCCCTTTGGAGACTGGGCCGCAGGGCAGTATTCCAACATAATAAAGACCCCAAACACACCTCCAAGATGACCACTGCCTTGCTAAAAAAGCAGAGGGTAAAGGTGATGGACTTGCCAAGCATGTCTCCAGACCTAAACCCTATTGAGCATCTGTGGGGGATCCTCAAACAGAAGGTGGAGGAGCGCAAGGTCTCTAACATCCACCAGCTCAGTGATGTCATCATGGAGGAGTGGAAGAGGACTCCAGTGGCAACCTGTATAGCTCTGGTGAACTCCATGCCCAAGAAGGTTAAGGCAGTGCTGGAAAATAATGGTGACCACAAAAAATATTAATACTTTGGGCCCAATTTGGACATTTTCACTTAGGGGTGTACTCACTTTTGTTGACAGCGGTTTAGACATTAATGTGTGTTGAGTTTTTTTAAAGGGGGGGTCCACCTATCTAGCGTTTTTTTTTTTTTTTTTGAGTTCATTCACAAACTTTTCTTCTCAGCATTACATACTCACATATTGTGTGTAATATGTCTGCCTGTGTCATATTTCGTCAGAAAGAATAACTTATATTATTCACTGCAGGCGGTTTCCATCTTCATTGTGGGCATTTGAAGCCCACAAGCATTTATTTCCTGGATGTGGTGAATGCTGTGCTCCCAGCATTCACTGCTCATTCCCGCACATGCTCAGTGGCATCCTGGGAAGCCTGAGACTAGCTCCCAGGAGTCTGGGAGAGGCTAGAAACACGCCTACTCCCACGGGAGGAGAACCAGGAAGTGCAAAGAAGAATAGAAAAATAAAAGGTAATTACGGTGATTTAAATTTTTTTAAACGGCATGTCAGCATTTAGGCAAGGAAGAGAATACATACAGATATTGTTAAAAATTTGGGTGGAACCCCGCTTTAAGGAGACAGAAAATTTACACTGTTGTACAAGCTGTACACTCACTACTTTACATTGTAAAGTGTCATTTCTTCAGTGTTGTAACATGAAAAGATATAATAAAATATTTACTAAAATGTGAGGGGTGTACTCACTTTTGTGAGATACTGTATGTTTAGAATAATGAATATTCTGTCCTGTGTGTTTCCTTGTAACATTAATGTGATTACCTGTAGATGAGACTTTCATTTTTTAACCAATTGTTTTCTAGTCTTCATTGCGCTTTGGAAAATTTAATAAAAACAGTTTAAAACTAAACCCAAAAAAAGTTTACTTTCCTCCAAAGCCTCACATTATCAACTTTGAGGTGTTTTAAGTGCCACATATTCTCAGCTGACATTTCTTTGTTCTTCTGTCCCTGTAAATATGTATTTATCCTCATCCAGCCTGTGATCAAACAGAAGGAAGTGATTCATTCTTCTTTTATCCAGCTCAGTGTGGTTAGGCAACACTTTTTATTCTGCATCCAAGTGGAAAATACAAGCTAGCTTGTAAACAAGCCATTTTCCTGTTGTGCACTATGAAAATAATGTAAAAATGACAACCTTCTTATTGCCTTTTATGCAATGTAGGTTCCCGCACTGTGTGTGTTCTTCATCCTTGTGCTCCCACCTCCTGTAAAAAAGGTTCCTAATGTTAGATTGACAGCATTCTGGCAGGGAATAAAGTCGGGACTGACAGGGTTCTGCTGTACAGATTATTACAGGGACCCAGCATAAACACATTTGAGGCACTTGTACTAGTTGTATTAAAACACATTTAATAAACAAATATACATTGAAATTAATGGCTTCTGTTCATGGGCTTTGCTTGCTTCATTCCTGTCTTTGAATGACACAAGAGTTACTCCACTTTTGTTGAGGAAAAAACAGTCCCCTCTGGGTGATCGATGTGCATTGCAAGTATTCCAACCTGTTTGTTGCAGAGTCCTACTTGTTCCTGCTCTGAAGAAAAAACAGTTTGTTCCACTTTGTGTCTATGGATACTAATTCTGAATGGGAGTGACTTTTTCATTATTAATCAGCTGTTGCACTTGCAGTCTCCTAATGAGAAAAGTGGATGTGTCTGCATTCCTTTTACAAGTAATTAACCCTTTGGGAGTAGCTCACTAAAAATAAAATTGTTGTTTCAGTGGATGCCTAAAATCGGATTTGTATCTTAATGCAGATGTCTGAGAAAATCAGTGAACCAATCATACAAGCAGCAAATGACACTTTTGGAGGTGCTTTTTACGCCAGTGGTGTACAGAACATCTCCAAGTTGCCATATTACATTGAATTTTACAAAACATTACAGTGCTACAAATTGAAAAGGAAAGGTAATTTTGATAACATTCAATTCCAATATGGCTTGTGTAACAATTTTGTGTATGATAGTATTTTTTCATTTGCTATTTCTTTCCACAGAAGTGGAGTTACCCTTTAAATAAGTGTTTTTATGTGCAACTTAGCTGGCTAACGGCCCGTACACACAATCCGAATATCGTACGAAAACAGTCGTCCGAGGAAGGATCGTACGATATTCGGATCGTGTGTACACTACTTTCGACAGCCGATCACGACCGTTTATCCGATATTATTCGATCGGACATACGCGAAAATTTTCCTCGTACGATTCCAGATTGTACAATTTTCGGTTAGTCAGTATATTTTTTGTCCGAAAAATACAAATACATTACAACACATGACATCACTTCCGATTTTTTTGTCTGTCATACGAGAATTTTCGTGACTTTATTTAGCTATTCAGTTTCTAATTGCGACTATTAAGCGAGAACGGTCGTACGATATTCGGAACGTGTGTACGAGGCATTAGAGCCCGTTCACAGTAATTGGACAGCGGCAGCTGTCGATTCAGTGCATAACACAGCTCCTTTTTTTTTGTGCAAACTTTATTCCAAGTGCACAAAAGTGACACATTATTCTTATCACTATACATGCAACCCTGTCCAGTGCAGTGAGATAAAACTTGGCCTGTGTGTATTTCATTGCAGATCACTGCAGCACAGATCTGGGTTGCATTTTAGTGTGAATAGGACATACAGAAAACTGTCATTTTCTGTGTATCGTAACAGTGATGGTGCCAGTCACTGCACTAGTGTGAATTGGCCATTACTCTGTAAGTCAAGGAATGTTTTCTGATCTGTTGTTTTAATGCAAATGCTGTTAGTTGCTGGTTAAAATGTGTGCACACAAAAGTGTCTTGTGGCTTTTCCCAATATCACCCAACTGGTGTGCAGGACTTACGAAGCGTGATTACTTATTTGCTTCAGCTCTGCAAGCTTCATGGCCCAGAGGTCAAAGGTTTTCCACACTGTCTCTAAGGCTACGTTCCCACTGGCAGCAGTCCCTACTGCCCCTCTGAAAAGCGATCCACGGTGGATCACTTTTCATTGGTTGTTCAAGAAGCCACAATGTTGACCACTGCATTTTTTAAAAGAAGTAACATTGACTTAAAAATAGAAGGGGACACTTTGCAGGCCCTTCTTCCATGTTCCCATCGCCCACACTCCTGGAATCAGCTCACCAGTTTGGGACTGGAGCATGCACAGTGCAATGTAAATATTTGCCAGCACACCATGAATCTTCTGGCTAAGTCAGAATGTTTTTTATTGAAGAAAAAAATGTTCGGACTTAGCCGGAAGATCCATGGTGTGCTGGCAAATATTTACGCTGTATTTTGCAGGCCTGGTTCTTGGCAAAATATAAAAAAAAATGTTCCTACAGAGAACTGCCTGTGAAGGAATGATTTATATAACTTCCTTCAAGTGGTAGCTCTCTTTCATCACCTCCTAATGTTGATGAACAAACTTGGCAAGATGGCATATTGATATTATGAAGCATGGATAATGCAAAAGATCACACGGATTTGCAAGTATTCAAGCATGCACGATTTTTAGAGTGTTTGCAATTAAAAAAGATACTTCAGTTCTGCCTAGAGCTGCACAATTTTGGCTAAAATGAGAATCACATTTTTTTTGCTTAGAATAAAGATCACGATTCTCGCGGTGTAAAATCTTTCACATTATACAAAAAAATTGGGCTAACTTTACTGTTTTTTTTTTTTTTAATTCATTAAAGTGTATTCAAAAAAAAAAATTGCGTTTGAAAGACCGCTGCGCAAATACGGTGTGACATAAAATATTGCAACAAACACCATTATATTCTATAGGATCTCTGCTAAAAAAAAAATATATCATGTTTGGGTGTTCCAAGTAATTTTCTAGCAGAAAATAATGATTTTTACTTGTAATCAACAAATGTCAGAAAAGGTTTGGTCTTTAAATGGTTAAACTTCTTTCATTTACACGCCGAGTTCTTAAATAAAAGAACGAAAAGATACTTTGTTTCCACTTATTTGAGTGTTGTGATTAAACTTGGCAGGCTGGCCAGAATTTTTTCTTTCTTTCCCATCTGTGAGAACTCTCTGCACTTGTTAGAAAGATTTGTGACATGCTGTTTTGAAGATCGGGAAGAGAAAAAGATCACAATTTCGATTCTTAACGATTAATCGCGCAGCTTTAGTTCTGCCTTAATAAATATGCCTAACTGTTTGTTAATACTTTGCAGCTAGCATTTTTGATATGTCAAATAGTAAATATTGCTCATCTCCTGGATAACCGTTTCTGTGGGTTGTTGAAGTGCCATAGTAATAAAATGTCAGCAATGTTGTCACTTCTGGTGCCACCATAACTCAGAATGCATACTGAAGAAGGGACCCTTGTGATGTAAATACACCTCCATCCATGCCTCTGCCCTTAGGCCCCATTCACACCTGAGCGTTTTGTAGCTTGAAGCCTGAAGCTACAAAACGCTGGAGGGGAAAAAAATCAATGATTCTCTATGGAGATGGTTCACATCTCCACTGGAGATGGTTCACATCTTCTGGCTTGAAGCCAGAAGCTCCAAAACGTCTGAAGCTTAAACAAGTTCTGGAACTTTTTTTAGGCAGATTACAGGTGTTTTTCTGTTTTTTACATTGTTGATCTTTTGACCTATACAAAATCATGGAAACCACGTCAAAATCACGAAAAAATTGCAAAATCGTGCGACTTTCTGCCTGAAAACGCTGCGCTCAGGTGTGAATGGGGCCTTAGAGTCTGATTGAGAGCACACAGCTTATGGAGTGTTTTGCATAGCAAAATGCCATCCAGTGCCATGTGACTACATCATGTAACCAGCTAAAGCTTCTGCAATGATCTTACCTCGCAGGCTGCATCTTTTGAAATGGGAAACAAACCAGTCAGATCTCATGACCTGATTTTTGAAGACTGTTTTATTATACTTTCAATTTCTTTTTATTTTTATAAATTAAAATGATTGTTGGTTGTTTCCAAGATTTCATTACTGATCCTATGTCTTTGTTGACTGGACTGCTTTTGTAAGGGTCAGATATAATGTATTTTACCTTCTTTATTAGCAAAAGGAAAAGGAAAACGTGTTTTGTCAACTCCTGATAAGCCTGGAAAAGATTTAGTACTTCATTGTTGTCTATACTACTGAAACCACCGGCATTGGGTATCCTTGAACCATCACACAGTACCAGCTGAGTGAGGAATACCATCTCCAATGACTAATAATGTGTACAGAACCATTGCACCTTCCATTGTTGTTTTCAGTTGTTGTCATAGAAAGCTGTGAAACACAAGTGGGGAGATGGGGTCCCCTAAAAGAATTTGGTTTTACAGGAACCACCTACTTCATTATATGAAACACAGACAAAACAACGCTAAACAATTGGTTACACAGGACTATAAAAGAGAAGTTCTGCAATAGGAGAAAAAAAATCATACTCAACTAATGGTTGCAGCACTGATCCCAGCTGCCGCTGTCCCCTGCCAGCTCTATCCCGCGAACTGAGTTATCAAACACTGCTGATCGCTCAGTTCTCCCTACACTCTGAGCAGAGAGCCATGACTGTCAGTGACTGGCTCTCTGCTCTGCCCGTCCAGCACTCACTGGAGTCCTGTGTTGGCGGAGAGGACAGGAGGCACTGGGTTTCTCCAGGCTCTTGCCGTCATGCTGAGAGGCTCAGCTAGCTGCATGTGGGCCCGACTGTAAAGTCTGGATCTTTCCTGAGCCTGGACCAGCTGAAAATGGGTGACAGGAGTCCAGAACAAACTGCACTCCTATGATCCATACTAGAATTATAGCCAAAGCAGCTTTGGCTATACTTCTCCCTTAATGGTACCACACCAATTAAAAAAAAAAAGTGACAGGTTTTATATAAACATACAGAGCATCTGGAAAGTATTCACAGCGCTTCACTTTTTCTACATTTTTTTATGTTACAGCCTTATTCCAAAATGGATTAAATGCATTATTCTCCTCAAAATTCTACAAACAATACCCCATAATGACAACATGAAATTTGTTTGAAATCTTTGCAAATTTATTAAAAATTAAAAAACGAAAAAATCACATGTTCATAAGTACAACTTGATTGAAGTCCACCTGTGGTAACTTCTGTTGATTTGGAAAGGCACACACCTGTCTATATAAGGTCCCACAGTTAGCATTGCATGTCAAAGCACAAACCAAGCCAAGACAAAGAATTGTCTGTAGACCTCCGAGACAGGATTGTATCAATGCACAGTTCTGGGGAAGGGTACAAACTGAGCGATCAGAGGAGAAGGGCCTCATCACCTGGCCAATAGCATCCCTAGTGTGAAGCATGGTGGTGGCAGCATCATGCTCTGGGGATGTTTTTGAGCAGCAGGAACTATGAGACTAGTCAGGATAGAGTGAAAGATGAATGCAGCAATGTACAGAGACATGCTTGATGAAAACCTCTAGAGCGTTCTGGACCTCAGACTGGGGTGAAGGTTCATCTTCCAACAGGACAACGACCCTAAGCACACAGCCAAGATAACAAAGAAGTGGCTACGGGACAACTCTGTGAATGTCGAGTGGTCCAGCCAGAGCCCAGACTTGAACCCGATTTAAATATCTCTGGAGAGATCTGAAAATGGCTGTGCACCGACGCTCCCCATCCAACCTGATGGAACTTGAGAGGTCCTGCAAAGAAGAATGGGAGAAACTGCCCAAAAATAGGTGTGACAAGCTTGTAGCATCATACTCAGAGACTTGAGGCTGTAATTGGTGCCAAAGGTGCTTCAACAAAGTATTGCACAAAGGCTGTGAATACTTATGTACATGGGATTTTTATTTTTAATACATTTGCAAAGACTTCAAACAAATTCTTTCACATTGTCTTTATGGGGTATTGTTTGTAGAATTAAAATAATTAATGTAATCAATTTTGGAATAAGGCTGTAACATAACAAAATGTGGAAAAAGTAAAGCACTGTGAATACTTTCCGGATGCACTGTATGGCAATTAAATAAAAAAATGTATTATCATATGTTGGAATAAAAATTTGTTACTTAAAAAAAAATGGTGTGGTACCATTAAAGAAATATGTAGACAATGGTTTACTGTTGTTTCGTCTGTGTGTCATAAAAAAGATGAGTAATGGGAGAAAAGTGTATTCTTCCCTTCCAAGGTCATGAGAGCCACCAAAGTATGTACATTTATAGAGGCTCATTTACAAAATTCAGCAGACACAGCTTCCATACATAGGTATGTTTTTCATTTCCTCTGTGTTACTATATGTAGTATTGGCCCTCCATAATGGTGGTATATTGCTGAAGGAAGAACCAATTCCTTTTACAGTCTTCCTTTTGTTCAGTCATCTTGTTCTACAGACATGACATGTAGAATACAGCTAGTTGCCCCAGCTTTAGCTATTTCAAACTGTTTTTGATAATTTTGTCTTAGTTTTTTACTAGCTGCAGCCTCACTTCCTAATTAAATGACACAAAACATCACCCATCCTCTACCTGTGAGGCCAGGCACTTATGGACACAACTTCTGGTCTTTAGGACTACAAATTATGTCATTGCGCTCAGTGGTTGAGAATGGCTCAATGGAACCCACCCTGTACAACCTACTCCAGTCATCTGTCCCCAACATAAAGGAAGATGCATTATTAGCTAGTAATATAGTCTGATATTGGCAATACATTTCACATTGGTGTTATTTGTGCACCATGGAAAGCCACCACAGCCCAGCACTGGATAGAAGGTATCTTTAACTTTAATCATCTTTTGTATTCAATCTATATGTTTTTAAAACATTTAAAGGAGTTGTACATTTGCATTGTGTCTGCAGTTGGGCTTTAAGAATAATTATTTTATATAAAATTGCCTCCTAATTTTAATAAAAATGCTGCCCTTGAAATGTTACTACTATATGATACATGAGTCAAGAAAATGATTTTGTTTGAGTAAATTTAAACCACAGTGTATAGTTATTGACATTTAACTTTAATGAGAATTATCCTTTATAAATTTGGCTCTTCTGCTTTGCATCAAAAATCTGTGATTGTTTAAAATGTGTTGTTTGTCTCTATAAAGCTTAAAGCAAAATATGTATCCACCGCGAAAACAGACCTCCTGTCTCCAAACTTCCAGCGTGCATTTTGTTGGCGGTGTGGCTAGAGACTTAACTGGAGGAAAGGCCAGCGCTCCTTGTAAGATATAGCTCCTTTAAACACTGCATATTTCAAAGGCACGCATGTCCCCTTTGTCAAGGCAGACTTTGCAAGGCCTTGAAAATTGGGTTGGTGATTGCCATATGCCGTTTTTAGGCGCACCTTTATAAAAAAAAAAAACGTCTTTTTTCAACCTTTTAGTATTCGAGTTGTCTGTAGCTAAAACATGGTAATTGGTATGAAGCATGTGATGAGACTTACGTCTTTACTTCTCAGTTCTACAGTGAATATATTTCTTGGAAATACTTATATCTGACCAACAGATTACTGTTTATTGTACTCCTGTAAAACAAACAAAAAAAAACATAGTGGAAGCTATATATCTGAAACATGCATTCAGTGTAATAAAGGCTTGCTTACTTGTAGTCTGTTGGACATTTGTAAAATGTGATGATGTAGGTTTTTGGTACACATAAACTTGTATCCGATACTGTTCCCAATGATATATACTGTATATGGCTAGGGCTGTTTGTGATGTGCAGGGCACTTCCTCTGTTAACCAACCTGTTCTGAGGGCATACAGAACCACCGCTGACCATTCCTTCTGAAAATTATTGAAGTCCTGTTAATCTTTTGGGTTCAATTATTTTTGAAGTTATAGTAAGCACATAGATAAAGATTTCCCTCACTTTCCTCATCCACATACTTGTTCTAGATCAGTGTCTCAGAGTATATTCAAGGCAGGGGATCAGTATAACAGCCAGAAAACTCGAAATTTTAGAAAACGGTCAAAACTGTCAGCCCGCCTCCCCAGTATTTTTCTTACAACAGGTTTGCTTTAAGTTCCTCTTATCAACTAAAGTTCCAAAATCAGAGAAAAGCATCCTACATCCTTACATAATGAACATGTAGATGAAGGTAAAGATGATATTTTAGTTTTTATGGTAACTGAATATACAGTATGTCTACATGGCAGAAGCAATATTTGCTCATTAAAACAGCAGACTTTGCTCCCTGCTTAGTACTGCTGCACAGCAACTAAATTACTGACTCTAGTCCTGTCTGTGCAAGTCTGTCAGCTGACACACATATTGCGGACTTGTTCTCTGTAGTCATTTAGAGGAGATGCTGACTAATTGCCTGAAATCAGAGATAGCCACTAGTAGAAGACTTTATGATTTTACATATGTAAAACAATATTGAAAGTACAGAAAGCATGTAAGATGAGAAAGTTGCATCAAAAATGACTTTCATGTAAGCTTTACAATAATGTTAAATGTTCTCCCTATGAAAGTGAACCTTCCACCCACAAAGTAACAACATAATCATACTACAGTTCTGTTAGCACTTTGTAGAAAGCTGTAATTAAAAAAATAGTATAGAAAATGGCCCAAAATATATAATTACAATCTTTTTGAAAAATTCTTTTTAATGAAAACCAATCAATATTTTGTCCCATGCTTGTAACTGCCAATCGCATATGCCAGCATATATATCCCAGCTAAAATATAGAAACATAGAAGACTGACAGCAGAAAGGGGCCAAGCTGTCCATCTAGTCTGCCCCTATTTCTGTAACTTTTTTGTCGTAAGGTAAGCTTATGTTTATCCCAATTATATATAAATGAAGACACTGATGATTGACTTATTACTTCTACCAAAAGTCAGTTCCAAGCATCTACTATTATTTCGGTAAAATAATACTTTCTATTTTATTACTCTTGAACTTTTTTTTATTTTTTTTCATTGGTTGAACTAGATGGACTTTTTTCAACCTATGTAACTTTCCGTCTAGTTTGTGTCAATGCTTCTGTGCTTCTGTCTATTAATATGCTGGCCCTCAGTATGCTATCTATCTGAAATCTGTACCTGAAAAAAAAACTTCTGATATGCACTAGGAGTTAATCACTGTAAGCTGTGTTGTCCGTTTATTGTAATAGACAACATTTTCTAGAGTGTCAGGTCTTGGTCTAAATTTCGTCTGGATCCGGTGACAATATTTGTATCTATTAATTGCTTCAGGCAGCCAAAGACATCTACGGCTAAACAGGCTTAGGAGAAATAGGAATTGGTTCTGTTTGATTTTCCTTCAGGCATTTTCTGTTGTTTTTCCCCAGATAAGGTGATTGGAGGTGTTTCCACTCCACCCACCCATAGCATAACTATAATTATAACCATTACATTCAGATCTTTTAGAGAAGGGATGTCCAAACTTTTGACCTTCCTGGGCCACATTAGAAGAAGCAGTTGTCTTGGGCCACACATAAAATACACTAAAAATAAGGATAGCTGATAAGCAGAAAGTCAGGCACATCACAAGTTGACTATCACTGATATAAATTATGTACCTATCTGAGTAATAAAACATCTTTGTTTTGTAATATTTTTTATTATAAAGCAAAAGAGAACATAAAACTAGTGCAACATATTTGACACTGTTTTTGATAAACTAATGCATCAATATCTGGTTTGATGGATGTAGTAGCAATTCTCAATGAATTCTGAAGGTGCTCATCGGATATTTTGGTTCTAATTTTACCCTTCAAGTGTTTCATCCTTTGAAAACAATTGCTCAAAAATATAGGTGCTGCTGAAAACTGATGACATCAATAAGGTGTGATTGTGAAGAGCGGGATATTTTTCTTTGGGAAGATAGAACCCTATTGTATTGCACCCCATCTGGAATGTTCCCTTAGTTCCTCTGTGGTGAGCGAGGCTGGAAGTGAAGAGAAATCTGCCAATAGAGACAGCAAGGAAAACCTATGACAAATTCTGACCCTGTCCCACTCTAAGAAAAGCAAAACAAAAAAAATTAAAGTAGAGTTTCTTTTAAATTATATATGTTACTGTTATCTTAATCAGAAATCCTCCAGACAGATAAGATATTCAATGCATCACACGCTCTAACACATATCATTTAGATACATGTTTAATTACTGTATATTTTATGTAACAATACCCAACTGAATACTCTGCTAACAACTACTTTTCACTATTCATGTGTTCACAGAGAATAGAATACATTTAGTGAATATTTATAGAGAACAGGACCAAAATACAGAATAATCACTGACCAAATCTTTATGTATGCTTATACATCACTCACCCCAATAATCACTTTACTGTAGGTACCTCCTTAAAAGCTCCTTTAACACCAACCACTGTACTTGGCACTGATTTCCATCCAAAAAGGTTTTCCCTCTTACCTTATCTATGGTCTCAGCAGGACTTTTCCAATACAAATCTGTCCTTTAGAATTCAATGTTAATCCTAAATGAACTCTACTCTAAAATGTACATACTCAGCAAATTTCATGCAACTAGCCTGTCCTGCCAGATCACCTAATCTCTTGGGGTTTTCCAAAATACATACAAAAGGCTGTGTAGGAAGTGCTAAAAATCAATATTCCTTGTTGGATTATTTGAAAGCAGTTTTTCATGCAGTGCAAGTGTCATTAGTGAATGTTGTAGAGTAGCAAAAACAATGTAAGTGGGAAAAGACAATATGAGAAATATGCAAGCAGGGTTCAAGAATTCATAAAAAAAATTGTATCCATAAGTTCCATTACAGCAGTAGTCTGTAATGTGAAATCAATAAACTCCAACTGGTCATTTTTTATGACCTTTTTGAATCTTGTGATCTGTCTTGTATACTTGAAACACAACTTGATAAAAAGGCAGGCCACACTATTCAAGCTGTAATAACAACCATCTTTTTGGTACTGTGTTGCCAAAGAAGATTATTGGCAATCTGCTTCAAATCCATACTGAAGATTAGATTCCCATGTTGGTTCAAGCCAATTCCATGCTTTAGAACTTTCAGCAGCAAGCAAAAGAAAAGAATACTCAAGATAAACCTAGAAGATTGCCATTGCATTGCTTTTTATTGTTTTTATGAGGATTACAAGAAGGCACAATAGAGGGTAGGTTGCATTTTAAATTAAGAACAAATATAACAGTTCAGTACAGAGATGGGAAAGGTAATGTGGTTATGCATTTACATATATGAAATGCTCACACCACAAGTAGGTGTTTAAGCAGCCAGGCAGTAAGCCTGGGTGGGTGGGTAATAGACATTGTTGGCGTTTAAGAAATTATTTGTGACTGCATGAAACTTGAAAAGGTTATGAGTACAGAAAGTATAGAAGGAAATAGAGGACAAAGGGGAGAGAGTGTGTGTTGGGGGGACTGGTGAGGGGGACCCACAAAGAATACAGGGAAGATATTCCATAAGCATTTAGGTAGGTAACAATGATAAATCACAATCTGGAGGCATAAAATGTATTATCCAGGGTGTCTAAATCTTTTGAAATTTGTTAATGGAGTCATGTAATATTGCTGAAAGTTTTTCATTTATAAGGTAACACAGCATTTTTTGCTTAACCTGTGTTATTGTTGTTTCTGATATCCATGACTTTGTAAACTTCGCTTTGCAGCTGTCAGGATAGAAGTTATAAGTTTAAATTGTGGGTTATTATATCCTTCTGACTTTAGGTTTAACAGGGCCTCCCAAGGGTTCTTCCAGATGTTTCTTACCCAAAAACCATGTATGCCAGCTGGTAAAGACCAACTTAATAGCGTCCTATTTGAGAGCCATCCTAACAGATATGTAAATAATGCTAGTGTTGGTGAATACTCAAAAACAGCAGGGAGGAGCCCCTAGAACAATTCTAGCTATCCTATGAGGTATTATATACCAGTGCAAGAGTACTTTATAATTGACTTGCGTGCCCACTGAGTTAATAAAGCAGTGAGCTGGCGTGTCCTAAATTTGGGTCCCATTGTGTGGGTCAAGTTGTTTATTGAGGTCCCTGTCCCATTGTTTCACATAATGTAGAGGAGAGATGTTGGCCCTCTAATAAAGACATAAATTGCAAAGATGGCATTTACGTAAGAAAAAGTGTTCAAAGAGGGTAAGCTGTTGAAGAGAGGTGGAATTTGAGGTAGAGTAGGTGATGTAGCTTTTAATCTACAAGTACCGAAATCTTGGATGATGGTGGTTTGAGAATTTTCTGTAAAGGGTTAAAGAAAGGAAATCATGTCTCTGTCATAGACCACACTTTGTCCAGAGGCAGAATCTAAGAGGTTAATCAAACCCCAGAGGACAAACTCGGTTTTGTACTCTGGTCACAGCAGGGAGAAATGGAGATACTAGCTTTCCGAAATATTTGACATTGTCCCACATTTTTTGGAGTGTGGGGTTGTCACCGTGTTTGCACTGAGATGGTAGGACCCATAGCATATTGATCATATTGGAGCAGAGGGTAAATATCAGCTGCGTAATGGTAACTAGAATTATAATGGACTGAAAGGCCACCTTTTTGTTTGAAAAAGTATTTTAGGGACCTTTGACCAGGATCCCCCCAAATAAACTGAAGAAATGTGTGTTGTAAGTAATAGGTGCAGATTGTGGGCTGGGATAATTGTCAGCAGAATTCTTCATTTTTAAGTGTAGCAATTCTCCCAAGCAATGAAATTTCATAACGCTTCCCTGACTCTAAAATTTGCTTTGTCTGTCTTAGGAGAGTCAGAATTTTTATCGGGTGCAGTGTGCCAAAGTTAGGGGTGGTATGTTGCCCAAAGCCTTTCTTGGTCTGGAAAGGTGCTCTTTACACTGTGAACAAATTGAGATGATTATTTCTTATCCAACAGAAAGGTAACCTGGATACTGTGTAAAAAAAAATCCATCTAGTTGCGTGGTTAGATCATCACACCATCCATTTCTCCTTCACCACTTCAGATGTTAACTAAAACACTAAATGGTCAATAAACTACAATTGAATGAGAGGCCTGCACCCCTAAGACATTAGGCACATCCTCAGCCTTATGCCGCGTACACACGAGCGGACTTTACGGCAGACTTTGCCCGGCGGACTTTTCGACGGACTTTATGACAGACTTTCCGAATGAACGGACTTGTCTACACACATTCCACCAAAGTCCGTCGAATTCGTACGTAATGACGTACGACCAGACTAAAACAAGGAAGTTCATAGCCAGTAGCCAATAGCTGCCCTAGCGTGGATTTTTGTCCGTCGAACTAGCATACAAACGAGCGGACTTTTCGACCGGACTCGAGTTCGATGGATAGATTTAAAACATGTTTCCAGTCTAAGTCCATCCAACTTTTGAGAAAACAAAGTCCGCTGGAGCCCACACACGATCGAATTGTCAGACGAAATCCCGTCCGCCGGGCAAAGTCTGCTGTAAAGTCCGCTCATGTGTACGCGGCATTAGAAGTTGGACTGACACAGCATCTACCCTGCCTTCTTAGCATGACTATACAAAAAATGTGCAAATTCTGCTTTTGCCATCCTTGCCCCATAGAGCTTCAAATTTCTCATAGCAACACATTGATTCAAAAGCCCTTCATCAAGGAGGTGAAAAAATACTTCAGTGGTGATGATAAAAGTGTCATGCTATATTAGAAGAGGCTGCAATTGCTGAATTCTACTTTTGAATTTTGAATTCTCCTTTTGAGAATCTAGTTTCCTGGCTGTCATGCTGTTGCTTTGGCTTCAGTGCTGTCCGGTTGCTGACCCGGAACAAGTACAGTGATAATAAATGATGACACTCATTTAAATCATGTTTATACTGGGTCTGTCACTCAAAAGAGTGCAGCCTAGCAACTAGTATTTTTGGGAGGAGTTCAGCAATAAGAGCCCCCACACTTTTCTAATAACAGAGTCTCGTTAAGAATGGCCAGTCAACAAACAAAGTAAAGTAAAAAGTCAACCTATACCTATGTAGGAAATAGGCAGCCCAGCTGTTTAGAAAACCTTTGAGGTCTGTGCTATCCAGAAACCATTAACAGGACATCATAAAAACCGTGTGAAAATGTTCCCATTATTTTATTAAAGCCTACGTTTAACTAAAATCAAACAGAGGAAGATGTCTTTTAAAAGAAGAATTAGAACAAGGGACACATCATACTAACTGTACGTTATGTCCCTTGTGCTAATTTTTATGTTTTTGATTTTAGCTAAATAGGCTTCAATTAGATGTCCTATATTAAGACAAGCATTTAGACAAAAGCAAAAAAAAAATGGAAAAGGTCCAATTACTCAAAACAATAATACCCTTTTATTAGATTTTGCAAGTGATTCATAGAAGACAACTTTCAAAGTCTTTATCAAACAATTTGTTATCTGGACACATGTACAATGCAACTTCAGACCTGCTTTTTTCAGTAATCCATTACATAGTTAAGCACCCTTTGCATTTTGAAATAACCTGGCACACTGAAAGAAGTTATTAACCTTCCTCTAAAAATCTAGATTCAAATAACTGTATCTTACTTCTACCAATGGCAAGTAATAGAAACTAGCCTCTATTACTGGGAACAACATAGCAAGGACACAAGACACATGTAGGTATTTAATGACTTGCACATACAGGGAAGGTGTGAATGTTCCATCTTGAACCTTTTAGCTAAGAATACTTTTTTAGGTTAAAGTGTACCTCTATCCAGACTTAAGCTATTTACATATTCTTAACAACTTACCTTTCTAACTGCTTTTAATGTGAAGTTATTTCAAAGACCACAGCAAAGATTCTAAAGTCAGTCTCATTTGGGCTCTAAGGCCTTGTGTGTGGCATCCAGCCCCTGTGCCAGCAGCCTGTCAAACTCTATAAGAGTCTGACAGATGCTGTGGCTGAACAGGGATGGATGATGCACTTCGCTGCATGAACCTTTAGGACAGTATGCACCCCAGAACAAACTATTGGAGTGCAGACTTCTTGCGTTCCAAGGCATTTGTCCCTGGGCACATAATATGCAGACATCAAGAGGCACCATACAGCTGCAGCAGCTGTCAGACTGTCACAGAGGGCCTTCTGCCCACAAAACCAGAGCCCCATGCACAGGAGCTAAGTGCCTAGTGTGCATAAGGCCAAATGTTTAACACCTGACAGTTTTTTTTTATTTCAAAGGGCTGGCAAGCTGCCAGTGCTTGTGTTGTGAAGCTTGAAAAATAATTTCTTCATAATGCTTATAGATACAGAGATCAATAATCTATTTACAGTATTATCGTTGGTTTCCATTATTTCATAAGTGTGTGCAATTGTAAGTCAAGGTGTATTTGGATATTATAATGCATTTCTTCAACTTGTATACAAAATCAGCATCCTTTTCATGTTGTATCTGCTCTGCTTATGCAGCTCATGCACAAAGGGATATTGGGACATATATTGTAAAATATGGCTGCATTTTTGCAGCCTCGGAGCCACATAAAAGAATTAAAATAATAGACCGTACACAGGTATACCCAGCTCCTAGCATAAACATGTGTATGTGCACGGATGCACGCTTCAGGATTCAGAATCAGTGTCCAGTGGTGTATGTCTGCGTGCATGTTTATGTCCAAAATTGTGTATACCCACGTACAGCCGTCATATATTTGTACTAGCAGCTGTACGCAACACCTGGGGATCCTGGGTGCTGGAATATAGCTCATGTGCATGAACCTTTAGGGTCTCCGGAGTTTTGATTCGTTATGCATGTGTAAAATAGAAACATAGGCTCTGTTATCTAAGGTTCACAAAGGTAGCTTGCTCACAGCATTTACGGGGTAAGGGTTAGGGGCAGTGACAGCCTTCGGGTCTTCTTAGTAACAGATTGGAAGTGGATATTCATGTAAATCATTTTCTCATTTAATTTGGTCTTATGTTCCAGTTCTGCCTGCTATATGGAACCAAATTGATTTACAATGAGCGAGCTTGGTACCTGGAACAGAAATACCTGACACCAGCAACCAGTAACCAGATCAGAAATCAGGTAAGCCACTCTGTACATTTTTACTTAACTTATAAAAATGAGAGCATTGAAATGTTATAATTGTGATTTAAAGTATATCTAAAGCCAAAAATCTTTTTACTGTTTTTGGATAGAGTAGGGAACGATTACGACTGCCATCAGTTTTTGTTTGGCTATGTCTTGTTAAATAAATATTTCTGCACTTCTGGCACTAAAGACGCTACAAGAAGTAAGAGGAAATCTCCCCAAACTGGGTGGAAATCAGTCTTGAAGACTTCCTCCTGTTCCAGTGACAACTGTAAAAATGTGGATTTCCTGTTATTTTCTGTAGACAAGCCAAATCTCCGTAGCAGGGGCACAAATATAAAATAACCTGACAGATCTAACCCTTCCACAATGTAAACTGACATATAATCACACACAGAGGTTGGACTTGATGGGCTTGTGTCTTTTTTCAACCTCACCTACTATGTAACTATGTATCCAAAACAAACAAAAAAAAGATGTTTTGGCGTTAGCTATATTTTAAAGCAAACCCTCTGCATGTGCAAGAAAAAAATACATACTCCCATTATTTTACCTGACCAAGGGGGACTCTAGAGCTGATGCAAATTGTGGACAAGGAAAGATTACTCCTGCGCTTGTGAGGGTGTATTAAGTTTGAAATGGTAATATTGTGAGCTGTAAAGGAACTGAAAGAGATGGTGTTGCGTGTCCCGCTGCCCAAAACTGACCCCGGGGTGGTCAGGGTAAGACTATATGGAGAAGGGTGGATGGAGGGCGCGTGATCAATTGCTCACATCAAAAAGTGTAAAATGTATTCATATGAAATAAAAACAAATAGATAATACCAATACTACGTATCATGCAAACAGGTAACAAAATATGTAAAGCATGAAAATAAAAATAGGTTAAAAGTAACACAAGGCCATGTTAAGGTGAGTGTTTAAAATCAGCTGACGCGTTTCGAGGATAACCTCTTCATCAGAGCCTTGAGAACCAGGGCACAGTCTGTATGGGCCGGTAGGCCAACATGTGTACATAAAAAGGAATGGCTAGTTGGGAGGTGTAGCCTGAGATGAAAAGTTAGTTTTTCTGAGTTCCATACCAGTCCACGTTCAAACGTTCTAGGTGGAACAGAGATCAAAAAATATACATGTGTGTATATATATATATATATATATATATATATATATATATATATATATATATATATATATATATATATATATATATATAAAGTATAGATAGAATTATAACTATAAATATAGTATGGAGCACATGGCAAGTATATGCAACACAAGAGACATATGATAAATTCAAATAAATATGATAGATGGAAATCACATATACATAAAGTTGATGAAAGATACAGTGTCTATAAAAATTGATAAGGGGTACAGTGTCTATAAGAACCATAAATGATTGATCAATGGTGAACCCTGAAGCAACAAAGCAGAAAAAAAAAAATATATATATATATATATAAAATTTATTAAATGTATATATGTAAAAGAGGTAGGGAGATGACGGACTGGTGACTAAATGTGTAAACACACCTACCTATGTGGTATGTTGACATTATGTGTGTTCTCCTTTAAATTGTTGAAGTGGGACTGTGGGGTGGAGTGGACCTGAAAGGGGGGGGGGGGAGAAAGCACAGTACTGAAAAAATCAGGGGGAAACCAGAGAGGTGACCTGGGAGAGATCCCTCAGGACACTGATAGGCAGACAAATGAAACTTCATAGCATAATGCAAAGTGAATGAAGAGACTGGATACCTGACCTGTCTCACGGGCTGGATGGAGGAGAGATTGCAGCCTGTCTGCGTCCTAAGGGGAGAAGGCTGTCCTGTACTCTAAGAGGATGGAGGAGGGTGGAAATCTCTTTGAATAATACTGGAGCCGTGTGTGTCTGAAGCTGTCTCTCAGCCTCAGACATAGGTGAATGCCAGAGTGAGGAGGACTGCTTGTGGGTTATAAGCCGGTTTATAGTCTCTTCATTCACTTTGCATTATGCTATGAAGTTTCATTTGTCTGCCTATCAGTGTCCTGAGGGATCTCTCCCAGGTCACCTCTCTGGTTCCCCCTGATTTTTTCAATACTGTGCTTCCCCCCCCCCCCCCTTTCAGGTCCACTCCACCCCACAGTCCCACTTCAACAATTTAAAGGAGAACACACATACCGTCAACATAACACATAGGTAGGTGTGTTTACACTTTTAGTCACCAGTCCGTCATCTCCCTACCTCTTTTACATATATACATTTAATAAATTTTATATATATATATATATATATATTTATTTTTTCTTCTTTGTTGCTTCAGGGTTCACCATTGATCAATCATTTTATGGTTCTTATAGACACTGTACCCCTTATCAATTTTTATAGGCACTGTATATATATATATGTATATATATATATATATATATATATATATATATATATATATATATGTGCATATATATATACATGTATATTTTTTTGATCTCTGTTCCACCTAGAACGTTTGAATGTGGACTGGTATGGAACTCAGAAAAACTAACTTCATCTCAGGCTACACCTCCCAACTAGCCATTCCTTTTTATGTACACATGTTGGCCTACCGGCCCATACAGACTGTGCCCTGGTTCTCAAGGCTCTGATGAAGAGGTTATCCTCGAAACGCGTCAGCCGATTTTAAACACTCACCTTAACATGGCCTTGTGTTACTTTTAACCTATTTTTAATTTTCATGCTTTACATATTTTGTTACCTGTTTGCATGATACGTAGTATTGGTATTATCTATTTGTTTTTATTTCATATGAATACATTTTACACTTTTTGATGTGAGTAATCGATCACGCGCCCTCCATCCACCCTTCTCCAAATAGGGACTCTAGAGCTGGCCATAAAATTCAAAAAAAATAAACAGATTACCCCATCCACACAAGTGAGGTGGATGGAAGAATCCTCCCGCTGTGCCATTGTGTTCTGATGGCAGAGTACACTGATAAGCAGCTGTAGTTGCTGATCAACTAAAGTCCCCCAATGTTTCCATTCAACAGAGGACGAACGTTTTATCGACTTGTCTTGAGCTGGAATGGCCATAGATAGATTGAAATTCATCCAGTCCCTGCTGAACTGATGTAATTTTGATCCATCTATAGCCAGCTTTAGGTCAGCTTCACTCTGATGATATTTCAGATTTGGGGTGGAGCTGGTGGGTTAAATAGCAAGTGGGGAAGAGTAAACTTAACTGGATCATGGTTAGCGATAGACTCACCTGTATTCCCAGCAATTCTACTAAGAAATTTGACGCTACATGGGATCCATGGATACAATATCTATCTGTGCCTTAAGGAGTTTCTGGCTGGCCCTCTCTTCTTTCTTCTCTTTATTTCTTTCCTTTTCCCTTTTTTATTTTTCTTGATCCACTCTTTTCTCTTTTTTTTTTTTCCTTTGGTTTATACTCATTTATAAACTCAAGATACTTTTGATGGAACATACAGTTTTATCTTAATGATTTTTTTAGGCAAGTACCCAGTGGCTTCCCTTCCCTATAGGTCTCTCCCTTCCCTTCCCCCCTTTCCCTTCTCCTCGTCCCCCGCCTCTTTTTATTGTGCAATAACCTTTTCCTGCATTACCTGATAGATGTTCTCATTGGGAAACTACACAACTGGTTTCTAATGGGTCGAAAGAGTATTCCTTGGCTGTTTGCTATTTATTGTTTTTCATCTCTATGTTTATACGGTTACTTTTGTTAGTATTCTCACTCAAGAGATTTAGGATCTTTCTATTTGATGTCATGATGTTTTATACTTGCCTGTCTTTTGAAGGAAACTTATTTTTTATGTTTGCGATAATTTGAACATTTATTTGCACCATTGTTCTAAAAAAAGTATAACGCTGTTTTGATACTTCAGTAAAAATTATTGAAAGTAAATAGCAAGTGGGAAAAGAAGGTAATCTTGGTAAGGAGATTTTGCATTTGCAATCCTTAGTTATAATGAGTTATAAGAAGCCAACTTGTGGATCAAGTTGTCAGCACCCACACAAAAGGAAATTCTCAGTTTAGGTGTTGTTGGCCTTGAAGTACGGTATGTCATTCAATTTAGATGATCAAATATTTCAATTTTTATAACCTTTAGGTCATCTATCACCTCTCTGTAAAGTGAAATTTTGAGCTACCTCAAATTAAAGAAGCCATTGTAAAGGAGAGTGTGATTGTATCGTAGACATTTTCACAGTGTGTTTAATACAAGTGACACCAAAGGTGTGAATGACCCTGTTACTGCCTATAAAGATTAGGGGGAGGAAAGCCTCTCTGTTTTTTTAGTAAATGGTCAGATTCCAGCTCTCAGCTTTCTTAGCTTCATGCCAACTAGAATGTAGTCATTGTGGCCCATACAGGAAACATTTTCCTATCCGCTACTATTTACTCATGAAGCTCACTTCATTGTGCTTACTAGATGTTATTGTGGTAAAAATAGGAGAGAAAGTAGAAATTGCTTCATTTAACACTGTGCAACCAACTATTTTTGCTTTATTTAGAGGCATGTTGCACACTATTGAAGGGCTAAAGTGGCAGCGGAAGAGCCATCACCCATAATTTTCCTTAGAAAGAATAGTTGTTGAATCTAACTAGATGTGTCCTGAGACAATAATCCCAGCGGGCTGCTGAACAAACACTTTGGAGTTATAATACTTAGGGAGGTTTGCTGAGGTGGAGGGGTGGCATTTGATGGATACAATTATAGAAGGTGCACATGGCTAGTTTCAAGAAGCTTTCAGGAGCTTTAATAAATAGATGTATGATACATAACCCAGGTTTTTATAAGGCCCAGATACCTGGGACACATGCTGATTCTCCTGCATTTTTTACATCCCATTCAAACAATTTTTAACATGTACCTAGGGGGACAGAGGAAGAATCCAGATCTGGAGACCCTCAATTTCCCCAAAGACCCAGTGCGCTGCTTTACAATATAGTGATGAACAGCATAATTCACATTCTATTGGGGTGCAGGATCTTTCAGATTAAATCGTTCATTGGGGAAAATGAACCTGCATGATTAAGGACATACTGTGACTGCAGGAAATCATGGACTTGCCTCATCGTGTACATATTATACATATTACAAATAAGAATAAACTACTGTAAAGGGAGGTTTCAGAGGGGAGGAGGGTTTACTGGACTTGGATCAGAGCCTAAAGTTGATTTCTACGGCAAATGAAATGATCTGGTAGGGCATTATTATTAAAACTGTCATTAAATATGACTGCTTCTGACAAATTCAAAATGAACACAGATTCACATTAGTACAACTTTGCATACAAGTACAGTAGTTGCATTATGTAAACTTAGAATCTATAGCACAGTGTAACTTGCCTTATGTTCCTTACACCTTCTGTAAGTGCCAATTGCTGTCTCCAGCTTCAGTGATTTGAGATACTGACCGAGAATAAGCATGCAGATCTGATGAAGTCAGGACAGATCCTGTGACTCATAAACCACTGGATGAGCATGCCAGCTAGGAAAGTTATTGTTTTTAAGATGTCAGCACTACCAGCCTCCATACTTTATCAGTACAGGTTTCTGCAGTATACCTCTTTTTTAGCTACCCCACCGTTTACAGTAACATGTTACATGAGAAATTGGGTATCTGAGCAGTTTAGAATCTGCAACAACCCCAAATCTCACTTGTGTAATTGAAAACAAAGCTTAGCTCTGTTCATTGATGAAAAACATGACAATTATAAGAGTGTTGTAGGTAACTGAGTCATCTACCTCCTGCTGACCTTAATAGCAATCCTCCTCATTCTGTTTACTGACAAATTCCAGCACCATTGAACCAAAGGAGTCTTGTATGAGTAATAAAAGATTCTGAAAAGTGTTTGACTTTCCAACGGTACATCATCGGTTATGTATGTTACAAAGGTCAACACGAATGGCGTATCACCGAAATACATTAAAAGGAGCAAATATTTCCATAAAGACCAAGTAGACAAGCATTTGTTCAGCTATTAGAAGCTACTGCTTGTTTAAAAGGGAAGTAAGTAAAGGCAGATTGGACAGTCTGGTCAAACATTCCATTTTACTTTCATCTTCCTGAAAAAAAAAACCTTCAAAAGTTTCACACATAAAAGGAAAAGTTGTTGTTAATTAATTCAGAATGCCTTTTGTTTGATCTATGCATTTTTGAAGAAAGCTTGGGTACATGGCTACATTATCAAAGAGCACTGCCTAGCATATTCTTGCCAGTTAGAGAGTCAATAACTAGCTTACTTGGTGAGTGGTCAAAACCAGTATTACCAAATTAAAGCAATCCTTTCACTTCCATGAGAAAATAAATTTGAAAGTGGTGCTTTAGCTGTCCAAAGCTTCAAGATTCAGGGTTCCTCCTGTCAACTGCACTTTGTCACTAAAGAACATAGGGGTTGATTTACTAAAACTGGAGAGTGCAAAATCTGGTGCAGCCTTGTATGGTACCCAATCACGTTCTACCTTCTGCTTGTTCAATTAAGCTTTGACAATAAAATCTTGAAGCTGATTGGTTTCTATGCAGAGCTGCACCAAGTTTTGCACTCTCCAGTTATAGTAAATCTACCTCATAGTAGTAATGTAGGGGTCAGTGGAAGAAGTATAACACACTGTCCTACACATACAGAAGTGTTAGCAGCAGCTTATTAACTTATTAGCTTATTACTTAAAGATTATTATTTATCTTCTGATGCAGGTTTCTTTCAGTTTTAATTCATTGAGAAAGCAACCAGATCTATCTATCTATCTATCTATCTATCTATCTATCTATCTATCTATCTATCTATCTATCTATCTATCTATCTATCTATCTATCTATCTATCTATCTATCTATCTATCTATCTATCTATCTTATCTATTATTTAGCCTACTGAATAGTGATGTTTCAATTATGGGTGCGGTCTGCCTTGTAAGTAAAACGGATACAGCCTTCTATGCAGGGCTCGTACCTTTGATCTCTTCTTGGAGCACAGTTCTAACTCAGAGTTAGCCCAGATATAAAGGAAGGTAAAGACACCAATATCATCCACTGCAACTTTATTAGGTTATTAAACTGATGTTTTTATTGAAAAGTGAACAGTTGACAAAAAATACAGTACCTTTTTCCTAATGTATCATTTGACTGGTAGGTGTGTAGTCTACATTCATACTTTTGTGTTTTCCATGCAGTGCAGTTGCTGTACATTTTTAATATGCTTTACATGTGTTACCATTTATTCCTATGAAAGGTATTTTTTGTTAAGCCTAGTACACACCTGTTAATAATTTTTTCGTTCAAACCCAGCGGGCTGAATGGAAAAAAAAAACTGAAGGGCTCAGGAGGCGCCGCTGTACTAACCATGTGATGTTAGAACAGTGAACCCCCCCACTGAGCTATTGTGTTCTGTTGGGGGGACTGCTCCCCTGCCAGCACACACCTGTCATCCCTCTCAGCCATTGGCTGAGAGCGCTGATCAGATGCCAATCGGCAGACTTTTTTTCGGTCATACCCCTTCAACAGAAGCCGGCTGAACAAACCGCCATACACACAGGCCGAATGTTCAATAGAAACCTCACAATGCCGCCCCAATATTTGGCCCATGTGTACTAGGCTTTGGAGCAGCACCCCACCACACACCAAAATGCCAAGGTGTGAATGTAGCTTTAGCCCCTAGATTTTCTATTTAACATAATTTAACACTGAACCAAACATAAGTTGCTCTGCCCTGAATAGTTTAGCAGGCTACAGATGGTTCAAAGAGATTTGAACCATGTAAGGGCAGGCTGAATGTATACAAGTTGATCAATAGATACAACCAGCCTGCTGGATTTTACATGCGATTATTGCAAGCGACTGTTATAGCGGCTAGGAATAATCACTGTCTTCTCCCGGCCTCCCCCCCCCCCCCCACACCGGGAGAAAACTATGGCTTGGCAGGAGGGAACTCCCCCTTCAACACTGTCTGTGTTGATGGGGGAAGCGAGCAGATTTACTTCCTGCAGCCCGTGCAGGAAAGAAATTCTCTCTGTCTATAGCCAACCTTAATGCTTATTCCCTTGGTAGCTGGACCAAAGCAGAGGAAGAGCAGCATAAAAAGACTCGATTGCAATGACTGTCATTCCTGCAACAGCACCCTGCACCTCATACTGGTAGACGGCATATATTAACAGGAAAAATATGTATATTAAAAATATGTATATTAAAAAACCATGACTGCAAGACGTGTACTGTTTCAGTGTTCCTCAGAATATATCCTATAGCCTGATATTATGGTTCACTCTTTATTTTATGTAGTAATCATTTAATAATCTTGGGTTGGTTCTGAGATATTTCCCCTGACCTTTAAACAGTTTGATCTGATTTCAATTTTAAGGTGTATCTAGACCTAAAAACAAAAATTTCATATATTGTAGTTGACCAGCCCTTAGATGAAGTGGCTGCATTTCTTTTCTTTTTTTTCAGGCTCTTTCCTCTTTATTTTTCCTGGTAATTCTGGAAATTCCACGCTTCCTGTCCCTGGAGATGTCAGGACAAGACTGATCATTGGAGGAGAACACACTGAGTTCCCAGCATAGCTAGAGAACTGACCACGGTGTGGTGTTCTGCTTAGTGTGGTCAGTTTTTGATAGGAAAGCAGAGAGACTGGGACCAGCGGGTTGAGTGAAAAACTGACAGCTCCAATCAAAGCAGCTGTACTGACAGTCTGACATTAGTACAGCGATCTCCCCTGCTGAGCTGCTTTGTTCTGACAGGGGGACGGCCCTCTGTCAGAACACTGGTCAGCGCTCTCAGCCATTGGCTGAGAGCGCTGATTGGGAGCCAGTCAGCTGCTGGTTTTCCAGCATGCTCGTCTGACAGAATCCAGCCAAACAGTCGACTTCTGTTGGACCGGCTGACACACACACACGGGCCAAATGTTGGACGGTTTTTATTTAACCCGGATTACCTTTAAGACATGTTCAAACTTCCACTCTGTCAGTTTTCTGCCTCTCCACTTCTTCAAGGCTCTGCTCTACACACCCATCTCCCAAACCATTATCTTCTATCTCTGAAATTGGGTATGATGTCTCAGGTATTGCTGTTTAAAGCGGAGTTCCACCCAAAAGTGGAACTTCCGCTCATTTGTCTCCTCTCCCCCTCCGGTGCCACAATTGGCACTTTTGGGGGGGGGGGTACCCCGGCGTCAAGCCGTAAGGCTACACTGCCGGGTACCCTTACCTACAATTGCGGTGGCAGCACCCGACATCAGCAGCGGTGCCGACATCGCGGGACTCCAGGACAGGTAAGTGTCCTATTGTTAAAAGCCAGCAGCTGCAGTATGTGTAGCTGCTGGCTTTTCTTTTTTTTTTTTTTGGGCAGAACACCGCTTTAAGCAATGAATTACATACGGTACTTTTTCTAGCATCTTTCAAATTAACTTTAAGTATTACAAGGAGATTATTGTACATAATGTGAATTTACATAAGCATTACTATACAGTGTAGTGTACTGGCAAGATTTGAAGAGGTTGAAGAACAAGTTTCATATCAGTGGATCATAGCAGTGGTATAACTCTTATACCTCTCTATTGTTCAACAAATACCTCTCCACCCAGGAAGTGGTTCTTTTATCCAAGAAAAGGATAGAGGGATGCCAAAAAACAAAGCAAATAAAGGCTTGAAAGGCCTTCTGGATTAAGGCAATACATATATAAATATACTTATCTATATTTAGTGTTCGCTAGAGTTCAACCTCTGTTGAGTTGTATTGCTGTCTTTGCCCCCATTGGAGAGATTCCACCTCATTTACTGTCCCAGTGGCATCTATCATCAGAACAGGAAGTGAGATAAATCTTATTGGGGACACAAAAAAAAACAATAAAAAATTGAAAATGGTTCCATGCCTTCCTTACTGTATAAAGCATTTATTGCTGTTGTGTCCCAGTTTGTGAGATTTCCTATCACTTTTCTTCCTGGTGACACTACAGAAATTGAAGGTAAATCTTTTTCCAGGTATAGATTGCTAAAAATATTTTTTAACAGTTTTTTCTATGTTTACACCTAGATTATACTTTTATTGTGGTAATATATTTGGCTTTATTTTGGTAGCTTACTTTAAAAATGATACTTGGCTATTTTGGTAAAAATGTGTGTGTGTGTGTGTGTGTGTGTGGGGGGGGGGGGGGGGGGTGCATAATCCTTTATTTCGCTCTTACACAATTCTGCAGTCACTTTTCCTGTCCACATACGACTTGTCTGCTGTTTGACTGCAGGAATATGAAACATGCGTACAGTATTTACCTCTATATCTTGTTTAATAAAATGTCCGAACAAAACTACACTTTAGATTAGTCCGTCTCTGTCTGCTATCTGTCAGAGAGAGCACAGTGGGATAGAGGCAGATTTGGTACAGACCTGTATATCAGGTGTACCTGTGTATCAGTACACCTCTTTGTCACATGATATCCCTGGCCAGTCATAGAAATCTATCACTGGGAACTACTCTGATTGGCTCCTGGAAAGGTCTCTGTGGCTTAGGCTGTAAACGGTAGTAGCTAAGGGAGGGGGAAGGGTGTCAAGAATGAGAGCAGAAACTGCAGGAAAGTGGGTGCTGTGGAGTTGTGACTCAGGAAAGGTAGGGGAGAAAATAGTCTAAGTTCCTTGCTGCTTCTGGCGAGCTTTGTTGGCAATAGTGAAGGAAATTAGTTATCACTGCAAAGGCAAATCCACTTTGCACTACAAGTGCACTACTAGTGCACTTGGAAGTGTAGTCGCTGTAGATCTGAGGGGAAGATCTGAAATGAGGGGAAGCTCTGCTGATTTTATTATTCAATCATGCGCAGGCTAAAATGCTGTTTTTTGTTTTCCCTGCATGTCCCCCTTAAATTTACAGCGACTGCACTTCCAAGTGCACTCGTAAAGCAAAATGGATTTGCCGTTCAGAAATAACCCCCATAATGTCAGGGCATGTGCAGTATTACAGCATCCCTATGTTGAACTCCGTAAATATATAATATAATATATATATATACTGTATATATAAATATATTTATATATACAGTATCTTACAAAAGTACACCCCTCACATTTTTGTAAATATTTTATTATATCTTTTCATGTGACAACACTGAAGAAATGACACATTGCTACAATGTAAAGTAGTTAGTGTACAGCTTGTATAACTCAACACACAGCCATTAATGTCTAAACCGCTGGCAACAAAAGTGAGTACACGCTTAAGTGAAAATCTCCAAATTGGGCCCAAAGTGTTTTGCGTGACCACCATTATTTTCCAGCACTGCCTTAACCCTCTTGGGCATGGAGTTCACCAGAGCTTCACAGGTTGCCACTGGAATCCTCTTCCACTCCTCCATGACGACATCACTGAGCTGGTGGATGTTAAAGACCTTGCGCTCCTCCATCTTCCGTTTGAGGGTGCTCAATAGGGTTTAGATCTGGAGACATGCTTGGCCAGTCCATCACCTTTACCCTCAGCTTCTTTAGCAAGGCAGTGGTTGTCTTGGAGGTGTGTCTTGGGCTGTTATCGTGTTGGAATATGGCCCTGCGGCCCAGTCTCCGAAGGAGGGGGGGGGGGTCATGCTCTTCTTCAGTATGTCACAGTACATGTTGGCATTCATGGTTCCCTCAATGAACTGTAGCACCCCAGTGCCGGCAGCACTCATGCAGCCCCAGACCATGACACTCCCACCACTATGCTTGACTGTAGGCAAGACACACTTGTCTTTGTACTCCTCACCTGGTTGTCGCCACACACGCTTAACATCATCTAAACCAAATAAGTTTATCTTGGTCTCATCAGACCACAATACATGGTTCCAGTAATCCATATCCTTAGTATGCTTATCTTCAGCAAACGGAAGACTTCTTGTGCTTTCTTGTGCATCATCTTTAGAAGAGGCTTCCTTCTGGGACGACAGCCATGCAGACCAATATGATGCAGTGTGCGGCGTATGGTCTGAGCACTGACAGGCTGACCCCCCACCCCTTCAACCCTGCAGCAATGCTAGCAGCACTCATACATCTATTTCCCAAAGACAATCTCTGGATATGATGCTGAGCACATGCACTCAACTTCTTTGGCCGACAATGGCAGGGCCTGTTCTGAGTGGAACCTGTCCTGGTAAACCACTGTATGGTCTTGGCCACCAAGCTGCAGCTCAGTTTCAGGGTCTTGGCAATCTTCTTATAGCCTAGACCAGGGGTCTCCAAACTGCGGCCCTCCAGTTGTTCAGGAACTTCAATTCCCATCATGCCTAGTCATGTCTGTGAATGTCAGAGTTTCGCAATGTCTCATGGGATGTGTAGTTCCGCAACAGCTGGAGGGCCGTATTTTGGAGATCCCTGGCCTAGACCATCTTTATAGAGCAACAATTCTTTTTTTTAGATCCTCAGAGAGTTCTTTGCCATGAGGTGCCATGTTGAACTTCCAGTGATCAGTATGAGAGTGAGAGCGATAACACCAAATTTAACACACCGGGTCCCCATTCACACCTGAGACCTTGTAATACTAACGAGTCACATGACACCGTGAAGGGAAAATGGCTAATTGGGCCAAATTTGGACATTTTCACTTAAGGGTGTACTCACTTTTGTTGCCAGCAGTTTAGACCTTATTGGCTGTGTGTTGTGTTATTTTGAGGGGACAGCAAATTTACATTGTTATACAAGCTGTACACTCACTACTTTACAAAGTGTAATTTCTTCAGTATTGTCACATGAAAAGATATAATAAAATATTTACAAAAATGTGAGGGGTGTACTCACTTTTGTGACATACTGTGTGTGTGTATATATATATATATATATATATATATATATATATATATATACACACACTGTATTACAAAAAGTATTGGGATGCCTGCTTTTACACGCACTTGAACGTTAATGGCATCCCAGTCTTATGCTGCGTAGACACGGTTGGATTTTCTAACGGGAAATGTTGGATGTGAGCTTGTTGTCGGAAAGTCCGACCGTGTGTATGCTCCATCGAACATTTGCCGTTTGACTTTCCGCCAACAAGTGTTTGCTAGCAGGTTTTCAAATTTTCCACCAACAAAACTTTGTTGTCAGAAAGTCCGATCGTGTGTACACAAGTCCGACGCACAAAAGTTCACGCATGCTCGGAATCAAGCAGAAGGAGCCGCACTGGCTAATGAACTTCCTTTTTCTCAGGTCGTCGTACGTCTTGTACGTCACCACGTTCCCACATTCGTAATTGTTGGCCAACATTTATTTGACCGTGTGTATGCAAGACAAGTTTGAGCCAACATCCTTCGAACAAAAATCCACGGTTTTGTTGGCGGAAAGTCCGATCGTGTGTACAGGGCATAAGTCCGTAGGGTTCAGTATTGAGTTGGCCCACCCTTTGCAGCTATAACCGCTTCCTGGGAAGGCTATCCACAAGGTTTAGGAGTGTGTCTATGGGAATGTTTGGCCATTCTTCCAGAAGCACATTTGTGAGGTCAGGCACTGATGTTGGACGAGAAGGCCTGGTTTGCAGTCTCCACTCAAATTCATCCCAAAGGTGTTCTATCAGGTTGAGGTCAGGACTGTGCAGGCCAGTCAAGTTCCTCCACCCCAAACTCATCCATGTCTTTATGGACCTTGCTTGCTTGCAGGCTGCATGAAAATGAAGGAAAGAAGAAGGAGGTAAGTGGAGCTGCAGTAAACTAGAGAAATTATTTTAAAAAAAAGTAAAATCACATTTGAAATGTAAGGGTTAATGAATTATACATAGTAATAGAGAAAAAAATGTGTATTAAAAGCTGTGACTTTGAACTTGCCAGTTAACTCAGACATCCTGTCAGTTCATCACTTGGCATGTGTGTTGGATCAACATTATACTTTTTTGTGAATTTGTGGTTCTGGCTTTGCACTTCACAGTAAGAATTGCACACCGCCCACAGACACTACCCAGGGGAAAAAAGGGCCTGAAAAGACACGCCAAGAAAAAACATCACTTTGTTCAAAATAATTTGTATAGTACCCTATACTATATGTTTATTCAAGAAGGGTGTAGTTGCAGTGTGTGATAAATACAAAAATCACATGGAGTCTATATAATACACACAGTATCTCACAAAAGTGAGTACACCCCTCACATTTTTGTTAATATTTTATTATATCTTTTCATATGACAACACTGAAGAAATGACACTTTGCTACAATGTAAAGTAGTGAGTGTACAGCTTGTATAACAGTGTAAATTTGCTGTCCCCTCAAAATAACTCAACACACAGCCATTAATGTCTAAACCTCTGGCAACAAAAGTGAATACACCCCTAAGTGAAAATGTCCAAATTGGGCCCATGACGAAGCCAGCTCTGAGTGGAACCTGTGCTGTTAAACTGCTGTATGGTCTTGGCCACAATGCTGCAGCTCCGTTTCAGGGTCTTGGCAATCTTCTTGTAGCCTAGGCCATCTTAATGTAGAGCAACAGATCTTTTTTTTAGTTCCTCAGAGAGTTTTTTTTCCATGAGGTGCCATGTTGAACTTCCAGTGACCAGTATGAGAGAATGAGAGCGATAACATCAAATTTAACACACCTGCTCCCCATTCACACCTGAGACCTTGTAACACTAACAAGTCACATGACACTGGGGAGGAAAAATGGCTTATTGGACCCAATTTAGACATTTTCCCTTAGGGGTCTACTCACTTTTGTTGCCAACGGTTTAGACATTAATGGCTGTGTTGAGTTTTTTTGAGGGGACAGCAAATTTACACTGTTATACAAGCTGTACACTCACTACTTTACATTGTAGCAAAGTGTAATTTCTTCAGTGTTGTCACATGAAAAGATATAATAAAATATTTACAAAAATGTGAGGGGTGTACTAACTTTTGTGAGATACTGTATATCCTGCGATAACCTGCCCCTGTGTTTTTGGGTTGTAGGAAGAAAATAGTACAGTAGAAAAGTTTACAAGGGAAGAACACATTATACAACTTCCATACATATACACTAATGCGGGGGAATTTTTAACCCCTTCACGCCGACAGTACGCATATATATGGCCCCACTGGACTGGGCTTTTTTCTGTGTGGCCACATATATACGTATCTGTCTTTGCGCTGGTTGCACGCCACACAGTGCGCTCCCAGCACAGAGACTGGAGTCTCACCAGGAGCCCCGGGTCCCGTACTGACAATCAGTACTCAGAACTCCGGGTTCCGAGTCACCTGATCGCTGTGATAGCCTCTGGTTGGCTACCACAGAGATCAGTCAGTGAAGCCGGCCCTGTGTTGTTGTCTCTGTGAATGGAGAGAAAAGAGATATTGTATCGTGTTCTCTTCATTCAGAGAGAAGAAAAACCTGTGCGTGAAAAATAAATAAATAAATAATAAAAAAATAAAATAAAAAATAGCTAGATCAAGGTTTGATCTAGGTCAGTGCCAGGGTTAGTGTTTGGGTCAAGTAAGGGTCAAAGGTCATGGTCAGTATATTTTGGGCAGGATTTAAAAAAAAATATATATATATATATATATATTTTTTAAAATTAGTTTCAGTGTTTTTTAGGTAGAATAAAAAAAAAGCAAAATGCGCACTGTTGTTTCTGGGCTGTACTACGGGTACATACAACAACTAACATACACATATGTGTTATCGCTGCAATCGTCTGGAGCTGGACAATTTATTTTGGGTTGTTCTTTAGCGGTAGGTTATGGTGGTAACAAGAAATATACAGCTAAATTTAAGAATTTTTTTTTTTACACTATTTTGGCCCAGTTTTCAGGAGATATCCATTACCATTTACCCCAAAACAAATGTCCTGAATAAAACAAGGTATAATCCAGCTTGTGATGATAGGAACAGTTTGACTAACACATTGCAAAATTGTGCTTAAGCATTAAGATTTGTTTTACCCTTAGGCATGAAGGGGTTAAACCCACAACTCTACACAACAGTGTTAGGCACAGTGCTCCAATTGTTTAGCTTTTGTTGTTTTGTGTATTTGATTTGGGAAATTAGGAAGGTCATAGGTGATTTCATTTACTGTCTTTTCCACGGAAGAAAAGAAAATCGCTCGATTCTCCCATTAACACTGTCAAGTTTGATGGCTTCAAAGCCGGGATAACACAATGATTGCTGCCAGTAGCTGTAGCTGCCAGCAGTAATCACATGTAATGAAAATCCAACAGGCTGGTTGTACCCAAGTCAATCAATCAACTTGGGTACAATTAGCCTACCTATACATGGCTCAAAATTCATCCGATCCCTGCTGAACCAGCCAAATTTCGATTTATGTATTGTTGGCTTTACAGAACATTTTTGCAGTTTTACCTGTGTTGGGATGCAAGAAAGTAGGTTATCAAAAGTTTAATATGTACTTGATAGTATGCAAATAACTTTATATTTTATATATTCTTTATTTTATTTTATAACAGTACAAAAATGCATATAATTCCCAGCAAAGGAAGTTTAAGCTCACTACAATCAGAAAAAAAATCTCTAAACTATACCCCCCATTCCCCCTCTCTTTCTCCTACTACACCAGCTGCCTCTATGTCTCCATCAATAGCCGACTCTTCTCCGTTTTCCTAAAATCCAGCCATTTCTGCCATATCTTTAGGTATTTCTCCCGTGAACCTTCTATTGAATGTATTGACTCCTCCATAGATCTCGCCCACTCCACCCTTATTATCCATTCTTTCAACCTTGGGGCTTCCGAGGCTTTCCAGAAACATGGGATTAAAGCTTTAGCAGCATTCAGGAGAAACGGGACCAATGACCCACAATATTGGGATGCTTTCTTATCTGTATCGTGAAACAAGCGCGTCCATGAATTTTTTTTAATCCGTTCTCCCGTTATCTGTAAAATTGTTTCTTTGATTTCCCCCAAAAAAGGTATCCATTTTTGGGCACTCCCACCAGAGATGCGCAAAAGTTCCCAAGGCCCCACACCCCCTCCAACAGGTTCAGGGATTCTCTGACCTAAACTCATGCGCCCTCTGGGGGGGTCACGTGCCACCTTGCCATTAGCTTACAACTCATTTCATGCGTCCTGGTGTCTCTTGCCGATAAATAAACCATTTTTAATATCTTAAGCCTATGTTCCTCGTCTCTCAGGGACCCTATTTCTCTTTCCCAGGTATCCAGGTAAGCGGGGAATCCATTATGTGTTTCATCCCTAAGTATTTTGTAGATTTTAGATATACTACCAATTGCATTCAAGGGGGAGCTTAGTCATTTTTCTATTGTTCTAAGTTGGCCTCTTCCCCTCAGTGGTTGTGGGAGAGAGTGTGTGAAGTGCTGTACATGAGCATACCTTCATTTATCCAGTGGTTTGTTTCCCCATTCCCGTGTGATTTCTGTATAAGTGCAAAGTCTATTACCCCTCATCACATCCTGCAGTTGTATCACATCTTTTTTAGCCCAACTTGTAAAATATAAGTGTTCCTCCTTCCCTGGCTTGAAATAATTAGTGTTAATAAGTGATATTAGTGGTGAATTATAATCCCAATGGAATCTCTTACTTAACCTATCCCAAATCTTGAATGTGTTCCTTGTCAAAAAATTAGTGCTGTGTCCTAACTCACGAAATCGTGGTGGGATCCATATCATCTTTTCTATATCCACCCTACCTGTGCTAATTCTATATTCACCCAACTTTTCTCTTTTTTACTGTACAGCCAATCTATGATTCTAGAGATAGAAATTGCTTGATAAAACTTTTTAAAATCTGGAGCTCCCAACCCTCCCTGTCTTTTTTCTTTAACCAGGATATCATACGCTATCCTAGAGCGTTTACGTGCCCAGATATACCTGATACCATAGATTGTAGTTTTCTAAAGAAATCAGGGGGGAGTGCAATTGGAATCATTTGAAAATTATAAATCAGCATTGGCAAGACAAACATTTTAACTGCGTTTATCCTGCCAATCCACGAAAAAGATCTATACCTCATCCAAATCAGTTGGTCCTTAATCTTATTGAGCAAGGGAATGTAGTTAGCTTTAAACAAGTCGCTCGGGGTTGATGTCAATTTTATGCCCAAATATCCCAACTCCTTCCTACGCCAAGCTAAAGGAAACCTAGGTTGGATTGCCTTCTGCTCTCTTATAGGGAGTGTTATATTTAGCCATGTTTATTTTAAAATGTCTAAAGCCGCGTACACACGGTCGGACTTTTCAGCTACAAAAGTCCAACGGACGCTGACGGACTAAAGCTGGCTGGTAATCCGATCGTGTGTGGGCTTCTCCGGACTTTCAACGTACTTTTTTAGCCTCAAATCCGACGTACTTTAGATTTGAAACATGCTTCAAATCTTTACGTCGTAACTATGACGGACCCCGAAATCCGCTCGTCTGTGTGCTAGTCCGACGGACAAAAAGCCACGCTAGGGCAGCTATTGGCTACTGGCTATCAACTTCCTTATTTTAGTCCGGTGTAGATCATCACATACGAATCCGTCGGACTTTTGTGTGGTCGTGTGTAGGTAAGTCCGTTCGTTAGAAAGTCTGCAACAAGTCCGCGGCAAGTCCGCCGCAAGTCCGCCGAAAGTCTGTCGGACGGCTGTCGGACTTTTGTAGATGAAAAGTCCGACCGTGTGTACGCGGCATAAGTTCCCCATAGCGCTTGAACTCCTTAAGTGCTATAGGGATTGTTGTTTTGGGGTTTGAGATGTAGCAAAGCAGATCGTCTGCAAATGCCGCTGGCTTGTATTCCCTTGCTCCCGCCCAAATTCCCTTAATGTCTGGGTTCTTACGGATCGCCGCCAGTAGGGGTTCCAAAGTTATTATGAACAAAATTGGGGACAGAGGGCAACCCTGTCTTGCCCGTTAAATAATTCAAGCGGAGAAGACAGGGTTCCATTTACTCTAATTCTGTCTCTTGGATGCCGGTAGAGGGAAGCAATCCATCTCATCATCCTCTTCCTGACTCCCAAGTGCTTCAGTGTTTTAAACATAAACCCCCAGTCGACTCTTTTAAAAGCCTTTTCGGCATCAATTGACATGAAGACTGCAGGGGTATCTCTCCTAATTGCTTCCTGAATCAAAAGGATGGATTTCAGGGAGTTATCTCTCCCCTCCCTACCAGGGACAAACCCCACCTGATCATTATGAACCCATCTAGGTAACCAGGCCTTCAGCCTATCTGCTAGTATTTTGGCAAAAAAATTTTGTCTGTGTTTAATAACGAGATTGGTCTATAACTACCTGGGGATGTTGGATCCTTTCCTTCTTTCAAGATAAGAGTGATGTGAGCCAAGAGGGATTCCTCTCGGGACATCTCTCCTTCTCCTAAAGCATTTAGGTCATTACAAAGTTTAGGTACCAAAAATTTCGAAAATTTTTTATAGTATGATATGGAGTATCCGTCGGGGCCCGGGCTCTTTCCCAAGGCAGTGTTACTTATCGCTCTTTCTACCTCCTCCTGCGAGATAGAAGTCTCGAGGAGCTCTACCTTCTCCTTCTCTGCCCCGGAAAGGTCTAGATCCCGCAGGTACTCCCTCATAGCCTCCTTCCTCCTCTCTCCCTCTTCCTCTTTCCAGCCCACCTTGTATAAAGCACTATAGTAGGAGTGAAATATTTTAGCTATATTAGGGGAGGAGAATTTTTACCCACCTCCCTCCTCTCTAATCTTGGGCATAAAGGTCTTATTCTTTTTTTTCCTTAACCCTTCTCCCCATCCATTTGCCTGATTTATTACCCCCCTGATACTTTTCCTTATTTATGGTATGGAAGGCACATTTCCTATCTTGTTCTAGCAGTTTGTCTAATTCCCTTATTTTTTCTATTAGTTCTGGTCTTTCAGGCATCCCCCTTGGTCGCATAACTTGTTCGAGTTCCTGGATCTCTTTATAAAGAAGTGGCATTTTTTTCCCCCTTTCTTTCTTTTTCCCTGCTCCAATACTGATCAGGATCCCTCTTATATAAGCTTTGTGTGCCTCCCAGAGAGTGGCCCTAGACACCTCCTCTGTATCATTTATCTCAAAATATGCCTTCAATTCCTGCTCTATCCTTTCAACAGAGTCCGGGTCCTGGATGAGAGAGTCATTCAATTTCCAGTTCATCCCTGTCCGAGCATCTCCGGTTATCTCCAATTGGATTTTCACTGGGGCATGGTCGGACAGTGTGATTGCTTTGATTTCTGCAGTCTTAAGATATGGGATTAACTGGTTTTCTATCAGGATATAATCAATCCTCAAATGATTTATGTATAGGGGAATAAAAAGTATAATCCCGTTTCTTTGGGTGGCAAATCCTCCATGCATCCATTAGCTGAAGGGTCATAAGCATTTTTTTAAGTTCCTCCCATTTATGAGCTATAGGTTTAGAAGCGCCTCCTGAAGTATCAAACCCTGGGTCCATGCTCCAATTTAAGTCCACTGTAATCATTAATTTCCCTTCCTTAAACGTCTCAAGCTTTTTTAGTACTTTCCTTAGAAATTTATCAGGGTCTCTATTTGGGGAATAGATACTAGCTATTGTACACATCATGTCAAACAATTTCCCTTTTATAAAGAGATACTTTGCCTTTGGGTCGGACAGATGCTCTCCCTCTACAAACATCATTGTCCTATCAATTTCAATAGCCACACCCCTTGAGTGTGTTGATCTTGCATCACCATAGAACCACTTTAGGAACTGCTGTGACGCCAAGATATCTCCTGATGAGTGAGTGATATAAGTCTCCTGGAGGCACACCACATTTGCTTCCAAATACTTCAATTCCTTATTTATTTTATACCTTTTTTTTGCTGTGTTCAATCCCCGTACATTATACGTGACCAAATTTACAACTCCCATATTTCACCCTAATATGAGCATCCGGCCAATCCAGAGATGCACTCCGAAAAATAGAGAAAGAGAGGATGAAGAAAGAAAAAAAAAAGGGGGGGGGGACCCCACACCCAACCCCAATCCTCCCTCCCCATCCCTCACCACCCCCCCAAAAACCTCCCAAACCCCCCCCCCCCCAACCACCTCCCCTCTTGTCTGGAACAAAATGCCTGGCAGGCTGGGCAGACCCCTTTTTTGTTCAATATATGGACCTTGGGGGCACCAGCCTGGTGCCTCCCTATCACCATGTTCCCTAATGGGCTCACGTCACAAGCCCCCCCGGTCCCCCCTCACCCTCGCAGCTAGAATTCTAATTATGCGAAGAGTGAACAAGCTGACGATTGACAAGAATTTTCGTTCGGTTTTCAACCCCTCTATGACCAACTTTAGAGGTCACATAGGGGGTAGGGAGAGTCAGTTAGCTCCAAAATTTTAACATATTCAGAACTGTTTTTTCACACTCCCCTTGGTGGAAGAGAGTGGGGCAGCAAATGCTGTTCAAGGTAGCACCAGTCACCAGGAAAGGAAGTTAGGGGAATTTCCCTTTCCCATCTATGAGAGGTTCTAACCTTTCCACAATCCATCCAAGATGGATAACTAAACCCTTGCACAGAATAATATTATATTGCTGTTTACTAGTCCTTAGATGTAGTTGCTGCATTTTTCAGGCTAAGAACATTTTCAGCAAGTACAAAAAATACCTGTTGATCTTGCCAGAAAGATCCCAGCACTTCGAGGCAAAAAAAGCTTTTTGTTCATGAAAACGTTTAAGAGGATAATATGCCACCAGTCTAAACTACGTGGCATGTTCACCAATGCCAGGAGCCTGGCTGACAAGATGGGTTTATTATCGATACTGTTGTACGAGGAGGATTTGGATTTTGTGGGAATTTCAGAGACCTGATTCAACAGCTCTCATAATTGGCTGGCAAGCATTCGAGGGTATACCCTTTATTGCAAGGATAGAGAGGGTAAAAAAGAGGGAGGGGTATGCCTATATATCAAGAATAATGTACAAGTGAATGTGAGAGATGACATCACTAAGGGAGCTAGGGAGGAGGTGGAATCCTTATGGGTAGAGCTCCAAAGGAATGAAGCTAAGGGGAAAATACTGGGAGTATGCTATAGGCCCTCTAAACTTAGGGAGGAAGGGGAGACAGATCTCCTATCACAATTTGGGTTAGCAGCAAGGATGGGAAGTGTTATCATAATGGAGGATTTTAACTATCCAGGCATAGACTCGGCGGAGCGAATCACGCATTCATCTAAGGCTCGCCAGTTCCTAAATGTCTTGCAGGACAATTTTATGGGTCAGATGGTAGATGCACCAACTAGAAATAAAGCGTTGCTGGATCTACTGATTACCAACAAGACAGACCTGATCACAGATGTGGAAATACGGGGCAATTTAGGTAACAGCGATAACAGGTTAATTGGCTTCAGTATAAATCGCACAAATAGGAAATAAGGGCAATACAAAGGCACTAAATTTCAAAAGAGCCAACTTCCCTAAACTACGAACCTTGCTAGAAGGCATAAATTGGGATAAAATCTTAGGAACAAAACACGGAGGAGAGATGGGTTTGCTTTAAGAGCATATAAAATAGGGGCATTAGCCAATGCATCCCAGAGCGAACAAAAGTCCTGGATGGCTTAACTCCAATATAAAAATGCAAATAAAAGCAAAGGAGAAGGCCTTCAAAAAATACAAGGTTGAGGGATCATCAGGCATTCAGACTTTATAAAGAATGCAACAAGAAATGTAAGGGTGCAATAAGGACGGCTAAGTTAGAACATAAAAGACACATAGCGGAGGAGAGCAAAAAAAATCCCAAGAAATTCTTTAAGTATGTAAACAGTAAAAAAGGGAGGACAGACCATATTGGCCCCATAAAGAATGAGGAAGGACAACTGGTTACAAAGGATGGGGAGATGGTGAAGGTATTGAATCTATTCTTCTCAGTCTTCACGAGGGAATCTGGGGGGCTTCAGTAACCAAAACTGCATTGTTTATCCTCGTGACACATCACAGGAAACACCTCCATGGTTAACAGAGGACAGAATTAAAATTAGACTTGAGAAACTTAACATTAATAAATCACCAGGACCAGATGGCTTGCACCCGAGGGTACTTAGGGAACTCCGTCAAGTAATTGCCAGACCATTGTTCCTAATTTTTACTGACAGTCTACTGACTGGAATGGTACCAGCTGATTGGAGAAAAGCCAACGTAGCACCAATATTTAAAAAGGGCCCAAAATACATCCCTGGGAATTAGGGGATGATAAGGGACTATATACAAGATTTTATTAATGAGAACCGTATCATTAGCAGTAATCAGCATGGATTCATGAAGAATCGTTCTTGCCAAACCAATCTATTAACCTTCTATGAGGAGGTGAGTTGCCATCTAGATAAAGGAAGGCCCGTAGACGTGGTTTATCTGGATTTTGCAAAAGCATTTGACACAGTTCCCCATAAACATTTACTGTACAAAATAAGGTCCATTGGCATGGACCATAGGGTTAGTACATGGATTGAAAACTGGCTACAAGGGCGAGTTCAGAGGGTGGTGATAAATGGGGAGTACTCGAATGGTCAGGGGTGGGTAGTGGGGTCCCCCAGGGTTCTGTGCTGGGACCAATCCTATTTAATTTGTTCATAAACGACCTGGAGGATGGGGTAAACAGTTCAATCTCTGTATTTGCGGACGATACTAAACTAAGCAGGGCAATAACAGCAGGATGTGAAAGATCTAAACAAGTTAATGGGGTGGGCAAATACATGGAAAATGAGGTTCAATGTAGAAAAATGTAAAATAATGCATTTGGGTGGCAAATATAAATGCAATCTATACACTGGAGGAAGAACCTCTGGGGGAATCTAGGATGGAAAAGGACCTGGGGGGTCCTAGTAGATGATAGGCTCAGCAATGGCATGCAATGCCAAGCTGCTGCTAGCAAAGCAAACAGAATATTGGCATGCATTAAAAAGGGGATTAATTCCAGAGATAAAACGATAATTCTCCCGCTCTACAAGACTCTGGTCTGGCCGCACCTAGAGTATGCTGTCCAGTTCTGGGCACCAATCCTCAGGAAGGATGTACTGGAAATGGAGCGAGTACAAAGAAGGGCAACAAAGCTAATTAAGGGTCTGGAGGACATTAGTTATGAAGAAAGGTTGTGAGCACTGATCTTATTCTCTCTGGAGAAGAGACGCTTGAGAGGGGATATGATTTCAATATACAAATACCGTACTGGTGACCCCACAATAGGGATAAAACTTTTTCGCAGAAGGGAGTTTAACAAGACACGTGGCCACTCATTAAAATTAGAAGAAAAGAGGTTTAACCTTAAACTACGTAGAGGGCTTTTTACTGTAAGAGCGGCAAGAATATGGAATTCCCTTCCACAGGCGGTGGTCTCAGCGGGGGGCATTGATAGTTTCAAGAAACTATTAGATAAGCACCTTAACGACCGCAACATACAGGGATATACAATGTAATACTGACATATAATCACACACATAGGTTGGACTTGATAGACTTTTTTTTGTGTTTTTTTTTTTTCAACCTCACCTACTATGTAACTATGTTTATTTATACAATTTACTTGTAACATTCAGCAGTTTTAAAAATACTTAGCTCTTAGTTCAAACTTTATACTGTATCTTTTTATCTTTGAGGTTTAATGATGTAAATTTTCAGTTTGTAATATATCATCTTAAACTGAACTGAGCTGTTTGAATACAGAGAATAGCTGAGTTGTGTTTTTTTTTTTTTTTTTTTATAAGCCACAAATACTGTATCTTTGTGATCAACATTATGAGTAGTTCAAAAATAAGCAATGAAAATGTCATAGGGAAAATGTCAAGTTAATGTAGGCGTAACTGATCAGTGTAAGCACTCTGGATAGTTAGTAAATTTGCACAGTTCCTAAAATTGTTGGTAAAGAAAGTTGGTTTTGTTCTTATGCAACATTTGAGGACAGTAAGATGTCCATTTGTTTTTAGTGAGCCATCTGTGACTTAAGCATTATTCCACTTTTCAAACAAAAAAAAACAAAAATTCCCAGCTCAACTTACCAACCAGCTTGCAACCAACCAAATTATCCTCTCTAACAGTATGACTGAAAAATAGGGGTTTAATTTGCACACATTTGTAAATACATGCATAAGCTACAGAGCCACTTTACGGCACCCCAGTATTATCTGCAGGCCTGATGCTATACATTTTTGAGAGCCTTCATAGCAGAAGCACATGCATAATAATGGATAGATAGAGGGCAGGTGAGTCTGGAGGGAGCCCATCCCTCCTTAACCACTTCAATACAGGGCATTTTCACCCCCTTCCTGCCCAGGCCAATTTTCAGCTTTTAGCGCTGTCACACTTTCAATGACAATTGCACGGTCATGCGACGTTGTACCTAAATTACATTTTGATCATTTTTTTCCCCCACAAATAGAGTTTTCTTTTGGTGGTATTTGATCACTGCTGCGTTTTTTATTTTTTGCGCTATAAACAAAAAAAGACCGACAATTTTGAAAAAAAACACAATATTTATTACTTTTTGCTATAATAAATATCCCAGTTTTTTTTTAAAAAACTTTTTTTTTTCAGTTCAGGTCGATATGTATTCTTCTACGTATTTTTGGTAAAAAAAAATTGCAATAAGCGTATATTGATTGCTTTGCGCAAAAGTTATAGCGTCTACAAAATAGGGGATAGATTTATGTCATTTATATTAACTTTTTTTTTACTACTAATGGCAGCGATCTGTGATTTTGCGACAGTGACATTGCAGCGGAGAGATCGGATACTTTTGACACTATTTTGGGACCATTGACAGTTATAAAGCGATCAGTGCTATAAAAATGCATTGATTACTGCATAAATGTCAATGGCAGGGAAGGGGTTAACACTAGGGGGCGCTGAAGGGGTTAAATGTGTGTCCTAGGGAGTGATTCTAACTGTGAGGGGAGGAGACCGATCGGTGTTCCTGGTGTTCCTATATACAAGGAACCATACGATCAGTTCTCTTCTCCCCTGACAGGACGTGGATCTGTGTGTTTACACACACAGATCCACGTCCCTGCTCTGTGATGAGCAATCACGGGTGCCCAGCGGACATCGCGGCCACAAGGCATGTGCACCTGGTCCCCAGTGATGCGGCGAGCACAATGCCGGGAAGACAAAGACGTCATATGACGTTCCTGCCGCCGTCATTTTACAATACGGCGGTAGGCAAGTGGTTAAAGGCACAGGGGCACACTGGACACCCAGCACAGCACAATGACAGCAAAGGTGTCCAGTGCAACCCTCATCAGTATTCCAACAGTACAAACAAATTGCCACTGCCCTTACCTATAACTGGCCTTCGCAGCAAGAAGCACATGGTAGGGTGACGCATGTCAAACAAAACCAAAGAAAATTGAAGGGGGTTGTAAACCCTCATGTTTTTTCACCTTCATGCATAGGATGCATAAAGGTGAAAAAACTCTTGGCAGTGACCAGCCCCCCAGCCCTCCGTTTTACTTACCTGAGCCCCGTATATCAGTCGGCGGAGACGCGCTCTCCCTCTCTCCATGGGGTGATTGGATAGATTGATAGCAGCGCAGCCATTGGCTCCCGCTGCTGTTCAATGACGCGGGCGCCAGAGAGGCGGGGCCAAGTCCAGCATTCGTGTCTATAGACGCAAATGCTGGACTCGGGAGCATGCCCGCAAGGTAATCCCCCAGGAGAGCGCTTCTCCTAGGGGATTATCTGATGCGGGGAGGAGCTGCGAGAGCCGCTGGGGGACCCCAGAACTCGAGGATCGGGGCCACACTGTGCAAAACGAGCTGCACAGTGGAGGTAAGTATGATATGTTTGTTATTTAAAAAAAATTAAAAACGAGCCTTTACAATCACTTTAGTTTACCAACCAGCCTGAAACCAACTGACTTAGCCTGTCTAACAGTTTGCGTTAAAAACGGGTTTCGTTTGCACACATTTGCAAATACATGCATAGGCTGCAGAGCCACGTCACGACACCCCAGTATTATCTGCAATCCTAACTCCATAAGGAGGGGTGGGCTTCCTCCAGGCTCACCTGCCCTCTATCCATTATTATGCATGTGCTTCCATTGTGGAGGCTCTCAAAAATGTATAGAGATAATACTGGGGTGCCTTGAAGTGGCTCGACAAATGGTCATTATATCATTGATATTATGGTCATTGATATTAACATGCTTGGGTCAGGGCGACTTACATTGACCTTTAGGGTAGTATATAATTACATATTCCTGCATTAACAAATTAAGGGGTCCCCTTTGCTGCTTGATATGTGAAGCTGATAAATGAGCAAAAGCTCTGTTATTGAAATTGCCATTTAGCCACCTCTGCTCTCATACATTTATACCTCCTATGGATAAGAGCAGTTTCCATTCTGGGCCTGTTGATTCAGGGATACATTTGTCATTATCTAAGATAACAAATGAATACATACATTGTGGTTGATTTACTAAAGCCAAATAGACTGTTCACTTTGCAAGGGAAGTTGCACTTTACAAGGGAAACTTCTCCAGAGGTTACTAAATGAGGTGAAGCTCTGCCACTTCCATCATCCATTCTTGTTTTAAAAAAATGCTGTTTTTTTTCCTGGGTATTCATTGGAAAATGTAATTTTACCACATTCACTAAGCTCTGTAAATTCCCATGCAAAGTGAATCTTCCCTTTCAAAGTGAATGGCCTTTTTGCCTTTAGTAAATCAACCTCATTCTTTTAAATCTGGGGACAAATTAGGCTTTTTTTCAGTAAAATATATTTCTTCAGCTCTTTTGTATAATGCATTTTGAGTGCACTCATGCTTCCCAAGTAAAACAGACAATGCAGCTGTTATCACATTGCAAGCTTCACAGACAGTCCTGGGTGATAACGGGAGCGAAGTTTATTTGTAGAACTTTGAACAGGGATAATAATAGAGGCTTGGTGGCTATTCAATTTATCCAATCAAGCCCAGGCATTCCTTCAAACAGGAGGTGTTATACAACTAAACCAATGGAACAATGACTACGGGAGTGTATGGGCGTGTCTGTGCAGGTCAGTGTGTACAGTTTCCCACCCTGTACACCTGTAAACTGTACTCTACAGTTTAACAAAGGGACCCACATATAGTGAGATTGCTGCACTATCCCGACAAAACGCGCTCACACTCCCGCTTATACCATTGGTGTGAATCCTTATTCTGCATTGTTCAGAGAACAATGCATAGCCAGATTATACTACCATTCCTGTGTATGGGAGACTATCTGCGGGGACACGCTCATGATCCCTCCACATACTGATCAGACACACAGAAAGACATGAGCGCGCATCCCTCCACAAAGGCAGATAAGTATCAAACCGATAATGTCTTCGCAGAGTGAACATATCCCCTCCAAACGAACATCTGCGCATACCGCAGGGGCCCTCACTGGCGGACATATCTTCACGGAGTGGACACCTCTCTACATCAACAGGAAGCTTCTCACTACCAATGGTCCTTCACCGGTGCCGGTTCGCACTTTTGAGCGAGTCACAGTAGAACTAACACTGGGAGACACTGTGACAATACATATTGAATACGTCTTAATAACATTTCTACAACAGTTTGTATCTATTTTGACCAGTGTTAAAAAAAAAAAAAAGTTTACTATAAATAAAAATATACATGATATTTTTATTACAGCGCAGGACAAAGTTATTTGCAAATACACTATAAAAAACAAAACAAATAAAACAATAAGAAATGTAAACATAAATGATAAGAAAAAATCAGCAGCAAAGAGTTGATAAGGTTTTTATAGTAAAATATTTTATTAAAAAAAAAAAAAACACAAACTAAAAATTCCATTTAATTCATTTTTAATATTGAAAGCAAACTCCCCCATCCATCCATGTCTCTGTGCTTTATTTTGTTGAGCAATCACTTTCAGTGATTCAGTAGCAGGCTACTTTCACACTGAGGCACTTTACAGGCGCTTTAGCGCTAAAAATAGCGCCTTGGGCAGTGGGGGAACGGTGTATACCGTAAATCAATGGGCAGCGCTGCCGACTCGCCTGCAAAGCGCTTCGGCAGCAGCGTTTTTAACCCCTTTTTAACCCCTTTGGGGGATTAAAAGCAAACCACTAGCGGCGGTAAAGCACTGCTAAAACTAGCAGCACTTTACCGCTACCGCCTCAGTGTGAAAGTGCCCTTAAATGCACCCCCTAGCATTTCTGGCTATGGTCATCTTGAGTAAGGGTAGATGATTCGGGAGGCGTGGCCTGGAGTGGCATGAAGTAGAACCGATATCCTTTTAGACACATCTTGTGACCCCATTGCCTCCAATCCCCCCACCTCAGGCTGTCTATGAGCCCGGAACCCTCGGAGACTATGTCCAAGCAACAACAAAAAACTCACGGACTCGGTGGCTAAGTTGGGCAAATACCGACGGGGAGAACAGGATCTCTCTGAGCAAGATGGCGGTGCCACGCTGGGAGAGTAGTCTAATACTGGGGCAGACATAGCGCGAGTGCTAGATGCTATTACAATCTGTCAGGAAGCTATCACATCCTGCCAAACCACTCTGATTGCCAGGATTGAGGAGGTAAAAGTGGACATAGCCCTTGTGAGACAGGATTTCCAGAAGCTCTGAGACAGAGTTAAGGACACTGAAGACAGACTGAGCAATGTGGAGGATTCCCTCCCCCCTCTTCAAAACTCCTCAGACAACATGCAGCTGCAAGTGAACCAGCTCCAACAAATGGAGAATAGACTCAGAAGGTGCAATCTGAGGTTCATTGGCCTGCCTGAAGGAGTGGAGCGAGCAGACCTTTCTGGAGCAACTCCTGTGCACCACATATGGTAAGGAGGCCCACCTTTGTGGTTGAGAGGGCGCATCGTATGTCTGGTAAACCACCCCCGGCCGTGGCTCCTCCACGCACGTTTATAGCCAAATTTCTAAACTACAGAGACCATGACACCATACTGCGCCTGAGTAGAGAGAAGGGGAATATACCTTACGGCAACAAGACGATCGTGGTGCTCCTGGATTTCTCAGTGGAGGTGCAGCGCTGACAGAAAACCTTCACTGAAGCCAAGGGTAGATGATTCGTGTAGCATTTACTTCCTTGAATCCATATCCCCCTAGCACAGGTATGCAAGTAGGAGAGGGTGTGCTTAACTGAGAAAGACCATCCTCCCCTCCTGAAGACTCCTGGGATGTATGACATCATTTGCCTAGACATGGAAACCAGGAAGTAACTTAAGAAATGTAAAAAAAAAAAAAAAAGTTTAAAACAGGCAAATATGATATACTTTCCTATCCATTTACTAATGCTAGCAGCATAAGGATTAAAAATAGTCCATGTTGATTGAGTGAAATTTTGCTTTTTAATGATTCCATGTGCAGTTAAAAGGTCACAGCTTTGATCTATCTACATATGAATTAAATAGTAAATATAATTTTGCATTACACTATCTGCAAATGTTATTTTTTACAGGAGCAGCAGCATTTTGACAGCCACTCCTGCTATGTAATACATAGCAATTCTTAGCTGTCATTTTGACAGCTGGCAACAGCATGGGTTAGTTGTGACAGGGGGAGAGAAGCTATGTCGGAGAAACTTTGTTGAAGTTTTTTAGACTTTAAAATTCTCAAATGAAAGCTTCCTTGAACAACAAACCGGCAGATTGTACCAAAATGGAATTTTGTTTACTCAACCTTTTTTTTAACGCTACAGAGCAGACTATTGCTGGATCATGGAAAGAACATACAATTCCTTTCAAATAACTCAAATGTTGTAACAATCACTGCATAATCTTTGAAAAAATGGCTGCTACCCTAAATAATCGGCTGCACAAAGTTTAGGATTCTTAGCTCTCACACACTACTTAGCAGATTTTAACTGCACTCTTTTTACAATTTGTGGAAACAGTCGTAGATATGGCACTCAAAACTTGCCAGTTTCCCTGTACCTCCAGCTCTCATCAGGTTCATGCCCAGGAGGGCATCCCTGCTCAGCTGTTCCGCTTGTCAAGTAGAAATGAACAGGGTGCACACTGATGCCTTCATCAATGTAAAACCTGTTTTAATACACTAAATAAAGGATTCCACTAATGTAATACATAGAGACTTTTGTCTCCCATGAGTAAGCCCTTTGTGGGGTGAAATGCATTTTAGTGGGAGGTGGACAGGCAAGACTTTATGTTGTGAAAGCTCTACTTATATTAAAGCTGGTTTTACATTAGTGTGGGGCCCAATAATTTCTACAGTACTTGACAAATGTACATTTCTCATGATTAAATTCTCTGTTTCTGGACCTCAGTGGTCAAAGCCCAACCCAGTGAGCTCCCCTCCTTTCCCATTTTGCTTGCCTTTTTTCCTACTTTTTTGCCTTCTATTCTTTTTCCTGCCTCTATTTTCTTATCTGTCCCTATGTTTCCCAGTTGCCTGCCACATTGGCTCCCTTGCTTCCCAGGTCTCTCCATCCCCTACCCTTTAATCTTGAGACTAGGTGCCACTACAGCTGCCAAAACAGAATATTTTCATGTACTGCTATGTTGGTTATGAGCCACCTTATAACCAGCACTGCCACTAACTGAACCACCCCACCACCACTGCCTCTGACGGAACCCCACCACCACCACTGCCTCTGACTGAACCCCCATACCACCACTGCCTCTGACTGAACCCTCCCCACCACTACTGCCTCTGACTGAACCCCCCACCACCACCACTGCCTCTGACTGAGCCGCACCTCGACCACTGCCTCTGATGGAACCCCCCCCACCACCACCATTACTGCCTCTGACTGAACCCCCCTACCACCACTGCCTCTGATGGAACCCCCCACCACCACCACTGCCTCTGACTGAACCCCCCTACCACCACTGCCTCTGACTGAACCCCCCTACCACCACTGCCTCTGACTGAACCACCCCACCACACGCCTCTGACTGAACCACCCCACCACCACTGCCTCTGACTGAACCACCCCACCACCACTGCCTCTGACTGAACCACCCCACCACCACTGCCTCTGACTGAACCCCCCACCACCACTGCCTCTGACTGAACCACCCCACCACCACTGCCTCTGACTGAACCCCCCCACCACCCCTGTCTCTGACTGAACCACCCCACCACCACTGCCTCTGACTGAGCCCCTCCACCACCACTGCCTCTGACTGAACCTCCCCTACCACCACTGTCTCTGACTCAGCCCCCCTACCACCACTGCCTCTGACTGAACCACCCCACCACCACTGCCTCTGACTTAACCCCCCCCCCACCACCACTGCCTCTGACTTAACCCCCCCACCACCACTGCCTCTGACTGAACCTCCCCTACCACCACTGTCTCTGACTCAGCCCCCCTACCACCACTGCCTCTGACTGAACCACCCCACCCCCACTGCCTCTGACTGAGCCCCCCCACCACCACTACCTCTGACTGGGCCCCCCTACCACCACTGCCTCTGACTGAACCACCCCACCACCACAGCTGCCTCGGACTGAACCTTCCGCCACCACCACCACTGTTGCATGTAAATCTGACTTCCCGATAAATGTAATTTTAGTTTTAATTGTCATATATAATAATGTATGTGGGGGCCTTTTGGTGGGCGTGTTTTTTTTTTGGGTGGGGGGGACAGCATTTCATTCTTGGACCCAGGCAGAACAATGTCTTGGGCCAGCCCTGGCTTTAATCACCATGTCGGATGTCACACGTCGAATGGTTAGGACAAGGATCCTACTTTGATACCACTCAATGATATTTAATGGGCTGAAGTAGGACCAAAGTCAGACTAAAGTAGTGCAGGTACCTGTTTCAAAGTCAGAACGACTTGTGTAGGACCTGTTAAGACGGCTCTCATAGGGAATCATTGATTTAGGCCGGGTTCACCCTGGTACGACACGACAGTCGTACTACTTTGGATCCGACTTTGCCCTGCGACTTGAAGTCCGACATGCATCCGACTTCAATGAACAGGCATCCGACTTTGATCCCCGACAATACCACGCACTGTGTCTAGTATTAATCTTTAGGGGGAACTCCACGCACAGCGTTAGAAAAAAAACGGCATCGGTTCCCCCTCCAAGAGCATACCAGGCCCTTCGGTCTGGTATAGCTTTTCAGGGGAACCCCCACGCTGATAAAACGACATTGGGGTCCCCCCCAAAATCCATACCAGACCCTTATCCGAGCACACAGCACACCAGGTCAGGAAAGGGGGTGAGGATGAGCGAGCGCCCCCTCCTGAACCGTACCAGCAGGGGCGGACTGACCATTGAGCCACTCGGACACTGCCCGAGGGCCCTGGGCCACTAGGGGGCCCCATCAGGGTTGCCAGCCTCAGTAAAACCAAGGACAGTATGTATAAATCTGTGTTTTTTTTTTTTTACATCTGTCTGTGTATACTGTGTGTACATGTATGTGTATACTGTGTCATTGTATACTGTGTGTGTGTGTGTGTGTGTGTGTATATACTGTGTGGCCCCATAATCTCTGATTGCCTGGGGGCCCCATAATCTCCTATTGCCCGGGGGCCCCATGAGTTATCAGTCCACCCCTGCGTACCAGGCCACATGCTCTCAACATGGGTGGTGGGTGCTTTTGGGCAGGGGGGGCCTGGTGCCCCCCCACCCCAAAGCACCTTGTCCCCATGTTGATGAGGACGAGGGCCTCTTCCCGACAACTCTGGCCGTTGGTTGTCGGGGTCTGCGGGCGGGGAGCTTATCGGAATCTGGAAGCCCCTTTAACAAGCAGGCCCCCAGATCCCAGCCCCCACCCTATGTGAATGAGTATGGGGTACATTGTATTCCTACCCATTCACCTAAAAAAAAATGTCAAAAATAAAACACATTACACATGTTTTTAAAGTAATCTATTAAGGCAACTCCATTGTCTCTTCCATTCTCTTCTCCTCACTTTTTTTTTTTTTTTTTTTATTTGGCGTGGGGTTCCCCTTCAAGATCCTCAGAACACAAGTCGCATGCCAAAGTCGGGTCAGTTAAGACAGCGATCCGACTTTGATCCGACTTCAGTGATATTCAATGGGCTGAAGTAGGATCAAAGTCAGACCAAAATAGTCCAGGGAGCATTTTCAAAGTCGGACCGACTTGTGTCAGACCAGTTAAGACGGCTCCCATAGGGAAACATGATTTTCACACATCATGCGACATGAGCTCCCAATGTCGGAGCGTTTGTCGTAGCAGTATGAACCCAGCCTAAAACAGATTATAAGTAATAAGAATAGGTAAAAATAGTACAGAACAAACTAAAACCAATGACTGGATTCATCCCATGCAATTCACAAATTCACTTTGCATGGTTCCCCTGGAACCACCTAATTAAAGATTTAGTTAAGACACCACTCCCTCGAAGCTGCTATCCTAAAACACTATCCTTTTACCACTTAGCACTACTTAGCAGTTAAATTGCAGTATCTTCAGAACCAGCCAAAGATCTTTTACACTTGTAAGTGTACTATTGACATTGTAAGCATATGGGCATTCCCTTACTGTCCATCGTGTATGAGAAAGCTAATTACATGGTAGACGATCTCCTTTCAAGAGCATTGTTTCCCATCTTTTCCCAATAATGACATTCTTCCATCCTTGTTAATTTGTTCTGTTATTTAAGTACACTGCTATTGTTTAGCATCCAACTTTTTAATTGCATGTGGGATGTTTCAAAGTTTCAGACCTGTGATCCGATGATTCGATTTTATTAACCTGTCCCTTGAGGTGCTGGTGCGACTGCCTAAATAAGCAAAGCAGATACAGATGGCAGATCCAAGGCCTAGTCTAATAAAAGATTGGCCCCTCTTGGGAGAGTGAAACAAAGCAGCATGCAGCATAAGCATCTATGTGTGAATTTTCTCACTAAAGCTAAAGTCCATCACAAACTTCTCTCTATTGTTCTAGATCTATCCCTCATCATGCTTGTCAATACCAGTGCCAGAGCTGGCTCTCAGCTGCATGGGAACTAGAAAGAGAACATGAGTCACAGGTTAAAAGCTGCAGTGTTTAGTGTGCTCTTTTTCAAAAGCAGACATGAAAGCCCGGCTTCTCAGGACATATGGTAGTAATAACCTGCAGTGACATATTCAAACGTTGGGACTCCACTACAAAAAGCAAATGTATCTTTCTAGCCAGTTTTAAGTACTTTGATATTTAACAAGATCATGCAGTAATCACATCAATCATTAAATGTAACATTATCAAGGAGCATTTTGGGGTGGTGCTCGGTTCATAGCATGCAAACTAATATACGATTGTCCTACAACTACTATCTGACTCACATGGGTCCCATCCCTCCTGGCGTCATATCGGGCAGGAAATGGCTAAGCCACTGAAACACTATACATAACCTCAGTAGGCATCATGAAATGTCAGATGAATATTTATTTTATTTATTTCAGGTACTTGTATAGCGCCGTCAATTTACGCAGCGCTTTACATATACATTGTACATTCACATTGTTTGAATATGGACTCTTTACTTTGCATGTACAGTAGGCTGACACATAAGAAGGAAACAGGATAAAAAAAAAAGAAAGGTTAGTTCCTATAGTAACCAATCAGATTTCATCTTTGAAATAAAAATGAATGGCTGTTATAGCCAGATGTTTTACTTTGATTTATGATATCCGAAACAAAAGTGAAGCCAAACAGATTTTACTTATTTTATATATGCTAATGCAGAGACAAGTGGGTGTGTAGCCCATATTATTCAGATTTCAGGTGGTACTTTCTTTTCAAGCTTTTTTTTCTTTTATTTTCACCTGGTAATCCTGCAAATAACACCCTTCCTGTCCCTTGGTGGCTACACTCACTTGAGTCCCTGTGACTATAAGGGCAGCCATGGCTGACACACCCTCTGGACTTCAAACATACCTTTTTTGTTTATCTCCATTAAATGATGGATTAATGGGACTAGTAGTTTACACAAAAAGGATAAGATTGTCTAGACTTTCTTTTCAGTTAGTTACGCTTTAGATGGATCTTTCTTTTTTGTGCATAAAAATGTGCAGCTTGAGCCCATATAGAATGGCCCAGAGTGATTTCACTGTACTCAAGGCACTGTCTGGTCTGGGTATGGCCCTCTGAGGTCTCTATAATGCAGTAGTTGTGCAGTAGTAATGGTAGGATATGATCAGCATGTGACCAGCTTAGGTGACAAGTTAAAGCGGAGTTCCACACAAAAATGAAACTTCCGCTTTAAGGGAGGTGACTCCCTGACATGCCACATTTGGTGTGTCAATTTTTTTTTGGGGGGGGGGGGGGCAGTACCCTCTTTTCAGAGGGTCCCAGCTATCACTCCCTCCTGGCGCATCGTGGCACCAGAAGAGAGATTACCTCTCCCCCCCTCCCTCTCGGCAATCATCTGGGACACGTCACAGGTCCCAGATGATTGCCCGGCAAGTCACGGCGCACGGAGTGGCTTGCGCATATGCAGTGGGTGCCCGGCTGTGAAGCCAGAGCCGGGAGCCCACAGTTACAATGTTGGCGCTGCAGAGAGGAGGGGGAGACGAGCAAGGCTTTGTACGCCCGCATAAGTGTCCGATTATTAAAAGTCAGCAGCTGCAGTATTTGTAGCTGTTGACTTTTAATTTTTTTTTATTTTTTTTAGAAGAACTCCGCTTTAAAGTAGTTCTAAAGGCCCAAGGTTTTTTTGCCTTAATGCATCCTCTGCATTAAAGGGGTTGTAAACCCTCAAGGTTTTTCATCTTAATGCATTCTATGCATTAAGATGAAAAAACTCCTGTGATGCAACAGCCCCTCCAGAGCCCCCCTTTTACTTAACTGAGCCCGGTCTCCAGTGACGGGGACGAGCACACCAGCTCCAGCCGGTGTCTTGGGTCCTGATTGGATAGATTGATAGCAGCACAGCCATTGGCTCCCGCTGCTGTCAATTAAATCGCATTGCACGGGAGCCGGGTTGCGGGGCTGAGTCCTGCTGTCTGTGTCAATGGACGCAGCAGCAGGAAATGGGAGCAGGCCCGTACGAGTGCCCAGAGGGAGTGCAGCTCTCCAACAGGGCACTCGAGAAGAGGAGGAGCCAGGAGTGCCGCTCAGGGACCCCAGAAGAGGAGGATCGGGGCCACTCTGTGCAAAACCAACTGCACAGAGGAGGTAAGTATGACATGGTTTTTTTTTGTTTTGTTTTTTAAAACAAACCTTTACATATCATTTAAGGTAAAAAAAACCTTCTGGGTGCAGCTCCCCCCAGCCCTCCCTTATACTTACCAGAGTCCTATCTCGATTCAGCGATGTGCTCAAGAGAAGCTGCTTTCCTGGGTCTCTTTCCTCATCGGCTTCTGCTGCTGTCAATCACAGCCAGTGAGCCAATGAGGAGAGAGCGGAGCTGGGGCACAGTTGCACTCTGTGTGTAAAGTGCAGCTAAAGAATGAGCCTGCTTAAGTGCCCTCATAGCAAGAGGCTTGCTATTGGGGGCACCCAGCAGGGGGAAAGAGCCAGGACCATTTTTTGGGGGAAAATGTAACCACTTTCCACCCAAGGTACGTCATATGACGTCATAGAATTTGAGTGCGGATATCTGAATGATGACTGCAGCTACAGGCATCATCCAGATATCTTTTTCAGCTGGCGATTCTGTGCACCGTAAGAACAATCATAGTGGCAGTGCAGCTGCTTGATCGTTCTTACAGGCGGTGGGAGGGGTTGCCCCCTCCAGTGCTTCTACCATCCCACCCCTGTGATCGGTGAGTCAGAGAACGAATCATTTGAAAGTTGAGCATAGAGATTTCTGGTGAAATCCGAGGCCTGGACGCAACGTTATGATGTCACGTCTGGGCCGGCAGATGTCCTGTCACACACTATTCCTATTACAAGGGATGTTTACATTTCTTATAATAGGAAAAAAAAAGTGATCAAAAAAAAATTTAAATAGAAAGCGTAAAAAATAAAAAAATAACAGTAAAATAAAGAATAAAATATTTTTTAAGCGCCACGTCCCTGCGTGCTCTTGCACAGAAGCAAACGCATAGGTAAGTCGCACCCACATATGTAAAAAGCGTTCAAATCACATATGTGAGGTATCACTGCGTGCGTTAGAGCAAAAGCAACAATTCTAGCCCAAGACTCCTCTGTAAGGCTGGATTCACACCTATGCATTTTTTGTGCTTTTTGCATTTTGCAGATTTGCACTACAGAACGTGTTCCATAGGAAACCATGTTAAATAGACTCTAGTGCAGATCTGCAAAATGCAAAAAGCACTAAAACTGCATAGGTGTGAATCCAGCCTAACTCTAAACAGGTAACCTGTAAAAAAAATAAAAGCGCTGCCTATGGAGATTAGAAGGTACCGAAGTTTGGTGCCATTCCACGAGTGTGTGCAATTTTAAAGCGTGACATGTCAGGTATCTATTTACTTAGCATAATATCATCTTTCACATTATACAAAAAAATTGGGCTGACTTTACAGTTTTTTATTTTTTTTAATTCATGAAAAAAAAAAAAAGCGTTTGAAAAATTGCTGCACAAATGCTGTGTGACATAAAAAGTTGCAACGAACTTTAACTAGAAACAGTGGTACATTACACTGTGGTAAAGATCAGCAACATGTTATTGAAATGATTTGTAACTTATCCATTGCTTTGATTTGTAAGATGTATAAAACTTTCAAATAAAACTTTTTGATGATAAAAAAAAAGTTGCAACGACTGACATTTTATTCCCTAGAGTCTTTGCTAAAAAAAACATATATAATGTTTAGGAGTTCTGAGTAATTTTCTAGAAGAAAGCGAAGTGCCAGAATTGGCACGACTGGGAAGTGGTTAAGCGAAAGGGCAAATCCAGAGAATATCTGCCTGGATTCATTGGCCATTTTAACAAAAAATTTAAATGAAGCAAATCAGAAAAGTTTAAAATAACTGGTAGATTTTTACAGGTGAATAAAGTCTGCCCTTTGAATATAGAATAATAAGTATGACTGAAGTTTCTTGTCCACCCCACATCTACACAATAACTAAACTGAACTAACGATCGGCATCTGTGGAATTCCAAATGGAAGGGCCACACACAGATCGAAGTTGATTCAAAATTAAAGGGTGATTCCAGTTTTGTTGGGGGAAAAAAAATCGCAATTAAAGAAAAAAATATAGTGTATACAATTGCGACACAAGTTATTATAATTGAATGTTATTAAAAATGACCTTTCCTTTTCAATCTGCAGCTCTGCCATTTTCTGAAAATGCAATGCAATATGGCTACCCGGAGGTGTTGTGTACACAGAATGTGTACAGAACGCCTCCAAAAACATCATTTCCTGCTTGTGTGATTGGCTCACTGATTTTCCCAGAAGTCTGCCTAAGATACAAGTCAGAGTTCAGGCATCCCCTGCAACAAAAATGTCATTTTTTTTGTCACATACTCCCAATAGAAAATCACGGTTAAAGGGATGCAGACCCAGCACATTTCCTTATTAGAGCCTTGCAGGTGTGCAGCTGATAATAATTATGAAACCACTTCCATTAGACTCACTCTGCACAGGGACACAGAGGAACAAACAGGGATTTCTTCAGAATAACAAAAGGTAGGAATCTACAACAAAGTATGTTAAAATCCTTGTAATGTACATAGATCACCCAGAGGGGAATGGTTTTTTTTTCTCAACAGAAGTGGAGTCACTCTTTAAGGCTTACCATTAAACCACCTGTTAATTAATGATGACTCTAGTTTTTTCCACTTTGCTAAAGGAAGATGTTGTACTGTACTTTCAACATTTATTAAGCTATGCAAAAACCTTCAGGCTGATAGTGTGGTTTATTACTTTGAGAACATTGATTTCCATTTAACAGATGGTTTGATAGATGTAATATGTGATCTAAACACTTTGATCTTTTGTTTTTGACAACTTGTTCTCCAAACTCCTTTATGTGTTGTCTTTGTAAAGCTGTGGTTTGGATTGAAAAGTTTTCTGGAGATTAAAGAAGTCCCATTTTTTCCCTTTTTGCAGTCAATTCCCCACCTCCAATAAGCTGAACAGTGGGGGTTCTTTGGTGTGTGTGAGACTCGGCTCTGCTGGCATCTTCTCTGTCATGATTTAAGCTGCCATACATCCTGTCTCCTAATACAGCTGCGCATACATTCATTGTGCTTGTTCAGACTTGACTTTAGAAGTGTAACATTGAAAAAGTTGCCATGGGGAGCCAAAAGAAGGTTATTTAATACCCCACATTTTATCATCTTCAATTAGCTTCCCAAAGCTGCAGATTGTTGTGCAATAATTCATGATGTGCAGTGTTTGTGCCTATACATTGCAGGTATATAGACGTGACTTCTCCATGCATATATACCTTTTGAAAAGTGACTTTATATTAATTTATCTAACAATTTTTCAATATTCTAACTCTTGGTAGATCTGGCAAAACTAGAAAAAATTTTGTGGAAGAGTGGAGATATAGCAGAGTAGTAGTGCTTCGAGCTTTATCAACTGTGTTCCTGCAGGCTCTATGGATGGAAATCTATCTTTAGCGGTGTATGGTCTTTATCCAAGTACCCACAATTATTTTTTTTAGAGAAAAATATTCTGAAGCCCTCTGCGTTTTTATTTTTTTACTTAAAGCGGGGGTCCACCCACACCGCCAAAAAAAAAAAATATTAAAAGCCAGCAGCTACAAATACTGCAGCTGCTGACTTTTAATACATGGCCACTTACCTGTCTCAGGGTCCAGCGATGTCGGCAGGGGACGCCGAGAACCCGCTCGGTTCTCGGCAGCTGCCACCACCATCCTAGGTGAGGGAATCAGGAAGTGAAGCATTGCGGCTTCACTTCCTGGCTCCCTACTGCACATGCGCGAGTCGCGCTGCGCATCGTAAGTGGTCCCCGCTCTCTCCTGGGAGCTGTGTGTTTCCCAGCAGACAGCGCGGAGGGACAGGAAGAGGCATAGACTCCCATGGGAGTCTATGCCGGAAGTGGGTGCAAATACCTGTCTTAGACAGGGGGGAGGGTTCCGAAAAGCGGAAGTTCCATTTTTGTGTGGAACTCCGCTTTAAGGAAGGCTACTTACATACATACAAAGTTGATATTTACGTTCTGGATATCCAGTTTCTTGTATCGCTCAGTAAAGACCTCTTTGTGCACAACACCACTCAAATGCAAAATGGCTGTGCTGAGAAACATATAAATATATTAAAGGTTTTTTTTTTTTTAATAGCAAACATGTTAAACATGTCTGTTCTCTGCAATAGTTTTGCACAGAGCAGCTCCAATTCTCTTTTTCTCGGGTCCCCCACCAACGCTTCTGGCTCCTCCTTTTTGACCAGTGGCCCCACTGGTAAGCTGCTTGCTATGGGGGCACTGGTGCACGCTTGCTCCTGATCCCTGCTCTATGCGTCCATACGACATGCCCTATGCCCCTCACTCTCTCCTCATTGGATTACTGGCTGTGATTGACAGCAGCGGGAGCCAATGGCTCCTGCTGCTGTCTTAGCCAATTAAGAGAGTGAGACTCGGGACAGTCGAGGCTCCTGTGCATGTCACTGGATCGAGAGGGGGCTCAGGTGAGTATTACAGGGAGGTGTTGGAGCATTACACACTAGGTTTTTCACCTTCAGGCATATAATGCATAAAGGTAAAAAAACATCAGCCTTTACAACCACTTTAACTGGGATCTTCAAAGGGATACAAGAAGCCAGCAGATGGGGCAGCTTACTGGGGTCTGACCATACCTAAAATATGCATTTTTGGATTTAACCTTTTTAATGTTAAATCACCAGAGATTTCTGATGTTGTTTTTTTTTAGAAATATCTGTCCTTTTTTCCCTATGTGTACAGTATGAAATAGTAGTTTTACCACTTAACATTTAATATACGACAAAGGATTCACAGAGCATTGCAGGATAGCTAGTAGACAGACAGCCATAGCAGCTTGCATCAAGGATGGCTTTATCTTACTAAAAGTTCAGACTGGGCTGTCCATAAGGAATTGGACACTGCTCTTTGCAAAATACACCTTGAGCTATAGAGTTCTGTACCATACATGCTTCTTTGACATGCTAAAAATAGAGGAGAAAAGGGAACAAAGAACGTCACTTACTGGGTACAAAATATGGATATCAAGTCTCTTTAAAAGGTATTTTTTTAAATTCAGTTCTTGTACCTTTATACCCTTACAGACCAGGGCACTTTGTTCAACACAGTGGGCCTATTGATCAGGCAATAACTTTATACAGACTAAAAAATAAGCAAAAAAAATCTGTGTTCCTTATAAAACGTGGTATTGTAGATAAAAAGCACAAACTTTATTCTGAATTTTATTCCATTTCTAATGACACAAAAATGACATTTTTTTTTTTTAATGATTCGCTACAAAAAAAAAATAACAATAAAAAGCTTTAGTATGAATGGTTAAAAAAATAAAGCCTGCAAACAGCGATCACAGGCTTTAATTTGTTACAGAAGCCACTTCTCTTGCAACGCATCCGGATCTGCCAATTTCTTACAGATATGAAGCTGTGACAGGAAGGGAATCTAGGGCATACCAGATATGCCCAAGGTACTTTATTAACCACTTCAGCTCCAGGAGGGTTTTACCCCCTTCATGACCAGGCCATTTTTTTTGCGATACGGCACTACATTGTTTTAACTGTACCCAAATAAAATTGATGTCCTTTTTTCCCCACAAATAGAGCTTTCTTAGTGGTGTTTGATCACATCTGTGATTTTTATTTTTTGCGCTATAAACAAAAAAATACTGCCAATTTTGAAAAAAAAACAATATTTTTTGCTTTCTGCTATAAAACACATCCAATAAAAAAATGTAAAAAATCTAATTTCTTCATAGATTTAAGCCAATATGTATTCTGCTACATATTTTTGGTAAAAAATCCCAGTAAGCGTGTATTGATTGGTTTACGCAAAAGTTGTAGCGTCTGCAAACTATCGAATATATTTATGGATTTTTTTTTTTTACTAGCAGCAGACAAATCGGACACTAAAGCCTCATACATACGATCGAATTTTCCGCAGACAAAACCTCTGACTTTTGTCCTATGGTGTGTGCCTGGATTTTGTCCTGCATACAAACGGCAAGGAATTGTCGGCCAACAAACACGAACGTAGTGACGTACTACGTGGTTTTTCAGCTCTTTAGCGCCACCCTTTGGAATCCTCCTGCTAATTTTGTGTTAGTAGAAGTTTGGTGAGTGTTGATTCGCGCTTTTCATTTAGCGCTTTTCAGTTTGCGCTTTTCATTTTGTGCTTTTCAGTTTGTTTCTGAACGGCCGTTCGTCAACCAGACATGTTGCGGAATCGGAGGAGATAACATGCTATTTATTATTGGCCTTGGAGTTATTGCTTTGACCTAAGTCCAGTCCAGCAACAGGAGGAGGAGAATTTCTTGGACCAAAAATTGGTTGCTTTATCAATCATGACCAATTACCGTATTTATCGGCGTATAACACGCACTTTTTCCCCTTAAAATCAGGGGAAAATAGTGGGTGCGTGTTATACGCTGATCCCCGCTAATTGTGATCTATTGGCGGCGACCGCCGCCGACATTCACATAGCGTGTCGTTTTAAATATGGTCCCGCGGAGTTCGGAGGGACTCGGCGGAGCTGAACGAGCGCCGCCGAAATCACATTGACGCCGCCGAGATACACATAGTCGAGTGTATTCGGCTCTTTCCGGTGCCGCTCACAGTCATGCCCAGTCCCGCCATTGGACCTGTGTTATGTCCATCATAGGGCAGGACTGTGAGCGGCGCGAAAGAGCCGAATACACTCGACTATGTGTATCTCGGCGGCGTTCGTTCAGCTCCGCCGAGTCCCTCCGAACTCCGCGGCGCCATATTTAAAACTACATGAAGCTATGTATATGTTGGCAGCGGCAGCAAGCATGGACACTGGGGGCAAGGCTGCACTGACCACTGGGGCAAAGCTGCACTGACAAGGCTGCACTGGGGCAAAGCTGCACTGACAAGGCTGCACTGGGGCAAAGCTGCACTGACAAGGCTGCAATGGACACTGGGTCAAGGCTGCACTGACACTGAAAAGGCTGCAATGACACTAACAAGACTGCAGATGAACACTGATGAGGCTGCATTGATGGGCATTTTAATGTAAGTTTTTTTTCCTTAAACTTCCCTCCTAAAAGTTTTTTCCTTAAAATTCTCTCCTAAACTTGGGGTGCGTGTTATACGCCGATAAATACGGTATGTCATATGCCTTTGCTGCGGGAGCTCCAGGAGAATAATCCAGATGATTTTCAGAATAATCTCCAGATGATGGACCCCTGCTTTCACCAACTCTTGGCATTGGTGACCCTCTATATTAAGAAGCAGGACACATGCATTTGAGGCTTTTATTTTATTTTATTTTTTGGTTGAATAATGATTTGATTTGGTATATTTTCTATATTTTTGGATAAATAGAATGCACTTTTTGTTTAAGTTCTATTGGCAGATAGCATGTCTAATTTTATTTGTTTTCTTTTTTTAATGCACAATAAAAAAATTGTGGAGAATAATACTTGGCTATGTGTTTTACTTCAAATGACAGTTTGGCAGTAGGCAGTTACATTTAAAAAAATACAATGTAAAATTGACAAGGGACACCAACGTAGTTGTATCTTTGATCTTAAAAACTAGGAGATAATGGTGTTGTGGTAACTTGCCCAAAAAATAAAATAAAAAGAATAATATTATTCTTGATATCACTAGAAAATAAAAGCCTTTTAAAATACGTTTGGCAGAACTCCATCAGTATCACCAGCAAAGCAGCTTCATTATTATCCCATTAAAGAAGAGAATGTGTGCTGCATTTCGAGATTTCATAATTTGCCGCGTCACGAATGTTAATTCTCCATTATGAACATTAGTTTACAACAGGGTTTCTCAACTCCAGTCCTCAAGGCGCCCCAACAGGTCATGTTTTCAGGATTTCCATTAGTTTGCACAGGTGACTTGATCAGTTCCACTGCCTTAGTAATTACCACAGCTGTTTCATCTGAGGGAAATCCTGAAAACATGACCTGTTGGGGCGCCTTGAGGACTGGAGTTGAGAAACACTGGTTTACAAGACTGACTGCTTCTGGCTTGTCCTTGCTTCTGAGCATGCGTGTTTGTACTTTGGAAATTTGTCCGACGGACTTGTGTACACACGCTCAGAAAATCCAACAACAGGCGTTTGTCTGGAAAATTTTAAAGCCTGCCATCCAGCATTTGTCCGCGGAAAATCCGACAATTGTCCGATGGAGCATACAAACGGTTGGATTTTTCTCCAACAGCCTGTCATCACACAATTCCATCGGAAAATCTGATCGTGTGTACGCGGCTTAAGTGACACTTTTTTGGGGACCAGTGACACGAATACAGTGATCAGTGCTAAAAATATGTACTATACTAATGACACTGGCAGGGAAGGGGTTAACACCAGGGGCGATCAAAGGGTTAAATGTGTGCCTAGGGAGTGCTTGCTAACTGTGGGGGATGTGCTTTAACTGTGAGAAGGCAGGGATTTCTGTTCCTGCTTATCAGAAACATAGGATCTCTATTTTCCCTACTAACAGAAAGGCGATCTGCCTTGTTTACATAGGCAGACTGTCGTTCTGCCTCTCCCAGAATGATCGCGGAGCGGGTCGCCGGCAGCGCGTGCCCCGGACCCAAAAGTGCAAAAACACGTACCTGTAAGTGATTTTGCACAGGGAAGCCGCCTTGCCGCCCTATATCTACGGTATACGGTCGACAAGGGGTTAAACTTTTCTTTTTTAGGTGTACCTGGTTAACCTACGGCCAGTAGTTGGTTTTATGGTGTTTGATACTCTATATATATTATTCTGATACATCCATATGTGTATGTGCTTCTCTTTGACGTTTTTTTATTTTTTTCATTTTTAGAAGTTTTACTTGTGGTTTTGGCATTTCCTAAAATAGTCATAATTTGTCCCATATTTTTTTTTAAATTTGCAATCAATTTGACTATAATTTTATTAGATTGCACATCAAAGCACTGAAATCTGGATGCTTATGAAAGACTTCTAATGTTTTTTACTCGACATCTATTATTTTACAATGATTTAATTTTTAAGCTGCCTATTTAGGCCAAATTCCCATCACTTAATTAAAAAAACTAAGAAGCTCTTTTAGATTTATGTACCATTCAGATAATTGATCTTGTCTCAGATCAAACCTCAGGCTCCAGTAATACCACTCACAGACAGACAGGCACACTACATCCTCCCAAAGATTTTTCTTAGGTCCAGTTCACACACACTATATTACCAAAAGCAGGGGTCAGCAACCTTTTTCCACTTAAGGGCCGGATTCAGTGTATGTGAATACATGAAGGGCCACATTCACCTACTAATAAATGAAGATAATAATCTGGACCTCTTTAGATTACATAGCCCTGCACCTCTGAACCCCTTTAAATTAAATAAAATAAAAAAATATAATAAAATATTTACAAAAAATGTGAGATACTGTATAAACAAAAATACAAAAAATGGCACTAATTTAATGTTTATGGTACAAAGTATATCAATGTTATTTGCAAGTGAAAAAGAAGCCCTTTTCTTGTAATGCAATACCAAAAAAGTAGCAAACAAAACTAGTGAAAAAACCCCCCAAAAACATTAACACTTAAAAAAAAAAATATAAAAAAAATAATAGGTGAAGAATTAGTTAGCACTGATTATGGTTAACTAAGAGTTAAAGGAGTTGTAAAGGCAGAAGGTTTTTTATCTTAAGATCATTAAGATAAAAAAACCTTTTGTGTGAAGCAGCCACCCCCGCACCCACCTAATTACTTACCAGAGCCCCATCTCTCTCCAGTGATGTCCACAAATGTCTAAGCCATCCGGCACACTCCTCCTGATTGGCTGAAACACAGCAGCGGCGCCATTGGCTCCCATGGCTGTCGATCAAAGTCAGTCAGCTAATCAGGGTAGAGAGGGGCGGGGCCCGGGCGGGGCTCCATGTTTGAATGGACACACAGAGCTGTAATTTGGCTCCAGTGCCCCCATAGGAAGCTGCTGACTGTGGGGGCACTTAATAGGAGGGAGGGTCCAGGAGCAGCAAAGAGGGACCCGAGAAGAGGAGGATCTGGGCTGCTCTGTGCAAAACCAACTGCACAGAGGAGGTAAGTATAACATGTTTGTTATTTACAAAAAAACGAGCCTTTACAATCACTTTAATAAATGATTAAATTGGAACACTCTTTATTTAAAAAAAAAAAACACTTTCAATTTTCTTTGATGTTCTGATGAAGTGATGTCATATGCAGATTAAGGGTCACAATTCTAATTCAAAGCAATTATCAGCTGTCATTTTGACAGTCATTTCTGGTAATAGTAGTGGGGGGAGCGGCAGTAGGGAGGGAGGAGTTAGAGGTGCATACTAAAAACTTTGTTGAAGTGTTTTTAGGACATGTCTCTATAATAGTCTAAATCCTGAAGTGGTTAAAAATCTTCCATGTTGTTGATTTCTGCTCGCTATATGTTTTTAACATGCCAGGGGGTTTTGAGTACCCGCTTACCTGTATGGAGTGTCCCATGTGTTAAAAACACTCACATTGTTGAGTTTGTGGTAATTACACATTTCTTTTTCAGCGTTGGACTGGAAAGAGGAACTTTAACCACTTGCCGACCGGCTCACGCCAATATACGTTGGCAGAATGGCGCTCCTGCGCAAACTGACGTACCTGTCTGTCAGTCCATAAAAGCAGGATAGCGGGCGCACGGCCCACGATCGCGGTGAGGAGAGGCAGAACGGGGAACTGCCTATGTAAGCAAGGTAATTCCCTGTTCTGCTTAGTGACCGGGAGATTGGGAGCAGTGATCTCTGTCATGTTTCCGTAAGCCCATCCCCTCTACAGTTAGAACACACTGAAGGAAAGGCACTTAACCCCTAATTTTTAGCGGGACTCCGGCACAATGTCGCAGTCCCGCTAAAAATCGCAGATCGCTGCCATTACGAGTAAAAACGATTAAAAAAAATAAAAGTCCCTAAATCGATCCCGTAGATTGTAGACGCAATAACTTTTGTGCAAACCAATCAATGTACACCTATTGCGATTTTTTTTTTTTTTTTACCAAAAATATGTAGAATATACATTGGCCTAAATAAATTAATACATTTGTTTTTCTTTTTTTTATATTTTTTTTTTGATAAGTATTATAGCAGAAAGTAAAAAAGTTTTTTTTTTTGTTTTTTTTCAAAATTGTCACTTTTTTTGTTTATAGCGCAAAAAATAAAAACCACAGAGGTGATCAAATACCACCAAAAGAAAACTCTATTTGTGGTAAAAAAAAGGACATCAATTTTGTTTGTGTACAGTGTCGCACGACCGTGCAATTGTCAGTTAAAGCGAGGCAGTGCCGCATCGCAAAAAAATGCTCTGGTCATCAAGGGGGTAAAACCTTCCGCGGCTGAAGTGGTTAACCATTATTGTCAAGCAACACACAATGCACATCAGATAATAATAATAATATAATAATAAAAATATCTTTGCCATTCTGAAGCTTCCCTCCAACCACTTTGCATATTATTTTATATATACTGTGATTCTGTACTTGCCAAATATGCTGCAGAAATCTCCCTCCACTAAGTCTGGCTGCATCCATTTTAACTGTGGGCAGCTGAAGCTGCTGCCTGTTCACTTCCTGGATTTACACAGAGGCACACCTCTAGCTCTGCAGCTCTCATTGGCCCGCTTATGACTCATCCCCCTTCCCTTCCTGGCAAACTCTCACAAGAGTGAGAGAGAGAGCTGTGCATGATGTCATAAGCTTAGGCTAATGACCAGACAAGAAACAGGAAGTGGAATGTATAAGGTATTTACTGGCAGAAAAAAAATGTTTAACTATCCAAAATTATAACAACAAGGACAGAAGATTTAATAGATGGAAAGATGAGAAAATGACTGAAGTTCCGCTTTAAACTTCACCTTCACTGAATGGTCTATTTTGTATTCTGTGAAAAATGATGACTGAAAATTGAGATTTCAACAGTTAAATGATGGTTTAAAAATGATGTGAGAAAGACTGATTTCACCAGACCTAAGTGATAAAACAAAATTGTGACTTGAGATGAAATAACAAATTGACTTAAAATAAAGACAACACGCATATTTTTCCTTCTTCTGATATTTAAAAACTTTATAAAGTAGATATTATACCAATTTTATGCTGCTGTAAGACTATTCATATAAATTGTTTTTTGTCATTGCATATATTTTTATTCTTTAGATACTTTAAAATATAACTGAACGTCTCTGTATTGAAAGGTCACGGACAAAACAATTCTCAAAAAAATCTGTTGGTTTACCAGTGATGAAAACATATTTTTTCCATCTTTGTGGCATGTGCAACAATGTTTCCTTATTTGTGTACAGTGTGTTAATATCATCCACACCATAAGGTCTGTGGTTCTTCGCCCCTTACCCTGTCTACATCCTGCTGCTGCATGCAGGACATGACATATGTGTTCCATGGGGCAAAAGTGATTAAAATTAAAATTAGACTCTATTCTCCTCTCACTGGTTGTATAACAATAACTTGTGGTTAGTCAGTAAGCGCCAGAGAGATTGTCTGTGTCTATAAGTAGCATTAGATTCCCATATCAGTTATTTAGTTAGCCATTTTCCATATGTAGTAAATCATTTTTCACCTTTAACACAGCAAGGAAGAATGACTAATGGCAGACTGATCTCACATGTATTCATTGCTATGAGAAAACAAGAAGAATTAAATGCATGTTTAAAATTATTCATAAGCCATCCACAAACACAGAACAATTTTAGCTTTTATTTTAGAACATATAAATATATATATAATCATTTTTTTTAACTGATCTGTCTATAGTAAATTACTCCACTTTGCATTGCATTATTAAAAATAATTTATAATGGGTGTTCATTTTTATTCTCTTTTATTTTACTTTACAAGTCTAAAAACTGATCTTTAATGTTTTAAAAAATCCTATATTTAAAAAAATGATATTCTATCTTCTCTAAAGTGTAAGGCCGTGTTGACACCTGTGTAGTTTGGCTGCGCTAAAACGCACCTTCCCAGTGCATCAAACATGCATGAAAAATAATTCCCTTTAAATCCAATTTAACTACCGTATATACTCGAGTATAAGTCGAATTTTTCAGCACATTTTTTTGTGCTGAAAGTGCCCCCCTCGACTTATACTTGAGTCAAGCACTTTTCTGCAGCAAAAAAATTCATTTTCCGAACCGACTTTGGGGCCCCGTATCTCAGGGCCACTTGGTGCTAGGAACCCCAAATTTGGTGTGCAAACTGGTACCATAACATATCCAAAGCTGAAGTTCCTAGCACCAAGTGGCCCTGAGATACGGGGCCCCAAAATCGGTTCGGAAAATGTCATTCTCTGCTGCAGAAAAGTGCTTGACATTTTCTGAACTGATGTTTGGGGCCCTGTATCTTGGGGCCACTTAGAGCTAGAAACCCCAGCTTTGGAAATGTTATGGTGCTAGTTCCACTGGGTTTGCACACCAAATTTGGGGTTCTTAGCACTAAGTGGCTCTGAGATACGGGGCCCCAAATTTGGTCAACTGTGTCCATCTGCAGCAATGTCATTTCGGGACCCTTTGGGTTCAGAGACCCCAAATTTTGGTTGCAGCTAGGGGGCATTTAAGAACCCTTAACTACTGAGTTTGAAGTTCGGGGGACCTATGGCTGCAAATGGGCACAGTGAGGCTGCAAATGGGCATTGTTGACCCTCTTTTCCACTTACAGTAGCTGTGCATTTCTCACCCCCGTCTTATACTCGGGTCAATAAGTTTTTCCCATTTTTTTGTGGTAAATTAGGGCCTCGACTTATACTCGGAACGACTTATACTCGAGTATATACGGTATTCACATCTGTGTGCTGCATTTTTTTACAGTGTGCTGCGTTTTTTAAAAGCCTAAAGAGGGGGAGGGGAAGGCATGCAAAACACATGTAAAACACATTACTCACTGTGTTGTATTTTTTTGCAACACATTAAAAACATGATAAAAATGTGATGTGTGTTTTCAAAAACTACAAGCACACTCTGACTCTTGAGTAGAACCTCCTGTCTCCCACATTGAGGCCAGTATCCATACCATAAAGCCTGTGCACACCTACACTATCAGCAGGTGCTGGTAACCATCAAAATGTGAAGAGCTTGATCACCAGATAACATTCTCTTTAACATGAGTATCTTTAGAGGTCAGAGTTGCTCAGAGTCTACACTCCCAAACCCCTCGATTATTGAACAATCTGCTTTGACTTCAGATGAACTGCACATCTCACATGCATTCCAGTGCTTTATACTATATCTATCCCAGAAGTGTCTCTCAACTGATATAATTGTTCTGCATTTGTTTTCACCTGCATATGGAACTAGGCTTGTCCCTTTAACTCTGTGCCTGTGATCCTTTCAGTAAAAATAAAATATAATAAAAAAAGTGACCTTTTCAAGAGAGGGTGGAGCTGTTGAGATATACAGTACTGTGTAAAAGTTGTAGGCAGGTGTGAAGAAATGCTGTAGAGTGAGAATGCTTTCAAGAATATATATTTTGTTTATTTTTATCAGTTTACAAGTTGCTAAATGAGCGAACAGAAGAAAAAATTTAATCAAATCAATATTTGGTGTGACTACACTTTGACTTTAAATCAGCATCAATTCTTACACTTGCACAAAGTCAGGAATTGGTAGCATTAGAGTCAGATGTATGATTAACCAATTATACCAAGCGGGTGCTGTTGATCATCTATTTCATATGTAGGTTGAAACACAGTCAATAACTGAAACAGCTGTGTAGGGGGCTTAAATTGGGTGAGGAACAGCCAGACTCTGCTACTAAGGTGAGGTTGTGAAAGACTTAGTGGTCAGCTAAGGAAACTTAATGCAGCAGATGAAAGACATACTTACTTCCCTTTGACATTAAAAGATGTCCAGCAGTGCCATCAGCACAGAACTGGTGGCACCCAGGTACACCCGTCTACTGTCTGGAGAAATCTGGCCAGAAGTGGTCTTCATGGAAGAATTGTGTCCCAAAAGCCATACCACCAACATGGAAACAAGGCTAAGCGACTCAACTATGCACAAAAAAATATAAGAACTGGGGTGCAGAAAAATGGCAGCAAGTGTTCTGGACTGATGAGTCCAAATTTTAAATATTTGGCTGTAGCAGGAGACAGTTTGCCAAAGGGCTGGAGAGCGGTACAATGAGTGTCTGCAGGCAACAGTGAAGCATGGTGGAGGTTCCTTGCTAGTTTGGGGCTGCATTTAGCAAATGGAGTTGAAGATTAGGTCAAGATCAATGGTGTTCTCAATGCTGAGAAATACAAGCAGATAAATATCCATACCATCAGGGAGTCATGTGATGGGCCCCAAATGTATTCTGCAGCAGAACAACGACTCCAAACATACATCCAATGTCATTAAGAACTATCTTCAGTGTAAAGAACAAGGAGTCCTGGAAGTGATGGTTTGGCCCCCACAGAGCCATGATCTCAACATCATCGAGTCCGTCTGGGACTACATGCAGACAAAACAGGATTTGAGGCAGTCTACATCCACAGAAGATCTTTTGGTTAGGTCTCCAAGATGTTTGGAAAAACCTACCTGCCGAGTTCCTTCTAAAACTGTGTGCAAGTGTACCTAGAAGAATTGATGCTGTTTTAAAGGCAAAGGGTGATCACACCAAATATTGTTTGGATTTGGATTTTTCTTGTGTTCATTTACTTTCCATTTTTTGAATTAATAAGATGGAACGATTGATATTGGTGTACTGAATTCTGGTATAAAGAGGTCCCGCCGACAGACCATTAATTTTAACAACAATCCACCTAAGATTATATGTGCATTTTACATATCTTATGCATGTGTGGGATTGTTCAAAAATTACCTTTTCAAACTGCAAGGTTGTTTAGATTAATAGGAGTAGGCTAGAAATAACTGAAAATCAATGTGGAAATGAATACATGATTTTAACCACTTCCGGGCCGCTGCACGCCGATATACATCCTGACTTTGAAGGAGGATATCTTTATGGCAACAGCTAGCTGCCATAACCCCAGTATCCTTGTGTTCGGGCGGTGGTCCGCTTCAAGATAAAAGTCGTCTCTGAGGCGGAATGGCCGCAAGATCACTTTTATCGGCGGCAGAAGAGGCCCCCCCCCCTCCCGCCGCACTCTGGTGCCCTCCACCGCTTGAGGGAGCCATCGGCAGTGGCTGAGGCGATCGGATGCTGTGCTTTCCTTGGCATGGAGACGAGTGAGGGGAAGATGGCCCCCACTCGTCTCCATGACATTGCAGGGCGGAAGTGACGTCAAAACGTCACTTCCGTCCATAGCTCTTAAAGGGCAATTTTCTTTTAATTCTTTTTGTAAATGAAAAATATTTAATTTTTTTTTTTTTTTTTTTGCATTCAAGTGTAAATATGAGATCTGAGGTCTTTTTGACCCCAAATCTCATATTTAAGAGGTCCTGTCATGCTTTTTTTCTATTACATTCCTTGTAATAGGAATAAAAGTGACACAATTTTTTTTTTAAACAGTGTAAAATAAAAAATAAAAGGTAAAATAAAAAAAAACAAAAATTTTTAAATGCGCCCCGTCCCGTAGAGCTCGCGTGCAGAAGCGAACGCATGTGAACGCATTTGAGGTATCGCCGCGATTGGTAGAGCGAGAGCAATAATTCTAGCCCTAGGCCTCCTCTGTAACTCAAAACATGCAACCTGTACATTTTTTTAAACGTCGCCTATGGAGATTTTTAAGGGTAAAAGTTTGTCGCCATTCCACGAGCGGCGCAATTTTGAAGCATGACATGTTTGGTATCAATTTACTCGGTGTAACATTATCTTTCACAATATTAAAAAAAATTGGGCTAACATCACTGTTGTCTTATTTTTAAATTAAAAAAGTGTATTTTTTCCAAAAAAAGTGTGCTTGCAAGACCACTGTGCAAATACGGTGTGACAGTAAGTATTGCAACGACCGCCATTTTTTTCTCTAGGGTGTTAGAAAAAAATTCAGAACTGTACAGTGGGGAACAATCAGCGCAAACAAATATAAAATCACAAATAAATATGCAAGCTGGACACTTAGGCAATCACATATGCCTACAATCATATATAATAATAGGGGTAGTGCAACGCAATAAAAGAAACTAAAATATGAAAGTCCAATATGCATCCAGAAGGTAATAGCTTTCACATATTCTATGACACATGAATGATGAAAATTGAATATCACAATCGGTCATATGCAGCTTCTCTCGGATAAACAAAAGTGCGCCTACCAGATTCCGTGGACCTCTGCGAGCAGAGATCAAACTCACATGTATCCCCAAGGGATGATGGTAATGCCTGCTGCAGTCTAGCAGATTCTCTGTGGAGTCTGATGTGGCAACCTTCCAGCAGATGGATGTCCGGAATCTGGATAGCCAGGCCAGCAGAGATGTGTACTGATCGTTCCAATGAGTGAAAAAATAGGAACACAATCTCAGTGAAGTGCACTCCGTATAAAATTTTAGCGAGGGAAGAGCCTTTCTTGTGGACGTCACCCGCTGCCACACTGTGTTTGTCAGCTATCAGCTATAGGATTGTGCCGCTGCCTATCCTTTTAGTGTTGCGCCGTGGAGCGCTCATTTTTAGCTCATGTTAAAGACTTTTAAATAAACTAAAATTTTATATGGAGTGCACTTAGATTGGCACAATCCTATAGCTCACAAACACAGTGTGGCAGCGGCTGACGTCCACAAGAAAGGCTCCTCCCCCGCTAAAATTTTATACAGAGTTCACTTAGATTGTGTTCCTTTTTTTTCACTCATTGGAACGCTCAGTACACATCTCTGCTGGCCTGGCCATCCAGATTCCGGACATCCATCCGCTGGAAGGTTACCACATCAGACTCCACAGAGAATCTGCTAGACTGCAGCAGGCATCATCCCTTGGGGATACATGTGAGTTTGATCTCTGCTCACAGAGGTCCACGGAATCTGGTAAGCGCACTTTTGTTTATCCGGGAGAAGCTGCATATGACCGATTGTGATATTGAATTTTCATCATTCATGTGTCATAGAATATGTGACAGCTATTGCCTTCTGGATGCATATTGGACTTTCATATTTTAGTTTCTTTTATTGTGCTGCACTACCCCTATTATTATATGTTAGAAAAAAATGTATAATGTTTGGGGGTTTTAAGTCATTTTTTAGCAAAAAAATGTTTTTAAACTTGTAAACAACACATCTAAAAAAGAGGCTCGGTCCTTAAATAACCCTAGATACACTGTAAATAAACCATACATGAATTAAAAAGATGCCTTTATTTCAATTGTATATAACTTCTCTCTGCTTTGTAACTAAAATGTAATTTTGGTACTAATGGGAAAATCACAGAATATAATTTTCAGTTTTTCTCTACTGTAAAATTAGTTGTTTTATACAGGTATAACACTGGTCAAACTAGAAAAAAAGTTGTTTTGTGTCTTTTTGTCTTTACATTAGAAAAAAAATTATTTTGCAAGACAATGTTGTCAAAAGAAAGTCTTGTCCAACCAGAAAAAAAGATGAATGTATTACTTTAGTTTCTTAAGATGATGTCAGAGTTAATAGGCCAATAGGTGAAATGTAATATATTTTTTCCAAGGTTCATAAGAAGTAGAGCAGGATCTGAAGTGGCTATATTTCAGCCTTCGTTCAGATTTAACCACTTCTTTTTTTAGTAGCTTGTTACAGGTCATTGGTAAAACCTAGAACAGAAGGACTGAATGAACATGGCCCCTGCATTTTTTTTTCATTTGCTTTTTGCTGACAAAAATGTACAAAAGTAGAAGGAAGAAGCCAGCAGGAACAGAATTGCAACATAGAAAAGCAGGAAATACTAAAATGTGCGCATGCAGAAGATCTGTTTAGTGCTGTAGTTTTTTTCGCTGAAAAAACTGAAGACTTAGTGGTTGTTAAGCCACTAACTCATCTTTGTATCATCCCCTCTGTCAGATAAAAAGCTGCAGCCTAGTGCCTGTGCTTTATAAAAAAAAACTATTTCTGCCTATTTTAACATCATCTCCCAGAAATAAGATGACTCCAGGCTCTCAGCTCTCCCCGTCTGATATCTCTAGTGGGCGGGGCCGAGATTCCCCTGCTGACGTCAGCCAGGGAGGAGGGGAGGAGAGGGACAGAGAGCCTGGAGTCATGTGATCCCTGGGAGATGCTGTTAAAACTGGTAGAAATGTTTTTTATATAAAGCATAAGCACTAGGACACAGCTTTGTATGTGACAAAGGGGATGATATACAGATCAGTTTGTTTTGAAGCAGTGGGGAGAGGAGCAGAACAGTGATAGTAAGAGATGAGAGGCAGGGAGGGGAGGGGGAGGAGGAGGACAGAGGGAGACAAGAGAGCTGCAGATAGAAGCATATGATGGAGGCTTGTACACTAACAATGGTGTCAGGGCTCAGGAACCCTGATATATCTGAGTCAGCATACGGACGGGAGGGTAGAAACTGGCTGGATCAGCCAGGTATTTCAGGTGATAGATGGGGCCAAATGACACAGCACAAGCACTGTGCTGTATAACATGCTTTTATTTTTTTTGGGTTAACAAACGCTTTAAAGGGTAAATGTGCTTTAAAACGAACCCATTCTCCTCCTCCACGGATGCATATTTACCTCGATCTGACAGCCGCAGTTCCACTTTTTGTTTACAGCCAGTGATGCAAGTCTTCACTGTCCTGGCCTTATCTGCAAATTACAGCCCCATACACTTCTTTGGGACCCTTTCTAATTGTTTCTGGCCTCAGGACACAGTTGCATAGAAGTCTATGGGGCTGTAATGCACAGTCATGGCCAGGATGCACTGCTGGATGTAAACAAACAGAAGAACTTCGGCCATCAGATTGGGGTAAGTAAACATCTGTGGAGCGGGAGGGTGGATTAGGTCAGGGAAAGGGGGCAAATAGGATAAGTGATAAAAGTGAAAGTTAGAAAGATGTCTGTATGCACACCTCACTGGTGCTTATAGCAAATTGATATTCTTTTCATTTGAACTCTATTAACTGCGGTGTCAGAGACCCAATAATTATTGTGATCTTTGTCCCTGGCCTACTTATGCTTTAACCCTTTAAATGCCATCCCACTTAAACTGGTTGTAAATCTGAAACATGAAATCAGAACAAAGCACATCCTTCTATGCTGTGTACTTTTCTCTATGCAAAGCACTGAATGTGATTTCTCTCTGCTGCCTGGTTCCTCTGGTATCTGCATGAGTCACTTCTGACAGCTTTTCCCCAACTCCAACAGAAAAATGGTGTCGGGAAGAGGAGAGCTCAAGCACACAGACTGTGGTTGACAGCCGCAGTTGTGCTTGTTCTCCATGTAATGTGAGGAGGAGGAGGGTATGTCCCTGCCCTCCAATCGGGCTCCAAGCTCTTCTTCCTGAGCTGTGCAGTGTGTGAATAAAGGACCCCGCCCCCTTTTTTTTGCTTCTGAGAGATGCTGACCGAATACTTTGGTGTGTTGTAGAAGGCCAAACAGGACAGATGGCTAGGATAATCAGGTACAATTTATGTAAGCACATTTGTTTCATCTCTGTGTATCACCTGAGGCCAAACATTTCACTGGTTATATGTAAAGGGTTTTAACCACATAAAATTCTACATAGACAGCATTCAGCCGCCGGTCATGCATGCAGTTGGATCATTTAAATGCAAATGCAGAGCCAACAGCTCCCCAAGAGTCTATAAATGTAACATTTTTTGGTGTTTAAGCTTTTACAATCCCTTTTCCTCTCTAGAATGTAAGAGGGGCTATGCACATAAAGGAGTTAATACACAGACAGGCAGACTGATTCATTTATCTACATGATCATCCCTCAGAATCAGATCATCTAAGAATCTATTTTCACCCACATGTCACTTGGGTCTTTTCCTCGCTGTCCTGTCTCCCCCTCCTGTACCCCTTGCAGGACCTTTGGTCAGTTTGAACTGGAAGTGAATTGTGTTGGATGTAAGCAACATTTCTCTTCTTAATTCAAGGATCCTCACGTTTTAGTGCATGCTGAGCTTGAGGGGATACATGACCACCCTGAGGCTCCATAGGTTAAATCTCCTTGCAGTCTTTTCTCTTTATTCATAATCCCACAATTCTATTTCAGAGGTGTCCCTCTTTTGGATCTCCCTATTTTGTATTACATTTTTTATAGTTTTATTATGAGTGCAAGCGATAACAATAACATAGTTCTCATCGGTTATCGTACTGACAGAGGTACAGTATCCCAGATAGCAAGTAATTGTGCTGCAAGTTTGAAAATGACTTGCTAAGCTATTGCTAGACTTGCCAGGCTTCACACGTTTGTTGCACAATTGCAGCAAGTCTGCATTACATGACTCCAGATCAACTTTCTTTGCAAACATTCTGCAGGTCTGCTGCAAGTCCTGGTTTAGTTATGTTGTGCAATAGTCCTCCCACCACAGGGGTCACTGTGACTTGCAGAGCTCTTGATGTAGACTCACCACTTCACTTTTGCTCTTGCTAGAGACTTGCCACACAAATTTTCTACAAACTGGAAAAGAGTCAAGGACTTGTATTTCAAGTGCTCTGCAAGTGTACAACTTGCCAGTGAAAATGTGCTGCAAGTTAACAAGACTTACAATCCAACACTCCTGCTAATGTATGGCAAGTTATTCCTGCTATCTGGAAAGTAAATAATAACATAGTTCTGATTGGATATCGTATTGACAAAGGCATGGTAAAACAAAACATATTTCTAGATGACAGCTATAACAGAAGAATTCGTCAAAACACACCTATTAGTTACCATATGTTTAATTCTGAAGAGGTTACACAAGGCCCCAAGAGGGTAGGTAGTATTTGCTGGTACAGAAAGATTGTTGTAGTTGGGGTATAGGACAGTGAAACTACATGTCCCATGAGGCATTGTACAACTCTGACATTCACAGACATGACTAGGCATGATGGGAATTTTAGTTCCTGAACAACCGGAGGGTCGTTGTTTGGAGACCCCTGTCCTAAAGGATAGTCAACCGATCTATTTGTTAAAAAATTGATCAAAAAAATCCTGTAGCTAACGATGAACCCTTTTTATGAGCATCAGCCCATCTATTTGATTATATCACATAGAGGGATTGCACCAGGTAACAGCTGTATTCCAATGGGTTGCTCATATCAATGTGTAATTATTTATTCTACATTATGGACAACCATCGTTTAAGCATGTGAAGAAAAAAAAAAGTGGCTGCACATTGGTGTAACAAAAGTCCTTTTATTCTTCTTACATAAAATGCAAAGGATCACACACCACAGGATAGTAGCAAGTACATGGGGTTGACGCGTTTCACACAGTTACATTGTGCTTATTCATTAATTGCAATAAGCACAATGTAACTGTGTGAAACGCAATCGTAATGAATGAATGTGATAATAATGTAATGAATAATGGAATGAATGAATGTAATAAATAAGCACATTGTAACTGTGTGAAACGTGTCTACCCGATGTATTTGCTTTTTATCCTGTGGTGTGTGTGATCCTTTTCATTTTAAGGAAGAAGAATAAAAGGACTTTTGTTACTCCGGTGTGCAGCCACTTTTTTTTTCTTCACATTACTTGCACGGCAGGCGAGCCTGGAGCGGTGTTTCTCTTGTATCCATTGTCTGCATCATTTAAGCATACCACCAAATTTTTGGCTTTGCAGTAACTATGGCAGTTGGGCCGAACTAAGAACACATGTAGTGATACATCACCACCAGAATCACAGACATATATAAAATGCTGTTGTGTAAAACAATGTGCCAGAACTGACCAAGTATAGAAATATCTGTATTGGTGGGGTGACCCATAATTTAACAAAAACTTTTATTGTTTTGGTACAGCTAGTTGGGGACAGTTTATTTGAGAGCAAACTGGAGTCTGAATGTAAGGTCTAGAAGGAAAAGCTCGGTATTGGTAGCACATCACCTGACTTGGGAGTACAGAGTTTGGACAGGAAGTATTGCAAATAGCAAAACTGGAATCTCAGAAGATTCAGATTTCAGTGCTTATAAATCCCTTTTGGTAGTCAGAACATCTGGAACATGTAAAGATTTTAAATGACCTTTGGAAACAGAGTGAAAAAGAAAACAATTTTTGCATATAGATAGATAGATAGATAGATAGATAGATAGATAGATAGATAGATAGATAGATAGATAGATAGGAATCCCCTTTAACTAGTTAGGATTGAAAAACCAAAGTTTGTGTGTACCTTTTTTTTTATAATACTAGTAAAGATAACAATTGTAATAAAAAGCAACAAAGTAACTATAATTGTACCGTGGAAATAGCAACTTTAAAAAGTTCAGGTCAGTATTTCACTCTTGTAGACACTAGCGGTAACAATTATCTCCTAAAGAACACAGGAAGCCCGGAGGCTATACACAGTACAAATATGAATTCAAGGAGACACTCAACATCCATCAGGCAGGCACAAAACCTCCTCATATTTCTCAACATGTGTGAATAGGTGTGTCAGTCAGAAATTAACCATTACTAGCACTGTAAATAAACATTTTCAATGCTATTCTTGATGGAGAGCAATGTATGTACCAGCACAGAGGTTGTCCAAATAAGTTTCAAATCATTTGGTGTCCTTGGTTATCCTCCCCTACCTTACCTTCATTGACCACTAGTTATTCTACATAATATCACTGTCAAATATCACTGTTAAAGTCTCTGTACGTCCTTTTATAAGTGCTAAATGAGTAACTTTGTAAACATGTCACCATCAGTGCTCTTATGTTATCCACCTGGTAGGTTGGGACATAATGTAATAAGTCTGCCAAGTCTGGATCTTCTTGTTTTAGTTCTAAATGCTGTAGATCTTTGTATAGAACTTTATTGTTGTCATTTTTGTTTGCTCTGTGTTATGCATACCAAAAAACTTTAATAAATATTACCTGATTGAAAAAAAAAAAAAACATTTTCATGGCATATAGTTTATACAGTGTGTTCTTACAATTACTGAATATCTAAACAACTTAACCACTTCCCACCCGGCCACTGCACATATACGGCCGGGTGGGAGCTTCCTCCTTCTGAGTGGACGTTCAGGAACTTCCTCCTTCTGACTGGACATTCAGGAACTTCCTCCTTCTGACTGGACGTTCAGGAACTTCCTCCTTCTGACTGGACATTCAGGAACTTCCTCCTTCTGACTGGACGTTCAGGAACTTCCCCCTTCTGACTGGACGTTCAGGAACTTCCTCCTTCTGGCTGGACGTTCAGGAATGTCCCTCAGAAGAAAGGGGATTGCGCGGGCCCTCGCAGAGGCGTGATCCTGATGCGCTTGTGTCACCTGGACACGGCGCATCTCCGATCGGCAGGAGGGCTCTGTGATTGGCCCTCCTGATCACATGATGACTGTGTCCAATTACAGTCATCATGTGATGTAAACAGAGAGCTGGTTGCTAGGCCATTGTAGGAGAGGAGAGTGGATCGCTGCAGCCAGCCGGTGATCAGTATGAGCTGTTTTTTACAGCTTTTTACACACTGATCACTGGCCCAGTGTCCCCACACAGTGTAAACACACAATGTCCCCTACATAGTGTCCCCAAAACACTGTCCCCACACATATCCGCATACATGTCCCCACACAGTAAAAACACCTGTCCCACATATGTAACAGTAAAATCATATGTCGCAATGATGATCTGTGCACATATGTCCGTGATCACAAGAACCAATTATTATACACTTAATGGGATTTTTTTTTTACCAAAGACATGTAGCAGAATACATTCTGGCTTAAATTTCTGACAAAATTTGATTTTATTGGATTTCTTTTAAAACAGAAAGTAGAAAATATTGTTTTTTTTTTAATTTCTGCTCTTTTTTCGCTTATAAAAATAAAAAATGGATTTGTGAATAAATACCACCAAAAGAAATCTCTATTTGTGTGAACAAAATGATAAAAAATTTCATTTGGGTACAGTGTTGCATGACTGCGCAATTCTTATTGAAAGTGCAAGAGCGCTGAAAGCTGAAAATTGGCCTGGGAGGGAAGGGGGAGAAAGCGCCCAGTATTGGAGTGGTTAAAGACCAGGCTTTTTCCGGCTCATTTTGTTTACATTTGAAAATCTGTTTTGTTTTTTTTTGCTAGAAAATTAGTTAGAACCCCCAAACATTATATATATTTTAAAATCAGGGGCCCTAGAAAATAAATTGGTGGGTTTTGCAACGTTGCATGTCACACGGTATTTGCACAGCGTTTTTTCAAACACAATTTTGGGGAAAAAATACACGTTTTTAAATTTTAATGCAAAAAAACACAATACATAATCCAATTTTTGTTTGTAAAATATAAAAGATGATGTCACACCCAGTAAATAGATACAAAACATGTTATGCTTTAAAATTGTGCACACCCTTACAATGGCGACAAATGACTTACATTTTACTATACTTAGGTGATGCTTTAAAAGCCTTTACAGGTTACCAGTTTAGATGTACAGAGGATGTCTAGTGCTAGAATTACTGCTCATGATCCGTACTTCATGTGTGGGATGATTGTTGTTAGTGTGCGTGTGGGACAGACGCGCTAGCACAGGGGGGGTGGACGGAGGCGATTTACTTTTTTTTTTTTAATTAATTTATTTTATACTTTTTTTTATTTTTACACTGTTACTTTCATTTTATTGATTTTTTTGATCACTGTTATTGCTGTCACAAGAAATGTAAACATCCTTGTGACAGCAATAGGCATATGACAGGTACTCTTTATGGAGGGATCTGGGGGTCTATAAGACCCCAAATCCCTTCTTTACACTCAAAAGCATTCAAAATGCCAAGATCAGCGTTTTAAAATACTTTTGATTTTTAAAAAATGGCGCCATTAAAACGCCAGTTAACCGGAAGTGATGGCGTGTCATCGCTTCCGGGTTATCATAGCAGCTTTCTATGGGCCTCTGCCTAGTCGGCAGGCATCTCCCCTGTACAACCACTTGAAGTCAAATGACGTACCAGGTACGTGATTTGGCAGCAAGTGGTTAACTGAAAAGGAGTACATAAAATATATGAAGACGCCATTTTTGAAATTTCTTTCAATAGAACTGCCTGTATTGCCCAACAACAACTAATTAAATCCATTCAGCAGCTGTCATCTTTCATTACAGGTTTGAATTAGATTGGTTGATGACAATCAACGACAGTTATAACTAGAAAAGCCACAATTTCTGGGGAAATTGTGTGAAGTGTTCTTGCCTCCACCAGTAGTCCACAACTGGAGTGGGCGGAGTAACTGGGAGTAGTGGCTTGAGTACCTGTTGTGTGGTTGGAGTGGCTGGAGTAACTGTGGAAAGGTTGGACTGGGCAGAGTAACTTTATGGAGTGTTTGGAGTGAGTAAAGATGGTAAACATTACGCTAACCAATTGATTGATCAAATTGAAAAAGTGCACATAACAAGCTTGATAGAGTGAGAAATGCATTTAAACTTTTATTTATTTATATAGCACATTTAATTGCAACGTTGTTGCCCAAAGTGCTTCACAGTTACATTAAAACATACATTTATAAAAACATTAGCAGTGTTATCAAGCCTAGCAGATGAAGGTATGACCACATGCATTTGGGAGGTCTCAGCATCTTGATGTACAATGGAGGTGAAGGTGTGCTATCTGTTTGATAATCAGTGTTTGTAAACACTGTTTACTGGCAACGCTCATGCCCTGTTTATGCTTCACAACCACTGCTCAAAACACAATACACAGGACCATGATAGCTGTAATAACTGTGCAGTACTTCAAAAGGTCGTATTTTAAAAACTATAAATCCTACAGCGAAGAGCTTTATATTGTGAGAACCACAAGACCCAGACCTAGATTTTGATGCATAGTATGTCTCTGAAATATTATAAATGAAGGCACAGTCACAGTTTAGATATTGCCCTTCAAATTTGAAGGGGCTAGAGTGTAGTTTCAATGAATGTCAATGGACGGCGTGAGTTGCAAACAAATGGTCATATTATGAAAACTATCAGGACTATGGCTTAGCCGTGGACATGTTTAGTGGCAGCAGGGATAGCTGAACTTTATGATATAAGATTTGTGTAGGTGGGCTTGAAAATGAGGGAGTGGTGGCAGTTTAGAAATCATTTCCTGATTTTTCAGCTTTTGTCATCTCCCACTCTAGTTTTGAACATTTCCCCATTAATTCCTATGGGACCAATTTTTCCGCAAAAACGACGATATTTTGTGAACCGTTCGCCGAAACGTTCCACAAAGTAATAGCACACCAATCGGGAACAATCCGCACGTTTCGGTATATTACTGTCTATGTAGTGTAAAAGCTGTGGAAGGAGTTAGGGTGGTAAATTTGGCTATAATAAGAATAATAATATATATGTGAGATAACAGTAAGTGGTCTTGCTATGCAAGAACACTTAATAAACAAGGGCTTATGCTCATTAAATTAAAAACAGAGTTGCTTGTAGCAAAATGTAAGGCTTGTTTTTCTAAACTGTTCTTAACCAGTTGACGCCCACCCACCGTCAAATGACAGCGGGGCGGTGCTGCTCTTGTTCTGGGATTACGTCATATGACGGCGTCCTAGAACGGCTGCTCTTGTGTCACCTGCCCTCTATCTATCCATTAGAATGCATGTGCTTCAACTGTGGAGGCTATTATAAATTTACAGAGTTAGGACTGCAGATAATACTGGGGTTCCATGAAGTGGCTCTGCAGCTTATGCATGTATTTGCAAATGTGTGCTAAATAAACCCCTGTTTTTAATACAAATTATTGGACAGGAAAATGTGGTTGCAACCTGGCTGGTGAATTGAGCTGGGAATTTTGTTTTGTTTTGTTTGACATGCGTCGCCCTTCCATGTGCTCCTTGCTGCGCAGGCCAGTTATAGGTGGGGCAGTGGCAGGATTGACTTGCCACGTACGAACTGAAGGCTATATTTACTCACCATATGGACAACTACTCAACCTATCTATCTCTATTTTCAACTGTGATACCAGTGACTAAGAAACCATAGGTGGTCCCAGTGCAGGTCCACCCAGGGCCGTCTATCCTTTTTGACACTCTCAGCTGCCCTCTATATACCCTTGTTCCACCTGACACAACTCAGTGGGATACTACATACCATCCAATCATAGGTGGTCCCAGTGTATACTTGCCAGGACCCCTCTGGTCTGTTCCTCAACACTCCCTCTTCATCTTCCCAATCATCATCCTTTGGGGCTATGATGTATGTCCACTGAAATGGCACCTGAATGAATCTTTTTTTGCTTTTATTTTTTATGACTGTTTTTTCAGCCATGAGTTTGAGGACACTACCATACCTACACTAGCTGCAAAACTATCCCTGAGGAAGGAGCCAAGTTACTCTGAAATGCGGATATGTTCATGCAACTCTTCTTATAAATATCAGACAGTTTTTGTATGGAAAAATCAAGGTGTGATAATATATACCTCATTTTTTACTATGTACTATATATTTGAAAACTGTATATTCCTCTGCTTTTTGTAAACCTATTTGAAATAACATTTCACATTTTTAAGAAAACACTGTATACTCTCTTATGCCTTTAAATCTCTTTATAGAGGGGGAAATTTTATTTTTGTTTTTTCCACATATAATAGGGATGTGACTATATTAACCGCTTGCCGACTGCCGCACACAGATGTTGGTTGGCAGAATGGCACAGGCAGGAAAATGGGCGTACCTGTACGCCCCTTTAAATTTGGCGCCTATTGGGCGCGCGCCCGTGGGTCCCAGGAACTCGATGTTTGCCGGCGGCCCGTGATTGCGGTGAGGAGAGGCAAAACTGGGAGATACCTTTGTAAACAAGGCATTTCTCTGTTCTGTCTAGTGACATGACAAAGATCCACTGCTCCCTGTCATCGGAAGCAGTGATCGCTGTCATGTCAATGGTAGCCCATCCCCCTACAGTTAGTCACTCCCTAGGACACGCCTAACCCCTTGATTGCCCCCCAGTGTATAACCCCTTCCCTGCCAGTGTCATTTACACAATAATCAGTGCATTTTTTATAGCACTGATCGCTGTATAACAGAGGTCTCAAACTGGCGTCCCTCCAGCTGTTGCCAAACTACAAGTTCCATGAGGCATTGCAAGGCTGACAATTACAAGCATGACTCCCACAGGCAAAGGCATGATGGGACTTGTAGTTTTGCAACAGCTGGAGGGCCGCCAGTTTGAGACGTCTGCTGTATAATGACAATGGTCCCAAAATAGTGTCAAAAGTGTCCAATGTGTCACCATAAAAATCGCAGATCGCTGCCAATACGAATTAAAATAATAATAATAAAAATGCCATAAATCTATCCCCTATTTTGTAGAAGCTATAACTTTTGTGCAAACCAATCAATATACGCTTATTGGGATTTTTTTTTACCAAAAATATGTAGAATACATATCGACCTAAACTGAGAGATAAATTTGTTTTTTTATATATTTTTGGGGGATATTTATTATAGCAAAAAGTAAAAATTATTTCTTTTTTTTCAAAATTGTGGCTCTTTTTTTGTTTATAGCGCAAAAAATAAAAATCGAAGGTGATCAAATATCACCAAAAGAAAGCTCTATTTGTGGGAAAAAAAGGACGTCAAATTTGTGTGGGTACAACGTCGCACGACCGTGCAAATGTCAGCTAAAGCGACGCAGTGCCGAATCGCAAAAAGTGCTCTGGTCAGGAAGGGGGTAAAATCTTCCAGGGCTGAAGTGGTTAAGCAGATATTTGAAGCTCCACTTTTTTCTAGTTTTTGATGTTTTTTGCTTGCACATGTTTGGATGATGGAATTCAGCAGAGCTCATTCACAAAGCTAGGGAAAACTTCCCTGGAAAATGGAAATGTCCTTGCAAAGTGAACAGTTGATTTGCTGTTAGTAAATCAACCCTAATGTGTCTGTTGTAAACAAGCCCTTAGTATCCCATTCTTCTATGTCTGTAAAATTCCTACCTTCATCCTTATCTGACAACTTTCTAAATCTATTGAGAACAGTAAGGTAGTGCATCATACCATCTGAAAAAAAGGCTCTGACAACAGCAGGGTACACCCAAAAATAAAACTGACACACAAAGGTGAAAAGCCAGTTGTTGTCTCTAAGAAATGTTCTACATATACATGCACAGAAAGAAAGTGGTATAATTGTTTTAGAATATATTCAATTTTTTTGTAAAATCTTTATTTAACAACATTTTAGTAGAAAACTACACACATTTCAGAAATGCGGGATAAAACACATATAAAACTTGTCCAAATACCAGCTAGTGCAAATAATTATTTCAGACCCACGGCGACGGCACCTCCTTTAATCTATAATACACACCCTGAATCAGGATGAACATGCGGCAGCGTGCTGGCGTAACCCAGCCACAGCCGCATTCGAAGTGCTAGATGATCAGGAAAGCCAGCGGGCGAGCACCCCTCGCCAACGGTCCGAACAGAGGGGGGCAAATACCTCCGACAACCTCGTCCGTCCCACCGTGTCCAGGGAGGGCACACCTCACCCACCCCCCACAAACCATAGGCGGAAAATAAACAGGTCCACCCCCATGTGGAGGGTCTGTGCTCCCCTTTGCTGTCTGCCGCCACCCGTGTCCAAGTAGTGCAACATCAGCATATTATGACCGCAGCCTGGTAACTGGCAGCCGGTATGCAGTCTAGAAAGTAAAATTAGAGGGAAGAGAGAGATAGGAAATAGTTAGAATCAAGGGGGGAACAGGTATGAAAGGATGAGGGGGAGGGGAAAGGGTAAGAGGTGAGGGGGGAATGGTGTGGAGCATACCTCAGAGTCTGAGAGGGTCTTGTAGATCTGCGCCGAGCGAGTTCCGCCACCGACAGGTTGTCACCATAGAAGGTATCTATGAAAAATGTCTATCAATGGGCCTTATTACTGTTGTCCAAGCGGGATCTCAGGGTGAATATATTCAGTTTGACTTACCTTGCACGTTTACTCCTGTGCTCCTCCAGGGCTGGGCTTTGTTCTCTTGTAAATGCATGCATTAGTTAAAAGTGTTTGTAATAGTAATTATTTGTCTTCAGGAAATACACCCACGGAGCTCATGCTGTGAAAATCTATTCCCTTCTGACTGATGCATTGTCCTGGTAAAAGAAAAGAAAATACAACTCTTAACAGTAAAGAGAAAATGCAGCTTGTATAAAACATACAAAAATCTAGATGTAGAAGACTGAAAAATAAAACTATTATTGGTTAAACTGATGCATCATGGAAAAAAGCCAAATTTGTTCTGGTTCTGCACTGGATGGGAAAAAAAATTTTGGAAAAGAAAATCTAGTTTCAGCAACTCCACACATTAAAGAGGCATGCTAATTAAAATGTTCTTTTTTTAGGTTAGAAGTAAATAAATATTTATTTGCTGTCATAGATAATAACATAATTTAAATAATAAAGTAGGAAGTCATTTGAAAAAATATCTTTCAAGTAATTAAAAAAGTGCACCCAAAAGAGAATGAACCAATATTTATACAACAATGTAACTAAGGTAGATTCTGTTTTAAAAAACTACTACAATAATGTTTTAGCATGCAAAAAAAACAGTAATACCCGTAACCCAGAGCTTTGTGAGCAGTCTTAGGCTTCTTGCACACTGCAGCCTGAAGAAGCTCAGTACAGTTGTTTTATTAATGATCTAAAAGCCTATTGTGTACAATGTGCCTGTACACACAGACGAGTAAACAAGTGCTGCGTATTGAGTAAAAAAATGGAAAAATCTTCGTTCCCGGTCAGTATTGCAGGTGCACACAAATACACGCATATGAGCATAAATAGAAGCTCAAACATCAGTGCTGTGTGCAAGAGGCCTTACCAAGAAAAGCTAAACCTAAATAGCTAAACAGCTAAAATAGACATAGGCTGTTTGTGAAGGAAGCTTGGTAAGGAAATGCATAGTGCATTTAAAGAGCTACCGATCTATATCCATTATATGAATTTCTAGTATACCTACAGTATATACATGTGTATATACTGATCAACTTAGCTTCTTCCACTATTAACATGTTTTATTACAGTGAAAATGCTAAATATTTTGCAGCACTTTACGACCATTATACAAAGCAAAATACCCACCAACTGTTAAAGTATACCTAGACTCTCACAAACATATTGCCTCCCCAAATGATGATTAAAAAAGATATTCATTGGTCACGTGGCCTGCTAAACACGTAGCTGACCGCTGTACCAGAACTCACACCTCCTCTATGGCAAAGGCTTCTTGCCAGCACCATGAAATTGGTTATGTGACTGATAGTAGAGAGGGGAATAATTGCAAGTTAAAGAGTAAGTAGGGTAAGCATGTTAGTGCTCTTTACTTCTGTTTAACCATTACAAAGGGATTTCTTTTCTGTAATATCTTCATTAACAATATTTCAGCTTTAAAGCGGTGTTCCACCCGCAAAATTTTTTTTTTTTTAAAGTCAGCAGCTACAAACACTGTAGCTGCTGACTTTTAATAGGGACACTTACCTGTCGAGGCCGATCCGTCCATCAGATCATGTGTAGGCGCCGCCATTCTAATTAAGGGAAACTGGCAGTGGAGCCTTGCAGCTTCACTGCCCGTTTCCTAGTGCGCATGCGCGAGTCGCGTGGCGCTTTGTGAATGGCCGGCTGTCTTCTGGGACACACACAGGTTGCAGAAGACATCAGGGGGGCTCGCCAAAGAAGAGGATATGACGTCCTGCGCCATGGACCGGAAGTACAGGCTGTACTTCATAAAAAAAAAAAATGTTTTAACTAGCCAAAAACGAGGGTTGGAGAGGTGGTCTTTCATTTAAGACAACCTCTCAAAAGTGGGTGGAACTCCGCTTTAAGAGGAACTTCCAAAGTAAGAGGGTGTGGAAAGTGTGCGGCGTTAGTAAAGCTTTAACAAAGTGATACACTACACATTTTAAAGATGACTTGTGACAAATAGCTTTTCTTTAGAAATGAAGAGGTGCAAAGAATGGTATATAATCTTTGGAGCTTGAATCTTCCTTACACTGGATGGCCATTACATTTAAATACCACTTTATTGCTTTAAACTTGAATGCCCACTATTTAAAGAGATTAGTTTCCATGCACTGGCAAATAATACCCAGACATACTGTATTCTTGTAGGTATTAGTTTTCATAGCATTCAGTGACAATGCAACCTTTGGTGCAGTAACATTTTCCTAGTTGAGCCGAAAGATATCACACAGCGGCTTCTCAACATTTTTTTCGATCAGGCACAAAATGCGCTCTGCATTAATATTAATTCCTATGGATTTCTGAGAATATGCTTGTACTTGGAAGTCCATAAGATTGCTTAGATGTTCAGAGTGCATGCTTGGTCCTGGCCAGAAACATTTTGATAAGGGTCCATGCAATCAAGAGAGTAATACCTCAGAAACAGGTAAGTGGGCTGGGGGCCTACCATACTAATTGCACCAAAGAAGCAATTTTACTTTAAAGTGGTTGTAAATTCAGAAAGTTTTCTTTTTATCTTAATGCATTCTATGCATTAAGATAAAAAGCCTTCTGTGTGCAGCAGCCCCCCTAATACTTACCTGAGCCCCATCTCTATCCAGCGATGTTCACAAGAGACTCGGCCGCCTGGGGCTCTCCCTCCTGATTAGCCTTGATTGTATGTCTTGCATTTCCCACCTTGATTGTATGTCTTGGCTCATCCAGAGGGGAAAGCTACATATGGGCACAGTGCTCAGGTATATAGTGCTGCTGTGGACTGAGAAAAGAAAGAGATAAGACACTACCCTTGTAAGTTTAATTCTTTTGATTCTCCTTGGCAGCAGGATTTGTCCTGTCACCTTTCCTGTTTTTTGTTGTCTCTCTGCTTCCTCACACATTCTGTGTCATTCGTGTTGCTTCCTCCCTCCTTAAGCAGCAGCAAATTATTATTATTATTATTATTATTCAGGATTTATATAGCGCCAACAGTTTACGCAGCGCTTTACAATATAAAAGGGAAAAAATTTAAGCTGTCAGCTAATCGTCCTCTGGTGAGACTTTCTCACTTAATCTGATTTTGGCACAATGCCAAGAATAGAGAACAATTTCAGCTGCACAGAGCAGGATAAGACAGTGTATTACTTGATCTTAAACTGTATAAGCTTATGTTTAATGTTTTACGTAGCTATACCTGCAAAAGGGGCCAGGTTGAAGTCCTCTGTCTAAACTTAATTTTATGACTAAAGTTCTACTTTCAAGTCCAAAATAGTATTTTGTCCTGTAGAAGACACATTGTGAGTGCAGGCCTTCATAGTCCCACCCCCTAAGGAACATCAGCATGATGTTCTACATTTGCAGTGTAATATTGCAGAGAGGGTTGCTGACGTAATGACATCAGAGCTACTCTCTACATCAGTGGTTCTCAACTCCTGTCCTCAGGACCCACCAATAGGCCAGGTTTAAAAGATAACTGAAATACATCACAGGTGATATCACTTGCTGCTCAGTGATTGCAGTATTCTTGTCTGCATCTCTCCAAGGTAATACTTAAAATCTGGCCTGTTGGTGGATCCTAAGGACTGGAGTTGAGAACCACTGCTCTACATCATCCAGGACTTCTCACCGCAGGAGATGATCGAAAGAGGGGAAATGGGGCCACTGTAAGGGCCTGGAGCTAGAGTTGAACTTTAACTGTCTCATTTATATTGGCATAGTCACAGAGGCGATGGTGTATATGTGTTCACTATTATACTGAGCATTTTCACTGCTATATCCATTGCAGCAATATGTAGCACATTGAATGAATATCAGTAATATTTATTTCAAAGTGTTCATTTAGCAAAGAAAGTCCTGTGAAAGAAAAAGCAAACAGATTTTTTTTTTGCACTTGATTGGTTGAATAAACACTCAGGGGTTGATTTATTAAAGACAAATAAGCTGTTCTCTTTGCAAGTGAAGTTGAACTTTGCATGGGAATTTGCCCCAAAGCTTGGTGAATCAGGTTAACCACTTGCCGACCGCCTCACGCCTATATACGTGAGCAGAGCGGCACGGGCAGGCAAAATCACGTACCTGAAACGTGATTGCCTTCCCGCGGGTGGGGGGTCCGATCGGACCCCCCCCCGGTGCCCGCTGCGGTCGGCATTTGGTTGGGAGCGATGACAGACGAGGGGGAGGCCATCCGATCGTGGCCCCCCCCTCGCGATCGCTCCCAGCCAATGACAAACATCCCCTGCCTCTGTATAGTACACAGAGGCAGAGGATGTGATGTCATCTCTCCTCGGTCTGGCAGTTTCCGTTCCAGCGCCGAGGAGAGATGACATGTAAGTGCACCAACACTCACACACAACACAGTAGAACATGCCAGGCATATATTACACCCCCGATCCCCCCCCGATCGCCCCCCGATCCCCCCCCAATCACCCCCCCCCCCCTGTCACAAACTGACACCAAGCAGGTTTTTTTTTTTTTTTTTTTTCCTGATTACTGCATAGTGTCAGTTTGTGACAGTTAGCAGTGGTGGGACAGTTAGTATTACCCCCCTGTAGGTCTAGGGTACCCCCCTTACCCCCCTAATAAAGTTTTAACCCCTTGATCACCCCTCCTCACCAGTGTCGCTAAGCGATCATTTTTCTGATCGCTGTATTAGTGTCGCTGGTGACGCTAGTTAGGGACGTAAATATTTAGGTTCGCCGTCAGTGTTTTATAGCGACAGGGACCCCCATATACTATCTAATAAATGTTTTAACCCCTTGATGGCCCCCTAGTTAACCCTTTCACCACTGATCACCGTATAACTGTTACGGGTGACGCTGGTTAGTTCGTTTATTTTTTATAGTGTCAGGGCACCCGCCGTTTATTACCGAATAAAGGTTTAGCCCCCTGTAGGTCTAGGGTACCCCCCTTACCCCTCTAATAAAGTTTTAACCCCTTGATCACCCCCTGTCACCAGTGTCGCTAAGCGATCATTTTTCTGATCGCTGTATTAGTGTCGCTGGTGACGCTAGTTAGGGACGTAAATATTTAGGTTCGCCGTCAGCGTTTTATAGCGACAGGGACCCCCATATACTACCTAATAAATGTTTTAACCCCTTGATGGCCCCCTAGTTAACCCTTTCACCACTGATCACCGTATAACCGTTACGGGTGACGCTGGTTAGTTCGTTTATTTTTTATAGTGTCAGGGCACCCGCCGTTTATTACCGAATAAAGGTTTAGCCCCCTGATCGCCCGGTGGTGATATGCGTCGCCCTAGGCAGCGTCAGATTAGCGCCAGTACCGCGAACACCCACGCACGCACCGTACACGCACCGTACACCTCCCTTAGTGGTATAGTATCTGAACGCATCAATATCTGATCCGATCAGATCTATACTAGCGTCCCCAGCAGTTTAGGGTTCCCAAAAACGCAGTGTTAGCGGGATCAGCCCAGATACCTGCTAGCACCTGCGTTTTGCCCCTCCGCCCGGCCCAGCCCAGTCCAGCCCACCCAAGTGCAGTATCGATCGATCACTGACACTTTTCTTTGTAGCGTTTTGGTGAACTGGCAAGCACCAGCGGCGTAGTACACCCCGGTCGTAGTCAAACCAGCACTGCAGTAACACTTGGTGAATGTTTTGAACGCTACCATGCACTAGTTGAGTATTAGCGTAGCGTACAGCATTGCACAGACTAGGCACACTTTCACAGGGTCTCCCAAGATGCCATCGCATTTTGAGAGACTCGAACCTGGAACCGGTTACAGTTATAAAAGTTACAGTTACAAAAAAAAAGTGTAAAAAAAATAAAAAAACACTAACAAAAATTTAAAAAAATAGTTGTCGTTTTATTGTTCTCTCTCTCTCTATTCTCTCTCTATTGTTCTGCTCTTTTTTACTGTATTCTATTCTGCAATGTTTTATTGTTATTGTTATTATGTTTTATCATGTTTGTTTTTCAGGTATGTAATTATTTATACTTTACCGTTTACTGTGCTTTATTGTTAACCATTTTTTTGTCTTCAGGTACGCCATTCACGACTTTGAGTGGTTATACCAGAATGATGCCTGCAGGTTTAGGTATCATCTTGGTATCATTCTTTTTAGCCAGCGGTCGGCTTTCATGTAAAAGCAATCCTAGCGGCTAATTAGCCTCTAGACTGCTTTTACAAGCAGTGGGAGGGAATGCCCCCCCCCCCCCACCGTCTTCCGTGTTTTTCTCTGGCTCTCCTGTCTCAACAGGGAACCTGAGAATGCAGCCGGTGATTCAGCCAGCTGACCATAGAGCTGATCAGAGACCAGAGTGGCTCCAAACATCTCTATGGCCTAAGAAACCGGAAGCTACGAGCATTTTATGACTTAGATTTCGCCGGATGTAAATAGCGCCATTGGGAAATTGGGGAAGCATTTTATCACACCGATCTTGGTGTGGTCAGATGCTTTGAGGGCAGAGGAGAGATCTAATGTCTAATAGACCCCAATTTTTTCAAAAAAGAGTACCTGTCACTACCTATTGCTATCATAGGGGATATTTACATTCCCTGAGATAACAATAAAAATGATTTAAAAAAAAAAAAAAATGAAAGGAACAGTTTAAAAATAAGATAAAAAAAGCAAAAAAAAATAAAGAAAAAAAATAAAGAAAAAAAAGCACCCCTGTCGCCCCCTGCTCTCGCGCTAAGGCGAACGCAAGCGGCGGTCTGGCGTCAAACGTAAACAGCAATTGCACCATGCATGTGAGGTATCACCGCGAAGGTCAGATCGAGGGCAGTAATTTTAGCAGTAGACCTCCTCTGTAAATCTAAAGTGGTAACCTGTAAAGGCTTTTAAAGGCTTTTAAAAATGTAGTAATTTTGTTGCCACTGCACGTTTGTGCGCAATTTTAAAGCATGTCATGTTTGGTATCCATGTACTCGGCCTAAGATCATCTTTTTTATTTCATCAAACATTTGGGCAATATAGTGTGTTTTAGTGCATTAAAATTTAAAAAAGTGTGTTTTTCCCCCAAAAAATGCGTTTGAAAATCGCTGCGCAAATACTGTGTGAAAAAAAAAAATGAAACACCCACCATTTTAATCTGTAGGGCAATTGCTTTAAAATAATATATAATGTTTGGGGGTTCAAAGTAATTTTCTTGCAAAAAAAAATAATTTTTTCATGTAAACAATAAGTGTCAGAAAGGGCTTTGTCTTCAAGTGGTTAGAAGAGTGGGTGATGTGTGACATAAGCTTCTAAATGTTGTGCATAAAATGCCAGGACAGTTCAAACCCCCCCCCAAATGACCCCATTTTGGAAAGTAGACACCCCAAGCTATTTGCTGAGAGGCATGTCGAGTCCATGGAATATTTTATATTGTGACACAAGTTGCGGGAAAGAGACAATTTTTTTTTTTTTTTTTGCACAAAGTTGTCACTAAATGTTATATTGCTCAAACATGCCTTGGGAATATGTGAAATTACACCCCAAAATAAATTCTGTTGCTTCTCCTGAGTACGGGGATACCACATGTGTGGGACTTTTTGGGAGCCTAGCCGCGCACGGGACCCCGAAAACCAAGCACCGCCTTCAGGCTTTCTAAGGCCGTAAATTTTTGATTTCACTCTTCACTGCCTATCACAGTTTCGGAGGCCATGGAATGCCCAGGTGGCACAAACCCCCCCCCAAATTACCCCATTTTGGAAAGTAGACACCCCAAGCTATTTGCTGAGAGGTATAGTGAGTATTTTGCAGACCTCACTTTTTGTCACAAAGTTTTGAAAATTGAAAAAAGAAAAAAAAAAATTTTTTTTCTGGTCTTTCTTCATTTTCAAAAACAAATGACAGCTGCAAAATACTCACCATGCCTCTCAGCAAATAGCTTGGGGTGTCTACTTTCCAAAATGGGGTCATTTGGGGGGGGTTTTGTGCCATCTTGGCATTTTATGGCCTTCAAAACTGTGATAGGCAGTGAGGAGTAAAATCAAAAATGTATGCCCTTAAAAATCCTGAAGGTGGTGCTGGGTTTTCGGGGCCCCGTACGCGGCTAGGCTCCCAAAAAGTGCCACACATGTGGTATCCCCGTACTCAGGAGAAGCAGCTGAATGTATTTTGGGGTGCAATTCCACATATGCCCATGGCCTGTGTGAGCAATATATCATTTAGTGACAACTTTTTGTAATTTTTTTTTTTTTTCTTTTTTTTGTCATTATTCAATCACTTGGGACAAAAAAAATAAATATTCAATGGGCTCAACATGCCTCTCAGCAATTTCCTTGGGGTGTCTACTTTCCAAAATGGGGTCATTTGGGGGGGTTTTGTACTGCCCTGCCATTTTAGCACCTCAAGAAATGACATAGGCAGTCAGAAACTAAAAGCTGTGTAAATTCCAGAAAATGTACCCTAGTTTGTAGACGCTATAACTTTTGCGCAAACCAATAAATATACGCTTATTGACATTTTTTTTACCAAAGACATGTGGCCGAATACATTTTGGCCTAAATGTATGACTAAAATTTAGTTTATTGGATTTTTTTTATAACAAAAAGTAGAAAATATCATTTTTTTTCAAAATTTTCAGTCTTTTTCCGTTTATAGCGCAAAAAATAAAAACGGCAGAGGTGATCAAATATCATCAAAAGAAAGCTCTATTTGTGGGAAGAAAAGGACGCAAATTTCGTTTGGGTAGAGCATTGCATGACCGCGCAATTAGCAGTTAAAGCGACGCAGTGCCAAATTGTAAAAAGTGCTCTGGTCAGGAAGGGGGTAAATCCTTCCGGGGCTGAAGTGGTTAAGCTCTGCTGACCTCCATCATCCAATCCTGCGCAAGCAAAAATGCATTTTTTTTTAATGCATTTTTTTTTATATTCCTTGCATGTGATTGGTTATCCTTTACAAAGTAAAACCTTACCACGTTCAATAGGCTTTGAGGCAAATCCCCTTGAAAAGGTAAGACCCTGTTTTCCTTTAGCAAATCAATCCAACAGCATCACATGTCTAGTAAGTTAAATTAACTACTTTCTGACCAGCCGCCATCGTTATACTGTGGAAGGTGTCCTCCTCGGTGTGAGTCACCATAGCTGTACGGCGCCCGCTTTAAGGGGTATAGGAGGCATGCGACCGCGGCACAACTTAGAAGCCGATGCGCGTGGCCGGAAGCCGCGATGTCCGCCGATGATCGCTCCTCGGAGAGCCAGAACAGGGATCTGTCAATGTAAACAGACAGATCCCCGTTCTGACAGGGGAGGAGAGATCTGCTGTTCCTAGTGATCAGGAACAGCGATCTCTCTTATGCTCCTCCAGTCACTACATTGCCCCCACAGTTAGGTCCCTTTCACACTGTTAGTTTTTTAGGCGGACCTTAATGGACGCTCCATGCAGTTCAATGGAGCGACGGATGTCAGTAGTGACCTGTCTGCTGACATCCGATCTGCTACGCTCCGCTAAATCCAGACAGATGGGAACCCTATTTTCCATCCGTCTGGCGGATCGGATGAAAATGGGGGCCACCCGCGATCATTTGGGGAAATGACAGAACAGTGGTCTGCCTATGTAAACAAGGCAGACCGCCATTCTGTCAGTGAGGGAATAAGAGCTCTGCGATTCCTGCTAATCAGGAACACACATGTGTCTCTTCCTGGAGTCAGTCCATCCCCCACACAGTAAAAAAAGCACTCATAGGGAACACAGTTAACCTTTTGATCACCCCTGATGTTAATCCCTTAGCTGCCAGTGTCATTTTTACAGTATCAGTGCATTTTTATTAGCACTGATCACTGTATTGGTGTCACTAGTCCCCAAAAAGTGTTACTTTGTGGCAGTAAAAATCTGACACTATGTCGCAGTCCCGCTAAAAATCACTGATCACCGCCATTAACAGTATAAAAAAAAAAAAAGTATGTTTTTTTACATTTTTTTATTGGGTATGTTTTATAGCAGAAAGTAAAAAAATATTTTTTTTTTTTTTTCAAAATTGACGGTCTTTTGTTTATAGCGCAAAAAATAAGAACGACAGAGGTGATCAAATACCACAAAAAGAAAGCTCTATTTGTGGGAAAAAAGGACAGAAATTTTATTTGGGTACAGCGTTGCACGACCGCGCAAATGTCAGTTAAAGTAACGCAGTGCCGTATCGCAAAAAATGGCCTGGTCAGGAAGAGGGTAAAAGCTTCTGGAGCTGAAGTGGTTAAAGAGGAAGTAAACTTCCTCTGCTAACATTTACCTATAGGTAGTGTAAATATCCATTAAACGTGTACCATTTTGGACCGTGTTTCTCAACTCCAGTCCTTAAGGCGCCCCAACAGGTCATGTTTTCAGATCCCATCTCCATCTTCCTGGTGTCTAAATCGAAGGGGAGCTCCGTGTCCGTTACTGAGCCAGCCACCGGCCCATCCATCTGGTCCATTTTTTTTCTCAACACGTTTCTTGCGACCCTGTTAACTATTTGCAACAAAACTTTTGATGGTTCTGTGATCATGTCCCAATATCTTAGCAATTTCAAGAGTGCTTCATCCCTCTGAAAGGCATTTTACAATTTTTGACTTTTCAGAGTCAGTTAAATCTCTCTTTTGGCCCATTTTGCCTGAGGAAAAGAAGCTGCCTAATAATTATGCACACCTTCATATAGGGTGTGGATCTCCTTAGGCCACACCCTCCCTCATTACACAAATACACATCATTTATACTGATATGCTTAAATCCAATAAGCATTCAAGTTTATACAGCTTGGAGTTGGACGATATGCACAAATGTGATTTGTTCAAAATACTTACTTGCACACAGTATAACCCCTTCCCGCCTACCCGTGTATACAGTATAACCCCTCCCGGCTAGCCGTGTATAACAACCGATGCGGCTAAAAGCCGCTCGGTTGTTATACCGGAGGAGCGGGAGGGGACATCCGCCGCCTCCCGCCGCTGTTACCGGGCCTCCCGTGCGATCGGGAAGCCCGGTGTCCAATCGGGTACTTTCGGCGACTGGGGGCGGGCTGGAACGAAGCTGTGAGCGGCTTCGTTCCAGCCTTCTTGTTGTAAACGCGGAAGCGACGTCATGACGTCACTTCCCGTTTACTCGGCTGCCAATGGCGCTGAATATAAAAAAGTACACAGTATTCAGAATCGCCGTTTTCGGCGATCTGAATACTTTGAAGTGTAAAGGAGGGATGGGGGGTCTTTTAGACCCCTGATCTCTCCATAAAGAGTACCTGTCACCACCTATTACTGTCACAAGGGATGTTTACATTCCTTGTGACAGCAATAAAAAAAAAAAAAAAAAAATTTAAAACACAATTTATAAAGTAAAAAAATAAATAAATAAATAAAAAATTTTTTTTTAAAGTGCCCCTGTCCCCGCGAGCTCGCGCAGCGAAGAAAACGTATACGGAAGTCGCGCCCGCATATGTAAACGGTGTTCAAATCACACATGTGAGGTATCGCCGCGATCGTCAGAGCGAGAGCAATAATTCTAGCCCTAGACCTCCTCTGTAACTCTAACCTGGTAACCGTAAAAAAAATTTTAAAGCGTCGCCTATGGAAATTCATAGGTACCGTAGTTTGTCGCCATTCCACGAGTGCGTGTAATTATAAAGGGTGACATGTTTGGTATCTATTTACTCGGCGTAACATCATCTTTCACATTATACAAAAAAATTGGGGTAACTTTACTGTTTGGATTTTTTAAAATTCATGAAAGTGTCTCTTTTCCAAAAATTTGCGTTTAAAACACCGCTGCACAAATACCATGTGATAAAAAATATTGCAACAATCGCCATTTTATTCTCTAGATTCTCTGCTAAAAAATATATATAATGTTTGGGGGCTCTAAGTAATTTTCTAGCAAAAAATATGGATTTTAACTTGTAAACACCAAATTTCAAAAATAGGCTTAGTCATGAAAGGGATAATATAATAAATAACAAGAAGTCCATAAATAAAACAAAATGTCTTTGCATGCAGTGATGAGAATCTGATGCAGATCACCGGATGCTTCAACTCACATTGTGCAACCTCCTGCATAAGAATATGCCAGTACATAGATATGCTTCTATAATAGTGGTATAAATAGTCAACAGAGTACTGATTATACAGCAGCAACCAGCTGCAAAGTCCAGGTTGCTTGCAGTGTTTGCTTTATATCAAATTAGTCCAGTGGTCTGGGTGAGTTACCATAGAGTAAATAGCTGTGTATCCTACTTACAGATCATTTTGTTTTTTGTTTTACAGTTACTGGAGCTGTGCAAGCTGGTGAAAGATGATGCCCTGGAGGTAGTTTCCGCGTTTAACATTCCTGATAAGACCATCCAGGCTCCCATTGCTGGCATTCCCAGCACAAGAGCCCAGTGGGCATATTATCCTCAGCCACAGCAGAAAGGAGACAGCAAAGTGCTAAAGAGAATTAGTGCAAAGCTATAAGTGTGCCCAGATGGATGCCATGAAGAAATAAAGTCAAGCAAAATGACTCGGAGAAAAGTTCAAGCTATCTTGTTCTCAATGGAAGAATATTATTCAAATACCTTTATAATAAAGACTTGATATTTTCTGTGATTTTGAATACTGAAACAATAAATAAGCACGGATAACAATACGAAGACATGGGGACTTTTTAATTTAATTTTTTATAGATAGGTTTTTAACAGAAATGTAAAAATGAAATGATGATGGAGTTATTGTCAAGGTATACATATTGTAACTGTAAAGAAATTTTATGTAACAGGTTAAGAAATATACTGTCTTTAATAATATAGACATGATTTTATTAATCACGTACCGTAAATCCTGTGTCAATCATTATTTTAAGTTTCATTCTATTTTTAAAAAACTGCTATGTAGTGTTGCTGAGTATTCTAAAAATGGGTCACCCATTTACATCAATGTCAAAGAAATACATCATTGCCTCAATGATTACAAATTGACAAGTGGAATAGAAAATATAATTCTGAACGTCCGTTTCCTTATGGTAGTCCCCCTTATGGTAAGAATCTAATGTTCATTTAGTCTAGCGAGCATGTAATAGACAGAATTACTTACATTGCTCACCGCTCCTGTAGATCCCCTTTCCCCCTTGCTGAATAACCAATCCTTCAATGTCTTTACCATACAATGCAAGACCAAGGGTTCTGACCAGAGTCCAGCTTTCAATCTTCATGTTTTATTGGATCAACCAAATTTTTGGATATTTAGTTGGAGAGGGTCTACCGAGTGGGGGCAGAGACGGCAATAACTAGTTCTAACCCTTCCCACTTTTTTTGTAAACTAAAAAACAAAAATTGGGCTATATATACAGTGCGTTGAAAAAGTGTTCATACCCCTTGAAATTTGCTACATTTTGTCATGTTACAACCAAAAAACATAAATGTATATTATTGGGATTGTATGTGATAGACCAACACAAAGTGGCACATAATTGTGAAGTGGAAGGAAAATGATAAATGGTTTTCAAATTCCTTTACAAATAAATATCTGAAGAGTGTGGCGTGCATTTGTATTCAGCCCCCTTTACTCTGATACCCCTAACTTAAATCTAGTGGAACCAATTGCCTTCAGAAGTCACCTAATTAGTAAATAGTCTGCCTGTGTGTAATTTAATCTCAGTACAAATACAGCTGTTCTGTGAAGCCCTCAGATGTTTCTTAGGGAGCCTTAATGAACAAACAGCATCACAGAGGCAAAGGAATACACCAGACAGGTCAGGGATAAAGTTGTGGAGAAGTTTAAAACAAGGTTAGGTTATAAAAAAATATCCCAAGCTTTGAATATCTCATGGTGCACTGTTCAATCCATCATCCAAAAATGGAAAGAGTATGGCACAACTGCAAAACCTACCAAGACATGGCCGTCCACCTAAACTGACAGGTCGGGCAAAGAGAAGCAACCAAGAGGCCCATGGTAACTCTGGAGGAGCTGCAGAGATCCACAGCTCAGGTGGGAGAATCTGTCCACGGGACAACTATTAGTTATGTCCTCCAAGAAGAAAACCTATTAGAGTCTGCAAAAGACTTGAGACTGGGGCAGAGATTCACCTTCCAGCAGGACAACGACCCTAAACATATAGCCAGAGCCACAATGAAATAGTTTAGATCAAAGCATATTCATGTGTTAGAATGGCCCAGTCAAAGTCCAGACCTAAATCCGATTAAGAATCTGTGGCAAGACTCGAAAATTGCTGTTCACAGACGCTCTCCATCCAATCTCACAGGGCTTGAGCTATTTTGCAAAGAAGATTGGGCAAAAATGTCACTCTCTAGATGCGCAAAGCTGGTAGAGACATACCCAAAAAGACTTGCAGCTGTAATTGCAGAGAAAGGTGGTTCTACAGTATTGAGCTGAATACAAATACACGCCACACTTTTCAGATATTTATTTGTAAAAAATTTGGAAAACCATTTATCATTTTCCATCCACTTCACAATTATGTGCCACTTTGTGTTGGTCAATCACATAAAATCTCAATAAAATACATTTACGTTTTTGGTTGTAACATGACAAAATGTGGAAATTTTCAAGGCCCTGTACACTTTAGTCGATCATAGTCATTAAAATTAAGTTCTCGGCATACAGCTGAATACACCACTGATATGTATCTACTGTATAGTAGCTGTTTTAAGAATTGTTATTTCTGTCTATACAGTCCTGAGACTAAAGCTGAACAAAAAAAAACCTGACAGCTCAGGAGGTGCTTAGGAGATGTTAGTACAGTGCTTTTGCTGTGCTTTTGTACTCTGACGGGGGGTGGGGGTGGAACACTCCAATCAGTGCTTTCAGCCAGGCTGAGAGTGCGGATCAGGAGACGGTCGACAGACCTTTTTCGGTCATGCCCCTTCGACATGCACGAACGGCAGGCTTCTGTCGGACCAGCTGCAGTACACACGGACCAAAAGTTGCCCAACGTTTGCCTCACGTGTGCTAGGCTTTACTCATCCCTGCTAGCCTGGGTACCTGACTTTTCTTTACTGCAGTTAAGCAACACAGCCAGGTCATCTCCCTGGCCCCAGTCTGTCAGTGGTCAGTAGTACATGCTGCATTTGGGATAAGTATCCAAAGCAATAAACACAAGTGTAGACATATAATTTCTTTTCAAGCTGCTTCACTAAGTATTATACAGCAAAGAAAGGACATTTCGGTAGATTTTATTTACAATACCTTATTGTTTTCTTCAAAATACTTTAAACTGAACTCTGTTTTTTAAAAAAAAATCTATTCAAGTATAAATTCTTAACCTCCCTGGAAATTTGGCGTTTTATATTGTAGGCCTGTAATCCTTAACAATAACACACTTAAATCTGTCCAAACAAGAATCTAGTAGATATCCCGGGTATGATGGAGTTTGAAACACAAAAACATAAATTATAATATAATAAATAAATATAAATAATTTAAAAAAAATAATATAATAATAAAATAAATTTCCCCACGATTCACTATCGCTCAATTCTGCAAATGTTCTAATTTACTATCGCTGTTTTCTAGCTGGTCTAAAGCCACTTTTGACGTAAAGGGACACCTTTTGGTTGCTATGGACAATCTCAAGTTTCCAGGCAGAAAGAACAGTATATATAACATAAAACTGCATGCAGGGCATAGGACAAATTACTGGGGACAAAAGGGATGTGAAATAATTTCATACAGTACTGTAATCTGTAAGTTCTGCAGTTCCCGGAGACTCGATGTCCTCCATCGGTCTTAGTAAAACACAACTCTTCCCTTAGTGAAAGCAGCACACTGTGTACACAAAAACACTGGCTAGGCACAGTTAACCCCTTGATCGCCCTGGATGTTCAACCTCTTCCCAACCAGTGTCATTAGTACAGTGACAGCGTATATTTTTAGCACTGATCACTGTATTAGTGTCACTGGTCACCAAAAAGTTTCAGTTAGTGTCTGATAGGCCGCCGCAATATGGTCGTCCCCCTATAAGTCGCCAATCACCGCCATTACTAGTACAAAATAAATAAATAGAAATTCCATAAATACATCCCATGGTTCGTAAACACTGTAACGTTTGCTTAAACCAATCAATTCGCTTATTGGGATTTTTTTTTACCAAAAACATGTTTTTTATTTATTTAGTGGACATGTTTTATAGCAGAAAGTAAAAAATATATATATATATATATTTTTTAAATTGTCAGTCTTTGTTTATAGCGCAAAAAATAAAAAGATAGGTGATCAAATAACACCAAAAGAAAGCTCTATTTGTGGGAACAAAATTACCGTATTTATCGGCGTATAACACGCACCGGCGTATAACACGCACCTTAATTTAGGAGGGAATTTTAAGGAAAAAAAACTTTTAGGAGGGAAGTTGAAGGGAAAAAAACTTACATTTAAATGCCCATCATTGCAGCCTTCTCAGTGCAGCCTTGCCCCAGTGCAGCCTTGTCAGTGCAGCCTTCCCCAGTGCAGCCTTGTCAGTGCAGCCATGTCAGTGCAGCCATGTCAGTGCAGCCTTGCCAGTGCAGCCATGCCAGTGCAGCCATGTCAGTGCAGCCATGTCAGTGCAGCCTTGCTAGTGCAGCCATGTCAGTGCAGCCTTCCCCAGTGCAGCCATGTCAGTGCAGCCATGTCAGTGCAGCCTTGCTAGTGCAGCCATGTCAGTGCAGCCATGTCAGTGCAGCCTTCCCCAGTGTCCAGTCCAGCCTTGCCCCAGTCCAGCCTTGCCCAAGCCTGTGAGCTTCAAAATCGCCGACCGCGATTTGAAAATGCCGGCGCCGAAATACACAGAGCCGGTCCTCGGCTCTTCTCGGCGGCTCTCGTTTACTTTCGGTTTCACTCGGACGGTGAGCGGAGCTATCCGAAACTAGCCGAGTATACTCGGCTAGGTTCGGGCGGCGCTCGAGTGAAACCGAAAGCCGCCGAGAAGAGCCGAGGACCGGCACTGCGTATTTCGGCGCCGGCGGCGCCATTTTCAAATCGCGGTCAGCGATTTTTTAATTCTGACAGGTCAGGATCGCAGGGGATCGGCGTATAACACGCACCCGCGATTTTCCCCTGATTTTAAGGGGAAAAAAGTGCGTGTTATACGCCGATAAATACGGTACATAAATTTTATTTTGGTACAGCATTGCACGACCGTGCAATTGTCAGTTAAAGTAACGCAGTGCCGGATCACAAAAAATGGCCTGGTCATTAGGGGGTAAATCTTTCAGAGGTCAACTGGTTAAAGGAATCTCTTGTGGACCTTCCCAGTCACTAGAACTAGTGTCCCCATTGGAATATTTTCCCTCTATTTCTTTTCTGGGGACAACCCAAAATTTAGGATTTTCTTTTACATTCACATTTAATGATTATGGTAAACAGGACAAATAGTGAGGGTGAACCTCCCTAATGGGGACACAGACCGCAATAAAAACTGACAGCTGATCTAATCCCTCTCCCCTCTATCCAAAACCTAAAAAAAAGTTTTTCCTTTATTAATATTGTAACTAAAAAAAAGTTCCTTCTATCATTCCAAGCCTCTTTCCAATTCCGAATTCATTTTTTTGCTTCAGTGATGTGATTTTCTGGTAGAGGGTGGCTACGTTCCTTCTCTATGGTCCCACTGTATTTCTGAAAGCAGCTACACTCTCTTGCTCTCCCCCCTCAGGATGAATGAGGGACTATGTACTATGAGATTTGTACTATGTATAAAGCAGTGAACATGACTTCAATTAACATGCGCTGTTTGTTCTAAACAACAAGTGAAGGGGAAAAAAAGTTCAGGAGTTCATGGAGAAAGTTAAATATATGGCTTTCACCACTATAAGAGTTTCCAGTGAGACCAGGAAGAGCGAGCAGCAGTGCTTTAGCCAGGATGGTGCTGGATTAGTGACAGGAGAGTGGTAAGTGTTGGGGATGTCAGGAGAGTGGTCTGTGTTAGCCACTTGCCGACCGCCGCACGCCGATATACGTCGGCACAATGGCAGCGGTGGGCAAAGGGGCATACCTGTATGTCCCCTCTAATTTGCAGGGCTAGTGGGCGCACGTGCGCCCACCGCGTACAGCGTGACCATGCCCCACGGACTCGATGTCCGCCGGTGTCCCGCGATCGTGTCACGAAGCGGCAGAAAGGGGAGATGCCTATGTAAACAAGGCATTTCCCCGTTCAGCCCAGTGACATGACAGGGATCTACTGCTCCCTGTCATCGGGAGCAGTGATCACTGTCATGTCAGTGGTAGCCCATCCTCCCCACAGTTAGAATCACTCCCTAGGACACACTTAACTCCTTGAGTGCCCCCCTAGTGCTTAACCCCTTCCTTGCCAGTGTCATTTACACAGTAATCAGTGCATTTTTATAGCAATGGTCCCAATATAGTGTCCAATGTGTCCGCCATAATGTCGCAGTCACGATAAAAATCTCAGATCGCCATCATTACTAATAAAAAAAAATAATAAAAATGCCATAAAACTATCCCCTATTTTGTAGATGCTATAACTTTTGCGCAAACCAATCAATATACGCTTATTGCGATTTTTTTTTTTTTTTTTACCAAAAATATGTAGAAGAATACATCGGCCTAAGCTGAGGAAAAAAAATAGTTTTTTTATATATTTTTTGGGGATATTTATAGCAAAAAGTAAAAAATATTGCTTTTTTCTCAAAATTGTCGCTCTTTTTTTGTTTATAGTGCAAAAAATAAAAACTGCAGAGGTGATCAAATACCATCAAAAGAAAGCTCTATTTGTGGGAAAAAAAGGACGTCAATTTTGTTTTGGTGTAACGTCGCATGGCCGCGCAATTATCAGTTAAAGCGACGCAGTGCCAAATCGCAGAAAAAAAAGTGCTCTGGTCAGGAAGGGGGTAAAATCTTCCGGGGCCGAAGCGGTTAAGGATGTGCAAGGGGCCATTAACCCCTAACACATATATGCAGCCTCATGGAAGTGGGCTGTTTTCCGTGGGGCCACATATACAGTATGTGTATCTCCCTTTGTGCTGGAAGCACGCCACACAGCATGCTCCTAGCACAGAGTCTGGGCTAGCAATGAGTAATCAGAATCAGGATAATAGCATGAAATTTATAGCTACATTAAAAAGGGGGGGGGGATTTTTAACCATTTTGGGCCAGGTTTCCTTTGATAGTAAAAAAAAAAAGCAGGAGATCTACATTACTATTTACCATCAAAAGAAAGCACAATTTGAAAAAAACGCAGTATAATTCACCTGGATGCACAAAGTAGTTGTGATATGTACAGTTTTACTGACACGTGTCAATGTTGCAAAATTGTGCTTAGGCATTTATATTTGTTTTACCCTTAGGCATGAAGGGGTTAAGGTAAAAAACATATCGACTGAGAAATACTTTAATTGCTGAGTGACTAAAGTTTTGCAATATTTGCAGAATCCCCAGCTTCAGAAGCTAGCCATGTTATTCAATGTAACTGCTGCTGCCTTTGCATTGTAGGCAGCTACAGTAGCAGCTCTGCATCCAGCTAAAATTGCCAGAAAAGACAAGCAGAGAATTTTTGTAGCTGCTACAAATCTTTGTTAGGGTTTAACATGACCCATCATGGCTGCCCCTCAGAAAATCCATGGTAGGTCACTCTTCAGAGGCATTTGACAAGCGTCTCGGAGGCGATGTTGCCTACATGCATTAACCAGGGCCAAAACCACATGCATTACATGCAGTTGCAGAGTGGTACTGCCTACTGAACGTGACCTGTGGTATAAATTTTGCAGTGTGTACTAACCTGGCCACTGGCCATATGAGAGGATGCGAGGATGATGGGGGGGGGGGGGGGGTTAAACTGCAGCTCATCCACCTGTTTTTACTGTCAAGTGTGACATGACCCCTTATGGTGATTAATTCGGAATTAAAGAGTAACTATTCATCTGACTGGAAAAGGTTCTAATGATGTACAGTGGGGAAAATAATTATTTGATCAACTGCAGTTTTTGTAAGTTTACCCACTTACAAAGAAATGGAGGGTCTATATTTTTTATCATAGGTGTATTTTAAATTATAGAGACAGAATATCAACCAAAAATCCAGGAAAAACACATAATACAAATGTTATGAATTGAGTTGCAGTTCAGTGAGTAAAATAAGTATTTGATCCCCAAGCAAAACATGACTGAGTACTTGGTGATGAAACCCTTGTTGGCAAGCACAGAGGTAAGATGTTTCTTGTAGTTAGTGACACATCTCAGGGGGGATTTTGATTCTTTACAGATCTTCTCTAAATACTTAAGGTTTCTTGGCTGTTGACGTTTCAGCTCCCTTCATAAATTGTCTATAGGATTAAGGTCTGGAGACTGGCTAGGCCACTCCATGACCTTAATGTGCTTCTTCTTGAACCACTCCTTTGTTGCCTTGGCAGTATGTTTTGGGTCATTGTCATTCTGATAGATCCATCCATGATCCATCTTTAGTGTTGTGGCTTAGGGAAAAAGGTTCTCATCCAAGATTTTACAACACATGGCCCCATCCATTGGCCCCTCAATGCGTCAAAATCGATCTGTACCTTTAGCAGAGAAACAGCCCCAAAGCATTTTGTTTCCACCTCTGTGCTTGACTGTAGGGATGGTTTCTTAGGGTCATCGTCAGCATTTTTCTACCTCCATAAACAGTGAGTCGAGTTAATGCCAAAGAGCTCAACTTTGGTCTCATCTGACCACAGCACTTTCTCCCAATCCTTCTCTGAATCATCTAGATGTTCATTGGCATGACTACATGTGCTTTCTTGAGGAGGGGGACTCGCCGTGTTAGGATGGAAAAAATGCTGACTATGACTCTAAGAACACCATCCCTACAGTCAAGCACAGAGGTGGAAATATTATGCTTTCATGGCTGTTTCTCTGCTAAAGGTAGACGGACGTTGTCGCATTGAGGGGCCAATGGATGGGGCCATGTGTTGTAAAATTTTGGATGAGATTTAGAATATACCTATGATAAAAATTATAGACCCTTCATTTCTTTTGTAAGTGGGTAAACTTACAAAATCTGCAGGGGATCAAATAATTATTTTCCCCACTGTACATCATTAGAACCTTTTCCAGTCAGATGAATAGTTACTCTTTAATTCCGAATTAATCACCATAGTCAGCATTTTTCTTCCTCCAAACACGACGAGTCCCCCTCCTCAAGAAGGCACATGCACAGTCATGCTGAGTATCCAAACAAAAGAACTCGCTGATCTAGGTGAGACAGGAAGCCTAATAATATCACGGGTGCCCACTTTGGCTCGCCTCCGCATACGATTAACACTAAAGAGATGGCTGCACTCCAAGATCCATCAAAATTCTTATTTAATGAACGAACATCCCAAGTGTTACAAACAGTTCAAATGGTATCAAACAGTTCAAATGTACCATTTGAACTGTTTGTAACACTTGGGATGTTCCTTCATTAAATAAGAATTTTGATGGATCTTGGAATGCAGCCATTTCCTCAGTGTTGTACAGTCATGCCAATGAACATCTAGATCAGTGGTTCTCAACTCCAGTCCTCAGGACCCACCAACAGGCCAGGTTTGCAAGATAGCTGAAATACATCACAGGTGATATCACTTGCTGCTCAGAGATTGCAGGATTCTAGTATGCAACTCCCCAAGGTAATACTTAAAATCTGGCCTGTTGGTGGGTCCCGAGGACTGGAGTTGAGAACCACTGATCAAGATGATTCAGAAAAGTATTGGGAGAAAGTACTGTGGTCAGATGAGACCACAATTGAGCTCTTTGGCATTAACTGGACTCGCCGTTTATGGAGGTAGAAAAATGCTGACTATGACCCTAAGAACACCATCCCTACAGTCAAGAATGGAGGTGGATACATTATGCTTTGGGGATGTTTTTCTGCTAAACCAACAGACCAACTTTTCTGCATTAAGGGCCCAATGGCTGGGGCCATGTATTATAAGATTTTGGATGAGAACCTTCTTCCCTCAGCCAGAACACTGAAGATGGGTCCAATTTGCATATGTGTGAACCCAGCCTAATGCCACGTACACACGATTGCACATTCCAACAACAAAATCCATGTTTTTTTTCCGACGGATGTTGGAAAAAATGTGACCAATTCTTTCATATGCCTTTGTTGCGGGAGATCCGTGAGAATAATCCCGATGATTTCAGAAATTATCTCAGGATGACGGACCTCGTTTTTCAAAGTCTGTTGGCTTTGCTGTCCCCTTATGTTAGCAGACAGGACACCTGTATGCGGCAAGCCATCACTCCTGAACAGAGGCTAGTCGCCACCTTGCAGTACTTGGCGACAGGGAGAAGTCTGCAGGACATCAAGTTCTCGACAGGCATCTCCCCCCAGGCTCTGGGGATCATTATTCCAGAGACCTGTTCTGCCATTATACAGGTCCTGCAGAAGGACTATTTTAAGGTAATATTTCTCCTTTAACATCACATTATATGTATTTAATGTTTGCTAATGTATTGTATTTCTTTCATCATTCCCTAATTACCATGATTGTAATATGCTGTGAATGTCCCCTTTGTCCTCATGCATGCTGTAATTTTTCAAACTTCCTTTTTTGTCCTTCGTGCATATTTGCCTTCACTAACCTCCCCAGCATGCTATCCTGGGCCCATACCCACCTAGCCTAGTCACTTAAAAATGTATTTTGTCAGCTCCATAGTACTGCTTTACCCTAAAATGTGTTTAAATGTTATTTGTGTGCTTAAATTCATGCAGAGTGCCAGAGGCTTTTTTTGGGGGTCCCAAAATCATTTGGAACCCTCCCTCAACCCCCAACCGCTAAGTCAACCGATACCAATTCTCTATCTGCTGACCTTGCCAAACCCATACACACTATACCTACCTCTTTTGTGGTCATATTTCTGTATGAATTCACCAAAGCATGTAGTGCAGGGGCCTGCCTGAATACTTTCAAATAGTACTGTTTAAAGTTTTGTTCTCCTATTATCTTGATAAGTAATTGTAGAATGTAAAAAAAGTGCTTCAATTTGTACAGTGTGTATGCATATTTTTGTATTATGACACTTGACACTTCTTACCTGTCCAGTGGGCTGCCAATAGTGTAAGTAAGGAGGGGCTGGCCAAAGTAACACACATTATTTATGCATTCAGCTCTCAATGAAGTGGAGAGGGTTACCTGTCCAGAACATATCCCCCCCCCACACTAAAATTTTAACAATGGGCCATCAGGGGGGTGAGAAATATGATAAGTGTACTTTATATATTTGTCTTTAATTACTCCTTCAAATAAATGTTATACTGATGTTGGCCAATAATGTTTGTATCTAATCTTCTTGCAATGTTATGTGCAAAATGACTAATTATTTTTTTCTTGTTTGACTCCACAGTTTCCTTCAATGCCACAGGAATGGCAGACTGCGGCTTCCCAATTTGCCCAGCGCTGTGACTTTCCCAACTGCGGAGGAGCAATAGATGGGAAACACGTCCATAGTCCCACCCCCCAACTCGGGGTCATACTATTATAATTACAAAGGGTATAATAGTATAGTGATGTTGGCGGTGACATATGATTTTCTCTATGTGGACGTGGAGAAAAATGGCCGGATGTCAGATGGTGGAGCCATCCACCTCCAGAAGACAATGTGGAAGGACTCCTGTTTGTCGCGGATGAAGCATTTGCGCAGGGGGGATCATCTTATGCGGCCATTCCCTATGAGGACCCTCACCCCAGACAAGAGGGTTTTTAATTATCGGCTGGCCAGAGCCATAAGAGTGGTGGAGAACGCATTTGGGATAATGGCCAGCCGGTTCCGCCTATTTCTGACACCAGTTCACATGGCGGAATATAAAGTGAACCATATTGTGCTTGCCTGCTGCATTCTGCACAATTTTCTTAGAAAGAATTCAACAAACTATGTGGCCTCAGTTGGGACTGAGGCCGGGCTTTCCTGATACTTCAACCCTGACGGCACTTGAAGCTGGCCATCCTGGCTTGCCCCCCCAAAGCGCCTGCAAAGTGAGACAAAGATATCTGGAGTACTTTGCGGGTAGGGGGGCCATTGATGTGCCACACAATTAAGAAACATTTTAAAAATAATTATTTTTTGGATAAACTGAAATAATATTTTCTTGTATTTACTGCTTGTGTTTCTTTTGTGATTTTTTGGTAGTCACGAAAATGGCGTGATTGTGGCAAATTAAAAAGCACTGTCAGAGTTATTTACTAAAGGAAAATCCACTTTGCACTCCAAGTGCATTGCAAAAGTGCACTTGAAACTGCAATGAAGGTGCACTTGTAGTGCAAAGTGGATTTGCCTTTAGTAAATAACCCCCATTGTCACTGTAAATGCCAACTTACTACAAAAACTACTTTTGAGCATTGAAAGAAGAAGCCACACATTGTTGAGTAGAAAACATTTTACTCTAAGCACATTCACATGTGCGTTAGAAAAGGGTTTTTAAACAAGCCAAAATCTTTGGTGTATTACATTTTTTTTGGTCACATTAGAAATATCCTTTTTTGGGTCAACAGGCATGTTTCCAAACATAACATACGCAACTCAAGAACTTACAAAGTTCAACTTGATAAATTGTAAGCAATATCAGTCATTAGTATGTCCAAACTGTGTTGATATTGCCTTCAGCAGATGGGGTAATTTCACCCCTGTAAAAGCCAAATTTTGAAGATGTTTACAAATTGGGATTCAAATGGAGATTTCCCTCCTGATCCCATGCTTAATGTCAACATGTGCTAACTCCCATCATGGGGGATCAATGGACGTGTTTTGGGGGTGCAACCCCTTCCTCTCACCTACTTCAGTTGCAAGGAAGGGGTTGCACCCACAAAATGTGTACCTTGATATCCCGTGATGGCAGATAGCACATGTTGACACACTGTGTGCATCTTCAAAATTGCTTTTAAAATACTTTAAAACTTGTTTTTCAAAGCAAAAATACACAATAAAACAGTACATTTTTTGTGTGTTTTATATTCTGCCTAAAACATCATTGATGTTCTTCATTTTTTGTTGAACATCATTGATGTTTTCCTTTATCTTTTCTAAATCACGATTGCACCCTTTTATCTCACCAATGAGGATCTGGGCACTTTCACTAGTGAAATGAGATTCTTCTTCCACAACATCCACATCACCTAAAAAAAACACCATGTATTATAAATATGCAGGCATACATCTATTACCTGAAGCTGTGGTCTCAGACACTCACCTGTTGTGGTGACAATTTCGCCCACTTCATAAACGTCTTCCTCCACATCCTCTGCTTGTGTTTTTGGGATTTCCCCTTTAGTAGGAGGTGTGAGGTTCGTGGTGTCCTCAGATGTCCCGAGTCTTTTCTCCCCTATGTGAATAAAAAAATAGGTATACTTAGCACACAGATATTTGAGGGCAGAAATAGGAAGATGAAACATTGCTTGGAAGTGTCGTACAATTGTCTGTTTTGGCAGAGTTCCAAGCTGAAGAAAGTTTTAGTTCCTTTCTAAAGCTGGAATACTTTTTGTTAAAGTATCACACATGGAGACACCCCTAGTATCCACTGGAGCACCTGTGTGAGACACCCTAAAAAGTTTGTTCTGGTGTCCTGCACTAGTGCTCCTGCATCCAGATGTATAAACAGCTGCTGAGTGTCCTCTCCTTACACTGAATAAAGACAACAAACTTCTTTTAATACAAATAGGCCTGAACAAATGTAGTTAACCTGCATCTGCCCAAAACATCTTATAAATGGGCGAACGAACAATGTTTCCTACGACCGATTACTGTGCCCATGAAAATGAAGGTTGCCATTTTAGACTGTACAACAGTAAAGAAAAGCACATGGAACAGCACGAACATAATAAGAAGAATAGGAACACACGACAACTACTTACTTTTTTGAAGAACTCTCTTGTTTCTTCTGTACTGATCATGCTGCCTCAATTTGAGGTCTGACCATCGTTTCCTCAGTTGATCCTTGGATCGTCCTACCCCAAAATTCCAGCGCAGACTCTTCACAACTTTAGCCATAATCTTGGCCTTTCTCACATTTGGGTTGGGGTAAAGTCCATATTTCCCATCATAGTTGGCCCTCTTCAAGATGTCCACCATCTCTGGTGGCCTTAAATCTCCTCCAGAGGATTCGTCGTTGCTGCTCTCCTCTGCAGGCACCTGCTGTGTTTCCCCCATGTTCTCTACCCACTGTGCCGAAAGAGAAGGGGCGGGGGATAGACTAGAAAGAACGCCAGGGGCGGGTGGAGTTTCACGCATGCGCAATGTATATAAAGCGTAACACGCGTGCGTCGTACGTACGATCTGTGAGCGGAGGACGGAGTATCGGAAGCGACGATCGTTATAACGAAGATACATTTTGAACTTGGAGCATCAGTGGCCTATACTGCTTTTAGATTGAGGCCTATATTGGGACAAGATTATGAGAGTTTAGCCTGACATTAGGGTTTATCTTGTGTTGTGTCTTGCAGAGAAAATGGACGGGTTCAAAGACCACAGCTTTCTCTCAATCTTCTTAGACAAGTACAGGGAGCTGCCCTGTCTGTGGCAGGTCAAACATCCACATTATAATAACAAAATAAAGAGGCAGGCAGTGATGGAGAAACTGCTGGAGTTGGTGAAGCCGCAGATCCCCACAGCAGACATCAACTAACTTTAAAAAAAAAAAATGGTGGCCTGAGGAGCACATATAATCGTGAGCATACTAAGGTCCAGAAATCCATGAGATCAGGAGCAGCAGCAGATGACATTTATGTCCCCAGGTTGTGGTACTATGAGAGACTTCATTTTCTGGCAGACAAGACTTAAGTCAGGGAATCCCTCTCAACTCTTCCTTCCATGCTTCCTTCCGCCCCAGCTGAGGCTTGTGACGCCCACCCTGGGCCTTCCAGCCAGGAAGATGTGGAGGAGCCCAGCTTGAGCCAGGTATAGCATTGTTCAACATATTTCTTGTCATAAAATAAATGATGGTAACTAGATGTTATTATTGATCACTAATTGCTGATTTAATAAAGTGTTTTACATATTAATAAATAGTAGTGGCCAAAAATGTTTGGGACAAGAATGAAAAATGCTGGGGTCAGAATGATAGTCTTTTCTATTTATTAACATTCAATTTGCAACAGTCATGAGCTGAAAATTGTGATTGATGAACCTAAAACTATATCCCTTTTTAATACACAGGAAAGCCTCAGCCAGGAGGAGGGCGTGGAATGTGGCAGCCAGGAGGTGGCTGTGGAATGTGGCAGCTAGGAGGGGGCTGTGTAATATGGCAGCCAGGAGGTGGTGGGGGAAGTGGCAGAAAGGAGGTGGCGGGGGAAGTGGCAGCCATCAGGTGGCGGTGGGAAGTGGCAGCCAGCAGGTGGTGGGGGGAAGTGGCACACAGGAGGTGGCCGTGCCTAGTAGGAGCCTCACACAATCTCAGGTCCCTCACCTCCGCCTTCAAACCAAAAGGGCCAGGAAGGGGAGTAACGTGGAGGCAGTGCTCAGGCTGATTAGAGATGCTAATGAGGCCCTCGGAACCACCCCCACTCTCCAAGAGGCCTTTGCGTCCATGACTGCATACAAAATGCAGCAAATGGAGGAGGGCCAACGCCTCTTGTGTGAGAAAATTATGGTCATCACCCAAATAAGGGGTTGAGGGGCCAACTCACACCCAAAACCCACCTGTGTGAGTTGGACCATCCTCCTCCTGCCACACCTCCAACACTACAGCCACAGTCTGGAAGGAAGCAAGTAAGGAAGACAAAAAAGTGATGACCTGGGTTCAGTCTGGTCTGGCAAAAGACGTAGGCTGTGGTATGACCACATATAACAATGGGTAGGGGACCAGGGGACCGGTATAGAGTTACCGATAGGAAAAAGTGGTTACTTAAGCAATTAGTGGTCAGTACATTGAGGATGATGTAAAAGGTAACAATTTATTATTGGATGATAAAACACCTGGGTGAGGTGGACATACAATTGAATAATTAATGCACTTAAGAATACAATACCATCCTTGGTGAGGTGGCATGAAAGGGAACTAACGACCACAACAGACAAAACACACACAGAACATGTAACGGCATAGACACTGTCCAGACTAGTTATATGCTGCTCGGTGGCCAGGCGATCAAATTGGATAATGACATGTAAGTGTGTTTCCAAATGGAAAATTTAATAGGATGCGCTACCGAGAAGCATATTCATGGAGCGGGGAGAGGAAGCAGGGAGAGGGAGGACCCGGGCCCGGGGATGGGGATCAAAAAGGTGACTGGACTGATCCTGGCAATTCAAGGTACCCGTAGGATACTGAATAGGAGTGGAGCTGTAGGTCTGAGTACAATGTAGTTCACTTGTGCAGTATAAGAAGTGATAATCGACCATATAAGCAGTAGAGTTGGTAAAGCACAGTGATCAGTAAGCTTCAAGGCTATTCCTAAGGTACAGGCAGTAGTTAGCAGGGGGCTCCAATGGCTATATGGTGCATGTAAAGTTTAAGCATACAAGAAGCTGTACAGAGTCCTCAACTTGTTAGCGAGTTAGTGGTGCTCGTACCTTAACTTCCTTGGGGATTCCTGGAGGTGGTTGCACAGGTCATGCTGAAGGTAGCTTGCAGGGTCCTGGATGGTTGTGGGGCCGGTGAATATAGCTGCAGCTGTGATCCTCCGTAGGGAATACCTGATCGGGTCCTGAGCGTGAAAGCCCTTGCTTGATGCTGGTAGCCTGAGCGGCTTCAGGTGCCGTCGAATAGTATGATAGGCTCCCTGGTATTCCGGCGCGGCGCGGCTTCCGCCTCTCCATCCGTTCGATAGACAGCGGTGATGCCGGTTATGACGTCAATGCGTTTCGCTGTTGCGTGGTAGCGTAGCTTCTTCCTGGACATTTGATTGGAGAAGCCAGCACACACCTTTTTTATTTTGGCGAACTGGCTTCTGTGTAGCCAATCAGCTCTGTGATTGGTTTTAATTGGATTGTTGCTTAGTACAAAATAGCATAGACTGTGTGATTCGTTCATTCCCCTGCATATGCAGTGTTGTTATTGTAACAAAAGGATTTTACAGACGATATCGTCTGTTGTGGGGGCTTATGGCAATTATGTATCACAAAAGTGCAGTTATAAGCGTAAGGAGATACAGCGATATACAATGCTTATCATGAATGCGCAAAGATGAAACAGGAAAAGAATAGGAGGTGGGGACAGGGGAACATACATAATTCACAGTACATTGAGGGTATTTCGATAAGTGCATATAAAGGGATTGAAGTCATTAATGTAGTGGACATCGTGAGACAAGCTGGTAGTTACCCTGAATTAAGTCAGAATGAAAACAGAGATAGAGAGCTTAATCAATTTGGTCATATTTACATTTACAGTTTAAGATTTTATTCTTTTTTTTGGTAGTTATTATATTTTCATTTTATTTATATTTAATTATTTGTCTAAAAAGACAGAAAAAAATGTTTTACAAAAGAATATATAGAACCCATTTCTCTTTGAAGAACCCTTACATTATCTGTCCTTTGTTATTTGTTATTTATTTTTTAGGGAAATTGTATTGACTCATGAATGTCATTTTTTGCCTAGTGTAAATTCCTAAAAATGCATGAATGGCATTTATGTGCTTAGAAAAGCCTGCAGGTTTAGTTCTGTGTTTAGCCCCAGAGGGGCAAGGGACTTCAGACGATACACCCATTGTTTCTCTTTTTGCAAGAGAACACGATCGAAGTCACCGCGTCTGTTAGATATTTTCAAGGCATATATGCCCTTTATTAGCATGCCTTTGGTGCTTCTATCGTGTTCTAGTGCAAAGTGCCTAGCTAATGGTTTCTCCAGGATTTTTTACTTGTCTTTAATTTCTCTTAGATGCTCGCCAATACGCACTTTAAGGGGCCTTTTTGTTTTCCCCACGTAGATCTTGGGGCAGGGGCACGTTATCATATACACTACCCTGGTTTTGGAGCAGTTTATAAGGTCTCGTATTTCGAACTGTTCCCAGGGCATCAGAGAAGGTGGCTGTCCTATGTACCAGCGGGCAGATCTGGCATTTGTTACAGGGAAACATCCTTTTGCTGCGTGGATAGTTAGCTAACCAGGTTGGGTCAGGATTTTTGGTGAATTCAGACCGGACTAGCATGTCGCTCAGATTTCTTGCTCGGCGAGCCACCAATAGGGGCGACGTGCCAACTATCTTAAGAAGCCCCGGAGAGTTAGTAAGGACCCCCCAGTGTTTTTCCAGAATGGAACGGACTTCCTTCCACTGTGGTCCAAAGGTGGTAATTATCCTAGTACAGTCACCGCCATCGAGTTTAGGTACCTGGTGGGTAGATGGATGCGTCTGTAATAGGCTTTGCCTCTCTCTTGCCGCAGCTTTTTTACGTGCGTTTCTAATTTGTCTGTGGGAGTATCCACGTTCGCGGAACCTCGCATAGAGTTCCACTGACTCACGTCTGTAGTCACTAGACCTAGTGCAGTTCCTTTTTATTCGCAGGAATTGGCCCACCGGAATGCCATTCATCAGCCATCGTGGATGATGGCTGCTGGCATACAGAAGGGTGTTGGCGGACGTTTCCTTGCGAAAGGTACTGGTGTACAGTTGGCCGTTTTGGAGCGAGATCAGTAAGTCCAAAAAGGACAGGTTGGTACGATCAAAATTGTACGTCAGCCGTATATTACGCTGGTTGACGTTCAATTGTGCCATAAAGTCGTGAAGGTCCTGTGTGGTGCCCGTCCATATCATAAGGACATCGTCGATGTACCGCAGCCAGGTGTGCACGTGGCTGAGGTACATGGGCGAAGGATAGACATCCTCCTCCTCCCACAGACCCAAATGTAGGCAGGCATAGGCCCAGGCAGCGCCCATGGAGGTACCCCTAATCTGTTGGTAGTAGGTCGTCGAAAACTGAAAATAGTTGTTAAGTAGAGCAAAGCGTAGTAATTCGACCAAAAAGTTGTTTTGGGGTTTCGACCCTGGGTACCAGTATTCCAGGAATACCTGTACCGCTTCGATCCCGCATTGATGGGGGATCGAGGTATACAGGGACTCAACGTCAATCCCTACTAGTATGACGTCCTTCAGGTGTGTCAAGTCGCCCAGCTCGGAGATTTTGGCTAGTACATGTCGAGTGTCCTGTACATAGGACTTTAAGTTAGTGACCATATCTTTCAGCAGGGAGTCCAGGTACCTACAAGCTTTCTCCAGTGGGCCTTGGCAGGCCGAGACAATCGGCCGGCCAGGCGGGTTGCTTAAGTTTTTATGAATTTTTGGAATGATGTAGAAGGTAGGCACACTGAACTCCCGTACAAAAAGATGGTCAAATTATGACCACAGCCTGGGGACATAGATGTCATCTGCTGCTGTTCCTGATCTCTTGGACTCCTGGACCGGAATGTGCTCACTATTACATGGAATCCTCAGGCCACCAATTTTGGCTGACAAATAGTTGATGTGTGCCCTGGGGTACAAAGGCATCGCCAATTACAGCATTTTCTCCAGCGTTGCCTTCCTCTTTATTTTGTTATGATCCATAATGAATGGATTTTTTTTAAAGTAATACTTGCCTATGTGTTTAACTTCAAAAAGGACAGTTTGTGAGTAGGCAGGTACATTTCAAAAATATAATGTCAAATTAACACCAACCTCCTTGAGATTAAAAAATACAAGATAATAATGGTGTTGTGGTAACTTGACACACAAAACGAGAAAAAATATTGGGGAGATAACTATATAGAAAAAAAAATAGTAGATCTTGATAAAAAAAAAAAAAAAAATTATAAACATTATTATGGAGATCTGACGAAAAAAATAAATAATATTATTCAGGGATTTTACGAGAAATAATAAAGAAATTATTTTGTGAGAACTCTGTGTGAATATCAGCAGCAAAACAACTTCATTCTTCTAGCATTATAAAGAAGAAGAGAATGCGCTGCATTAAACTATTTTTAAAATTGCAGCGTGACGAATGTGCTATCTCCATTATGAACGCGCTTCCGTCTTGTAATTTATTCTGAGCATGCGTGGCACTTTGTGCGTCGGAATTGTGTACACATGGTCGGAATTTACGCAAACGGATTTTGTTGTCGGAAAATTTGAGAACCAGATCTCAAATTTTGTGCGATTTTCAAAACTCCGATGGAAAATGTCCGATAGAGCCTACACATGGTCGGAATTTCCGGCAAAAAGCTCCCATCGAACATTTTCAGTCGGAAAATCCAACTGCGTGTACGCGGCATAAGACTTTGCTCAGAAGAAGAAAAAAAGCAAATACTTGTACAACTGCCTCTTGGGTGCATTTGAATCCAAAGGCATGGAAACCTAGTGCTAAATGTTAACAGAAACCCCTCTTGTTTGAGAATCTGCTTATCTCTATGGCTTTTCCTTTAATAGAATTGGTGTATTTCATTAAAGGGTTAGTTCAGCTTTATAAAAAAAAAAATTACTTTGTGCAGTCCACAAACACTGTTCCATATTTCTAAACTAATCCAATTTTGAAAATATGCATTTACACTCTTCTCGTACCTGTAGACCACTGTGCACCGAGTAAAGCCTACCCCAAAGCCTCTGATTTTCACAGCTCCGTCCTGTCCTCTTCTCTAAGGCAGTCCAGCTGTTAGGATGAGTGCTCCCTACCAGTATAGGAGCGAATGCCATCCTTTAGAGCCCTGCATATGCATATTGTGTGAGTTCTAGACAGCATTCCCTCTTGTACTGCTAGGGGGTACCTATAGGTACCTACAGGTATGGGAAGAGCACACATGTTTATTTTTTAATTATTATTCATACCCCCTTAAAATTTTCCACATTTTGTCATCTTACAACCAACAAAGTCTTTTATCAATACAAAGTGGCACATAGTTGTGAAGTGGAAGGAAAATGATAAATGGTTTTCAAAATGTATTACAAATAAATATCTGAAAAGTGTGGGTGCATTTGTATTCAGCCCTCTTTACTCTGATACCCCTAATTAAAATCTGGTGGAACCATTTGCCTTCAGAAGTCACCTAATTAGTAAATAGAGTCCACCTGTGTGTAATTTAATCTTAGTATAAATACAGCTGTTGTGTGAAGCCCTCAGAGGTTTGTTAGAGAACCTTAGTGAAAAAACAGCATCACAAAAGCCAAGGAATGCACCAGATAGGTCAGTGATAAAGTTGTGGAGAAGTTTAAAGCAGGGTTAAGTTATGAAAAAAATCCCAAACTTTGAACATCTCACGGAGCATTGGTTAATCCATCATCCAAAAATGGAAAGAGTATGGCACAATTACAAACTTACCAAGACATGGCCGTCCACCTAAACTGACAGGCCGGGCAAGGAGAGCATTAATCAGAGAAGCAGCCAAGAGGCCGATGGTAACTCTGGAGGAGCTGCAGAGATCCACAGCTCAGTTGGGAGAATCTGTCAACAAGACAACTATTAGTCGTGCACTCCACAAATCTGGCCTTTATGGAGTGACAAGAAGAAAGCCATTGTCAAAAGAAAGCCAAAAGAAGTCACGTTTGCAGTTTGCAAGAAGCCATGTGGAGGACACAGCAAACATGTGGAAGAAGTTGCTCTGGTCAGATGAGACCAAAATGTAACTTTTTGGCCTAAAAGCAAAACGCTATGTGTGGCGGAAAACTAACACTGCTCATCACCCTGAACACACCCTCCCTACAGTGAAACAGTGGTGGCAGCATCATGTTGTGGGGATGCTTTATTTCAGCAGGGACAGGAAAGCTGGTCAGAGTTGATGGGAAGATGGATGGAGCCAAATACAGGGCAATCTTAGAAGAAAACCTGTTTGAGTCTGCAAAAAACTTGAGATTGGGGCAGAGGTTCACCTTCCAGCAGGACAACAACCCTAAACATACAGCCAGAGCTACAATGGAAGGGTTTAGATCAAAGCATATTCATGTGTTAGAATGGCCCAGTCAAAGTCCAGACCTAAATCCAATTGAGAATCTGTGGCAAAACTTAAAAATTGCTGTTCACAGGCACTCTCCATCCAATCTGACAGAGCTTCAGCTATTTTGCAAAGAAGAATGGGCAAAAATTGAAATCTCTAGATGTGCAAAGCTGGTAGAGACATACCCAAAAAGACTTGCAGCTGTAATTGCAGCAAAAGGTGGTTCTACAAAGCATTGACTCAGGGGGGCTGAATACAAATGCACGCCACACTTTTCACATATTTATTTGTAAAAAATTTTGAAAACCATTTATCATTTTCCTTCCACGTCACAATTATGTGACACTTTGGGGGTTATTTACAAAAGGCAAATCCACTTTGCACTACAAGTGCACTGCAAGTGCACTTGGAAGTGCTGTGACTGTAGATCCGAGGGGAACATGCAAGGAAAATAAAAAACAGCATTTTAGCTTGCACATGATTGGATGATAATATCAGCACAGCTTCCCCTCATTTCAGATCTTCCCCTCAGATTTACAGCGACTGCACTGCAGTGCACTTGTAGTGCAAAGTGAATTTGCCTTTCGTAAATAATCCCCTTTGTGTTGGTCTATCACATAAAATACATTTAGGTTTTTGATTATAACATGACAAAATGCGTAAAATTTCAAGGGGCATAAATACTTTCTCAAGGCACTGTATACATACTTAACATTCATAAATATCTAACCAAAAAGAAAATATTAAGCCAAAAGGAAAAAAATGACTATATATTTGCGAGAGGAAGGAAGGTTAAAACAAAAGAGGAATGGTGGACTGGATTTATGGAGGGATTATCAGAAGAAAGGACTATGGACGGTGCACCTTTACGCATTGGGGGTGTTAACAGGTGTGTATGTATATGTATATATATATATATATATATATATATATATATATATACTCAGCGGCCACTTTATTAGTTACACCTTGCTAGTACCGGGTTGGACCCCCTTTTGCCTTCAGAACTGCCTTAATTCTTCATTGCATAGATTCAACAAGGTATTGGAAACATTCCTCAGAGATTTTAGCCCATAGTGACATGATAGCATCACACAGTTGCTGCAGATTTGTCGGCTGCACATGCTTGATGCAAATCTCCCGTTCCACCACATACCAAAGCTGCTCTAGTTGATTGAGATATGGTGACTGTGGAGGCCATTGTAGTACAGGGAACTCATTGTCATGTTCAAATTTCCAGTTTGAAATGCTGGCTACTCAAACCAGATTGAGTAGCCAGCAGAAGATGGGTACACTGTAGTCATAAAGGGATGGACATGGTCAGCAACAATACTCAGGTAGGCCGTGGCATTTAAATTATGCTCAATTGGTACTAAGGGGCACAAAGCGTGCCAAGAAAATATCCCCCACACCATTACACCACCACCAGCCTGAACCTTTGATACAAGCCAGGATGGATCCATGCTTTCATGTTGTTTACACCAAATTCTGACCCTACTATCTGAATGTTGCAGCTGAAATCAAGAGTCAACACACCAGGCAATGTTTTTCAATCTTCTATTGTCCAATTTTGGTGAGCCTGTGCAAATTGTAGCCTCAGTTTCCTTTTCTTAGCTGACAGGAGTGGCACCCAGTGCGGTCTTCTGCTGCTGTAGCCCATCTACTTCAAGGTTTGATGTGTTGTGCATGCAGAGATGGTATTCTGCATACCTTGGTTGTAACGAGTGGTTATTTGAGTTACTGTTGCCTTTCTATCATTTCAAACCAGTCTGCCCATTCTCCTCTGAGCTCTGACATCAACCAGGCATTTTCATCCACACAACTGACGCTCACTGGATATTTTCTATTTTCCGGACCATTCTCTGTAAACCCTAGAAATGGTTGTGCGTGAAAATCCCAGTAGATCAGCAGTTTTTGAAATACTAAGACCAGCCCATCTGGTACCAACAACCATGCCACGTTCAAAGTCACTTAAATCCCCTTTCTCCTCCATTCTAAAGCTCAAACTTCAGCAAGTCATCTTCACCACTTAAAGATGCCTAAATGCAGTTGCTGGTATGTGATTGGAGGATTAGCAATTTGTGTTACCAAGCAATTGAACAGGGGTTCCCTAATAAAAGTGGCCAGTGAGTCTATATACTTCTATATATATATATATATATATATATACACATTTCTATTTTCCCCTAACTTCTTGATCTATGATTAGGGGGTTAAATGCTTCAGTAAGAGGAGTGGGGTAAAGTTTTAGAGTCTGTGCTAGAACTAGAACAATAAAGTTTGTTTTAGCCCAGAGCAGTGTAGTTTGAGGCTACATACTCTATGTGTTTGGGAGGTGTCCATTGGGAATGACAGATCCAGGAGATGCCTGCACCTGCAGCTGGATGAATGTGGTGACAGATCTGGAGTGGTGACTACAATTCAAGTGAGTACATACAGAGAACTTACATCAGTGGTTCTCAACCTTTCTAGTGCCGTGGCCCCTTGATAAAATTTCCCAAGTTGTGGGGACCCCTAACAGTAAAATTATTTTCGTTGTTCATTTTATTGCTGTAATTTTGCGACTGTTATAAATTGAAATATAAATATCTGATATGCAGGATGTATTTTAATTATTACAAATTTAACATCTTAAAGCGTAGTGATTAATCACAAAAACAATCTGTAATATATAGTGCAAAATATTTATTTAAAATTAACATATAAGTTACAAATGAATAAAATGCCCCACCAAGAGACAGGGTAAGTGCTGGGCAGACGGTGGGCGGGGATCACAGTGGGAGCAATTGATATGGCACAGTGGGAGCATTTGTTATTGCACAGTGGCTGCATTTGATGGGCACAGTGGCGGCAATTGATGGGCACAGTGGTGGTGTTTGGCACAGTGGCTGCATTTGATGGCACAGTGGTGGTGTTTGATGGCACACTGGCTGCGTTTGATGGCACAGTGGCTGCATTTGATGGCACAATGACAGCGTTTGATTGCACAGTGGCTGCGTTTGATTGCACAGTGGCTGCGTTTGATTGCACAGTGGCTGCGTTTGATTGCACAGTGGCTGCGTTTGATTGCACAGTGGCAGCGTTTGATGGCACAGTGGCTGTGTTTGATGGCACAGTGGCGGCAATTGATGTACAAAAATGCTTTTATTAATTAGTGTCTCTGACTTACCAAAGTCACTCAGGTGTCCTGTCAGAATCAGCAACCCGTCTAATGTGTTAACCGGAAGTGACGTTTTGTTCCCGCCATCTTGGTACACTCGTCCACAGGAAAGCTAGTTAGAAGTCGGCAAGTGGACAGCTTTTTACACCCACCAAGGTCTTGCGTTTTACACGTATTTTTACCAGTAAACTGAGCCTATATACTATATAAGCCTTATATAGTATATAAGCTCAGTTTACTGGTAAAAATACGTGTAAAATGCAAGACTTTGGTGGGTGTAAAAAGATGTCCGCTTGCCGACTTCTAACTGTAGCCTTACTACGGATGAGAGTACCAAGATGGCGGTGATGGAATGTCACTTCCGGGCGGTCTCTTCTCTCCCGGAAGTGACGTCTCGCTGGCCGAGACAGACAGACTCCGGCGTACACACAGTAACTTTGGGTCTGTCTCGGCCAGCTTTCCAGGTTGGACCAGCATCAAAGCCCTCTGCACTCCATTGTCACCAATGATGTATCCAGTAAGACAGCCTAGAGAGCAAAGATGTTTTACTGTGACCTATACACACTAATTAGAAATCACTTTTCACTGATCTGAATCCATTGGAATTAATTGCTGTGAATTATTGCACTTTGCATGTGTCACTTCTTGTTCTTTTGATTTAACATGACCGTCCCGACTAGAGAACCTAGTCCCTGATGTGTGGGTGTAATGGAATTGTTTGTTACTATTAGATTTCCACATCCTCAACCTATTCCTTTTCACTCCCCTTTTTTTTGGCAGTACCATCACTAAACTGATTTGATTGCACAACAAAAATTTTTGTTCTACCAGCGTATCAGTGAACAAGATGAAACCATGTAAGGCAGTGGTTCTCAACCTGGGGGGGTCATGACCCCCTGGCCAATCGGCAATCGACCCCTCAGGGGGTCGTGACCCCCAGGTTGAGAACCGCTGTCTTACATGGTTTCATCTTGTTCACTGATACGCTGGTAGAACAAAAATTTTTGTTGTGCAATCAAATCAGTTTAGTGATGGTACTGCCAAAAAAAAGGGGAGTGAAGTGGAATAGGTTGAGGATATCTAATAGTAACAAACAATTCCATTACACCCACACATCAGGGACTAGGTTCTCTAGTCGGGACGGTCATGTTAAGTCAACAGAACAAGAAGTGACACATGCAAAGTGCAATAATTCACAGCAATTAATTCCAATGGATTCAGATCAGTGAAAAGTGATTTCTAATTAGTGTGTATAGGTCACAGTAAAACATCTTTGCTCTCTAGGCTGTCTTACTGGATACATCATTGGTGACAATGGAGTGCAGAGGGCTTTAATGTACATGGCAGGGATTTTTAGGTTTGATTTGGGCTCAAAATAATTTTTATCTTCTAGAAAATATATGACAGTTATAGCAAAAAGTTCACACGTTCATTTTGTCTAAATGTTAAATCTTCTAAATGCTTTTAAATAGCTTTAAGCTGTGATACAGCATACACAAACTTTCTATAGCAATGTGGTCAATGAAGTGTTTCAGTAGTTTTGACATTTTTTTGGGCAGTTTGACTCACAACTTTGTGATGCAGATCTAAGCTGTACAGGAAATGGTATCATAAAGGGAGGGAGGAACACATAATAAATGTAAATTAATACAAAAGAAATGATTTCTGTAAACGAGTGATGGCCACTATGAAGACGTTCTATTTATGAATCTAGCTGTTCTGCACGCAATGATAATATCCTTTCAGCAATCTGTCCAACCCTTTTCACTAACTATGTTACGTGATTGTTATCATGAAAATTAAATGCAGGCTCTGCTTCTGGATGCTGTATGGAATTTTCTTTATATCTAAAGGTCAAATGAACTGCACTGTTTAGTTCTCAAGGGACTACAGAGCAAAAAAAGGACATTACTGAATGTTACTTGTGCTGCTGTGAGGTTTATGACTCTTTTTAGGGTCGTGGTTTCCAGTTAGCTGTGCTATGGCTATTTCTTTTCAAACAAAGTATTTGTAAAGAAATAAACCTTATAACATTGTAAATGTGTTCTGACTTTGCCTCAAGCACTGGCCCAGCACAACCCTGTCATTCAGCACACTTCAGTTAGGAAGCCAGAGGAGAAGAGGCGTTTCAGAGACCATGGGGGAGATTTACTAAAACTGGAGCACACAGAATCTGGTGCAGCTGTGCATGGTAACAAATCAGTTTCTAACTTCAGCTTGTTCAATTAAGTTTTGACAATAAAACCTGTAAGCTGATTGGTCTCTATGCAGAGCTGCACCAGATTCTGCATCTTGAAGACTCTGAAACCACATGGAAAAAGGCGTTATGGTCAGATGAGACTAAAATTTCGTTATTTGGCCTCAACACCAAACTATATGTCTGGCAGAAATCCAATACAACTCACCATCCAAATAACACCATTCCTACAGTAAAGCATGGAGGTGGTAATATCCTATTATGGGGTGTTTCTTTGCAGCAGGGACTGGAGCACTTGTCGGGATAGCAGGAAAAATGGATGGGGCAAAATGCCATTAAATTCTTGAGGAACATCTGCTGCCCTCTGCCAGAAAGTTGTCAATGGGAAGAAGGTTTACCTTCCAACATGACAATGACCTAAAGCACACGGCAAAAATGACCACACAGCGGTTGAAGGAGAAAAAGCTGCATGTCCTTGCATGGTTTAGTCAGAGCCCAGACTTAAACCTCATTGAACCTCATTAAATATATGTGGAATGACTTGAAGACTGCAGTCCACAAAGGGTCACCATCAAATGTAACTGAACTTGAGCAGTTCTGCAAAGAAGAGTGGGCAAATATTGCAAAGTCTACATGTGCAAAGTTAGTAGAGACAAATCCCAACAGACTAAAGGCTGTAATTAAAGCAAAAGGTGGTCCAACAAAATACTGACACAAGGGGTAAACCTTGTTGGGTGATATGGTTATACAAGAAAGCAAATCCTTATTGTGTAGTATTCCAATTAAAATGTATTAGATAAAAAACTTAGTAACTCACATTTATCCACTTCAATACAGGGAACATTCACCCCCTCCCTGCACAGCCCAATTTTCAGCTTTCAGTGCTCTCACACTTTAAATGAAAATTACCCATCTGACAATGATTATTCATGCAACACTGACAATTAGTCATGCAACATTGTACCATAACACATTTTTTTTATAATTTTTATCACACAAATAGAGCTTTCTTATGGTGGTATTTAATCACCACTGGGTTATTTTTTTGAGATATAAGTGAAAAAAGAGCAACAATTTTGGAAAAAAAACACTTTTTTTAGTTTCTATTATAAAATTTTGCAAATAAGTAATTTTTGTTCAAAATAAATGTATACTGCTCCATATTTTTGGTAAAAGTAACCCAGATTAGTGGATAGAATTTAGTCTGTGTGAAAGTTATAGAATCTACAAGCTATGGTGCCAATCATTAAAAATTGATCACACCTGATGTACTGATGGCCTATCTCATTTCTTGAGGCCCTGAAATGTCAGGACAGTACAAATACCCCCCCAAATGACTTTTTGGAAAGCAGACAGTCCAAGGTATTTAGTAAGAGGCATGGTGAGTTTTTTTTTCCACAAAATTGTCATAATAAGTTATTTCTCACACACAGCATATGCATACTTCCAATTACATCCCAAAATGTATTCTGATACTCCTGAGTACGGCGATACCACATGTGTGAAACTTTTACACAGCCTGGCCACATAGAGAGGCCCAACATGCAGGGAGCACCATCAGGTGATCTCGGGGCATAAATTACACATATAATTAATCACACTTTTGAAGGTCCTGGAGCACCAGGACAATGAAGTTACCCACAAAACGACCTCATTTTGGAAAGTAAACACCCCAACGTATATTCTATGAGGCATACTGAGTCTTTTGAACATGTGATTTTTTTTCACAAGTTTTGGAAAATGTGGAAAGAAAATAAAAGCGTATTTTTTTTTACACAAAGTTTTCAATTTATAAGATACTTCTAACACATGCCATGTAAATAGCAAAAATTACACCCCAAAATACATTCTGCTACTCTTCCTGAGTATGGCAATACCACGTGTGAGACTTTTACACAGCCTGGTCACATACAGAGGCCCAACATCCAAGTAGCACCTTCAGGCATTCTAGGAGCATAAATTACTGTACATATATAATTTTCTGGCTACCTATCACACTTTTTAAGGCCCTGGAGCACCAGGACAATGGAAACGCCCACAAAATGACCCAATTTTGGAAAGCAAACACCCCAACGTATATTCTATGAGGCATGGACCGCAGATAGGTACTCAGGTACTCTGATGGGTTGCAGATAGGTACTTAGATACTCTGATGGGCTGCAGATAGGTACTCGGGTACTCTAATGGGCTAGAGACAAGTACTCAGGAACTCTGATGGGCTGCAGATAGGTACTCAGGTACTCAAATGGGCTGGAGACAGGTACTCTGATGGGCTGCAGATAGGTAAACTGGGCTGGAGACAGGTACTTGGGTACTCTGATGGGCTGCAGATAAGTACTTGGGTACTCTGGGCTGGAGACAGGTACTTAGATACTCTAATGGGCTGGAGACAGGTACCTCAGGTACTCTTTTGGGCTGGAGACAGGTACTCCAATGGGCTGGAGACAGGTATTCGGCTACTCTGATGGGCTGCAGATAGGTACTCTGGGCTGGAGATGGGTACTCGGGTACTCTGGGCTGGAGAAAGGTACATGGGTACTCTGATCGGCTGAAGATCGGTACTCAGGTACTCTGGGTTGGGGCAGGTACTCGGGTACTCTGATGGGCTGCAGATAGGTACCCAGGTACTCTAGGCTGAAGACAGGTACTTGGGTACTCTGATAGGCTGCATATAGGTATACTCAGGGCTAGACACAGGTACTTGGGTACTCTAATGGGCTGCAGATAGGTACTCGGGTACTCTAATGGGCTGCAGATAGGTACTCGGGTACTCTAATGGGCTGCAGATAGGTACTTGGGTACTCTGGGGTGGAGACAGGTACTCTGATGGTCTGCAGGCAGGTACTCAGCTACTCTGGGCTGGAGATATGTACTTCTGTACTCTGATGGGCTGGTGACAGGGACTCAGGTACACTGATGGGCTGCAGATGGGTATTTGGGTACCCTGATGGGCTGGGGATAGGTACTGGGTACTCTGATGGGCTACAGATAGGTACTCGGGTACTCTGATGGGCTTGAGATAGGTACTCAGGTACTCTGATGGGCTGCAGATGGGTACTCAGGGCTAGAGATAGGTACTGGGGTAATCTGATGGTCTGTAAATAGGTTCTTGGGTACTCCGATGGGCTGGATACAGGTACTCAGGTACTCTGATGGGGTGCAGATAGGTACTTAGGTACTTTGATGAGCTGGAGATAAATACTCGGTTACTCTGGGCTGGAGACAGGTACTCAGGTACTCTGGTGGGCTGTAAATAGGTACTCGGGTACTCTGACGGGCTGCAGATGGGTACTCTGATGGGCTAGTACTGGGTACTCTGATGGGCTGCAGATAGGTACTCGGGTACTCTGATGGGCTGCAGATAGGTACTCGGGTACTCTGATGGGCTGGAGAAAGGTACTTGGATACTCTGGGCTGGAAACAGTTACTCGGGTACTCTGATGGGCTGGAAATAGGTACTCAGGTACTCTGGGCTGGAGACAGGTACAGGTAGGGGTATTATTTTATTTTTGGATTGTGATAAGACATAAGACTATGATTTTTATTTGCGTTATTTTGCACATCTTGATGAGAAGTTTGTTGCAGCACTGGCACTTTGAGTACAAACTCAGTAGATAAAATTTTATTATTATTCATATTATTCAATATCTACCTTGCGAGATCAGACACATGTCATATTTACTGTTTGCAATTCTTTATATAGTTTCAATATTCTTTTAGTTTTTGAAGCATAGCTCCACTTCATATTTGTAAACAATTGTATTTTAAATGTGGGGACACAATATTTGAGTTTTGAGCAGCTGCTTCCCATCTCTTTTAATAAGTGGTAGCTCATAGAATTCTATATCTACTGGATAAAACAAAAACTGTATCTGTCTTCATTTCAGGCTGCAAAGTAACAAAAAGTGATTATTTTATACAGGAGTGATTTTTTTCTATACCCACTGTATACCATGGTCTGTGGGCTCTACTGTACAACTTTCCTACAGACTAAATAATATACACTGATTTGGGTTATTTTCACCAAAAAATGTAGCGGAATACATTTTGCCCTAAATTTATGAAAAAGGTTTATTTTTTTTGCAAAATTTTATAACAGAAACGTGTTTTTTTTTTTCAAAATTTTCGGCCTTTTTTCATTTTTTTAACAAAAATATAAGAAACCTAGTGGTGATTAAATACCACCAGCACCAAAAGAAAGCTCTATTTGTGTGAAAAAATATAAAAATTTCATATGAGTACAGTGTAGCATGACTGCCCAATTGTCAATCAAAGTGTGAAAGCGCTGAAAGCTGAAAATTGGCCTAGGCAGGAAAGGGGTAAAAGTGCTCAGCATTGAAGTAGTTAACATAGAGTTCCAACACTGTGTGGGTGGTAAACTGTAGTTAGTAACCACAATCTAAATGTAACGATGATAACAAGTGATGTGTTTCATATGTGTGGGCTTAAACAATTTGTTTTTCTGCAGAAAATATAGATATTGTGTGTTCAAACTATGAAAGAAACACACCTGGACCAATGATTATATTTAGGGACAGTTTTATCAGTATAATACTTTAGCTTTATGCAGAATATGTTGTGTAGAATTCAGTAAGTAGTAAAACAAAACTAATTACTGTAAATATAATATATATATATATATAATATATTAATTATATATAGTATTTACATGTACCCTTGTTTGCTTTGAGAGGAGAGAATCAAAGTACTGTGTATAGCTGGAGTCTATTATAAGGAGGTCCATAGAAAAACAGGCACTGATGTGAATACTATCTTGAGTACTTCTGGCAGCACACAATGGGGTAGATTCACTAAAACTGGAGAGTGCAAAATCTGGTGCAGCCTGCACAGAAACCAATCAGCTTCCATTTGTTTTGTTTTTTTGTCAAAGCTTAACTGAACAAGCTAAAGTTAGAAGCTGATTGGTTTCTATGCATAGCTGCACCAGACTGCTCTCTCCAGTTTTAGTAAATCAACCCCAGTAATCTGCACTTACACAGTAGTATTGCTATCTGAGGATACAGTCACACCTTTCCATTGTGGTGTGTTAGAACAACACATCAGCGTTAGGTCACAACTTAGTGTACATCGCGTTTAGGACAGTCCATTAATTTGAATAAGCTACCAATGAACCAAAAAAAAGCACCATTTTAAGCAATCCAACGCAAGGTCATGTGTTACCGTGCATTTCTTTAATGTGTTAGGGTGCTATTAAAAATGAATAGCATCACATGGCAAAATTGGGGGACACAAACCACATGGATCAACTACACCCGCTGGTAAGCTAGCAGAGGTTTCAGCTACAATCCCTACATCTTGGCCGTGGCCCTCTACGACTAAGCCCAACCAAGGAGAAACACGTCAGAGGGCCATGGCTAAGATGCAGGGTCTGTAGCTGAAGCCTCTGCTAGCTTACCACCAGGTGTGGTTGATCTATGTAGTATGATTCCCCTCAATTTTGCTATTGTGATTGTTTCATGCTCCCAGAGGGGCTAATGCCCACCGTGGAAAAAGAACAGATGGAAGGACTAAAGGGAGGCATTTGAGTGGTGCTAGTTTTACATGTGGTCACTAATGTGTGTATGGTGTGTTACCACAACACATTGGTTTGAATGAACCATTAAGGCTATAACAGATTTGCATTAAAACAGCCCACGGCTTCAAATAAGCATGTAGGGAAAAGTAACAGGTTTGCTTTAATGCCAGCCCCGACCCAGCATATACTAACCTTCCCTTTGGTTGTATGTTGCAAAAACTTCCAGGTATAGGGGAACAAGTGATTCACTTATTTGAATCCAATGTGAGAGCGCGGGTGCTTGGGGACTGTATGAAATTGAGAATGTGCAGTAGAAACTACAATCCTGACATCACAGAGCAAATGTGAACTGCAGGTGTGATCAAAGCAACATCTTGCCAAAGCAGCCAGGCAACTGGAATTGAAAGGAAAAGCAAAGGCTTATCAGCTCTGAGAGCCACAAAGAACGACAGGGGAATAAATGCAGAGGAAGAAGACATTGGTGGATAGTGGATGGTGTCCATGTCTTGTGTTAGAAATGTGACATTAATTCGAGCAGCAGATTTAACTGGCAAGCAATGAGGAAAATATACTTTTGGCACAAGAACTATATAGTCAAAGTTGGCTGATGGACTAAGAAGAAGGTCCCCATCAGTAATATACAGTTGATTGTTTGGTGCATCAACCACCATCTTGGCTGGACTGACCTGCTGGTCAATGCTAACTGCATAGTGTCCTTTCATTGACCAACAATGTAAAAGGTCTCTTTAAAAGATAAATGCATTACTAGATTTTTCTGAAGGAAAATCGGTGGCGCCAGACATTTTTTCTCTCATAACAGGTCTGGGTGCTTCCACAACATTTATTTTGCAGAGCATGTTGGACACTCTAATAAAATGGCCCAGCACTGCCCTTACTATCTAATTAAAAACGTATAGGATCTGTACTAGCTATAAAGGAAGTGACTAACTTCTAAATAGTACAGTTGTGTGTGTTTGAAATAAACCAGTCTATTCATGGCATAGGAAATTTGCTCCAGAGCTTAGTAAATGAGGGGAAGCTCTGCTGATTTTTATTGTCCAATCAGATGCAGGTGAAAATGCTATTTTTTTTTTGTTTTTCTTGCATATGATTGGGTATTCTTTGCAAAGTGAAGCTACACCTTATTTACTAAAGCCGGCCAAAGATAGATCAAATCTCGTCCGGTTCAACAAGGACCAACCGAGACTCAACCCATCTATGGGCAGCCTGATTGAGCCCAAGTCGATGCATTGATTGATTTGGGTACAACCAGCATGTTGTATTATTAGCATGCGATTATTGCCAGTGGCTATAGCCGCTAGTAGTAATCACTGTGTTCTTCCAGCAGGGATGGCTCCCCTGCTGGGTGAACACAATAGCTCAGTGGGAGGGATTCCTCCATCAACGCTGACTGTGTTGATAGGGGAATTGAGCGAAAATTGCATACTCTATTGTCCGTTTAAACTCCGGAGCAAATTCCCTTGCAAAGTGCACATTTTTTTTGCCCTAGTAAATCAACCCCATGGAATTTAATCATCCATCATAGAATCTAAAATGTCAGCTTCTATCAAGCTACCTATAGATGGTATATATGAAATATTTGTATGCAACATTTTATATTTACCATGCTGAAACAGTAAAAAAATTTAACTTTTAAGGGCAGGAGGGAGAAAAATACAAAATGGGTATGGCTAATTCCATCTTTTCACTGACGAAGAAAACATCACAGGAGCATCACGATTTATAATGTTTTCCATTTCAGTAAAAATATACATAATTCAGCAGAACCATCAAAGCAAGTAATTCTGTTAATTCTGTGACAAGAGAGTTTAGTTAGTACGGCTGGCTGATGAGATGGGGAAATCAAGTTACACTTCAGCAATGACTAACATAGGAGGAATTCACACTTCCTGCACTCTTCTCAGTATGACGGAGGGAGTGCCTGACCTAGACTGGCAGATATCAACATTAACATCATGACCATGGAGATATCTGCCCATCCTGGCCAACTCAATTCAGGCACCCACTGAGAGGGCAGTGATGTAATTACTGTGCTGCTCACTAGTATTTGTATAGAGAAAGCTGCATCTGAGGACGTACAGTGCAATGATCTCCTTGCTTTTGCATTTATTTGGTGGATTTGTGCTTCTTCCACTTCACCTGCTGCTGATCACCAGTCATTCTGGAGAGGGGCAAGGGGGCAGCTCAGTAGTGTATATAATACAAAAATGGCTGGAGAAAATGACAAATCCACTGGAAAGTAAAAGAGTAAACTCAGACTCATTGAACTACTGTTTGCATAGAAATTTACTTTAATTACTATATATATATATATATATATATATATATATATATATAATATATATATATATATAGACATTGAAAGGAAGAAAAAATGTATTGTAGCAGGGCTGCCATCTTTTATTGTTTATTTCACCACTGGGGTGGGATTTCCCCTTGCTTCATATTCAGGTCACAAGTGTTAGACAAAACTGGAAATGATGGAAAATATCATAAACAGCAAAGCAAAACTGATAGAGTTCAAACTCTTTCATGTTTCACTCAAGGTTAAAAAAAAAACGTTTGAGATTTAAGGGGAAATAACAATGTTTAAGGTCAACTGCATTTTAAACACATATATAATCTTTGTTTTGCAAATAAACTTTTAACATCTGACAAAGGACTCATACTGCAATGTGGGATAGCTAAAGAAATAACAAAGCAGAATCACCCTGCCTTCAAACAAACTTTATCTAACTAACAATCTTGAACTGAACAGCTCCAAGCTCTAAGAGATGAATCACCAAGCTGACTCATGATCAGCAGATATACAGTAGGCGATTGTGTGCAAAACTCAACCCCTTTTTTATATATCATTTGAGCTGTTGGGAAAGCTCATCAACCAGTAGGAAGACTCATGAGAGGGTAAAACCAAACATAACATTTGCTAAAAAAAAAAAAAGATCAAAATTTGCATGTAACTTCAGCTGCGTATATCTCATTACTGATGCTTTTCTGTTTTTTACTGAAGGTAAAGTCTCTTATGTACTTTTTTCAGTGACTGCTGCTGGAACTGCCCAGTTTTTTCTGCAAAATTTAAAAAGGGGCCAATTCATAATTATTTTGGGGATGATAAACTAATTTACTGAGTTTTACATAAACACATACAGCAAATGTGTTTTGCACCAACAATTCGTGTGGCAAAACTTCTGCCCCAAAAAATCAGACACCAAAACCAACTGAGACAATTTTAAAAGGTGAAAATAAAAGTAACACAAGAAAATCCTACATTTAAATCTTGGTGATTTTTGGTTTTAAACATTAAAACATAATTGCAAAGAAGGAAAGTATTTTTTTATAACAAATAAAATCTAGCATTACTGGGTTAAGTTTAACCCTTTTTTAAGCCATCTTGAACTGTCTAATGGATTCTTTCACTGGTTTTGCAAAGGTAATCAAAAACATTTTAAGTAAAATGCAAATTAAAAAAACAATAAAGTACAAAGTTGAGCATAGAAACTAAAAAAACTGATATTTTAAAAATACGATGAATAAAAAAAGTGCACAAAACTTCACATTTTAAAAAAGAAAATCCTAATTAACATTAGGACTTCTATTGTATCTACCCAATACATTACTTGATCGGTTCTTACTTTTGCACTAAAAACTGGAACAATCAAGGTCCTTATGTAGAATATAAGCAGCAAGCAGTATTAGTTTAAGATCAGGAATTGCACAAAATAAAGTAATCTTCAAGATAGATATTTTAAAATATGGTACATATTTTTTTTTTACCCAAAGATTTATTATAGTGTAGTGACTAAAAACACATCAAATTAGAAACTTGTTGATAATTAAAAACGGTTAAATTATCAGTCAGGTTGATTAACTAAAGGCAAATAGCCTGTTCGCTTTGCAAGGGAAATTTAACTTTGCCAAGGACTTTTCCCTTTTAGTGAATGAGGTGAAGCTCTGATTGCTTACATCATCCAATCATGTACCAGCAAAAATACAGTTTTTTTTTTTTTCTCTATGCATGTGATTGGGTATTTTTTGCAAAGTGATTTTTCACCACATTCACTAAGGTAAGGAAAAAATGACCTTGCAAAGTGAAAATGACCTTGCAAAGTGAAAATTCCCATGCAAAGTGATTAGCCAGTGAATACATATATAAATTCCTATTTAGACTTTATAATATGTGTGAGGATGTGCTCTCCAGAATGATCATCATTGGCAGCCAACACCTTGATTATTTGTTGAAAAGAATGAATACATGCAAAAATACAAGCATCTTCACACTTATTAAAAAAGCTTGCTCTGGTTAAATCAAAAGAACAGACATCTGCAATCCAAATCTAGTCATTTTAATTTTATTTAAGTACCAATTCATTCTTTAATTTTTTTTTTTTCTGTACATGGATTTTTTACAAAAAGAAAAAAAAATGTATGTTGACTATAAAAAAAAAAATTAGAAAAGGGAATGAATAAAAAAAGTCTGCATTTAATGTTGCATTTTTGTTTCACATGTTTTATCCCACAAGTTTGCTAACCCATGCACTACCTGATCATTTGTAGAGGTGCGCAGGCAGCATTTTTGGTTGGAAGTGGCAGAATATTTGTGTATCCCTAAATTTAAACTTCCAAAATTGTGTGGATGTACACAGCTGTTCTTAGTGGATGAACTTGCAAAAAGCTGTCAGAATTGCAAGCATGCTTACTTAATTAAATTACAATTTAAGGAAAGTGCCTACTTATTTGAAATACATATTTTCATTATTAATATTATTATTATTAGATTTATTATAAATAATAAATACGTGGATGGATGTTTTTCTGTTTATTCTAAGAAAAATGTTTTATTCCCATGAGGGTTCTGACTGAATATAAATGTGTACATTTCCTATGATTGGAATTGTATTTGCTGTTATTTATTACTATAAATCTTTTGAAACAGAACATGAATGTGTACATACATTTCTACCCTGAAGGTTTCATATGAAAAGTGAATAATTAATTCACTCTACACTTTCTGCAGGTATTGTTCCAAGAAATGCCGTATGCGACATGAGACAGGAGAAACAATTGTGAATGTACCTACCACTCCTTGTTGATTATAATTTCTTTACTTAATGCCATCCTTCATCTTGTTTCCAAGCTCATATTGTGTATATAAAGTTCCCCCCTGAAGAGGGTCATACATGGTCAGAAATTAGGATCAGATTAATAAGACTTTATTTGAGACTTTCTTTGGTCAGCAAACAAAAAAAACAGTAACAATAAATGTTTGATTATTCCAAATATTCAAAGAAGAAATTTTTATTTTAATATTTTGCATGGATTTTTTACATGTTTCATCTCATGTTTTGTATCATTTATTCCCTGTACATATTTTGTATATGTTAAAATGAACATTCTTAGTTGATTAAAACACAATCTATTTTCAGCCATTGTTTCATTTTCATTTTCCTCTCCTGTGTCATTTCTTTAGGTCTGTATTAGCAAGGTTGTTTAGTGTGTCAGTGTTTGCAAATAAAACTGGATAGAACTATTAAAAGGAAAGAACACAATATCACTTTCTGCTGCATCGAATACGCCATCTCTGATGGTATACATCATGGCCAACCACAAAACGAAAAAAAGAAAGAAAAAAACATATTCACATAGTACATAAATACATTTTTTATATGGAGACTTCCTAAGTAAGTTTAAAAAATAATAAGTTGTGAAGGAAGAACACTGTGGGGTTGATTTACTAAAACTGGAGAATCTGGTGCAGCTCTGTATGGCAGCCAATCAGCTTCTAATTTCAGCTTGTTCACATAAGCTTTAACAAATAAACTGATTGGTTTCTATGAATAGCTGCACCAGAATTTGCACTCTCCAGCTTTAGTAAATAACCCCAGTGTGTCCTATATAAGTACAAGTGGTCGCTTTGCAAAAGCAGTCATTTTCTTCACTGCTTTGCATCTGTTGTGAATGTCTAATCCCATTCATGAGATAAAGAAACAAACAAAATTAAACCTAATTAAACACTTTACGTGACAATGTAAAAACAAAAATCACTAAGTAACAAAGCTGTTTAGGACACTGAACAGTCACAATCCAAAAATATATACTGATATTTGAGGCACATTTTATTTATTTTTATTTTTTTCATACTGATGTAATAAAAAACCTCAATAAATAATCCATTGCACATACATCAGATGCAGAAAAAGTTAAAAAAAAAATCTAAATGTATTCAATATATGTTTTTAAAAATGCTGACAGTACAGTTAGACAGCATAGGACACAATCAGAAATAAAAGCTGTGTTGAGGTTGGCACGACCACATAGTCTGTTCCCTCAAAACTTGTCATAATGAAAAGAGAACAAAAGGCAAAAGAAGAGCCACTGCTCATAAATTCCAACCCTACAACAATAACAAAGCTAAATGACACAACAGTTTTTTGCCCAAAACCAGACAAAAGAATGATCCTTGGACACGATTTGTGATAATCCCTGCCTTTTTTTATTTAATGGATTTTACTTTTTTTGTATATTTCCACAAATGACAACAGAAAATAGCTTATGTCAGCCTAAACACAACATTATAATCATACTGTAATCATCATTAGCATACCCAGGTTTCCTACAGTCCTTGCCTGTACCCCACAGCTGAAGGCTAGTCACTATTGACTCCCCCAATTGTAAGAATGGCCGAACACCTCCCAATAAAATAACTGAGGGTCCCCAGCATTGTTTGTGACAATAAAGCTGGGTGAAGGTGCCATAATAAGCACCAAGGTGTGTGCTGTCAGTGATTTCCTACAGGCTCAAAGTTCTGGCTGCAATCAGTTATTCTCTGTCAGTGGAGTGAAGGGGATGGAGATGACAGGTTCCTGTGTGTGTGCTGTCCTCACCTGTGTACTGGGATTTACTGGGTGTAATGACATCACACCTGTATGAGGATCAGCAGATCTCTTGTCATACTATTTGTAGTGTGTATTGCTGCACAGACACACATTATTAATATTGTCATACAGGATTTATACTGCGCCAACAGTTTCTGCAGCGTTTTACAACATGAGGGCAGACATTACAGTTACAATACAATTCAATACAGGAGGAATCATACAAACTTCCTGATTTCTCTGATGAAAGAGAGGAACACATTGTAATACAAACTGTAGACAAAGGACCCCTGACAATAACATATGTCCCTCCCCTGGTCAGGGAACCTGGAAGAATGATAGAAAATAGATGAAACCCACAAGTGATTTGTTATCTTTACTTTTCTTTACTTTTCTTTTAGAACGATTTTTAAGATGCCAAATGCAATCATGTCAAAGTTGGATAAAAGGTGGCTGAAAGTGGAATTTTGCAGATAATCCATACATCATATAATTCATACATCATATGATCCATACATCATATAATCCATACATCAAATAATCCATACGTCACATAATCCATACGTTATATAATCCATACGTCATATAATCTATACGTCACATAATCAATACATCATATAATCCATACATCACATAATCCATAAATCACATAATCCATACATCATATAATCCATACATCACTTAATCCATACATCATATAATCTATACGTCAGATAATCCATACATCATATAATCTTTACGTCATATAATCAATACATCATATAACCCATATATCATATAAACCAAACCATACATCATATAATCAATACATCATCTAATTCATACATCATATAATGTATATATCAGATAATCTATACATCATATAATCTATACATCACATAATCCATACATCATATAATCCATACATCATATATAATCTATAATCATATAATCCATACATCATATATAATCTATACATTTTATAATTCATACATCATATATAATCTATACATTATATAATCCATACATCATATATAATCTATACATCATATAATTCATACATCATATAATCCATATATCAGACCAAAAAGAAGGACAGAGGGCTCTGCTTCCAGTCCCTGGAATTAGGGCAGTGGGGGTCGGGCACTTGTCATATAATCTATATATCCTATAAATTATAAATCATATAATCCATACATAATGTATTATATATATCAGACCAAAAAGGAGGACAGGGGTCTGTAGTTCCAGTCCCTGGAATAAGGAGTGTGTGTGTGTGTGTGTGTGTGTGTGTGTGTGTGTGTGTGTGTGTGTGTGTAAGGGGGGGGGGGTGGGCACCTGTCGCGACATGAAAACATAACTAGGATCGATCAGCACATTGCAGAACCAGCAGGCAAAGAATTACACGACACAGAATTGTCCGGATCGGCGGACACTCGGCTATTATCGGTATGACAGAGCCGTGTGTGCCGGGATCGGGCACAGGGCTCCATGGAGGGGCACACCAGGACCGATCCCCGCATTATGTACTAATTATCCAGGCAGATGGTCACATCGGATCCTCCGTGACCGCGATATACATCTACAGAGCTCACATTATTACACCGACACATGGAGATCAGGTCCTGCGATCATCATTACACCGATCACACGGCTATCCTTACACTGGATTGATCGGTGAAGGGGAACTACAAGTCCCAGCACAGCAGAGTGCGGCAGGTGGAAGTGCTATGAAGAATGGGGGGGGAGTATGATGAGCTGTGCACCCCAATACCCGCACATGGTGTAAGGATGATCGGATGCGATCATATGGATTCATATACACACAGAGGACATCGTGCTGCAGATCGGTGGGCTAAATTTACTAATAGAAATCACCCCATTCACTAATCGCAGGGAAGTCCCCCCCCCCATGTATATAGGAGGTCTATACAATGTATACACGACAACCCCCCCCCATCCATCATCCATATCCAGTCCTTGTCTGCACCCCCAGCCCCGTCCCAGGAGAAGGGGGGTTGGGTGTAGTTATGTCAGGTGAGGGGGGGAATCGGTGTAGATATGTCGGGTGAGGGGGGGTTGGGTGTAGATATGTCGGGTGAAAGGGGGGGGGGGGTTGGGTGTAGCTATGTCGGGTGAGGGGTGGTTGGGTGTAGATATGTCGGGTGAGGGGTGGTTGGGTGTAGCTATGTCGGGTGAAGGGTGGTTGGGTGCAGATATGTCGGGAGAAGGGAGGTTGGGTGTAGATATGTCGGGTGAGGGGGGGGTTGGGTGTAGATATGTCGGGTGAAGGGGGGTTGGGTGTAGATATGTCGGGTGAGGGAGGTTGGGTGTAGATATGTCGGGTGAGGGGGGGTTGGGTGTAGATATGTCGGGTGAAGGGGGGTTGGGTGTAGATATGTCGGGTAAAGGGGGGTTGGGTGTAGATATGTCGGGTGAAGGGGGGGTTGGGTGTAGCTATGTCGGGTGAGGGGGGGTTTGGTGTAGCTATGTCGGGTGAGGGGTGGTTGGGTGTAGATATGTCGGGTGAAGGGGGGTTGGGTGTATATATGTCGGGTGAAGGGAGGTTGGGTGTAGATATGTCGGGTGAAGGGAGGTTGGGTGTAGATATGTCGGGTGAGGGGGGGGGGGGGTGGGCGTAGATATGTCGGGTGAAGGGGGGTTGGGTGTAGATATGTCAGGTGAAGGGGGGTTGGGTGTAGATATGTCGGGTGAAGGGGGGGTGTAGCTATGTCGGGTGACGGGAGGAGGTTGGGTGTAGATATGTCGGGTGAGGGGGGGGGGTGTAGGTATGTCGGGTGAGGGGGGTTGGGTGTAGTTATGTCGGGTGAGGGGGGTGTAGTTATGTCGGGTGAGGGGGAGTGCAGATATGTCGGGTGAGGGGGGTGTAGTTATGTGGGGGGTGTAGTTATGTCGTGTGAGGGGGGGGTGTAGTTATGTCGGGTGAGGGGGGGTTGGGTGCAGATATGTCGGGTGAAGGGGGGGTGTAGCTATGTCGGGTGAAGGGGGGGTGTAGCTATGTCGGGTGAGGGAGGTTGGGTGTAGATATGTCGGGTGAGGGGGGTGTAGTTATGTCGGGTGAGGGGGGGTGCAGATATGTCGGGTGAGGGGGGGTGCAAATATGTCGGGTGAGGGTGGGGGGTGGTTGCAGATATGTCGGATGAGGGGGGGTGTAGTTATGTCGGGTGAGGGGTGTAGTTATGTCGGGTGAGGGGAGGTGTAGTTATGTCGGATGAGGGTGGGGGTTGGGTGCAGATATGTCGGGTGAGAGGGGGTTGGGTGCAGATATGTCGGGTGAGAGGGGGTTGGGTGCAGATATGTCGGGTGAGGGGGGTAGGTGTAGCTATGTCGGATGGGGACGGGCTGAGCTCTAGCAGGAGGCGGAGAGTGATCGGCACTCAGTGTGACAGCGGAGGAGGACCGGCCGGGAGGAGATGTGACAGCGGAGGAGGATGAAAGGCACAGGGGACTGCGGGACACATGAAGGTAATACAGATCTGGGACTGATGTGACTGCTGTGCTCCCTGTCCGATAGGACCGGCCATGGAGAGGAGATAGTAGAGGATGTAGTATACAGGTGATAGTAGGAGCTGTGCTCACTAATAAGGAGAGGTAATATTGTGTGCTGTGCTCCCCCACCTATAGAAATCAGAAGGTAATAACCGGTGCTGTGCTCCCTGACCGATAGGACCGGGCCAGCAGGGAGTAGGTATCCGGAGCTCAGTACTCGATGGGGATGATTTACTAGAGGAGCAGAGAATGTTCAGTTATAGAAGTCAATAGAGCTAAAGGAATAACATGAAGGTATTTGTCTCCAATACATAATTTATAATAATGAAAATTGAGAGTCGGATTTGGGAGCACGATTTAATGACTGAACATAACTTCAGTTAGCTGAACTTTCATTTTGCCAAGTGACAATGATTCTCTCGGGGTCTCTGTATAAACCATCCCCAATGATTTACTAGAGAGGCAGATGATGTTCACACAGTTGGGTAGATTTACTAAAGGTAAATAGCCTATGAAGTACTGTTGCACTCCACAAGGGCATTTGCTCCAGAGCTTAGTAAACTGCTAGTGAAACTTCACTTTGCAAAAAATACCCAATCAAATGCAAGGAAAATTTAAAAAAAACAGCATTTTTGCTTGCAAATGATTGGATGATGGAAGTCAGCAGAAGTTCCCCTCAGTAACTAAGCTCTGGGGCAAACACCTTTATAGAGTGCAACTGTGAGGCTGAACTCACACTGTGCAGTAAAATGCAGGAAGAGTGGATGTACATTTCCATCCATTTTATGTGCGTCTTATCACATGCTGATTTGCAATGATCTGCGTTTTAGCGCACTTGTAAAATGCAGGTGAACGCATGTACAAATAAAACACAGTTGTTTTTTATATGTCCTGTTCACACTACAACACCGTGTTGACCAGCGTTACAATGCAACATGTATGCATTTTAACACAGCACAGATCAATGCAGCGTCGTAGTGTGAACAGGACACATAAAAAACGATTGCCTTTTACGTGTACATGCGTTGGCCTGCATTTTACAAGTGCGCTAAAACGCAGATCATTGCAAGTCAACACAGGTTGAAACGCACCAAAAAATGGATGGAAATGTACATCCAATTTCCCTGCAGGTTCAGCTTTAATAACACAAACTTGTGTTCACATTGAATACCTGTCTCCTACACAGAACTGTAACATGGGATTTTACTATACACATATCAGTTTGATAATTAAACAGCTTCACCTATTCACCAAGAAAACCTTTTCTACTGGTGTAGTACACTCATCACTATGCATACCTCCCACCATGAGGAAAAGGGATGCCCCCCCCCCCCCCCCCACCACGGCCCCAGATACATGGACAATGAAGAATTAAAAAGCAAACAAAAAAAAGCAAAAAGCTAAAACACATCCATTTTTTTCACCACTATTTTTCTATATTTATTTTCTTATATTTGCTTTTCAAAATAACAAATGTAAATAATAAATGAATGGAAAACAAAGTTTTGTGACCTATAATACTTTTGACAGTATAACTAAAGGCAAAACTTTTTTTGAATGGTTTTGGATAGAGTGGAGTTGGATTAGACCCCCTGTCAGTTTTTACTGCTGTCTGCGCCCCTGTTGGGGAGATTCGCCATTTTTACTTGTCCTGTTTACCATTGTAACCAAAAGTGAAAGTAAAAGAAAATCGCACATTTTGGATTATCCTCAGAACAGTAATAGAGGTGAAATACTAGTAATGGTGACCCTGGTGGCAACCAGGAATTTCATCTCTATGGAGAGATTTCCTCTTGCTTCCTGTTTTATCTCTCATCCTACCAATAACAGACTATCAGCTCAAAAGATTCCTCACTGGATCAGCAAGTTGTTTTTTTTTTTTTTATGAAGCAGATATAACAAAACACCTAAATGGTATTATAATAAGACCAGAAGGGGGAAACAAGAGCTGTCATTATTAGGGTTTATTCTATGTTTTAGATACATTTTTTATAGAGCATCATACATTGTAAACAGAGACAACTAAGGAGAAATGGGGACAGAGGGGTTTGGTCCCAAAAGAGGGATAGTCCATCTATATGAGGGACAGTTGAGAGGTATACCTGTGTTCAGAGCCGATCCGCCCTATACACTCACTACGCAAGCTGCATAGGGCCCCGCTGCTGTGGGGGGCCCCCAAAGGCGGATCGGCTCTGCTCAGGGCTGGACTGGCCTACCGGCATATTTCCCGGTAGGCTGCCTACCCTGGGGCCGCTTTGAGCTTTGCTGTGGCTCCAGCGTAGCTCAAAGCAGAGTCCCGCTGTGTCACGGAGCTCAGTGTGAAGTCGCGCCGTGACAAGGGTCCCGCCCTCCTCCTAGACCAGCTCGTGTGATAGATGCAGTGTTCTGTCTATCACACGAGCTAGTCTGGGAGGAGGGCGAGACTTTTGTCACAGCGCGACTGAACCTTTCACGCTGAGCTCTGTGACACAGCGTGAGATGCGCGCTGTGCCTGTACGTAATCCACTGGCACTAACTGGTGAGGCGGCAATGACTAGCATGGTAAGACAGCAATGATGGGCACAGTAAGGCTACATTGATTGGCACAGTGAGGCGGAAATTATTGGCACGGTAATGTGGCAATGATGAGCACAGTAGGCTACATTGATTGGCATGGTAAGGCGGCAATGATTGGCACAGTGAGGCGGCAATGATGGGTACAGTGAGGCTACATTGATTGGCTTGGTGAGGTGGCAATGAGGGGCACAGTAAGCCTGCAATGATGGGCATGGTGAGGCGGCAATGATGGGCATAGTAAGGCTGCAATGATGGGCATGGTAAGGCGGCAATGATGAGCACAATAAGGCTGCAATGATGGGCACGGTGATGTGGCAATGATGGACACGATGCTACATTGATTGGCACGGTAAGGTGGCAATGATGGGCAAAGTAAGGCTGCAATGATGGGCACGGTGAGGCAGCAATGATTGGCACAGTGAGGCGGCAATGATGGGCACGGTGAGGCTACATTGACCCTAATGTAGGGGGAGGCTCTCTGGGGACCATGATGTAGGGGGAGACTCTCTGAGGACACTGATTTAAGGGGGGCTTTCTGGGGACCCTGATGTAGAGGGAGACTCTCTAGGGACCCTGATGTAAGTAGGGAGGCTCTCTGGGGACCCTGATGTAAGGAGGGGCTCTCTGAGGACACTGATGTAAGGGGGGCTCTGTGGGGACCCTGATGTAAGGAGGGGCTTTCTGGGGACCCTGATGTAAGGGGAGGCTCTCTGGGGACCCTGATGTAGGGGGAGACTCTCTGGAGACCCTGATGTAAGTAGAGAGGCTTTCTTGGGACCCTGATGTAAGTAGGGAGGCTGTCTGGGGACCCTGATGTAAGAAGGGGCTCTCTGAGGACACTGATGTAAGGGGGGCTCCCTGGGGCCCCTTCTGTAAGGAGGGGCTTTCTGGGGACCCTGATGTAAGGGGAGGCTCTCTGGGGACACTGATTTAAGGGGGGCTCTCTGGGGACCCTGATGTAAGGGGAGGCTCTGTGGGGACACTGATGTAAGGAGGGGCTCTCTGGGGCCCTGATGTAAGTGGGGGATCCGCAATCAGATGTAACGATATATATATATAAATATATATATATATATATATATATATATATATATATATATATATATATATATATATATACACATACGTATATTATATACATGTCTGTTCTATATTGTTGTACTTATTCTTTGACTGTTTTGTTTAAAGGAGGGAGGATTGTATTGGGAGCACTGAAGTGTCAGGTGTGACTGTGTGGCAATGGCAAAGTGTTTACATAGCTCACAGCATCATGGGTCAGGTAGAGGGCTCCTTAGTAGAATTTTGCTTAGGGCCCCAGGGAGGTCAGGATTGGCACTGCCTGTGTGTAACAGAGGCATCAAGGACAGGGATGTGGAGGAACTGAGCTCAGGATGTGACTGAGAATGCCCAGGAATGGAGGGGAACCAGGCAGATAGTGGAGGTCTGTGGGTAATGTGTTCTATGAATTCCTTGTAATGAAGGAGTATGGGTGCTGTGTTCTGTGACTGAAAGGACTCAGAATGTAATGGAGGTCTGTGGGAGCTGCGTTGTATGACCAGGAGGTAGGGATGAGCCCGATGTTCGCCCATTTGGCGAATACCGAACATTATGAGGCATTTGCGGCAAATTCGAGTGCCGCGGATCGCCCCATAATGCACTGCGAGGACGCAGTGCATTGGCATCTTATGATTGGCCAAAGCATGCACCTGACCTGCATGCTTTGACCAATCACAGCACACTCTGATGAGAGAGCCATAACATAATTGGCCAAAGGCAGGGAGCCTTTGGCCAATCATGGCTCAGGGGGTTAAGTCCACACTCCACACTATATAAGGCTGCTTACTCGGCAGCCGTATAGTATAATTATAAATGAAGAGAGAGTTGGCAGGTTAGTTAGTGGCGTACAGGCATATATACAGTATATACTCTGCATTTAGTGTAGACTTTATATTCAAGTCAGTGCAGTTTATATAACACAATGGGGGTTATTTAGGAAAGGAAAATCCACTTTGCACTACAAGTGCAAACTACAAGTGTGCAAAGTGCACTTGCAATTGCTCTGAAAGTGCACTTGGAAATGCAGTTGCTGTAGAAGTGGTTAAGGGGAACCCTGCGCCAAAATTTTAAAACAAATGGCGTGGGGGTCACCCCCAAAATCCATACCAGACCCTTATCCGAGCATGCAACCTGGCAGGCCGCAGGAAAAGGGGGAGGGGATGAGAGAGCACCCCCCCTCTAACCTTACCTGGCCTACATGCCCTTAACATGGCGAGGGTGCTTTGGGGTCCCCAATGTTGATGGGGACAAGGGCCTCATCCCCACAACCCTTGCCCAGTGGCTGTGGGGCTTATCAAAATCTGGAAGCCCCCTTTAACAAGGGGACCCCCAGATCCCGGCCCCCCATGTGAATGGGTATCGGGTACATTGTACCCCTACCCATTCACCAAAAAAAGTGTCAAAAACGTAAAAACGACAGGAGACAGTTTTTGACCATTCCTTTATTAAAATTAAAAAAGTGCCTCGCGATGTCCATCCATCTTCAATCACGGCGCCAACAGACCCCCAAAAAATGGAAAAATTCTGCCTCGATGGGAGGCGTCACCACGTCTGACGTTTTTTCACTTTGACAGCTGTTATATAGGCAAGAAGGGGCGGGTCCCTCGGTTACATCACAGGGTGGACCCACCCTTGCCTATATAAGAACTGTCAAAGCGAAAAGACGGCAGTCGTGGGAAAGCCTCCTTTCGAGGCGGAGTTTTTCAAAAAATATTTTTCAGCTCCTGATTAACGATGGATTTAAATCACGGGACACTTTTTTTTAAATAAAGGAATTGTCAAAAACTGTCTGCTGTTGTTTTTACATTTTTGGTGAATGGGTAGGGGTACAGTGTACCCGATATCCATGCACATAGGGGGGGGGGGCCTTGTTAAAGGGGGCTCCCAGATTCTGATAAGCCCCCGGCCTGCAGACCCCTACAACCACTGGGGAAGGGTTGTGGGGATGGGGCCCTTGTCCCCATCAACATGGAGACAAGGTACTTTGGGGTGGACCCCAAAGCACCCTCCCCATCTTGAGGGCATGTGGGGGGTGCTCTCTCCCCCCTTTTTCTGTGGCCTGCCTGGTTGCATGCTCGGATAAGGGTCTGGTATGGTTTTTGGGGGGGAGTTCCCCTTAAAATCCATATCAGACCTGAAGGGCCTGGTATGGATTTTGGGGGGGGACACCCGCACCATTTTTAAAAAAAATGTTGGTGTGGAGTTCCCCTTAATATCCATACCAGACCCGAAGGGCGCCATTTTTTACAATGATTTTTTATGTATATTGCTGGGATCCGGTGTTCTGCCGAGAAAGTTCCGCTCGGCGGATAAGCTCCCCCCTCTACTGCGCCTGCGCAGTAGGATCCGGCGGAAATAGCCAAAGCGGAACAGCTGAAAATCAGCTGTACACGGCGCCTGTAAGAGGGCCCCTCGCGGGCTCGCTTCGCTCGCCACGCTTCACTCGCCACGCTTCGCTCGGCTCTTTTAGATTCCCCCTCTAGGTCCACTTGGATGGTGGGGAAGGAACCTGGACCCAGGGCGCAGGCGCCCTGTACAGCTGATTGAAGCGTTTGAGCTTCGGCTATCTCTGGCAGCTGACAGTAGTTCGTACTGCGCAGGCGCTGCGCCTGCGCAGTACAGGGGGGAACTTATCCGCCGAGGGAACTTTCTCGGCAAGACACCGGCAATACATTACAGCCGCAAGCAATTTTAAATTACATTTTTTCCTTTAGAAATGTAATGTTGCTGCAGTACTGTTATAGACATGGGAAATATGCGCTACTTTACAGGCAGACTAAGGGGACCCCCAGGCACGATATTTAAAGGAATATTTCATTTTTATTGTTTCATTTTAAGCATTATTAGAATCACTGCTCCTGAAAAAACGTCCATTTTTAAAACTTTTTTATGCATTGATACATGTCCCCTGGGGCAGGACCCGGGTCTCCATACACTTTTTCATGTTAATGTCCCATAGACTTTAACGGTGTTCACACAAATTTTTTGCCTGTTCGCATGTTCTTGTGCGAACCGAACCGGGGGGTGTTCGGCTCATCCCTACAAGGAGATAATGGAGGTCTGTGGAAGCTGTGCTCTATGACCAGCAGGTAATGGAAGTCTGTGGGAGCTGTGCTCTATGCCCAGCAGGTAATGGAGGTCTGTGGGAGCTGTGCTCTATGACCAGCAGGTAATGGAGGTCTGTGGGAGCTGTGCTCTATGACCAGCAGGTAATGGAGGTCTGTGGGAGCTGTGCTCTATGACCAGCAGGTAATGGAGGTCTGTGGGAACTGTGCTGTATGACCAGCAGGTAATGGAGGTCTGTGGGAGCTGTGCTCTATAACCAGCAGGTAATGGAGGTCTGTGGGAACTGTGTTCTATGACCAGCAGGTAATGGAGGTCTGTGGGAGCTGTGCTCTATGCCCAGCAGGTAATGGAGGTCTGTGGGAGCTGTGCTCTATGCCCAGCAGGTAATGGAGGTCTGTGGGAGCTGTGCTCTATGACCAGCAGGCAATGGAGGTCTGTGGGAGCTGTGCTCTATAACCAGCAGGTAATGGAGGTCTGTGGGAGCTGTGTTCTATGACCAGCAAGTAATGGAAGTGTGTGGGAGCTGTGCTCTATAACCAGCAGGTAATGGAAGTCTGTGGGAGCTGTGCTCTATGACCAGCAAGTAATGGAAGTCTGTGGGAGCTGTGCTCTATAACCAGCAGGTAATGGAGGTCTGTGGGAGCTGTGCTCTATAACCAGCAGGTAATGGAGGTCTGTGGGAACTGTGATGTATGACCAGCAGGTAATGGAGGTCTGTGGGAGCTGTGCTGTATGACCAGCAGGTAATGGAGGTCTCTGGGTGGTGTGATTCATGACGAACAAGTAAACATCAAGTAATAGAGGTCTGTGGGTGCTGTCCTGTATGGCTAACACAATCCAGCAGGTGGTGGAAGGTGCAGGTAATGGAGGTCTGTGGGAGCTGTGCTCTATGACCAGCAGGTAATGGAGGTCTGTGGGAGCTGTGCTCTATGCCCAGCAGGTAATGGAGGTCTGTGGGAGCTGTGCTCTATGCCCAGCAGGTGATGGAGGTCTGTGGGAACTGTGCTCCCTAAATACAGGACCCTGCAGGTAATGGAGGTCTGTGGGAACTGTGCTCTATGACCAGCAGGTAATGGAGGTCTGTGGGAGCTGTGCTCTATGCCCAGCAGGTAATGGAGGTCTGTGGGAACTGTGCTCTATGACCAGCAGGTGATAGAGGTCTGTGGGAGCTGTGCTCTATGACCAGCAGGTAATGGAAGTCTGTGGGAGCTGTGCTCTATGACCAGCAGGTAATGGAGGTCTGTGGGAGCTGTGCTCTATGACCAGCAGGTAATGGAGGTCTGTGGGAGCTGTGCTCTATGACCAGCAGGTAATGGAGGTCTGTGGGAGCTGTGCTCTATGACCAGCAGGTAATGGAGGTCTGTGGGAGCTGTGCTCTATGACCAGCAGGTAATGGAGGTCTGTGGGAGCTGTGCTCTATGACCAGCAGGTAATGGAGGTCTGTGGAAGCTGTGCTCTATGACCAGCAGGTAATGGAGGTCTGTGGGAGCTGTGCTCTATGACCAGCAGGTAATGGAGGTCTGTGGGAGCTGTGCTCTATGACCAGCAGGTGATGGAGGTCTGTGGGAACTGTGCTCCCTAAATACAGGACCCTGCAGGTAATGGAGGTCTGTGGGAACTGTGCTCTATGACCAGCAGGTAATGGAGGTCTGTGGGAGCTGTGCTCTATGACCAGCAGGTAATGGAGGTCTGTGGAAGCTGTGCTCTATCACCAGCAGGTGATGGAGGTCTGTGGGAGCTGTGCTCTATGACCAGCAGGTGATGGAGGTCTGTGGGAGCTGTGCTCTATGACCAGCAGGTAATGGAGGTCTGTGGGAGCTGTGCTCTATGACCAGCAGGTAATGGAGGTCTGTGGGAACTGTGCTCTATGACCAGCAGGTAATGGAGGTCTGTGGGAACTGTGCTCTATGACCAGCGGGTGATGGAGGTCTGTGGGAGCTGTGCTCTATGACCAGCAGGTAATGGAGGTCTGTGGGAGCTGTGCTCTATGACCAGCAGGTAATGGAGGTCTGTGGGAGCTGTGCTCTATGACCAGCAGGTAATGGAGGTCTGTGGGAACTGTGCTCTATGCCCAGCAGGTAATGGAGGTCTGTGGGAACTGTGCTCTATGACCAGCAGGTAATGGAGGTCTGTGGGAGCTGTGCTCTATGCCCAGCAGGTAATGGAGGTCTGTGGGAGCTGTGCTCTATGCCCAGCAGGTAATGGAGGTCTCTGGGTGGTGTGATTCATGACTAACAAGTAAACATCAAGTAATAGAGGTCTGTGGGTGCTGTCCTGTATGGCTAACACAATCCAGCAGGTGGTGGAAGGTGCAGGTAATGGAGGTCTATGGGTGCCGTGTTCTATGTCTGATAGGACCTGGCAGGTAATGAAGGTCTATAACTAACAGGAAGGAATAGAACAGGAATAGAAGTCTGTGGGTGCTGTGCTCCATCATGCCTACCAAAACTCTTCAGGTAATATTGGTCTATGGGCGCTATGTCAGGTAATGGAGTTTGGATAGGTATCAGGAAGTTAGTGATAGAGAAGAACACTGAGTGGCCTGGTTCCCCTCTCTATGACACCGTTCTCTCTCTCCCTCCGTCTCTATGTCCGGCACACGAAGGGTGTCTCGCGCTCCGCTCGCTCGGAGGACTTTGGGGCGTTCTCACACGTGACCCCGCACGAGCCTCTCCTGCTGCCGCGAGAAAAGACAAGAAAAAAAAATAGTAAACACTTCGCACGCCTCTCAAACAAAGGAGGAGGGGCTTCCCAGCGATGAGCTCACCGGAGGGGGATTTCCCATCCTGGAGGATTCTGATTGGTAATGACTTGAGAATCCACCAATGAAGTAAGCGGGGCGGGTCTCCTTGGACCACAATGGTTTTCAGAAGAAGAAACTTCGTAGAGCAAAAACTATTCCTCGGCGGACTCGGAGTGAAGCGGCTCGGCGGACTGCTTTGTTGTTGTGGCGGCTGTGTACTGAGCTCAGAACTCGTCCCGGTCTTCACTCCGCTCACAGCCCGCGCTGCTTCCCTTCTCCCGGCTGGCGGCCATGAATAATTCCGGGCTGTAATGTAAGTGGTGCCGGTGCCGTGTTTTTGTTGTTATCCGTGCGGCCATGATAGAGACGGGTCAGTCCGGGGCACCGCTCTGAGGACTCGTCTACACACAGGAGGACCGCGCTGCGTGCGCATCTCACCGCCCGGCCAGAGGAGGAGAAGGAGGAGGAGGAGGACGGTCCTCTGTGCGGGAATCTCTCTGCCCGCTATTAGTATTGTTATTATTGTCTGCATTGACATAACAAAGACTATCGGATGGGACACCACAGGAGGAGGAGGGGGGGGGGGGGCGCTGGAGGTGACAGATCATCGCTCGGATTTATTCCACCATCCTTCCTCCTCTCTCTTTCTGTATATGTCATTGCAGAGAGCTTTTTATAGTATATATGTGTGTATATGTATATATATATATATATAATTTTTTTTTATAAATTGCATATGCTGTAAGGCATTTGCGGATCTTTTTGCACGTTTGTGTTGCAGAATAATGCAGCAAGCCGTATTTTTTTTTTTTTTATAACACGTTAATGGAAGCAATTTGGTGTAAACTGGGTGCACTGGGATGCAGTAATTTCTCTTGCACATGTGTTTATGCAGTGTTTACAAACACACCAGACTGCCTCTGGTGTAAACAACCCCCCCCCCAATGATCATGTCCTGTGATCACCACTTATTATATACCCCCCCCCCCATCTCAGATCTACAGCTAATGTGACTTTTCTGAGTTGTATTTACATACTCTTCTTAGTACACAGCGATGGATGTCAGACTTCATCATCATATCAACAAATTTATTTTTATTGTATGTTTTTATTAATAATATAATAAAAAATATATATTCTTGGGATCTTGAATTGGGTACACTTCCAAATATCCCTTAAAGTGTATGTCTTACTATACAGGATCTATATAGTGCCAACAGTTTACGCAGCGCTTTACAACTTGAGGATATCTAATACAGTAGGGGAGAGGGAGATTATCTCTTAGAAAGCAGGAAAATCAGCCTAAAATGAACGCTCTTCCAGTATAGGAAGCAAAATGAGATTTGTATAGTGACGTTCTCCTCGGAGTTGTGATATTAGGAATCCTGGTTAGTCAATTGCCAGATAGCCTTTTAAGTAAGCAAAAGATCATTTAAAAGTCTAGAAGGTGATCTTCCAAATCCCCATGTATGCTAAGTATGGGAAGCGGAGCTGTGAATTAGGTTTGCACGGTGGAGTAGGGATCAGGGAGTTGAGGTTTATGTTGTGTAGACTTTGTTTCGTGTGCCGTAACACGACCATAACATTGAATTTGTGAGCTGCGTTGTTGTTAGTAGATAGGTGAAAGCTCGGCTTTTCTCCCTAGCCCCTCCTCCTCTCTTCCCCCCCCCCCCCCAGTGAAATGAGAAGTGAGTGCTCTCAATACTATTAGCCTATTGTGACACACTTTACTACAACTCCGATAGTCTGTGCCAAACCTCTCCCAGATTCTGCAAAGTGCTGAGCACAGCAAGTCTAGAACAATAGGGCTGGAACAGGGAGCACTGCCAGTTCACTCACCAGAGAATCACTGCAGTCACTGGAACCACAGCAGGCGCTGTTCACATTTCAGCACAGCCTCTCCTTTAATGACCTGGAAAATCAGACTATTAATATTTCATGACTGCTGATGCAACCCTTTAAGGATACAGACCCAAGCCAACTTCAGTCTTTTACTCTGGTGATTGTTTAGAGCAGAAGATGCAAAATGCGCTCCCTGGGCTGCTAAATTGGGAGATGTTTGATGTAGAAGAGGAACGGTGTGCAGGATTTCTCTTCATCAGGCTGGTGCGAAGACTGGATTAGTGTGGTGTTGTAACAACTGCTGTGCATCGTCTTGTTTGTCAGGGATCCATATACACAGGCATGCCATACTGCCACCTAAGATACTTAATATCGAGCAGAGGAGGTCTTGTGCCAAACTTGTCACAATGTGTCCTTAGCGTGCAGACATGACCTGACATGATAACAGAGAGAGCATTTGGGGACTGTGTATGTAGGGATTTTCCTCTTCCACCACAGAACGTTTAACCCCTTCTATGTTTAGCTTTCTAGTGGCCGTTGTAAACAAAGCTTGTCAATGTCTGTCCAGGCAAACAAAATGCTCTATTGCTTAACTCATTTACATTTCGTTTATTTGTAGAATTGATCAAGTGGTAGTCATGCTGCTGCTTCATAGTACATTTTAGATCCCCATGGGCATGAATGTGTTTTCCCTTTTTTTTTTTTTTTTTTTTATTATACAGTAGCTCTCTATTTTATGTGGTTCCATTTTAAATACCTAGGCTATTTATTGCACACTTCCATGTGCCAGAGGCTAGCCTTTTGTTGTATTTTATGATGGTTTTCAGTGTCTGAGTTCGTTTTTATGCACGGTGCCGAAATACGGGTTTAGAATCAAGTCAAGTTGAACTTGCAAAGTCTGGTTGCCCAAGTCTTATCTGGATGTATAATCCTGGTAGGACTTTCACTTGTGGCAACTTTGTAATAATACTGCGCTTTCAGTGGCTTTCAGATGACTAAAAAATCTGTTCTCAAAAAGTGCAGCTTGTGTTTCGGCTCTGTCATTCTGACTGCCGCTAACCTAAAGGTGCTGTCCCTGACAGCTGAGGAGAGCAATTTTATAAAATATCTGGTTCTCTTATTGCAAATCTAAGGATAAGTGAAGTGTCTGTGGTACAGTAAACTAGGTATGAATTGTGTGTCCCCATGGTTGTTTAGAATTTTTGGCGTGAAGAAGTAGTTTCCATGTAACCCTTAAAACCAAAGAGAAAATGGCAAAGAACCCCTCTCAATTAAAAAAAAAAATATATATGTATGTATGCTAGTATAAGATATTAACTATCTGGGTTTCTTGGCAAAGCTGTGCCATCATGCTTGTCTAAAGGCACAGAATGTTGTCGTCTTCCTGCCACTGTGAAATATAGCTCCCACCATCGCTGAGGTGCAAAAAAAGAGGAAACTGCCATAAAAAAATAAATATGGCATAACTTGACCGAATAGGAACTTGGCTGCTAGAGTAGTGCTACCCAGTATATTGGCTTCTTGTACAAGTAGTTTTTCTCCAGCTTAGAATGCAGAACACTAGAAGTGTCTAAATCTACTGTATATCTCCATTCACATTTGTGTGCAGCCATGTATTTCAATAGAAGACGTTGACATCTATGCGACTAAAAAAAGTTTCCTACACTACTTTGATACAACTTTCATGTGACTTGAGTGCTGTAGACTGCAATCTAAACTCAATGTTGCATCCTAATGTTATCAATGTGAGAGTTGTGCAACAGTCAACAGCAAAGTTGCATCAAAGTTGCTATGGAAATTTCACAACTTGAGTCGCCCCAGTGTGAATGGAACCTTAATGACATTGTTTCAGTGAGTAATACAATCGCAATATGAGTGTATTTTAATAAAAAAGCTGTAAGGTCCTGGAAATGCATCATCAGATGAACATCTGCACCCTATATAATGCTTTACAATGACTGTATTAGTTCTACATATACTTTGGCGTTGTATGATTTTGAAACACTAGGACGCAAAATGAATACTTATTGCTAAGGCATATATTCCAAGACTTAAGGTTCAAACCAAAAGCAAAATTACACTATTTTTCCAAAGGTCTTTGCTTCAGTTAGGACTGCGCAGTCTTTGTAAGGATTAAATGGGACTGGATGTTTACTGGAAAAGATAAGCCTGCCCCGCTGGGTATCATAGCAGTCATAGAGCACCATCATTTATGAATGGATGAATCAAGATATCAGTTTTCTCATGCAATAGCTGTTTAAATTACATCTGTGGTCGTGGCTTTTGCTCCCATGGAAATTTTAGGAATGTGGAAGGTAGGTTCAGTTTTAAAGTGGCAAACACTTTTTTGACATATTGTCCCCAAAATGTTAACTCCTCCTTTGAGGGGGGGGGAGGTTCCCTTTAAATCTGACTCGATAAAGTCTCGCTAAGTAAATTGCATCATGTAAGTTCCGTGCCTTGGCTATCAAAGGAGGTATAGGAGTTCACCATGTTATACATTATTTTTCATTCTCTGGAATTGCAAGATTTTTTATTTTTTTTTCCTTCCTCCTGAATGTTTTCTGATTCATGTACATAAAATCATCATTTTAGTACCTTCCCTACAAGCAGAAGGTAACATAATCCAATAAGTCTGAGCATGCCATTTCTTTTATTTTTTTTTACAGAGATAAAAAGACCAAATGGCCAAACAACCACCGGTGCTAAACCCGGAGTGCACTGACACAGGAGATCAGATACAGCCAAACAGACGCACTCCGCACCGACCTCCCCGAATAGAGGCCCCGACTTCAGTTGTCAGCCCTTTACCAGGACACCAATCTGATGAGGGAGGGATCTCTTCGGCTAGTACACCTTACAGCCCAAATTTTTATGCCAACCGATCCCCACAGTGTATACTGATAAGAAGACCACCCCCCTTTTCAAGAACTTCTAGTGGTTACTTCTCATTTGAAGTGAGTCCTGCACCTGTGTACTGTGATAAATCCACCCAGACGCCAAGCCTTCCGTGCCAGGCCTTCAACCATTATTTATCTGCAATGGGTAAGCCAATTGGTTTTCTTCCCCTTCCCTTTTTTTTTTTTTTTTTTTTTTTTTTATTTTTTTATAGGATGCCTGATGTTAAAAAAAAAAATTGTGAACCTGATGTGTAATAGTGGTCAAATACATGTTTTGTTACTAACTTGCTATCATTTGACAGACAAATTCTATTGATTATGATCTGGAATTGCGTAAGTGGATGAATAAGTGTGTGGTTTTTAAACAAATCGTGATTCAGTCATCTTTATTATGATTTGTATTGACTAGCTAAGCCACTAGCTAAAACCTTGATGGATTGAAATTTGGCCACTTCAGTAGGAACCCAACAAATCCATCTATGGGCGTTTCTAAGTCAATCATCAGATCGAATTCTCATAGATGGACTTGCTGGAAAATTTTACTTCGATCAGCACGTGCAGCCAATTGGCTGCAGCGCTGATCAGTGTTCTGTTCTACTGGCCGAACAAAAAAAAGCTGAGGCATGTATGGCCATCTTGAGAGAATTGCATACTGGCAGTCGGCTCATTAGCTCACATCTACTTAAGACTTTCAGTAGCTCACTTGTGCATCTAGCAAATAACTGCTTTAATTTTTAGGAGTAGCAGTTGGAACCAATGGCTCCCTATGTACTAAAGCTGCTGGTCATAGACTGCAGTAAAGAAAATCGCACAACCACAGGTTGCAGGAAAGAGAATTGCTAAATTTCCCTGTCAATACAGTCAGTGTTGATTTAGGGGGGGGGGGGGAGATACACCCTGTGGAGCTATAGTGTTGTCGTCTACCCCCTCCCTCAGGAGGAGGAGCTGTACTGGCGTGGTGAACTCAGTGACTATTGCGAGTGAATAAGGCTGCTGGCAATAATCGCTTAAAATCTGACCGGCTGGCTGTAACAAAGTTGATCAACTTGGCTTCAATCAGCCTGCCCATACATGGTTTGAATCTCGGCTGGCACCTGCTGAACTGACCGAGATTCAAACAGTCTGTGGCTGGCTTAAGCTACACATGTAACAGTCACAATCTTGTGTAATTGATCTCTACAAGAAACTATGGTGTGCTAATTGTTAAGCCTACTCCATAGGGGGCCATTTGTTTTTAATCTGTTTAATGATCAATTACTAAGCCTTGCAGATAATCACTGGAGATTAAGGAAGCACAGCCTAAGCATAGCATATAAAATCTCCTGTGCAGGCCTAGCCTGATAAGGTGACAGCCAACAAGCCACTTTATTGCTCAGTAGAGATTAAAGCATAACTTAATCAAAGAAGCAGCTCACTTAGATTTGATGGGTGCATTTGTTTTTTTTCTTTTTTCAGGATAAGAACATTTTTACTAAGTAAAGTACACAAAAAAAATGTTCTCTATCTTGTGTAATTTTATGAATCCAATCACACCAGATGTAATAGGAATGAACAAATGCAAATCTGTTTGAAGTGCAACCTGGGTGGCCACTATGGTTCAAATATACATTGGAGGAGTAAGTGGACGCAGCCAGGGGCAGAAGTTATTTTTAGGATAACCATGTTAAAGTGGTAAAAGCCACCAAAAGGAAACCGATGCAGCCACCACGTTTAAAGTAATAGTAAAACTTTTGATTTAAAAAAAATAAATAAATAAATACGCTTTTGCTTCTGTGACGCAGGGGTGTTTTTTTTTTTTGTTTTTTTTTTAAATATCCTAATGCATAGAATGCTTTAACCACTTCAATACCGGGCCTATTCTGGCACTCCTCTCCTACATGTAAAAATCATAATTATTTTGCTAGAAAATTACTCAGAACCCTCAAACATTGTTTTTTTTAGCAGACACTCTAGGGAAAAAAGGCGGTCATTGCAACTTTTTATCTCGCACGGTATTTGCGCAATAATTTTTTTAACTCCCTTTTTTTGGAAAAAAAGTTTCATGAATTAAAATATAACCAAACAAAAAAGTTAGCCCAATTTTTTTTGTATAATGTAAATGGATACCCAACATGTCACGCTTTAAAATTGCGCACACTCATGAAATGGCTCCAAATTTCAGTACTTAAAAATCTCCATAGGCGACGCTTTAACATTTTTTACAGGTTACCAGTTTAGAGTTAGAGGAGATCTAGTGCTAAAATTGTTGCTCTCGCTCTAACGCACATGGAGATACCTCACGTGTGGTTTGAACGGCGTTTACATATGTGGGCGAGACTTACGTGTGTGTTCACTTCTGAGCGTGAGCTACCGGGGACAGGGGCGTTTTTTAAATTATTATTTTTTTTTTTATCACTTTTATTCGTATTACAAGGAATATAAACCTCCCCTGTAATAGGAATCTATCGTGACGGGTCCTCTTCATAGAGATGCGGGGTCAATAAGACCCCACATCTCTCCTTCAGGCTGTAAAGCTTGAGATCGGGAAAAAAAAATTCACCGATCTCATGCTGACAGCCGCGATCGCGGCTTTGTTTACAATGCGGGGTCTGGGCGTGACGTCATAACGTTGCGCCCGGGCCTCCGACGGTCATAGAGATGACTGGTGACCATCTGGTCACCAGACATTTCTATGCTCGACATCCGGCAGCGGGCGATTCTTTCTCTGGGCCCCCGATGGCACAGGACAGCCTGGAGAAGCACTGGATGGCGGCGCGTCCCCTCCCGTTGCCTATAAGAACGATCAAGCGGCGGAAGTGCCGCTATAATCGTTCTTATCGTGCACAGAATCGCCGGCTGGAAAGAATGATGCCTGTAGCTACAGGCATAATTCAGATATCCCCCCCCCCCCCAAATTGAGGACGTCATTTTACTATGGCCCGGTAGCCAAGTGGTTAAAATACCAGCATATGTGTGGTAAATGCCTGATATGAGCCAAAGCTCAGAACAAATCTATCTGTACTAGGTCTGATTTGATAGTTTCACACGGGTGGCTGTTCTGCCATTGGTAAAAGCATGTTTTGTTATTTTGAAATTCCAAGACTCCAGGCACAGCAATCACTTGCAGTTGTACATTGCGATTCGCTGCTTTTACATGTGGCTGCGTTAGAACATTCTTGCCATTTCTGATGTGCTTCCTGTTGCCGTTGCTATCTGCAGGTGACATGGTACACTGCGATTACATGCAGATAGCTGCAATCAAATTTATTTTCTTTAACCGCACCAAACCCCATGTAATGAAACTGTTGCTAAATGCAGTGTGTGAATGGGGCCATAGGAAAGCATTGTGCGAGTTTAGCTGCGGTAGATAACTTGATCTATCTGCCTGTGTGAAAGGGGCCTAAGACTTCCAGTGTGTTTGCTAAAGATTTATAAATGTTATGTAATATGTCATGTCATGGTTTTTATCAGTATTTTTAGTAAGTGGCTTGTACAGTTTTAAAAACTGCAATGAAGGTTAACAATCTAGGAGTGTTAATGCAGCCATACATGGATTTAAAACCGTATGGGTCAGCGGGGATTGGCTGAATGTCAATCCATGTGTGGGCATATATAATTTTTTTTTTTTTTTTTTTTTTTTTTTTCCTGTTTTTATTTTGCGTGAACTTATTCTAAAGTGAACATATAGTTTTGGGTGGAATGTTCCAACTACCCAAACCTAATTTCCAGGGTTTTGATATGAAGAGCACAACGCAGTAGCTTTGCCATTGGCCACCTTTTGCCTGCTACCTTTCATAAGTGCACATCTGACAAAGAGAACCAAGGAGACACTGGGGGTTATTTACCAAAGGCAAATCCACTTTGCACTGCAAGTGCGATTGAAAGTGCAGTCATTGTAAATCTGAGGGGTAGATCTGAAATGAGGGGAAGCTCTGCTTATTTTATTATCCAATCATGTGCAAGCTAAAATGCTGTGTTTCGTTTTTTTTTTTTTTTTTTTTTTTTTTTTTTCAAAAATGTTGGTCTTTTTAAAAAAAAAAAAAAAAAAAACCCAGGGGTGATTTAATGCAACCAAAAGAAAGCTCTATTTGTGTGAGATGAAATGATAAAAATTCCACATGGTTACAGTGTAGCATGACTGCGCAATTGTCATTCAAAGTGTGACAGCGCTGAAAAATGGCTTGGGTAGGAAGGGGGTATAAGTGACCTGCATTGAGAATGGTTAAAAATAGCTTCATTATCAGTGATGGATGGTCAGGTAGTGTATGTTTTGAGTGTATGTGTAATCTATTAATTTTTAATATTTATTTTTTTTTTATTAAGTGAGGGTGTGGGAAACATTTTGTGGTTTAACCACTTCACATCCGGGCCATTTCTGACACTTCGCTCCTACATGTCAAAAATCATCATTTTTTTTGCTATAAAATTACATAGAACCCCCAAACATTATATATGTTTTTTTAGCAGAGACCCTACAGAATACAATGGCGGTCATTGCAACTTTTTATCTTGCACGGTATTTGCGCAGCAATTTTTCAAACGCGTTTTTTTTGGAAAAAAAACAGTTTCATGCTTAAAAAAAAAACAAAACAGCAAAGTTAGCCAAATTTTTTAGCATTGTGTGAAAGATGAAGTTACGCCGAGTAAATAGATACCTAACATGTCACGCTTCAAAATTGCACACGCTCGTGGAATGGCGCCAAACTTTGGTACTTAAAAATGCCCATAGGCGACGCTTTAAAATTTTTTACAGGTTACATGTTTTGAGTTACAGAGGAGGTCTAGGGACAAAATTATTGCTCTCGCTCTACCGATCGCGGCGATACCTCACATGTGTGGTTTGAACACCGTTTTCATATGTGGGCGGGACTTACGTATGCGTTCGCTTCTGCGTGCGAGCTCACGGGGACAGGGGCGCTTTAAAAAATTTTTTTTTTTTTTTATTGTTAATTTTACTTAAAATTTTTTATTTTGACACTTTAAAAAAATATTTTTTTTTGATCACTTTTATTCCTATTACAAGGAATGTAAACATCCCTTGTAATAGGAATATGACACGATCAGTCCTCTTTACAGTGAGATATGGGGTCAATAAGACCCCACATCTCACCTCTAGGCTGGGAAGCCTAAAATTAAAAAAAAAATAAAACGATCGCAGCTTCACAGCCGAAGCGGCGCCGTTTTTTTGAATGCAGAGGCCGGGCGTGACGTCATAACATCGCGCCCGGCCTCCGAACGATCATAGAGACTACGGCGACCATCTGGTCTGCCGGAAATCTCTATGGTGAACATCCGGCGCCGGCGGATCCGCTATCCGACTCACCGATCGCTGAGGTGAGTCGGTAGTAGCACCGGAGGGCGGCGGGAGGGGGGGGATGTCCCCTCCCGCCGCCCGTAAGAACGATCAAGCGGCGGAACAGCCGCTATGATCGTTCTTATGGTGTACGGAATCGCCGGCTGAAAATGCCGGTATCTGAATGATGTCTGTAGCCTCAGACATCATTCAGATATAAGCCCTGAAAGTGGAGGCCGTCATATGACGGCCTCCGGATGTCAAGTGGTTAATAACAACCCACAATTATTTCATGTAAACATAAAATAGGTGTTTCAGAAGATTAGACAGGTTGATTTACTAAAACTAGAGTGCAAAATCTGGTGCAGCTGTGCATGGTAACCAATCAGCTTCCAGGTCTTTTGTTAAAGTTTGTTACCCCAAGATATCATATTCCTGATAGGTGCCTTCTGTACCATGTACTTGTATGAGGAAGTATCCTGTTCTTTTTGTATTGCTTCATTTGTGTGAATTTCCTGGCATTCATGTTAGTCCCTCTGCTTTCCAATTAAAAACTGATCACAATAACTGAGCACACAACTGACTGGGCTGTTTTACAAGGTGATAGTTTAGAAGCACTTGAATTTAACAAACTGAAGTTAGAAGCTGATTGGTGCAGCTCTGCATAGTAATAGAGATGTGCTAGTTGTGATCTGGCCTCTGTTTTGAAATGTTAACGCCTTCTGTACTAGCAAACTCCGAAGTGCATGACCTATTAGCTGGGATCAATGTTAACCGGATCTGCAAATAGCTGTTACCTGAGTTCTTGGAATTGCTTGTTAAATTAATCTTAATGCTTTATGCACACTGGGAGTTTGTCCAGCTCTTTAACCACTTCAGCACCAGAAGATTTGCCCCCTTGATGACCAGGCCGTGCAACTTTGTACAAAAACAAATTTAATGTCCTTTTTTTCCCTACAAATAGAGCTTTCTTTTGGTGGTAATTGATCACCTTGGCAATCCTTTTTGTTAAAAAAGCTACAATCTTGGGAAAAAAAACATCTTTTTTGCTATAATGAAGATCTCTCCCCCCCCCCCCCCAATTTTTTTTTTTTAACTTCTTAAGTTTAGGCCAATATGTATACTTCTACGTATCTTTGGTAAAAAAAAAACTACAATAAAGGTATATTGATTGGTTTGCGGCTTTGCGCAAAAGTTATAGCGTCTACAAAATAGGGGATATATTTATGGCATTTAATTTTTTTTTACTGATAATGGCGGTGATCTGCAATTTTTTTTTCAGGACTGTGACATTGTAGGGGACAGATTGGACACATTAATTTTTTTTTTTTTTTTTTTTTTTTTTGGGACCATTTGACACTTTATACATGATCAGTGCTATAAAAAAAGCACTGATTACTGTATAAATGACACTGGCAGGGAAGGGGTTAACAGTAGGGGCGATCAAGGGGTTAACTGTGTCCTAGGGAGTGAGTCTAACTGTGGGGGGGTGGGACTGCCTGGGTGAGAAGACTGATTGTTGTTCATACTTGGTATGAACAACAGATCAGTCTCCCCTCCCCTGACAACACAGAAATCTGTCTGTTTACATTGAAAGATCTCCGTTCTGTCTGTGTGAAGCTATCACGGGTGCCCGGCGGTCATCGCGACCGCCAGATATGTCCATCGGCTCCGGTGGCACGCCCCCTTAGTGGTCTGAAAGCGAGCCGATGTATAGCTATGGCTGTTTCGCCCAGGGGAGCCAACCTGCCGCAGTATAACTGTGGTGGCTGGTGGTTAAACACTTTTCCTGGTATTAAAAAAGAAAAATGCACATAAAAGCACTTTTCAAAGCTTTTAGACGTGTTTAGGTGCATCAAGCGTTTTGGAGTCTATTTGAATGTTTCCTTTTAAAAATAAGAGGTTATACTTACTGCTCTGTGCAACAGAGCCTCAATTTTGGCTCTTGATGTCGCCTATCATCATGGGCTTATAGTGAGGCTTAGAAAATGGAAAGGGCTTTGACCAGGCTTGTCTGAGTGGCGCTCAGCCATTCATAGGAAGCTTTGTATTCTGTGAACACAGCTTCCTCTGGCTGAGGTGAAGAGGTGGACTGATGACATCACGCTGTCCAACTCAGCCAATCAGAAGAAGCTAAGCACTATGTACTGTAGCTGAACATGCGTACAGCTCATATATTGCTTACAGTCAGTGCAGCACTTGGTGAAGGAAATGGTTCATTTGGACCCGCTTGGTCTAAACTAACTTAAGTGACAGGAAACACTGAGGTCCCCCTGGTCTCCTCACTAAAACAAGTGTGATCGGCATAAGTGTAGTTTTCCAGAGGAGTTTTAACTAAAAACTATGATGTGATGGCAAGTGATCATTTTAAAGCTGCTGTTGATGGGCACAAGATTTTTATTTTTATTTTTTGTATTTGGGCAAGCTGAGTTTTATAGGTCAGGTTTGGGTTCTTTTTCCCTAATCATCCTTACCTAGCTGAATGCAGCAGCATCTGTCCCCCGGCATCTCTGCACTGAGAACCGAGCAATCCAACATCACCGATGGCTTGGCTCCCCAAGAGGAGAGCTGATGACTATCAATCAGCAGCTCTCCTGCTCTGTTCCTCCATGCTCACTGGAGCGCTGAGCTGTGGAGGGGCGGGGAGCGGCTGTCTCGATGGCTCGCTGAGACAGCCTTAAGTCCAAGCACCTGGCGGATCCAGACTTCCGAATTCAGGATGACGCGGTGCCTGGACTGAACTTGGTGACGTCCGCTCTCTGCTGAAAACACAGGAGTGCAAAACGAACTGCCCAGCCAAACTAGCTCAGGCTGGACTACTACTAATATACAGTTAGGGCCTATTCACACCTAATGTGTGTGTGTGTGTGTGTGTGTGTGTGTGTGGTTTTTTTTTTTTTTTTTTTTCTTTCACCATCTAGCAGGTCACTGACCTGGAACAAGCATACAGCGAGTCTAAACTCTTACCCTGCATAACTGTTTAGGTCCTTTAAAGCGGAGTTCCACCCAAAAATGAAACTTCCTCTCCTTGTACCCCTCCCCTCCGGTTCCACCTTTTGGGGGGGTAAGAGGGGAATGAATACCTGTCTTTCACAGGTATCCTGTTCCCACTTCCGGGAGCCTCAGCCGCGGGTATTGACGTCAACGCCTCCTCCACCAGGCCAGTAGGAGAGGAGTGGAGCCTCACGCATGCGCAGTAGGGTTCCCGGCTTCACGTCTGGGTTCCCTTACTTGCAATGGAGGCGGCATGCACCCGACAGCTGATGGAAACATCAGCTGCGGTGCTGACATTGCTGGACTCCAGGACAGGTAAGTGTCCAATTTTTTAAGTCAGCAGCTGCAGTATGTGCAGCTGCTGGCTTTTAATATTTGCAGGTGGACCTCCGCTTTAAATTACTAGAAAGTGAAGCCCAGTTAAATAAGACCCAAAGCTTGCCTGTATAAAAAGTTGCTTGGCTCCCATGGTGTGTGTGTGGTGGGTTTTTAAAATATATATTATATTTTATATTATATTATAATTATATTATAATTTATTATATTATATTATATTATACTCAGCTATGCATGTTTTGCTTGGAGAAAAACTCCTCATTTTGTAAAAAATGTGTATTTCAGCCAGAAGAAATGTGGAATATAAATGGGCCAATGCATAGTATCTGATTATAGCTTTGCAAGTCTTTTTGTTGCTTACACAAATATTTTTAGGTAGTCTTTTTTCGCTACTGGGACTCCTGTGACCTCAAATGTTACTTTTTCCTAACCTAGCCAATGTAGAACAAGACATTTTGAGGTTTTAGTGTTTTTAAAGGAAGCACGGAAAGACAACACCCATAGAAGCAACATGAAATTTGTAATAGCAGGGTCTTGCTGCTTCACAGAGCATGCACACTGATTTCCTAGCTCTTGTAACTAGAGCTTTTCTCTGACTGTTATACAGTTGCGCTAAGGACATTTCATAAACCTCTGTATACATTTTTATTTTTTTTTCCTCATTTTGTAATGTTATCAGAGTTGTTTGAAAACCCTGACCCTAGGTAAGGGAGGGCAAAGATATTGAATGCATTGCAATGTGGTAACCAGTTTTATAAGTCCTCTTGCCTACCAGCTTGGTTAATATTATTACCATCCTCAACATTTTTCTGGTATCCTTCAGCCTGTTAAAAAGCATTTAAAAGGCGGCTGATCGCTCTACCTCCATTCTTAGATGGTTTTATTTTTGGAGGATGTAGTAAGGCATCTATGAATGGCGCAGCAGGGCTGAAAGGGTTGATATAATTGGGCTTTCTTGATGGAAGCCCCTTAGTTGTATCAATCACTCTGCATAGGAAGATTGCAGCGGCAAGGTGGGGGCATGAACGAAGAGGATCTCAACTGGAAGGCATCAATACAAGTGACCCATCCTACGGACTGTAAGATATGTTCCTTGTGCTAATTATTTTTTTTTTTTTTTTTCTTTGTTTTTTAATTTTAGCTACAGTAAGGCTACATTCACATGGGCTATTTAGGCCGATGCGAATTGTAGCAGCAGGAATCTTGTTATTCCTGCAGCGCGTAGGTGCGGCCGCCAGCCCTGTTCACCATGACGGGTTGCCAGCACCCGCAGGTATTCATGACTGTGAAAAGATCCGTGAATGGTTGCAGCTGCCAGCTACCTGTCATTGTAATGATGGGGGCAATTGGCAGGATCCAGGAGATTCCTGCCACTACTATTTGCACCAGTGTGAATGTCGCCTTAAGCTTTAAAGATAATTTTCAAAATAACTAAAACTGGATGATTACACTTTTTTTAAATGCCTGTCGGCATAGAGCCTATTGCTCTGCAGTAATACAGGTTGATTGTGCCTTTAGTATTTTGCTATGCCAAAGCTCAATTTGTGTTCAGTAGTTTTGATTGGTTTTCGGATAAGCCTTGCTCTTGCACACAAAACCAGAGTTACTTTTGTTCTTGTTGAGGAGGGGTATATGGGGTGGTACAGCTGCTGGCAGCTACTCATGAAGATTTATTACTTGTGGTGTTCTTGTCTAGCAGCTGTTTCTGAGCAAGGTCCCTGAATTTATGTAACTGCCTGGGCTTGTCACGCACACGTGCAGAGAGAAAAAACCTTTGCAGCTCCTATTACCCGCTGATGCCAAGGAAATGTATTTAGATATACTTACTTGAATTTCCCTGCTAACACTCCACTTGGCTGTGATTAGAGGATTTCAGAGGTCATAGACATTATTTAGCATAACTTCCAACTGTCCCCATATATATATATATATATATATATTTTTTTTTTTCTGGGGGGGGCGTTGTTGTAGTAAATCCTTCTCCGTCATTTTATCTTAGGTTTGACAGGGTGTCTCAAGACAACCAATTTTAACAAAAATCTTTCCATAAGATATGTACATTTTTACATTATGCTTATTTACCTGTAAAAGCCTAATTTGCGTATACTTTCAGAAGCCCTAAGACTGCGGCTGGGTGCTGGATATGCTGATAGCAGACTCAGAGCTGTAACCAAAGTGACCCACTATAGTATTCCCCTTTGCTTCTCTCTAGTTTGGAAACCTGGAAAGGTTATGTAGTAAGGGCAGGGGTGGAATAGTGAGACAGTAAATATACACCCCCAAAAGAGAAGGTCTATGACTCGCAAGGAGGAAGCGGGCTGTGCTAAAGAATTCACTAGCGCCCCCCCCCCCCCGTGCTTTTAGCTGCATTTTTATATGTTGGCGAGCTGGACAAATCCCAGCTGTTGGTAATGAGTGAGGGTTTCCCCACATCCTGGTGGCTGGTAGCAAAGACAGTGGGAACTATGTGTAGATGTTGCTGTGTTCATGATTCTCTCTGGGGCCCTTCAGGTGCTGGTAATGGTGGCTCAGGTTGATTTATTCTATACTTTACTTTTTTTCTTTTTTTTGCGCCGTCCACTCCAACTGTCATAGCTCTGGTCAATCCTGACCCCAAGAGTCGCAAGCGAATGCTGTCCAGCCAGCACTCGGCTGAGGGCAGGACTTCTTCTCTAGTCAAGGTGTATTGGAGAGTCCTGACATGTCTAGACATGGTTGGTGCTGAGGGAGAAGCAGATATGGCTTCAGTACAGAGGAAAACGGGAAAGCTGCTCCTTCACTTTTTTTTTTTTGGGTACAATTTGAAAAAAAAAAAAGGATCTTTTAAAGTGATTGTAAAGGTAATTTTGTTTATTATAATAAAAAAAAAAAAAATCATACTTGCCTCCACTGTGCAGCTCGTTTTGCACAGTGTGGCTCCAAACCTGCTCTTCTGGGGTCCCCCAGTGGCTCTCGCGGCTCCTTCCCACATCTGATAACCCCCTTGGACAAGCGCTTCCCCCGAAGGGGTTAGCTTGCGGGCGCCCGCCCAGCGTTCAGGGTCCATAGAGGCTGAATGAATGCAGTACTCGGCCCCGACACTCAGGTCATTTGGATTTGATTGACAGCAGCGGGAACCAATGGCTGCACTGCTAACAATCTATCCAATAAAGAGCCAAGAACCCCGGGCAGAGAGACAGCGCGTCTCTGCCGAATCAAGAGAGGAAACCAAGCTCCCCATCAACATCTGGAGCTCAGAGCAGTCTGGTTCTGTCTGCGACACTGCCTCAGATGCCCTAATAATCTTCAAGTTTATTTATGGCTTCCCTTGGTCCTCGAGGATAGTGATTTCTCTTGGAAATCTTATTTTTGCCTGGAGTGAATGCAGTCAAATCAGCTCCAGAGATTACTCTGCCTCCCATTCTGGCCTTCCTGCAAACTGTCTGCCTTATCCTCTTTTTTTTAAAAGACCTCTAGCTGCACATAATCTTTTTTTTTTTTTTTTGAGTAAAATACCTTTTTAAGGACAAAAGGTTTTGTCCTCGACCCATGATATGTCAAAATTCATATATACATGGTTTGTAAATGTATACAGTATATACATAGGGGCAGCCATTTGTACTCGTATATAGCCTCTGTGTCCTATTAAGTAGTATGTACAGTGCCTATGCTTCTTTGCTCCTTTTCTCCAAGTCTGTAGGTGTAGTTTAACCTGTTGCGCATTTTCAAAACTATTATTTCTAATGTGGAAGGAGAGGAGTGTCTTCTTCTTCCTTCTTCTTTTTATTTATTTATTTTTTTTTTAACCAGTCATACACCCACTATCTCTCCGATAACTAAAACAAAAGCATAGCTAAATGAAATGGTATAGATTAACCGAGTTGTGATGGGTAAAAAAATTACTATCGAATAATAAAAAAAAAATGCCTCTGACAGTCTGTAGAGTGTTTAGTTCCCAGCAAGTGTAGTGTTGCCTGACATGTAAATATAACTATTGATCACTGTTATGGTTGAAATGCAGGAAATAGAGGTAGGTCGTTGTGGCACACCCTTCCTTCCTATGTTCAGTCTCCAACTCCTTGTCAAAGATGGCTGGACATCAAGGTAACCTAGATTCCCCCTGACAGTACTTGGCGTAAAGGTTTATAAAGGGTCTTTGGTGGAGTAAAGTGTTCCCTTTTGTGGGCAGACCCATCATTTTATGATCTCTTCTGCAGTTACTGAGCCAAATGACTTTAGCGTGACCCCCCCCGCCAGATCATAGGACATTCGCCAAAAAGCACTTGCCTGTGGTCCGTCCCGTTTCCCCCCCCCCCCCCTCATTTCACATTTTAATTACTTTTACAGCAATTTTACAGGTTTTTGGTGTATTTCATATACCACTAATCTTTAGGCCTCTTTTACACGGGCCGACCGTTGTTTTTTTTTTTTTTTAGGCGGACCTGAAGGGGATGCTCTATGCAGCGATGGATTACAGCGGTTATATGTCTGCTGACATCCGATCTGCTGAATCCAGACGGATGGAAACCCTATTTTCTATCCGGTTATCGGATGAAAACGGACACGCGATCCGTTTTTATCCAATTACCCCATAGAGGAGAGCGAAGCTCTGACAGGTCCGTCTCACCACAGTGAGCAGAGACAGACCTGTCATCTGCTGGCTCAGCAGGGACCAACGGATCGATCTCCCGCTGAGCAAGCGGAGTCCGTACACGGACAGCCCCATGTGGAAGGGGCCTTAAGCTGGCCATACACCATAAGATGTTTGCAGGCTTTTACAAGGTCATCCTTTTTGAGGTTATCCAGTTGAACAAATGTCCAATTCAGGAGCAGATCAATTTCATTTGATGCCTCAGTGTAGCTGTAAAAGTGGTCATATATGATACCGATGCTTATGTGAAGAGCAACTTCAGCCCCCCCCCACAGAAGGAATCCTACCTGTAGCCTGAAGACTAATTTTAGGGAGCTTATTTCATTTCTAGTGCTGCTTTATGCTCAGTTTCATTGCCATGGGTCTAGTATGTTGTGCTGGTCAAATTTACAGCATAGCTGCTTATGTGGTAGGAATAAACCCGCTTCTTTATGCTAGACTTTCTTTACAGAACCAGTGCTTCAGTTGATGTGAGGAAACATAGGATGTTTCAGGAAGTTTTTAAGGTGCACTGGCTATTTCTTCTGGGACCTATATTTTTGTGGGCTATGATTATGTATCGCTTCAAATCTGAGCATTAATACAGTTTTTAATACTAGGGTTTCATAAAAAGCGGCTGGTGGGTTTCTCTGTACAGCTCATTCATGAAACTTTTAATATGCAAAAACTAGAGTACCCCAAAAAAAAAAAAAAAAAAAGTTGCTCTTTAAACTCTGTAGAAGCATGCTTTTGATCTTCGTTTGCCTCTAGTTGGTTGTACCACAGAAAGTCCTCTCCGAAAGCCTCAGATTGATTTTCACTATCAACCACTTAACCACGACTTTAATTTCCTGAATTACTGCTCTTTGCTAATACCCAAAAAAATGTAGCACAGAGGAGTCTGCTTGCAGCAGAGTTGGATAATATTGATTGCTTTTAATTCCAGGGCTGTGAAAGGATGTTTTGATGAGGGTTTTGGCACCAGAAAGATGAGTGAACAGTGTAAATTGTTGGGAGGGGAAAGCAAGGGTTTCCTCGCTCTGCTGAGCTCATCTACAGGGTGTGCTTTTTGTTTTTTCCCCGTCTTTTCCTTCTCTGCATCTGAATTGCTTTCTCAACTTCAGAATGTTTCACTATGCATCATAAAGGCTCCGCTGAATGAATATTGGCTGCCAGTAACTGAGAAGCACATGACACTCCCTGCCTCATTTAACCTCGGAGACTGGTCAGCTCAGGTCCGTCAACACATCGGACAAGCCAACCAACTGTGGCCTTTGGTTAAGTCTGAATGGGGGAAAAAATGGGGCAGAGCCAGACATGTTTGGGTTTTCCTGTGCTCCTAACCTAAATGAGCACTTTGTTCTTGAAAGTTTACGTCTCATTATATTGTAAGCTTTATTTTATAAGCTTTCTCTTTTTCTGAATCTTGTTTTTTTTTTTTTTTTTTTTTTAACTGAATGTACTTGCACTCCAAAGCACTCGGGCTTTCACACTGAAGTGAGAGGAGATGCGCTATGCAGGGGCTATTTTTAGTGCTATAGTGCCTGTAAAGCACCTTTGTTTGAAAGCAGCCTTAACCACTTCCGGACCACCACACGCTGATATACGTCCTTACTTTGAAGAGGAATATCATCGTTATGGCAACAGCTAGTTGCCATAACCCCAGTATCCACTTAGGCCGGAGGTCTGCTTTCCGATAAGAGTGGTCTCTGCGGCGGATTCGCCGCGAGATCACTTTTATCGGCGGCGGGAGAGGCCCTCCCCACTGCGCTCCTGTGCCCTCTGCCACTTAACGGAGCCGTCTGCGAGGCGATCGGATCTTCGCCCTTGCTGGGTATGGAGGCGAGTGAGGGGAAGATGGCCCCCACCCGTCTCCATAACATTGCAGGGCGGAGGCGACGTCAAAACGTCACTTCCGCCCATAGCTCTTAAAGGGCCTTTGTCATTTTTTTAATTTTTTTTTTTTTTTTTTTTTTTTAATTGCATTTTAGTGTAGCTATGAAAATGTTGTTCAAACCACACATGTGAGGTATCGCTGCGATCGGTAGAGCAAGAGCAGTAATTCTAGCCCTAGACCTCCTCTGTAACTTAAAATGTTCAACCTGTAGAATTTTTTTTTTTTTTTTTTTTATTTTTTTTTTACCCTCGCCTATGGAGATTTTTAAGGGTAAAAGTTTGTCACCAATCCACGAGCGGCTGCAATGCGTGCCATGTTGGGTATTAATTTACTCGGTGTAACATTCTCTTTAACAATATAAAAAAAAAAATTGGGCTAACTTTACCGTTTTATTTTTTATTCAAAGTGTGTGTGTGTGGTTTTTTTTTTTTTTTTTTTTAAGTGCGCTTGTAAGACCGCTGCGCAAATACGGTGTGACAGAGTATTGCAATGACCACCATTTTATTCTCTAGGTTTTTGGGGGAAAAAAAAGTATGTTTGGGGGTTCTAAGTAATTTTCTAGCAAAAAAAACTGTTTTTAACTAGTAAAACACATCTCAAAGAGGCTCGGTCCTTAAGTGGTTAAAGTGTGTGTGTGTGTGTGTGTGTGTATGTGTATATATAATAATCTCTCCCGTGGTATCACTTTGCACAATGCTAAAGTAGATAATGGTCTTTTTAAAAAGATCATTGTAATATGTATAAGCTGTCTACATTGAAACAGGGATACATTCCATACCAATACAGAAACCCTTTCATCACACCCATGTTATCTTAAAGAGGACCTGTGCTGTTTAAAGCCGCCTCCTTAGTAGCCTGCACTCAACCACTTTTTTTTTTTTTTTCTCTCCAGCTTTTGTCCAATCAGTAGTTGCAAGGAAAGTACATAGTGGTTCCAGATCAGTTTCTCAGAACTTTACATAGGGCTTCCTTTCCTAGCTCCCAGAAGTTGGCTGGAACAGTGGGGCTGAGTTATGTGCTTCTAGAGAGAGGGTATGTTTACATACTAAAATGCCTGGCTTTAAGCTAACTTTAGTGTGTTTAACACTTTTTTTTTTTTTTTTTTTTTTTTTTTTTAGTTTAGTAGGAGTATGCTGGCCAAGAGTTCAGTCTTTGCCTTAAATTCTTTGAGTCATTGGTCTTGGAAAAAATATGCAAGTAGAGACAACCAGGCAACTAACTTTTTTATCATGTCCTTTTTTTTTTTTTTTAAAGGCCTTGATTGGTTTCATGGCTTATTTTCTGTATGTGAGCAGCTTATTGACTTTTTATATATGTAATTTTAGAATCTAGTGGTTCAAAGTCTTGCACATCTTGGCTTTCTCTAAAAAAGTCCAAAGGGGTATCTCATTATACCTATACTTATGATGGCTTTTATATTTTTGTTTTTTGTTTTTGGGTCGTCTCCCCCCCCCCCCTGCCACTTCTGAAAATGTTCAGACTAGAACATTTTGTTTTTTGTCTTGGGGAACAAAATACTTTTCATTCTGAAGTGCTCCATAACCCACCTTCCATTCCTCACGTGGTGAACTTAAAATGGTTCCTTAGTTTTCATTAACAAGCAAGAAATATTTGCATTGTCTATACAATGAACGTAGGATAATTCCTTGGCCTGCATATATCTGGTGGTATTTTGAAGCATTTTACAACCTTTGTGCAAGCGTTTTTGCACTTCTATCAAGCTTCAGGCATTTGTTCCCTGGTCTGGGCAAGGGGAGAAGAGCAGTCGCAGAGGAGAAGACTTTTTCAAGCATAAAATCACATCATGTGTTTTACAGGCTTTCCTGTTGAAGTCTATGGGACCAAAAATGCCTGATTACACTAAGTCAGGGGTCTCCAAACTGTGGCTGTGGTGCTGAATGTGGCCCTTTTGCGCGCCTGTATCCCACTGATGCCAACAGTGTGGCAGTATACCTCTCGTTGACACCAATGTTGTAAAAAAATGTTTTTCTACTCCTACTGACCAACAAGCCTATGGCATTGTTTACTCCCACTGGCTGCAGTATGGCCCTCCTAAAGTTTGGGGGGCAGTAAACTGGCCCTTTGTTTTGAAAGTTTGGAGACCCATGCACTGAATAAATTGTGCACTTTTTGTGTCACAAAAAGCAACTGAGCGTACAAGCGACTGAGTGTTGAAATGTGAACAGGCAGATCGTGGGGAAACACATGATGGAACGCTCAGGTGTGACTGGGGGTTTGAAGAAAATAATTTGGTCTGTTCTTTTCCTTTTGTTAAATATTGCTAAATACTTTTCTCAAATACTAAAGAATTTGCATATACATTGGAAAAAATATATTAATATTTTATCCATTTTTTTTTTTTTTTCTTATTAGCTGCCAGGAATCCTAATATTGTAGACTTGCGGCCAGAAATCTGGATTGCACGTGAACTCCGCCGTATTGGGGATGAGTTCGATGCCATCTATAACCCAAGAAGGGTAAGTTTTTGAGACTTTTGTAGTAAAACGCTTGCAAAGATTTTGGAGTGGGGATAATGGATAAGCCCATAACCAATGGAATACCCTTATTCCAATCTAATACTCCCTTGGTAGGGAGAGTTATAGCTATTGAAGTGCCAGGTCACCCCAGAGATGGCAAAATGGCTTCTAATTTTTTTTTTTTTTTCATTTGCTTGGGCCATCACTCACACTGGTTCCCAACCCATTATGGAAGCATCTTTTCTTTTAAGTATTAACATCTTCCCCCTGCCTGCCAATGTAAGTGAGCGAGCAGAAGAAAAATCAAATCGATATTTGGTGTTGCTGCCCTTTGATCATATACCTGACTCTAATCCTACAAAATCACTGACTTTGTGCAAGTGTAAGAATTGATGTTGGTTTGAAGCCAGTTATACCAAGCAGTCACTAATGATCATCAATTTCATATGTAGGTCATTAACTAAAAGGGAAACAGCTGTGTAGGAGGCTTAAAACTGGGTGGGGAACAGCAAAATTCTGCTACTAAGGTAAAGTTGTGGAAGACATGGTAGTTGTACTGCATCAGCAAGGCCTCTCTCAGGCAAAGATTTCAAAGCTAATGGGTTTAAAGATGTGCCGTTCATCGTCTTTAAAAGAAGTACAAAGAAATGGGCAACGTTGAGGACCGTTGACTCAATGCGAGGCAAAGGGAACTGAATGCAAAAGATGACACACCATGCTTATTTGCTTTTGACATTGGAAGATGTCCAGTGCCATCAGCACAGAACTAGCGGAAACCAGTGGGACCCAGGTACAGCCATTTACTCTGCAGAGAAGTCTGACCAGAAGTGGTATTCCATGAAAGATTTGCACCTAAAAAGCCATACCTCCCTGACATGAAAGCAAGGCTAAGCAACTACACTATGCACAAAAAACATAGGACCTGGGGTGCAGAAAAAATGGCATCAAGTGTCCTGGACTGATGAGTCAAAATTTTAAATGTTTGGCTGTAGCAGGAGGCAGTTTATTTGCAAAGGGCTGGAGAGCAGTACAATAATGTGTGTAGGCAACAGTGAAGCATAGTGGAAGTTCATTGAAAGTTTGGGACTGCATTTCTGTAAATGGAGTTGGAGATTCAGGATCAATGGTGTCCTCAATGCTGAGAAATACAGGCAGATGCTTATCCATCATGCCACACCATCAGGGAGGCATGTGATTGGCCCCAGATTTATTCTGCAGCAGGACAATGCCCCAAAACATAAAGCCAAAACACAAAGCCAGTGTCAATCGGAATGATCAGCATAAAGAACAAGGAGTCCTAGAAGTGTTTGGCCCACAGAGCCCTGATCTCAATATCCTAGAGTCTGGGATTAAATGAAGAGACAGGATGATTTGAGGCAGCCTACATCCACAGATGATTTGTTCTCTAAGATGTTGGAACAACCTACTTGCTGGGGAGGTTGTGTAAGTATACCTAGAAGAATTGATGCTGTTTTTGAAGGTACAGGGTGGTCACACCGAATTTTTGATTTGGTTGCCTGGCTTGTTCATTTTACTTTTCATTTAAAAAAAAAAAAAAAAAATTCCAAAAGCATTCTTATTTACATTTGTTTACACCGGTCTAAAACATTTGCACAGTAGTGTACATACTATCTAACAAGCAAGTAAATGTGCTTTTAAACCAAGCCTTTTTTAGCTAACGGCATTGTGGAGCAAGTCTCAATTGTATTACCGAAGCACTGAATTTCAGTTCTAGTCACTTTCTCATTGGCTTTAAGGCATCGTTTTTCTTTTTCTTTTTTCCAGCCTTCTAATCTCTGAAAGCGTAGTTCCACCCATACAATCAACTTTACGTTATTGTGCAGCAATTAACATAACCAACAACATTTGGGAACTTTTTTTTTTCTTTAAACTTTTTCACGCCTGTTGCTATGTAGTCCCCTGTAATCTGCCCCCTTCCTCTCTGCCGTGCCTGATGTCATTTCCCTCGGCACCTGTGCTTGCTAATGTGTCATTTCCCAGGAGTCAGTGGGCAGCACCAAGGGCTAGAATCGCGGTATTTGGCAACCTGTGAAGTTTCCTGCCCCGCTACGTGCTTTCAATGCACATGGGTGCGAACGGGCGGTGCATACTGGGAATACAGCAGCGACGTAACCCTGGAAGATTATGCATGTGGGCTTCGTCTGCCCAGAAGTAAGATGGGAATGGCCAAGAAGGCTGAATCAAGTCCATTATTTTTTTTTTAATAAAATAATCCAGCACTAATAAGTGACCAGCGTTTAATATACATTCTGCAATAGTAAAATCGCTAAAAAAAAAAAAAAATCATATATGGGTGGAACTCCGCTTTAGGTAAACAACTTGCTGTAAGGCGGCTTTTTTTTTTTTTTTTTTTCTTCCCTGGAAAGCTGCCCAGTCAAAGCTATTCTTATTTGCCAATTAGGCAACCTAACCGTAATGTATGGGGGCACAAGGGAATCGTCAAGCTTTGCCTGGCATTCATTAGAGCATAGGACAATGGATCCTTTTTGTGAACATTGTTGGAAGAGGCAGCATCTGATTTGTTGCATTGTCAGATACTGCAGATCACTAAATCTTCAGAATATGTGAACAATTTTACCTGCCAAAGGATTTGTAATGCTCCAGACTGGTGATCCAGGTACCTCTGGACCATTGCAAAGATTAGCCCTTCTTAATATTTTTCTGTTGACTATGTTTGAGCCATACAACCTAGGAGCTGTTCGAGCAAATTTATTAGATAATCGAGCAGCAGTATGTTGATTAGCTCCACGCTCGGCTGGTTTTTCCCTTTTTGTAAGCTCTGTGTTGGTTTACCAGCACTGCACAATGGAGCATAGCCTGACTGTCTGAAAGTGTTCAGGTACTTGTGTCAGCTGCATGCAAAATACATTTAATCATGATTTAGTGAATCTACTGCAGGATTATTTGCTATCTTTTTAGATTTGAGGCTGTTTACACGGCTACGCTGCGAGAACCCATGCAATTCAGTACGGGTTCCCGCATCACATGTCACCCGCCGGCAGTTTACACTGCCCTATGCAATCCGCTGTGGGTGTCAATAGAAAGTTGGACACTCCCAGATCGGTTTGAATATTGCAGTGCGAACTGTCAATTCAAACGGGAATCAGATCGCATGGTTGTGCAAATCAAAAAAGTCCTGCACGACTTTGGTCCGAATGCGATGCAAATTCAGCCATCCAATCTGTATGGCTGAATTTGCAGTGCGATGCAAATCACGTGATGTCTGATATCGCAGCAGTGTGAACCCAGCCTTTTAACATCTGCTTTGAAGCTTTGATACACCTGACATTAAACCACACAATCGTGACTAGCTGAAGTCTCTATGTAGAAGGATCTCTGAGATCCTGGGAAGGGTGGAAATTGTTTTCATGGTAAGTTAGCAGTTGAATTTTTTTTTTTTTTTTTTGCAACTTCACTGACTTACATTGACTTCTGTTAAATGAAGTCGCAAGCTGCAATTAAATCGGAGGTCCAAATCGCACTGACCTGCTGCTTTGAATTTGTGCTTGAGTAGCGTAATATCAAAGCCGCACTAGTGTGAACCAGGACTTCATGCCAGTCTGCTGTTTAGCCAGAAAGGAATAATAAAAATGAATGCAGAGCCTTTAATCATTATATTTTTTTTTTTTGTTTGTTTCAACTGGGAAGTCTCTTCTTGAATTACGGCTCCTGCCAGAGTTTTTGGCACAGTTCAGGGATAGGTGTTGTGCCACTTCCTGTGCAGATGTTCCTGTTGGAAGCCGTTTCCTGCAAAAACACACACTCCCAGTTTCATGAAGGAAATGGATATCCTATTTTGACTGCTTCTAGATGAAAGCCATATTTAATCCATTTCCCAGTTTAGCTGAAATACTGAGTATCAACTCTAAATTTTAAATCAAGCTTTCTTAAATTATTGAGTTACTATAAACAGCAACTTCAGATTTAAATAATCTGTTTTGTAGCTTATTACAGCATGTTATTTGGAATTCTCACCCAGAAAAAAAACTCCAGTACTTTTCTATCCTTATTATCCTTATAGAAATATTCATAAATGAATCTGCCTGACAAACAGTGTAAACCTTGTGCTTTGTGCTAGTGGGCACCATCTAGTGCCTGCAAGTGTGATCACCAGGGTCATCTGTGCATTTGCTGTGCCCTGGGTCCTTAAATATTTTCAATTAGCATTTAGATTTTAATGGACAACACATCCCATGATGCAATGCAGGTATATTATCAATGTCATTTCTAGTCCACAAATGCCATATGAAAAGAATGTATACAAAACAGGTTTTGAATACTTCTTGACTAAAGTACAGAAAATAATTCATTTTTTTATACTTTTATCAGTTAATAGGAGTTCTAAGAGGTCTGCACATGGCTTGGAAGAATGTAATTTTAATCTCATTGTCTTGGTGAAAAGACAATAAAGCTGTTGCTGATTTATCTTGAATTTGTAAGCACAAGGTCTGTGCAATGAATGTTTGATTCACTACTTGGTGAGTCACTGGTTGAACACTGATAGTATGTTTATGTGAAGCTGTACTTTGCCCTCCCCATAGTGTTCTGCATAGCAGTAAACCTAATAAGCAGAAGTGTGTGTTTTTTTTTTTTTTTTTTTTTTTTTTTTTTTAATGGTATGCATCAACATGACATAATATGAATGGGTACATATAGGCCATGAAGAACAATTCTCAGCAGAACAGAAAATTGTGTTGCAATAGAAATTGGCCACTAGCACCATACAGGTATATTTCCCAGTTAGAACTACCATTGAGATAAAAGGTGTGGAACCTCATTGAATCCTGTAAATATACATCTTGAGGTAGCGGCTAGTGAGAAAACAGAACACGTTTAGGAGTACACAGTACTTGTGCACATGGCCTCCAAGCGATCATACCCACGACATCAACACACACCGAAAACTTATTTATTTTTTTTTTTAGAAAATATTTTGAAAAGGGGGAGAGAAGCACCATAATGTGGTGTCGGGGGGGGGGGGGGGGGGGGTTGGGGGAAGACAGCAGAAGTGTTTCTAATGTTAAATGTCACTCGTTTACCTTTTTTACCTTTCTTTTACTTTAGGTTCTTTTGAATAATCGGCACAGGGGTGTGGATAACGACCAAGTTATTATCTTGCGTGTGCTACGTTATATAATTCGACTCATCTGGAGAATGCAATGACTTGTAGCTTTGTGCTATGAAGAACAAATTAATTTCTGCCTAAATGAAGGATTCCAGCACACAGCCTTTGGCACATATTGGTGGTCTATGCAACTCCTGTCTTCATCCTAGAAAGATGAGGCTACATAGAACCATTTGGATTCTGCAGGTACACCTAGAAATGGGTGAAAGACTAAGACCTGCAACAAAAAAACTGCAGATAGGATGGCTTTTTAGGACGTTTTTTATAACCTATATAAATGTTATATTTTATGTATATAAGAAAAATTAAGTCTTCAGACTTTAATATCTACTGAAATATGCATCCAATTCCAAAGACCTGTGGATATTTTGATAACTGAGCCTTTGGATTGACACAGCTGCCTTACCTTGTACCAAGACAAATGTGAGATGGTGGCATGTTGGCACAGACATTTTCTGTATTTTTAGGATGGACAATTAAAGTGCCAGATTTGGTGCTTGTGATCTTCCAGTTATTCAATTCTACGTTGCCAGAACTCGTCTGGAGACAGTACTGTCCTGTTGCTTTTGGGATGGATGCCTTTTATCGACTCTGGATCTGGACATTGCCCAGTCTTCTGAAGGAATATGCCTAGCTTTCCCAAAATGTCACTTCTTTTTTTTTTTTTTTTATTGTATATGCACCACCCTGCTAAATTGCCTAGTTTTACATAACTTGCTGTTTTAGTGCAAAACACATTTTTGAACCAGTGCTGTAGTTCCATCTTCTCAATTTTACATAGAAAATTATGTATTTAGACAATGCCCTGTAGCTTTGGACAGGGCTCTTGGCTATGTTCATGGGACCAGCAGCTTTTGAAATGGCCATAAAGGACCACTGTTTAAATAATACATTCACATATAAAAGAGCTCTATCCCCAAAGGGAAATTTTACTTTTAAGTGTTTTGTATTCTGCACAAAAAAAAAAAAAAAAAACTTTACCCTAAATCCTTGTGTACCGGGTAGCTTTGTTATAATCAGACTGACTTATTTTTCAGAAACCATAGGAAAAAAATGTATGCAAACACTAGTAAATAACCTCAATTCACTCAGGTTTTATTAAGGAGGTGAACCCCTTTTAGAGTAGATTTGTGATTCATAGCAGCTCTTTTATATAACGAGATTATCATTTAGATTTGGTGGTCCTTTATACCATTTTGTTATCCCTTAGAATTACCATACTTTTTTTTTTTTTTTTTTTTTTTTTTCCCAGCTTTGCACTGTTTATTAGAGCAAAGTTCCATTTTAGTGTAAGATATTGGTGACCTATTTCACTGCAGAAGAGGTAAGGACTGAACACAAAGCTGTTGCATTTTTCTAATTTTATATATGATTAGCTCATTTGTCTATATATAAAGAAACATTCCTTTACACTATCGCCTCCATGTCTCACAGCATAACCCTGTCAGAGCAAGAGTCAGTACCTAAAGTATAAATTAACACGCATTATTTGCTAGTACAGGACATAAAGTTCTGTTCACATTTTCTAACAAAGTCTTGGAGACTGTACTTCCCATGAATATACCCCCGCCCCCCCGACCTCTTTTATTTTTATTTTTTTTCACCACCATACAACTACTACATGATTTCTGGCAGAATGTTACACCAAACATGTTCGTAAAGTAGTGCGTCCTTCACAAGCACAACCTTTTTGAAGTAGCCCTGAGCTGCAAGAAACGTGTGGGCTGCCATTGCTGACCTCCTTTTGAAAATATCCTTTTGGATGAGCATGACGGCTGTACAACTAGGATGTTGAAAGAGAAGAAAGCCAGCAGTTGCAATTTACAGGTTTCTTAACTTGGACTTCTCAGGCATGACTATTCATGAATATTAGGAACGCTTCTAAGCAGTATTTTATTCTTTGAAAAAAGAGCTTCTGGAGGAATAGCATTCATAGTTTTATTTTATTGAAAACCTATTCAACACAATGTAGCTTTTCATTGTTCCCAAAACTCATGTTTGTGCCAGTGGCCATTAGTGTGGTTGTTTTCTTCTCTTCAAATGAATCTGCCATGGGCTTATTCGTTCTATTAGGAAGGGGTTCTGTTGTATGTGTTTAATATTTGTAAAGCTTTGTAGGATTGTGTCATTTGGTTTTCAGTAAACTGTAAATTGCATATAATGCATAATCATGCATTAGTTGCAGTCCCCATGCTGTCTGTATTTAAACACCTTGTCACTCTTGGTATGCCATTTAAATTCGGCCATAGATGGAGTGATTTTGGTTGCAGGAAAGTGAAAATCCCTTGCTTTCCTCCCGCGGTACCATTGTGTTATCCCGGCATGGGAGACAGGGCGAGCTGTCTCCGCTGGGAGAACACGGTGATTACTGCTAGTGGCTATAAAAAGCCACTAGCAATAATTGCATGCAAAATCCAACAGGCTTGTTGTACCCAAGTTGATCGATTTTAAACTTTGGTACATTCCGCTTGCCCACTGATGGTTTGAATCTCAGCCGGTCCCTGCTGAACCGGTAGAGATTCGAACAGTGTATGGCCGTCTTAACTGTGCATAAAGGCTTTGGTAAGCTCTTTATTGCTCCCTTTTGTCAGTTGTCCTGCTAGATGGCATCTGTGACACTCTCTCTAAAATCCACTTTACTTTATTAAATGCCTCACCTTTCCTTTTACCCATTGTTTTGAGCTATGTATTGTGTTCTTTTGATTGACCTTTAAGAATGTCATTATATCATGCTGTAAAAGAACAGACTTTACCTTCAAAAGTATGATTCCAGCTGAGTTTTCACAGCTGCTATCTCTTGCTAGAGAGCTGTGCCATGGGAGAGAAAGTAATAAAGCTACTGGACATTTTACTATAAGATGGAATAGCAAGAAGGGTGCCATAGGTCACTTTGTGACAGCTAAGAATTGTGTGTTCTATACTGTAAATTGGAGTTTGGTAAATCAAAGACTAAGGACCTCACTCTTGCCAGTGTCAATATATCATGCATTTTTGTATACTTCAGTAATATTCTTTCCAGATTTCATTAAACTTGCAGCCTATCCCATTTGATTGGAAAGAATGCCTTTTTATGGCCAGTTATACTGGACATATTTGTAAAGCAGTCTAGCGGTTTTGAAGAACAGCCTTAATGGATACAGTTGGCTTGTAGTAATCTAGGAATGTGAGTAGATTGTGTTTTAGTTGATTTAATTCACCTATCAATGTTCCTTTTTTTTTTTTTTTTTTTTTTTTTTTTTACCAAAGATAGTGTCCAATTCTACATTGCATTAGGAAACTTAAAGCAGTATTAAACCCAAAAGTAAACATTTTATTATATTGCAGCTTAGCAATTCTTATGCCGCGTACACATGATCGAAATTTCAGCCCGCAAAAGAGCGATGAGTTTTTCGTTGGAAAATGCGACAGTGTATATGCTCCACCGGACTTTTGCTGGCCGAATTCCAGCCAGCAAAAGATTGTGCATGCTCTCAACTTTTCCATCGGCAAAAGTTCCTATCCGAAAATGCGATCGTCTGTGGCAATTCCGATGCGCAAAATTCTTACACATGCTCGGAAACAATTTGACGCATGCATGCTCGGTAGCATTGCACTGCATTTTCTCGGCTCAACGTAGTGTTGTATGTCACCGCATTCTTGACGGTCGTAAGTTCAGCGAACTTTTGCGTGACTGTGTGTATGCAAGGCAAACTTGAGCAGAATCCTGTCGGAAAAGCCGTCATATCTTTTTCCGACGAGAAGTCCGATCATGTGTATGCGGCATTAGATGTGATGGCTGTATTTGTGTTTCTTTAGGCTTTTTTCTTTCTGTTTTCACCTGGTGATCTGGCCAGTAAGCCTGTAAGCTCCAAGCTGTCTTTCAATTCGGTTTTAGTTATAGGGATGAAACAAACCATTTACTACTGACAGGGGTGCTTAAAATGGTCGGCTTATTTATTCATCTAAAACCTCTATCCCAAAAGAAGAGAAACTGTTGCTGTAACAGCTTATAAAGTGTTTGGCTTGTATTAATAGACTTCAATATACTAATTAATCTGACGCTCCCCAGACTGGCAATTCTGCTGTCCAAAGGTGCCCCCTTTGCTCATTCAAATTGGGGGCACTCTAATACAGGAGGTGTGTTACCGGCCAGATCACCTGGGGAAAACTCTAAAAAGAAAACGAATGCAGCCACCACATCTTATTGATTGGTAAACTGCAATAGATTACATTTTTGGTATTGAGTTTAATACCGCTTTAAGCCATCACTTTAGTTAATTCTTCCTTGTTTTAACAGAGGTGAAATAGGAATGTTTTGAGTTGCCTTGTCACCAAAAAATGCTAAACATTTATTTTCCTGGTCCACTATTGCATTAGTACCCTTTTTGAGATGTGCCTTTAAATAATACTAACCAAAGACTTGTATGAAGTGCTTAATTGAAGCATGGTGTAATGTGCCATCTTTATTAAATGTAATGAGATATATAAAGCACCACAAAACTATAAATCTATTTTTTTTCCATATTTCTTAGTGCCTTATGCAAGATGTGCCAAGTAGCCTATTGGCTCAATAGTTAAATGTTTTGTATCGGGGTGCTTGACCAGCCAAGATGATACTACACAAATTCCATCTTTATGGGTGCTTCCCATAAATACAGCAAATAGAACTTTATAGATTAATTATGATCACAGAGCTCAATGCTTGAAGCATCCTGCTGTTCATTTTACAGCCCTGTCAAAAACTCAGGTTTGATTTTTCTATGGAATTTGTGTCTTCATCTGGTGATAAATCCAGTGTCAGAGGCATGCTTTGACTTTTAGCTTTAAACACAATCTTTTTTATCAATGACTGCCCAAGTCTATCCATATCTTACAGTACCTTTTTGGGACCGTTATTAAATGGTGAATGGAAAAGGTACACAGATGTTTGTGCCTCCTATAGTAGTCTTGTAAAGTGACCAGATGTAGTGCAGAATAAAATGTAGACGATTGTTCGGTGCTACTAGATGTTTATATCATCACCATCATCTTGGTACTATTTGTGACTACTGCATCATTGTATGCACAATGTCTTAACCTGTGTTCTATGCATCTGAGTTTCTCTAGCTAAAAGTACAAATGCTTTTATCCGGTTGCACTTTTTAGGGTTTCGGAGCAAAACCTAACCTGTTTTATTGGTGGACTCCAACTTGCCAACTATGGAGAACAAGAGAGCTCAATCTGTTTATCTTTAGGGACTGGTAGAAGTGATGAATTTTCATTTAAAGATGAATGTTATTGGTAAACTCCCAATGTATACCGTAAGAATGACCTGCGATAGCCTAAAAATGTAGGACCTGTGTCTTTTTCATAGTAGGATTCGCAAAAAAAAACTCCTCCACCCATACATTTTTTGTTCAGTTTATCTCCCCTGTGGGCTTTAACTTTTTTTTTTTCTGCTCAGGAAAATGCAAAGAACCTGATTCCCTAGAATTGGGCCTCCGAAGTTTGTCATCATAAATGGAGGGTCATTTTAATAAGCCAAGTTTTTATATTCTGTTTTCTTTCTTTTAAGTATCCCATCCCAGTTTGGGTTGACATAATTTTTTTTTTTTTTTTTTTTTGTGTTTATCAAATTCTGCTCATGAAATGTTAATTGCTGAATGGGGTATTGAATATGGAGTCGTAATCTTTGACATTTTGCTGTGTCCATTTTATAAAACGAGGTTTAGTGCCACTTTGTGTTGCTTTAAAAATGAATTCACATGAACACAATCTGAAGGCTGTTTTCCTTGAACATTTCCTACAATTCTTGCATCTGTCTTTATGGCATGGCAAGCAATGGGCTTGCTTTAATGCTGACAGTGTTTAGCAGTTTGTACTTCCATTTGTTCTCTGCTGCTCTGTTCACCTGGTAAAACGGTGACATGCTTGTTTTTCTGGGAATATAGGGTGCATGCAACTCTCTCCCCTTTGTTCCATGTGACGGTGCTGGAGTTTGGCTATTGCTCCCTTGGTTTCAGAATGCTGTCAAATGGAAGCAGAGGGAGAGCTGTTGGCCTTGTGGTAAGCTTGGAGCTTACACATGGCCTTTTCTCCCTATTCCTACAAGGGACGTCAAGTTTAGGGAGCTGTGGAGCAGCAATAAAGTACATGTTCCTTTTTACCTGTATAGTAAATAGTTTACAAAACGTCTAAATTTGTTGCTGCCATTCTAAATCCCCACAACATGCGCTTCTGTCCATGTATACCTCTTACCAATGCATGTTACATGTGCCATATCCATTGATGTCTCCAAGACTGCCATGGCCCAAGGTGGGGAGCTTGTATAAATGAAATTGAAATGCATGGTGTGGGACTTTAGAATGAGAGTATAGAAGTAGTAGGCAGTATTGGTTTCCGCTCATCTCTTTCCATTAATAGCCACTGATGGTGATTTTTCTCTCCAAAACCTGTCCAAAGTACTGAAAACATTATCGACACAATAGAGTTCAGCAAACAAGGATAGTGGGTAAACACTATGTAGAGGCAAAAATGCCATCCTCGTGTATTCACTGACATTTTAAAACATGAAGTCGATCCTTTTTGTTGGACGTTAAATGAATTGTAACCGTTATGAGCATATAAATTCCCCTTATTGTTTGACGGTATCATTACTTTTCTGCCAGGACTGGTTAGTAAAGTAGATTGTACATACTGTAGATTGCCTGTACTATAGTTTGCTTTATTTTGAGATCTTGTACGAGTTGTATATTTATGTCATTTGTTATTTAATTTACGATTTATCGTGTGTGTTTGTTGTTTTTGTTTTGTTTTTTTTTGTTTCTTTCTGTCTTTCTTTCAACTTGCGGTCTCCTTATTGGGTGAGATTAGTGATTAAATGTGTGGGCTGTACTGTGAATGTGGTGCACTGCTTATAACATACCACTGGCTTTCTGTTGGCTGTTAGTTTCTGGTATTCTGTTACATTAAGTTTGTCATGCTTTCTTTTTCATATTTCATTTATGTCAAATGCACTTTTTATGATCTTTTTACCCCCCCCCCCCCCCCCCCAGTATACAATTTTATTTCTAGTATTAAACCTAGATTAAATCGTGGTTTTTTTTTTTTTTTTTTGTTTTGTTTTGTTTTTCATTTTTGTTTGTTTTATTTTTTTGTTTTTTTTTGTTATATATATATTGGTTCTGGATTTTCTAATATTCTAGAGCTATATGTGAAGCTCCCAAACTTAGAACCTTTAAAAATTATGTAAAATCATTTAGGCCCTAAATTCAGTATTACTCTCAAAGTTTTGACTTTATTTATTTTTTTTCATTTCCTGCACTCCAAGTCACTTTTTTTTTCTTTTATCGGACTGAATCTGTATTCAATCCAAACTGACTACTTAGTATTTTTGCACTTTTAATATATATAGTTAACATTTACTGCTTTGTTATAACGCCAACATTATGCATTCTTTTTAAATCTCCCATTTCAAGTTTTTTTTGTTTCTTTTTTTTTCTCATTAACATACTAAACCCACTAGATGACAGATTTTCGTCGCGACCCCCCTGTTGCTGTGTTGTAAATCTTCATTGTGTCTTCAGACTACCAAATGTGTAGTACAGATCTCACCAGTGTTATAGCTTTTTACAGCACTTTTGACTTGCTGAATAGATTGTATTTCTACACCTAGCTTTTTGTAATACACTACCCAAAATTTAATGTAACCCATTTGAAAATTGATGGCACTATTAGAAATGGAAAGAGTTTTTAAATGACTGATAATTAGTGCTGGCCAACTTACAATGGACCGATGCACCACCCCACATCCTGACCTGCAAAATATGAGAAATATGTAATCTACAATGGTTGATATATTTCTGAAAAATACTAATTGCCTGTTAGAATGATCTCTGGCAAAATGAACCAAGGAGTCTGGTCAATACAGGCAACATGTTCACTTTGTTTCCTTTTACTCCATTGTTTTTAGAAATGGCCTCCTCAGACTTTTCTTACTGCACAATTGTTCCAGTTCTGCAACACTGATGCTGATCATGTGATTTAGAGTAGTGTAGACTTTCCTGCTTGGCTATCAGTTATGTAGAATGGGAAGCTCTGCAATACATGCATTGGGTTCCATTTCCTCCAATCCATGCAAAGCAAATAACTTACCTGGAGAAGTTGAGTTTTGTGTGTGTAAATTCTTTTTTTTTTTTTTTTTTTTTTTTTTTCTACATTAGGAAGAGTAATGATCAATTCTTTCAATGTACATATCAAAGATGACATTTGCTTAAAGTTGCAGCACTTCCATTCTCCTAAATTTTAAACTTGTACATGTAATGTATACAAAGATCGGTGTCGTGATCATACCGGTTATTAACTTCTACTGACTTATACCTTGACTTCCTCTTACAGTCTACATGCTGGAATGAAGCCAGAATTAGATTTTATGTCACACATGTTCTATTACACCAAACTATACACATTTCCTATGATTAAGCATCTATATTGATGTGAAACACGTGAGCCTGTCTGTACCTTTTCATCACCATGATGTAAGATTTTGGATCTTCTACACTGTTTTGCCACGAATAAAAGGTGTTATTCGGAGTGCGGCCGTTCAGCTGTTTTCTTCAATTTTCTATACAAATCTCCACTTGCCAAGAATTCTTACAAAATTTGTTAGAATAAAATTAGAGCGAAGGGGATCTTGATTCTGACAAACTACCTGCAAACACGTTCCAGTTCTATCTTTGTGATTGGCCTAGAAAAATAGCTTTCCACAACCAAAAATCACATTTCTAATGGGGCACAGACTACCTGATATATATTGGAGAAATCCTTGGGTTTGTTGAGCTTCTCAAACACAAGTGGGTGATTCCTTTCAAGTTAGTATGTAAATGGTTTCTCTCTGTCACTACTTTGTTTTGGTCCCATGTTTTGAGAGAGCCTCGTTTTAATCACTAATGTCTTTTCTTAGGACCCAGCATATATGTAGCATTTACATGTAATGCAATTGTCCCTGGCTTTCTTGTGTTTTGCACTGATTAATTTTGACAGGGTAATTGCCACTTTTCTTGTGCAATATTGCTGTAAATAATGCAAATTTTTAAGTGTTTTGTCACTGAATTTTATATGAATAAACATTAAATTGACCGGCAAATGTCTTTATTCCAGCTTCTGCAATTTTTCTCCATTAAAGCCTCTTTATTCTGAAACCTTCCATGATGTTTCAGAAATGTACCGTGGTGTGTTTTCAAAGCTACCTCAAACGATGATCTATTGGCTCTCTGGCACTCTGATGGGCTGGTGACAGGTGCTCTCTGGCACTCTGATGGGCTGGTTACAGGTACTCAGATGGACTGTGACAGGTACTTTTGATGGGTGGTGACAGGTCCTCTTTATTGGGGGGCAATTAGTGTGATTGGTGTACACTGTAAGCGGTAAAGAGATGTTGCCACAATCTCGTTTTCACACACGATCGGTGTGTGAGGAGGAGAACCCGGTAACATCACGCTACCGCTCTGTGTTTGTTTACATTTAGCCAGTGGCTGTTTACCAGCGTCGGTGACTAGCAGTGTTCCTGGGAACACGCTGCCACCGACGTGCAGCGCACTCAAAAATGCGCTCATGCGCTGTGGAAAGTCGGGAGGTACCATCTGTGATCGGCCGTGACTTCATCACGGCCGATCACGTGGTAAACAGCCATGCCCAATAGTTGTTCACCCCCTTGGTGACGAGCGGTGTCTCTGACACGCCGCCACCAACAGTACAGGGCTGCGCGCATGCCCTGTTTAAATGGACGGACGTCATATGACGCCCGCCCAGAATGAGAGCCGTGCCGCCTGGCCATTATATGATGGCTGACGGCAAGCAGTTAAAAACAAAAATTACACAAAATAATGGTAAAGTACCATACTTACCGTAATTTTCTTTTCCTGGTGCCTATCCATGACAGCATACCTGTGACAAGATCCGCCTTGGCTCCTCCCTCAAGACTAGTGAATACATAAAAGAAATGGTTAGCACAACCCCAGCTTTCTCCGTAATATAGAATACAGAGGGTGGGATTATATTCTGCCATGGATAGGCACCAGGAAAAGAAAATTACGGTAAGTATGGTACTATTTTCTGTTTTCCTGGTGCCTCCGTGGCAGCATACCTGTGACAAATAACTAACAGACAGTTGGGATGATGCTTAGAAAGAAGTTTATTTGAAAAGGTTATAATTTAGAAGAAGCAAAGGCTGATTTTATAGCCTGTCTGCCAAACTCCACCGATGAGAGAGCTCCTGGATCCACCCTCTAATGTTTTAGAAACGTATGTTGACCCGACCAAGTCGCTGCCCTACATATGGTTTTAATTGACACATTGGCTCTTGTCGCCCAAGAGGCAGAAACCGATCTGGTGGAGTGTGCCCTAACAGCCCCAGTCCCTTTGCCCTGTACTGTTTATTAGGAAGTGGATGGAAGGCGCGTGATCAGACGCTTACATCAAGAAATGTATGGTTTATTTATGTAAAAGAATACAGACATATATAGTCATATAGATATAAAATCATACAAATACTACATAATATAAAAAAAAAAAAAAAAAAAAAAAGGAAAAACAGGTAACAAAATAAGTACTAGGAAGTTAAAATTGGGGTGTGCCCATATTGAGGCAGGTATTTAAGAAAGGCTGACGCGTTTCGAGGAAAACCTCTTCATCAGAGCCAGGAGAACTGGAGCACAGTCTGTATGGGCCGGTAGGCCGACATGTGTACATGGGGAGAGGTGGTGTGGCTAGTAGGAGGATGTGTCCTGTGATGGACAATTGATTATTCCAAGTTCCATCACAGGACACATCCTCCTACTAGCCACACCACCTCTCCCCATGTACACATGTCGGCCTACCGGCCCATACAGACTGTGCTCCAGTTCTCCTGGCTCTGATGAAGAGGTTTTCCTCGAAACGCGTCAGCCTTTCTTAAATACCTGCCTCGATATGGGCACACCCCAATTTTAACTTCCTAGTACTTATTTTGTTACACTTTTTTTTTTTTTTTTAATAATATTATGTAGTATTTGTATGATTTTATATCTATATGTCTGTATTCTTTTACATAAATAAACCATACATTTCTTGATGTAAGCGTCTGATCACGCGCCTTCCATCCACTTCCTACTAAACAGTCCTTTCCAGACCACCCCTGGTCAGCTAAGGCAGCGGGACACGCTCTATCATCTCCCCCAGTCCTATCTCTGACTACAATACTACCTTTTTTGTTTTACAGCAAATGATCTCACAAGCGCAGGAGTATTTTTCACCTTATCTTGTTCACACCTTTGCCCTGTACACCTTCTGGATGAGTTTGACAATCCATGAGGCAAATGTTCTTGCTGATGCCCCCTTGCCTTTGTTCTTGCCCCAGGGGCTTATAAACGGCCTAGATGAATCCCTGAAGGACGTCATGGCTTGCTGATAGTACCTCCAAAGTGGAGGCAATATCCAGCTTGTGAAGTGAGTCCTGCTCTGAAAATGTTGGAAGTGCCCAAGGTTCCGACATACTTGAGGAAGATACGACTTTGGGGATAAATCCTCGTACCGTTCTGAGTTTCACTCTTTTGGGATAGAAGATTATGATTATGATCTGCTCCCAAAGCTTGAAGCGCTAAAACTTTTCTGCCAGATGCTATTAGAAAAGTCAGTTTTAAAGTTAGATTTCACAGTGACACTGACTCTGAAGGGGTAAATGGTTGGTTGGCTAAAGATTCTTGTTGTCCATTCGAAGTAGTACTGGTTTCCCCCGTAATCTCGCATTTTAGGGCTAGTAACGCAAGTTAGGCTGCCCGGATTTCCAGGATGTTTGATACCAGGCCTGTTGTGCGGAAGGACCATCTTCCCTGGACTGAAATCTGGTTGCAGTGTACACCCCGCCCCCCCAGCCCCCCCCAGCCCCGCTGCACTGGCGTCTGTGGTAATTGTGATCCAGTTGATATGCCCTAATGGGTTTTCATAAGCGTGTGTTTCTTCATCCACCAATGTAGACTCCTGAGCATTAGACTTGTCGGGTGTATGGGTTGGTATAGATGGTGTCTGTTCCAAAGTCTTAAGATTTCCAACTGAAAATGTCTCAGGTGTCAATGGGCCCAAGGGACCAGGACTGATATCATTGTGTATCCCCATATCAGGCTCAGGCAATTCGAAGCTGTTGCGCAGCACCTCACACTCCCTTTCTTCATCTTTGGAATGATGCATGTCACCTTCTGAGGCAGGAGGGATACCGTTCCATTCATTGTATTGAATAATGCGCCTAAGAAAGGTGACTCTTTTCCTGGTTTATCTTCCAGATGAATTCTGCTAGTCTTAACAAAATGCTCTTGTGTTCCACTAACTGGACTGGATCCTTTGCCAGTAGGAGAATATCGTCCAAGTAGTGCTATGATAGCGATTAGAGTCTTCGTGAAGACTCTGGGCCATGTACAGAGGCTGAACGGGAGGCTCTGGAATTAAAGGTGTACCTGCCCCCCCGCAAACCTCTAATATTTCTGAAATGGTGGGAGTATAGGTATGTGCAAGTAGGCATCCTGCAGATCTATCAACAGCATCCAGTCCCCCGGTTGTATTATACAGATAAATGGTTGTAGCGAACTTTTCTAGAAATATGTAGTGATTTAGCCTTTTTGGGTCTATAACGGGTCTCCAACCTCCTGGTTTTTTTTTTTTTTTTTTTTTCTTGGGAACTAGTGTAGAAACCTGAAAACCTCTCGGATGGAGGCCCCGGCACCACTGCTTGTTGTTCCTGAAGGGAGAGAAAAAACTGATGTAGAGTGTCTGCTTTTTGAGGGGACTTTGTTACCCTTGTTCGAGTAAGGAAGTCCTGGGGGGGGGGGGGTTTGTCTAGAAACGTTCAAACGTGACTGTATTTGACTGTGGAGACCACCCAGGGATCTCTGCATTTTTGGTCAAAGATTTTTGAGAAGTGCTTGAGTCTGGCACCCACTGGGATCACCTGGGTTGACCTGGCGTCAAAAGGATTTTTGTAGGATCCTGTGGGGTAGGCAAGGGTCTCTGTCTACGAGTCTTGAGGAAGGTAGACTGTGTGCTTCCCCAATTCTGTCTAAAGCCTTTCCCCTGTCAAGACTGCCTGTAGTCCTTTTCTTTAAAGTGTTGAAATCTGGGTGTGAATGCCCTGGTGCGCCTAGGTCATCTGTCTTGGGGTAACAGGCCTGATTTTCCGCCTGTGACACGAGAGATGGCCTTATCTCATTTCACTCCAAACAAGGGTTTGCCATCAAATTAGTTTTTTACACCAGTTTTGTTTTGAGGCGACCAGCGGACTATGGCTTCAGCCATAAGGCCCGTTTGGCCATCACTGTGTGGAGCATTGACCTTGCAGAGCATCGGACTGAATTGATTGCAGCTTCCCCAATAAAGTCTGCCGAGAGCTTTAGCTCTTCCAAAGCCTTGATGATGATGTCTTCCTTTGGGATATCTTGCCGGACTTTGGTTTCTATGAAGAAAGAAATCTGACGTTTTAGAAAAGGTATGTTTTTTGGCCTCTGTGTCAGTTTCTTCCCAGCCATTCGCTTGTTTCACTGCCTGCAGGTAAGGCTGGTTCATGGAGAAAGCAAAACCTGAGGCATCTAGGTCGTCTGAGGCGTCTCCAGAAATGGCGCTCTCCTCTATATGTTTAGTGGAGGAAGCAGCTATCGGGTGAGAGGTTTCACCTGTGGACAGACTGGGAAGAGACGCATTAGTTGTTTCTTCATGAGGAGGAGAGGCAGACCGTTGCAATGGCATTGTCACCACGAACTCTGCCAGGGAATCTTTGACTGCTTCATTAAGTAGGTCCGCCACCTGCAGTCCTTCAGATTCTGTCTGCTGCAAAGTCCCTGGGACAATTTCAGCAGAACAATTTGTCTGGAAGTGGGGTGGCCCCAACAGGCCCAACATCTTGGGGATCTGGGTCTTAGAACATGAATGTCGGCGTCTTTTGGGCGATGATCTCCTGCCACTTTTATGGTGTCCGGGCCTGGATGACCTTTCTTGGCTGGGACTAGATTCATCAGAGGCTTCATGTGGTCTTGATGTCTTCTAGCGTACAGGGCTGAAGTACATAAAAGTACCAGCCTCAGTGCACTCTTCCTTCCTTTTTTTTTTTTTTTTAACCCACATTTTTGTGAATATTTTCCACTCCCTGGAGCTCTCAGCAGGATAACCTCTTCAGGCAGCATCAGGCATCCCACTGAGGCTATCGGGGAAATAAGTAGGGAAAACAGGAGGGGCAGAGGTGGAAGAAACACCCCTGTCCTGACCTCCAGTGCATGAGGGCAAAGACGTGCAAGTCCTGCCCTTCCCCAAAATGGTCACCGCAGCCTTCCGAGGCCACCGCGCATGCGCCGACTGGTGGCCCCGGAAATCTTGGCTGCGGCACATGCACAGAAGACACCAGGGACAAATGAAAAAGCCGGTGCGAAGAGCGCACCGCTCCTAAGGAAGCTAAGCGGGTGAAGGGAGCACACAGGCGGCTCAAGAAGAGACAAAATGTAGAAAGTAACGTGGGGGTGAAAAAAAAAGCAGCTGCTACCTCTGTTGCCAGCCTGAGCAAACGCCTAAAACATTAGTGCAGGTGAAGCTCTTAGTTAAGAGACAAACTGCTTGTCTCCTCCTGAGGGAGGAGCCAAGGTGGAGCTTGTCACAGGTATGCTGCCATGGAGGCACCTTTTGTTCACAGTGTATTTTTATAATGGGCCATAGGTCTGGTTTTACAGTGTATAGCTAAGGTTTACCTACATAAACAAATCTGGGCTCAACTTAAAGCCCATCTCAGCCATTTTATTTTTTCTTATGGGCGAAAATAATGCATACATGAAATAACAGGTACAGAAAGGATTCTCCAAGACATGAAAAATTGAACAATCATAAGCTCTAATTCTTCCTCATTTAAATGTTTGTATGGATCTCCTTTGGAGACATTTCCATTCACTTCCTGTCCTGGCGTGAATAGAAATCATCCCAATAGGAAAAAGGCTGCAATAAAAACCTTTTTTGGAGGCTCTAAGCATTTCACATTCTATCCAAAACTAAATAAACCGTTTGGCTGGAGTTGGGTTTTAAAGAGGAACTGCAGTCTGCTCACATAATTTGTAATAAAAACATCTTTGCAGTTCTGAAGCTTCCCTCCAACCACTTAGCATATTATTTTATTTATACTGTGATTCTGTACTTGCCAAATATGCTGCAGAAATCTCCCTCCACTGAGTCTGGCTGCAATCCTTCTAACTGTGGGCAGCTGAAGCTGCTGCCTGTTCGCTTCCTGGATTTACACAGAGGCACACCTCCAGCTCTGCAGCTCTCATTGGCCCTCTTATGACTCATCCCCCCTCCCTTCCTGGCAAACGCTCACAAGAGTGAGAGAGAGCTGTGCATGATGTCATAAGCCTAGGCTTTTTTCCAGACAAGAAACAGGAAGTGGGCTGTAGAAGATATTTACTGGCAGGAAAAAAAAAAAATGTTTTACTATCCAAAGTTAAAACAACAAGGGCAGAAGATTTAATATATGGAAAGTTGAAAAAAAAAACGCTGAAGTTCTGCTTTAAGGCCCACATGCAGATAGAAGGTAAAATAGACAGTAAAGACTTTTCACTAGTGGAATAGTTTAGCAGTAGTTAATAATTTTTAATATAGTTTTTAATACCGCTTTAGTAAAAGCATATTATCAATCAGATTGCTGCCTACCAATTCACAGATACGGTGGCTGCATTAGTTTTCCTCCCTTTTTTGCCTTTTATGTTTACCTGTTGATCTGGCCATTGCGGTTTAATTTTTTTCCAACGTATGTAACCTCTTTGCGCCGTCACAGGGTTTATGATCATGTGACCACCGTGCTTGGCGGTCACGAGTGGAAAGCTCCCGATTGCAAGCAGCGATCATGAGCTTTCTGTTAACCCCCGGTAACTGTACCAAGAGTATGTGTGCTCCTGGCACAGCTGCATTTGCATTAATAAACCCAAATATGTGGCCGCTCAGCACCAAGGCCCACCTGCCAAGAGGCTGCATATTTGCATGCGGCCAATGCCAAGGGATTAACAGTCCAAGGGGCAAACGTGGTAGACAAACCATTATACACTGACTGGGGTGCTAACAATAGTTTGCTTGTAGGCCCCATTCAATCTGGGGCATGTACAGAGTGAATGAGCTGTTTGTTTATGCGGCCATATGCTGCATGCAAGCAGCCTATGTTAATTTGACAGGCGCGCAGGAGTGGGAGAGCAGCCCCAAAAGCACATTGAGTTTGGGGCTGCTCACCTGCCCCTAGCACACCTGTCAAATTAGGATAAGTGACTGTGTCTGTACAGCCACTGTGTCCCCATAGAATAACATGGGCTGCCTGTACACTGCTCCAGTTGCATAAACAAAAAGGCCCATTCATTCTGTAACAAAAGTTGAACAAAATTAGCTTGAAAGGTTTAGAAAAGAAAAGTTTTCAGGAGTTTGGATTTAATTTGTTAGAGGCACTAGCAAATGTAGATGGTCTTGACTAACAGTGCCCTCTCCCTGATAGACAATGCTGTTGTCCAAGGGTGGCTCTGTCAGTCCTCCATTCAGAGTGGAGATACCTTAAAAAAAGGGAGTGTGTTACAGGCCATGTGTACCACCCCAACCACTGCCTTTGTAGCTTAAAGCGGAGTTCCACCCAAAAGTGGTTCTTACGCTTTAAGTAAGGATTAGGAGTTTAGGGCGCTCAGGACTTCATTAATCTGCAAAAAGTCTCTATACAAATAGTCCAAAAAGTACTGGTGATGGCAATGATGTGGTGGTATCTTCAACACAAAGGGCTGCAGCTTAACAGACTGAAGCAGGATCTATAGGAACATAAGCAAAACAAAAGGCGCCTCTAAGTGTAGAAGAAAAGCTATTTTTAAAGCCCCAACTGGGTTAAAAACACTTACAGGATGGAGGAAATAATCAGGCACATCATAAACATGGTGAACGGCTGCATTGGAAGGGGTCACGGTGGAGGAAAGCCTTCAGGAGGATGGATGCATGGCTAGTTGGATCCGTCACTGCCTACCAGTGTTCCATCTTGCTGTAGGCAGTGACGAATCCAACTAGCCATGCATCCATCCTCCTGAAGGCTTTCCTCCACCGTGACCCCTTCCAGTGCAGCCGTTCACCATGTTTATGATGTGCCTGATTATTTCCTCCATCCTGTAAGTGTTTTTAACCCAGTTGGGGCATTAAAAATAGCTTTTCTTCTACACTTAGAGGCGCCTTTTGTTTTGCTTATCTTCCGCTTTAAGGACTCCTGAGCCCCTGACATGCCACATTTGGCATGTCATTTTATTTGGGGGGGAACGGGTACCTAGTTTTGACAGGTCGGTTCTGACAGCTCCCCGAGCAGAGAGCTGCAGACTGCCAGTCTCAGTGCTCTGCTCCCTCCTTGCTCATTAGAGCACTGGGCTGTGGTGGGGGGGGGGGGGGCGCAGACGGCTCAGGCTCTCAGCAACTCACTGAGAGCCTGAGCCGGGTGTCGGTCCAGGCACCTGGCGGATCCAGACTCTATTGTCGCAATGACATGATGCCTGGATCGACTTCTGTGACATCAGCAGAGAGCGGATTTCAGCCCGCTCTCTGCTGAAAACAGGTCACAGATGTGCAAAACGAACTGCACTCCTGTGATCCATACAAGAAGTACACCCAAACAAGCTTTGGCTATACTCCTTTAATGGTAAACTCTAAAATGATGAACTGTAAAGGCTGTTACAGCATTTCCTAAGCACAACTGAATGCTGTTTTAAGGCTTGACATATTTGGTATCTACTTGCTCAACACAGCCTCATCTTTAGCAACAAATTGAGGATTTACTTGTGTTTATGTACACTAAAATTAAATATATTATTACTGAAAATAAAGATTTGATAAACAGTAAAAAAAGAAAAAAAATTTTTTATATATATATATTTATATATATATATAATTCTACAGTATCTCTGCTTTCAGAAAAGACATACAGGGTTATAGACACTCTTTAGAGTTCTTATGCCCTGTACACGTGGGCGAACTTTTCGGCAACAAAGGTCCGACAGTCTTTCCGACTTTTGACGGACTTCCGTCGGACTTTGGAATGAACGGACTTGCCTACACACGATCACACCAAAGTCCAACGTATTTGTACGTGATGACGTATGACCGGACTAAAATAAGGAAGTTCATAGCCAGTAGCCAATAGTTGCCCTAGCGTCAGTTTTTAACTGTCGGACTAGCATACAGACGGGCTGAGTTTTCGATAGGAACTGGGTCCGGCGGAGTTCCAACATAAAGATTTGAAAAATGTTCCACATCTAAAGTCCGTCAGATTTTCGACAAACAGTCAGCTGAAGGTCCGATGAAGCCCACACACGGTCAGATTGTCCGCTGGATTCGGTCTGTCGGACCAGTCCGGTCGAAAAGTCTGCTTGTGTGTACAGGGCATTACAGGGCTCAGCACCGAAAGTGTCAGCGTTTGCACCCGATTCATGCACAGCCGTGGCCAAAAGTTTTGAGAATGACACAAATATTCATTTTCGCAAAGTCTGCTGCCTCAGTTTTTATGATGGAAATTTGCATATACTCCAGAATGTTATTAAGAGTGATCAGATGAATTGCAAAAAGTCCCTCTTTGCCATAAAAATGAACTTAACCCAATGAAAAACATTTTCACTGCATTTGTGAAGAATGCTTCAGGGCGCCCAGGAAAGTTCAGCAAGCGCCAAGACCATCTCCTACCAGTTGATTCAGCTGTGGAATCGGGGCACCACCAGTGCAGAGCTTTCTCAGGAATGGCAGCAGGCCGGTATGAGTGTATATGCATGCACAGTGAGGCAAAGACTTTTGGAGGATGGCCTGGTGTCAAGAAGGGCAAAAGAAACCACTTGTTTCCAGGAAAAACATCATGGACAGACTGATATTCTGCAAAAAGTACAGCGATTGGATTGCTGAGGACTGAGGCAAAGTCATTTTCTCTGATGAATCCCCTTTACGATTGTTTGGGGCATCTGAGAAAAACCTTGTCCGGAGAAGAAAAGGTGAGCGCTACCATTAGTCCTGTGTCATGCCAACAGTAAAGCATTCTGAGACCATTCATGTGTAGAGTTGCTTCTCAGCCAAGGGAGTGGGCTCACTCACAATTTTGCCTAAGAGCCATGAATAAAGAATGGTACAAAAACATCCTCCGAAAGCAACTTCTCCCAACCATCCAAGAACAGTTTGGTGAGGAACAATGCCTTTTGCAGCATGATGGCACACCTTGCAGTAAGGCAAAAGTGATAACTAAGTAGTGTGGGGAACAAAACATCAAACTTTTGGGTCTATGGCCAGGAAACTCGCCAGACCTTAATCCCATTGAGAACTTGTGGTCAATCCTCAAAAGGCGGATGAACAAAAAAAAAAACCCCACCAATTCTGACAAACTCCAATATGTAAGAATAGGCTGCCATCAGTCAGGAAGTGGCCCAGAAGTTGATTGACAGCATGCCAGGGCAAATTGTGGAGGTCTTGAAAAGAAGGGTCAACACTGCAAATATTGACTCTTTGCATAAACGTAATGTACCGTATATACTCGAGTATAAGTCGAATTTTTCAGCACATTTTTTTGTGCTGAATGTGCCCCCCTCGACTTATACTCGAGTCAAGCACTTTTTTTGCAGCAAAAAATTTCATTTTCTGAACCGACTTTGGGGCCCCGTATCTCAGGGCCACTTGGGGCTAGGAACCCTAAATTTGGTGTGCAAACCCAGTGGAACTGGTACCATAACATATCCAAAGCTGAAGTTCCTAGCATCAAGTGGCCCCGAGATACGGGGCCCCAAAATCGGTTCAGAAAATGTCATTCTCTGCTGCAGAAAAGTGCTTGACATTTTCTGAACCGACTTTGGGGCCCCATATCTCAGGGCCACTTGGGGCTAGGAACCCCAAATTTAGTGTGAAAACCCAGTGGAACTGGTACAATAACATATCCAAAGCTGGGGTTCCTAGCACCAAGTGGCCCTGAGATACCGGGCCCCAAAACCGGTTTGGAAAATGTCATTCTCTGCTGCAGAAAAGTGCTTGACATTTTCTGAACTGATTTTGGGGCCCTGTATCTCGGGGCCACTTGGTGCTAGAAACCCAGCTTTGATAATTTTATGGTGCCAGTTCCACTGGGTTTGCACACCAAATTTGGGGTTCTTAGCACTAAGTGGCCCTGAGATACGGGGCCCCAAATTCGGTCAACTGTGTCCATCTGCAGCAATGTCATTTCGGGACCCTTTGGGTTCAGAGACCCCAAATTTTGCCTGCAGCTAGGGGGCATCTAGGAACCCTTAACTACCAAGTTTGAAGTTCAGGGGACCTATGGCTGCAAATGGGCACAGTGATGCTGCAAATGGGCATTGTTGACCCTCTTTTCCACTTACAGTAGCTGTGCATTTCTCACCCTCGTCTTATACTCGGGTCAATAAGTTTTTCCCATTTTTTTGTGGTAAATTAGGGCTTCGACTTATACTCGGAACGACTTATACTCGAGTATATACGGTAATTGTCAATTAAAGCCTATGACACTTATGAAATGCTTGTAATTATACTTCCACTTCCATAGTAACATTTCACAAAAAGACCTAAAAACACTGAAGCTGCAGAATTTGTGAAACTTTATATTTGTGTCATTCTCAAAACTTTTGGCCACAGCTGTACCTGTCAGAGACACAGGACACTTCCTCAGTGCACTGCTACCCACCCTACCCACCACTTCACCGCTCACACAGGGATACAGCTCTGAGCAGGAAGCTGTCACATACATGAACCAAATCTATCTGGAGTCAGACCTAATGAAGCAGATTAGATATCAACACTGCTGCATAGAGTACTTGAATCATAAACTACTTAATAAATGGCAAGTATTACACCGCCACTTTGAACACCCTCATCCAATCTCTGCCAGGAAGTAATCAGCACAATGTTGAAATGAAATCTGAAAATTGTAACCAGCACTCACTAATCTGATAATCATTCCTTATCACATGTTGTTCACTAGATTATACACATCAGTGCTGTTACCACATTAAATCCAGGGGGGGGGGGGGGGGGGCATTGTCCAAATATCAAATTCTCATAGATAATTCTAAGTTCTATGTTTTATTGTCAGTGCTGCATATTCCAAAGATAGTGCTATAGCTCTGCAGTGAAGAGCATTGGACTTGCTGTGAAGTGCATTGCTTTAACAGAGACAGAGCTGTTTTTATATTCTTTGTGAAGACCAGTCTAGATAAATCTAATAGTTTAAAGTGTTAGTAAACCCACAACAGTAAAATTAGTCTGTATATGCAGTAAAGCATGCTTATTATACTCACTGTGGAACCTAAGGGGATAATCCTCTGCATTGTGCAAAAAGGCTGTTTCATCAGGTCTACTCTGATCCTTCCCTTCCTCCAATGTCCCCAATGCTTCTCCTGATAGAACAGAGCATTTGAAGTCAATCTGCAAATACCCAGTTTGGTGTGTATTAAGAGTTTTTTTTATTTCTTGGGAGGGTGCATGTGATCAGCACAGAGCCAATCAGCACCGTCCAGACAGAGGGTCAGGAGTCCTACAGCCTCATAGGACATTCAGTGTAAAATGAAAACTCCTACAAGCTTTAACCAGACACTGATAAAAGTCACAATACTATATACTATGCTATACACTGCTGATGAAAAAAGGTTTATAGTTAGGGGTTTAAAGGTTTAGCAGTTTATACTTGCTAAAATAATTGCATTTTCATATTCTGTGTACTGGGGGAGACCAGGTAAAGTGAATGCAGGGTCCTGGGTTTAGTAACACTTTAACTGTAATATAAGAATTTATTGTAAATGTATTGATTAGTTGCAGCTGAGAAAAGTCAGATCACCTGGCTTTGCTGTCTGGCAAAGCTGTGTACATCCCAAGATTGGATGGACAGAAACACACAAAACAGCTTCTCTATACAGTAGGTATATAAAATGTGTATTTAGATATTTGCTGGCGTTAAGCTTTAAAAAGTGAATGTATAAGGGCCAGTTCACGCCACATACAGTCCACTGCATTTTTTTTGCATCAAAAACGCATGAAAAGTTGTTTATATGGTTTCCAATGGCACCAGTGCGGTCAGTTCCAGGAAAAAAAAAAAAGTAGAACATGCTTGCATTTTTCCTGCACTGGACTGTACTGGAATATGGTAAAATGCATACAGTACAGTGACAAAAAATGGGGAAAAAAAAGCATCTGGAATGCATCCGGAAGTGCAACAAAAACACTTTAAAAACGCGCATGCAAAAATGGATCTGGAGTGCATTTTATTGGTGTGAACCGGCCCTAATGACAGTCCGAATCTATCCCATATTCCAGCTCTCAACAGTTAACTTTAAAAAGTGAGATTATGAACGTTGCATTAGTACACTTAAGAAGTAAAGCTGCATGAGAATCATGATTTTTCTGTTTAGAATAAAAATCACGATTCTTGCAGCGTAACATCATCCTTCACATTATACAAAAAATTGGGCTAACTTTACTGTTTAGTTTTTATTTAATTCATTAAAGTGTACCATTTGGAAGACCGCTGCGCAAATACAGTGTATTGCAACAACCGCCATTTTATTCGCTAGGGTCTATGCTAAAAAAAATATATAATGTTTGGGAGTTCTAAGTCATTTTCTAGAAAAAAAATACTGATTTTAACATGTAAGCAACAAGTGTCAGAAAAAGGTTTAGTCAAATTAAACTGACTTCCTTTACAGGCCGAAGTTTGATCTAAAGAACCAAATTGTTACAATGTTTCTATTTATCTCCACCTAAGCTAAGCTTGGCAGGCTGCCTTTTTTTTTTTTTGACAGCTGTCAGCTGTGAGTAGAGAACTCTGCACTGAATCGGAAAAATGCTGTGTTAAGATTTCGAGGGGGGTAAATCTCGATTCTTTAATAATCGTGCAGCTCTAAGAAATCATGTACTTTTAAAATAAAACTCAGGAGGGTGGGGGCAAATGAGTAAAAACAAAAACAAAAATGAAAAAAAAAACAGCTGTCATAGAATACATTAAAACCCCCAACCCATAATATATATTGGAGATTTAAAACAATGGCAATTTTTTACGGCACGTTTCATGATTTTTTTTTTACAATTGCTTATAGTGTATTTTTTCAGTAAAAAATATATACAAATACAGCAAAAAAAAAAAAAGATATACAGTATGTATATTTTAGCAAACACAAAATTATCTCAATTTTTTGTTAAATGCAAAAAATAGACATCAAGCCTACAATGGGTGCACCAATGTAATGGCAAATGGTTAAAATCCTATACAGTGCATCAATTTAGAGTTAACAGTAAATGATGGCCCTAGAATTATTCTTATCACTCTGGCATGCATGCCAATACTTAAATGGCATTTACGTACACATGAATGCCCTATACACACACTTTTGTGTTCCAGGGAGCGGAAGACATTTCATTTTTGTTTTTGAATTTATTTTGGTTTATAATTTTATTCACACACAGTGCATTTTTTATTTTACCTAACTACTAAAGGGGGGAAGGAGGGGCACGCCCTTCCTAGCTTTGCTTTTTAGCTGCCTTGGTCACTACTACATTAAAGCTAAGCTGAGCCTTTAGTTTAATGTTAAAACAAGTTCAGGGTTTATTTGTTTTAAATTGGTTTTAAACTCCTGCGTATACCCAGTGAAGTGACTAGTCTTAGTTGATACACGAAAATTAAACAAATCCTCCTACATAAGCTGTACCTGTTTTTCCATGTCCAGAATGTATAATGCTTGTCTGAGCTTTCAGAAAACAGAGGGCGGAGAGCTGAAGTTACACACACCCCCTTCACACAGCACACAGGAACAGAGCTAAGGCTGTCAATCTGCTAGAGATCTCACCCCTGTCACCATTTTTTCTCTTGAAGTCAGGAAAAATTGTCAGAAGTGAGTCAAGCTGATTCCAGAGGTACGAAGCAGCAGACAGAAATGACAATTGGTGCTTTTAACTGGGACAAGTACACACTATAGAGGGATATGCTTTGTTCATATTTAATGTCTGAGGTTTACAACCACTTTAACCCTTGGATTGCCATGATGTGGAAGAAACATCCTTGGAAGTCAAAGGTTTAAGGCTGGGTTCACACTATAGAACGCAGTGGCTCACAGCAAGTGTCCGGTCGACTCCATCTACCGTAGCAGGTCCGATTTCAGCCCGAATTTTAGGCTGAATTCAGACCTAAAACGGACCCAAAGACGCACAGGGCTCCTGTGCAATTCGCAATGGAGCAGCTGCGGAGATGTGTGAACCGGCTCCATTGCGAATTAGATGCGGGGAAACTCAAATCCAATTCGCAATAGTGTGGACCCAGCCTAAAGGTACAATCAGTACTCTCACTAATATCTTTGTTAAAGACTCCCAGGTTTAGAGCTGAAGGGTGTTTTTGAAGCTTGCTGTAGGTAGTGCTCTTCAAATTAAAAAAATAATCCACATGTGCTGGGCCAGAACATACAATGAAAATTCTATCCATTTGTAAAGATTCATTATTGAACACCCCCTTTGGGTCTGTCTCATATGTTGTATTTATACTGAATACAATATCACGGGATTTGTCGAGTACTATGTGGAAGAATTCCATACTGTATGCAGTCATGCCACTACTACTGCATTTTAGTTCCAACATTTCTTTTCTTTTCCAGTAATTTTTTTTAAGGTTATAAACAGTACAGATATAAAACCATACAATAAAAAAGTACCGGTACATAATAACATTAGTGAAAAATGTATTTTAAGACACAATCTACTGACATTAATGTAGCATTAGATTTATTCAATGTAGCAGTATAAAGTGAAAAGCTTATTTAAAACGCATTCCATAGTTCCATAGTAATTTATAAAATATATTTGTACATTTATATGATTAAAATGTATAATTTGATGTTATGTTTTGAATAAACCATTGCACATAAGCCTGTATGTTGCTAGTGCAGTATGCAATCACAGAATACATTCAACACTCGAGCATACTCAACATCTCCTGGGGATTTAAGCGCGTCTAAAAAGATCACTTCCTCTAAAAGCTACATATGTTTCCTTTGTCAGCATAGTAAAAGAACTTGAAGCTGAAATTACTCTTCCCCCCTTGCAAGTGCCTCTTGCGATGACATCAGCTGTGAAAGCAAAGTTTGTTTTCGCTGTCATAAAATCCTGATAACAGATTTGCATTGTAGGGAATTGAGTGCTGTATGGACAGGTGAGCTGTAGTTTTAACAATGCTTCTAAATGTAGACACAGTCTGGTAAAATGCACTTTGTTTGCCAACTAAACCGTGCCGTGCACTGATTACAGGATTTGATTCCACTTTTACATTTTGGTTTTGTTTTTAGAGAAACCCAGACAGCACAAAAACTGTAAAGCTGAGCGTACATAAATCAAAATTCGGTCAGTTCAGGAGGGACCATCAGAATTTTCAATCTATGTATGGGCACCCTGGTTGTAAGCAGCCTGTCATATTTTTTTCCTAACGATTAGTGCCACCAGCTATAGCCAACAACACTAATCATTGTGTTCTGCTAGCTGAGAAAGCTCCCCACCGGCAAAATACAACAGCGCTGCGAAAGGGATTCCACCTTCAACATTGACTGTGTTTAGTGGGGAAATTGAGCAATTTTCTTTCCTTCCACCCATGATGTACAATGTAAAATTATAATAAGGGTAGAATGGGGGCCAACAAGAAAGACCCACAGAGATGCTAAAGAAAGGTCCTGCAATTAAGGCCTGGTTCACACTAATGCGACATGCGCTCCGACATTGAGAGCACATGTCGCATCACAAGTCGCACCCCATTAAGTGCAATGGAATTGTTCTAAAAGGAGCGACTAAAATGGTTCCTGCACTACTTTTGGTCCAACTTAGGCACAAATTGTATTGACTTCTGTTAAAGAAGTCGTATGTAAGTCGTACCGAAGTCACGATGGGATGTCGGCATTGAAGTCGCAGCAGTGTGAATTGACATTAGACATGGAATCCTCAGTTCAGTAACTCTAAACAATGCTGCTGGTTGCAGAAAGTAAAGTTAGGCATATAATAGTAGATTTTCATATGTTGAAGGTGGAATCCCTTTCGCAGCGCTGTTTTATTTTGCCGGTGGGGAGCTTTCTCAGCTAGCAGAACACAATGATTAGTGTTGTCGGCTATAGCTGGTGGCACTAATCGTTAGGAAAAAAATATGACAGGCTGCTTACAACCAGGGTGCCCATACATAGATTGAAAATTCTGATGGTCCCTGCTGAACTGACCGAACATCCATATGAAAATTCTCATTCAAAATTCTTCTATAACTTGACAAATGTAATTGGAAAGTACTTAAAAATTTTGTTTTGGTTGTGGAATGAATGGACTTTACCAAATGAAAACCCTATACGCGGTTAGAAATTAATTTGTTCGAGAAAGATTTTCTATCCTGCCCCTTAAAAATTTTTTGCCACTGCGGTTGAAAATGAATGTTGATTTGAGCCCACTATTTAGAAAATTGAATGAACATTCTTAAAACAAAACATTTGAGCTGAAATTTTTTAATATATGGCCAGCTTAAAAGCGAAGTTCACCTTTAAAAAAATAATAAGTGCACATGTTTTTGCAGGTAAAAATGTGCAATTATTTCTTTCTCAAGACCCTGTAAAGCATTGAACCTGCAATCATCATACACTACAAGAGTAGATGCCCTTGCAATTTATTGAGAACTACAAGCCATCTGCCACAGTGCCAGATGGGACTTTATTCATTAACAGACTCTTGTGAATGAATAAAATGGCTGTGTCGCGGGAACCCCCAACAACTTCTATGTTTTAAAGATGTGACAGCTGGGTGGGGGGGATCGGGGGGTGCTCGGACTGGTACATAGTAACATGTTACAAGTTATACCCTAAATATGGGTGTAACACGTACCATATTACTACAGGTGAACGTATTGTTTACGGCAAGCAGCCCAGGTCATGGTGTGTTCCTGCTGCAAGTAAGAACTCTTGGGGTCCATGCCTGCAGATTACAGCTGAACCATACCTTCCAACTTTTTGAGATGTGAACAAGGGACACCTATAAGCAAAATTATGTAGGCATAGAACACACCCCCTGTCTTGCCCCTTAAAGAATAATTATACAAAAAAAATTGTTAAACCCACAAGTGCTTTTTTTTACCACTACTATTCCTTTATACTGGCTTTTGAACTAGGCATAGAACACACCCCTGTCTTGCCCCATAAAGAATAATTATACAAAAAAATGTGTTAAACCCACAAGTGCTTTTTTTTACCACTACTATTCCCTTATACTGGCTTTTGAAATATACATATGCAACAATTTAGAAATTGGATAAAAGATTTAGCTCTAGGAAAGATTAATAGTGCATTTTATATACAACTATATAGATCAAACCAAAATGAGGGACAAATGAGGAGGGAAGAGGGACAGAGGGACTTTGTTCCAAATCAGGGACAGTCCTTCGAAATCAGGGACAGATGAGAGCTATGTCTGAACTATAGGCAAGAGGAAGCAGAGCTATCAAGTTTTAGTCACTTAGTCAGGCTTAGGGCCTGTGCTGACAGACTTTGGCCTTGTGTTGATAATCAAATTCAACTTTCTTTAAATGGAGATGCTTCTGAGGTCATTCAAAATTTACTGACAGGTGCATTAGACCTGCAGTTTGACTGTTTCCAGCTGCTTTTGCATTCCCATAGACTTGGATGAAGAGTGAAGGATGACACGGCGAACAAGACACAAACCAATACCCTTCAGGACAAGACCTTTACAAAGAAGGCTTAGAGCAGAATAACACTGCATGATTCTAATGTAAGTACAAGGCTAAAACTGCACAGGGTACAATGTAATTCACCTAACTAGGTAACACACAAACTGCCCACAAATTTGTTTGGGATGCAGTCACATTGGCTTGCATAGGGAAATAACAGCCACATGATGCTTGGCAAAGGTAAACAATTAAATGGTCCCTGCTTCCTAAAGCCCTATCATAATGCTGTAATCCAGATCCATCAGAAATGTTTCACAGATATACGTATGTCAGAAGCAAACGAGAATCCATATACAGTGGGTATAGAAAAGAATCACACCCCTTTAAAAGAATCACATGTTGTTGCTTTGCAGCCTGAAATTAAGACATACACTGTTTTTGTTTTATCCAGCTGTATTTACTCAGTGCAACTTATAACATCCAAGTGAAAGATATAACACCAACATGTCAGAAAAAATAAATAATAAAAAACAGAATCGGTTGGAAAAAGGATCACCCCTCCTAAAAATGATTTGTAAACTCAATCAGGTGTAGCTAATCACCTTCTCAATACAAATACCTGCCCACACAAAGCCATTTGACTTTCAACTATGTGGTCATTTTGATTAGCTCAGCATGAAAAGAGCTTTCCTACAGCACTTCATTCCGTTAGTGCAACTGAAGCAAACAATCAATTATGGGTGGCAAGGCACTGTTAACAGATCTCTGGGATAAAGTTGTGGACAGGCACAAGTCAAGAGATGGATACATAAAAATTCAAAGGCTTTATCAATGCCTAGAAGCACAGCAAAGTCACTGGGTGCATATGCGACAACAATATCACATATTCTCCACAAATGTGGCTAGTATGGGTGGGTTGCAAGAAAAAAGCCACTCCTCAAGAAAGGCTGCATGCAGTTGTGACTGAGCTTTGCCAAAACACATCTTGAAGATTCTGAGGCCACATGGAAAAAAGGTGTTATGGGCAGATACTAAAATTGAATTATTTTGCCAAACGATGTCTGGCAGAAATCCAATACAGCTCACCATCCAAATAACACAATTTCTACAGTAAGGCATGGAGATGGTAATATCAAGTTATGGGGGTGTTTCTCTGCAGCAGGGAGTGGAGTACTTGTCAAGATAGAAGAAAAAATGGATGGGGTAAAATAAATTCTTGAGGTAAATCTGCTGCCCTCTGCCAGAAAGTTGTCAATGGGAAGGTGGTTTACCTTCCAACATGACAATGACCCAAAGCACACAGCAAAAATGACCACACAGTGGTTGAAGGTGAAAAAGCTAAATGTCCTTGCATGGCCTAGTCACAGCCCAGACTTAAACTCCATTGAAAATCTGTGGAATAACTTGAAGACTGCAGTCCACAAATGGTTACCATCAAGTTTAACTGAACTTGAGCAGTTCTGCAAAGAAGAGTGGGCAAATATTGCAATGTCTAGATGTGCAAAGTTAGTAGACACATATCCCAACAGACTAAAGGCTGTATTTAAAGCAAAAGGTGGTTCAACAAAATACTGACACCTGGGGGTGATCCTTTTTCCAACTCAGTTATTCTGTTTTTGAATTAGATTTTCTCAATTTGAATTGAATTATATTTCCTCTCAATTTCTGCTGTGTCTATAGGGCAGGAAAACACATTACACTAAACAGCAACTCAGCCTTCCACTGAAAGCTTGAGCCAGCCGTTCCTGCCCCCTCTCTTGCATGACCCTCCAGTGAGCGATGGAGGGGCACTGCACAGAGCAGTGACTGGCAGTGCTAAGAGCGGACCCGAGAACAGAGTGATCATCATTCACGTGATTGCTCAGTTCTCAGGCTTAGAGCTGGTGGGGGACAGCTTGTAGTAGGTATGTATAGGTAAGTATATATATTATTTTATAATACTGCACTTCTCTGTTAACTAATCCATACTTTTTCCAAAATAATGAAGAAAAGTTTTGTCCTTAGATAAACTTTAGATTTGTAGCCAGTAGATACTGACACTGATACCTAAATAAGTAAAACACAAATACCGGTAATTTTAAATTGTCTTATACACAACCTCTCAACTTCATACCAAGGCTTGCTTAATTTATCACGCCCACAAATTTTAATGTGGTAAATTACATTCACTGTATACTATCATAATAACTGAGTTTTGATTGAACAGCAGAGCTGGACATTTACTATGTTGATCGGGTAAGGCATCATGGAAAACATAATAAAACTTCCAATGTTCTACTGTAGCTCTGGAACCTGCACAGAGCATATGCAGCCTTAAGCTCCACCCATTAACCACCCACACCTAAATTACTCTGCTTTATATGAAACGCATACAACAGGCATTTCCTAGCATCTTGTCCAACCATCACAAGTGCTGAAGAGTGTCTGCTGAAGGTAGGGCCCCCAGTTATTTCCTATGCAATTTTCCTTGAGGAAGTCCCTAGTCTTGCTATGAAATGTAAACTACTATGTTGTAAGACCTTTCTGCAGCCTCTATTTTTAGGCAGATATTTTTGTGGGTGCCTTTGCTACACCACTCTTATTAGGGGATATCTTTCTTTATTTCACTTTAAGCTAAGTGGGGTTGAGGTTGACCTATAGAAAGCTTTTAAACAAAATTACACTTTGACATGGATATGCTGTTACTCTTGTTGCCACAATCCACCAGTTTCAAAATGCCACATTGTGGATTTACAAGACTGTTTCTTTTAAGGATGGGTAAATCTTATAGCAATTGCGCTGTATAAGACTCTGTCATCAGCAGATGTTGACAAGGGATGTATATGGGTAAAATAAAACGAGTTATCTTTGTCCTCTAAACGTGAAACATACTCTATATTTCACTAGTGAGAAGGACCACAAAGAGTTACAGTGCAGCCATCACGAGCCAGCCCTTGAAACATTAGGTTGACATTTAAATCCTCTGTTCATTGGCATGGACTTTCCAGATGTTGGCATGTCACAGACAGGCTTGCTCTTCGAAGCAGCTGTTTTTCCAAAGCGCAAGTTAAAAAAAAAAAAAAGCACTTAAGATAATATTTCACATTGCCCTAACCTGCTGATTCAGCAGTCTTTGCTGGAAAAAGGTATAATCTCAGCAATTAACCCATGGCTATCTTTATACAGTTGAAATGCTGCCATGCTTATGCTGTTTGCATCAACAGTACAACACATTAAAAAGCATGTGTTACTTAAATTGATAGAATTATTTTTTCAGGTAAATATTCGCTATATAAAATACAATGAAAATTCATAATTTTACACCCTGTTAGTGTGAACAGTCTTCTTTGTGGTTTTCAGGCATAGGTTATGAAAGATTTTCTGCTAAAAATGATAACCTATGTACATAATAAGAATACCATCAAGGGGAAACATTAGTGCCTGTTTAAAGAAAAGCAACAGAAGTAGCATGAGGACAATCTTTGGGAATATCCTAGATCGGGTTCATATAACAGTGCAGCCACCGTTGTGTGACAAAGATCTGCAAAAGTTAATGTGCAATGACTGCCTGCTGAATTTAATAAAATAAAAAGAAATTGTGGACACAGAGTCCATCAGTACCTCATAACATTTCTTTTGATACATATCACATCCTCCAAATTGTTATTGGACCTAGCAAGAAGTCTTTTCTTCTTTGAAAAAAGCTGCTAGTTTCTTAAAATGATTAGGTTGCCTTGTATGCACTGAATGTTTAAGGTCTACCCACAGTTTTTTAATCATATTCAAATCTGGGGATTGTAAAGCAAACTCTAGAAATGTAATCTGTTGTTACTTGTAGTAGTTTGTCGTTTAATTTTGGGGTGTTTTTGGGTCATTGTCATCCTCAGCTTAGTATTTTTCATTGGCTATAGGACATTAGTCTCTGGTATTAATTGTTACTTAGCAGCATCCATTATTCCCATTACCTCCAAAATATTTCTCCTTTTATTGGCTGCCAACAACACCAAAGCATCACAGATCCACAGAAGTACTTAATGGTTAGCAAAGCACTCTATTGTTTACATGCTTCCCATTTTTTCTATAAATGTTTGGCAATAGTTGCCAAGTAGTTAAAATTCTGGTCATCAGAGCATAGTGTTTCAAAATTTAAATGTCGTGTTGCATACTTCTGGACCTGTGATGAAATGGTTTTCTTCTATTGGCTCTTCTGTGCAAATCATATTTATGGAAGAAAACACTTCCCGGCTACGTCATGTACAACTTTTTATTGATACTTCATAGCAAAATGGGGGTTTTGCTTTATGTAGGTGAACAGTCTATGAACAGTTCTATGAAAGAGGTTACTTGGATTCTCAGTTTTCGAGTTTACTTTCAAAGTGATACTAAACACACACTGTTTAATTTACATTGTCCATTCTCTTTCTGCATGGGGATGATGGCACTGTAATTATTTTAATTAAAAAAAAAAAACATTAAGTACCTTCTTTCCCAATCGATAGAGCTGTCAAATGACTCAGCTTTTTCCCAGACTGTAAGAAAATAGTGGCAGGTGGAGCTTCCAGTCCTCTGCTACTGGTCACATATAAAAAAAAAATCTAGTTAGTGGAGGAGGGAGGGGAGTGTCCTTTACCACTGTGTATACGGAAAGAAAAATAGAATCGCACTAAACCTTTTAAATCATAACTGATAATTAGTCAATATGTGATCCACCAGTGCTAAAAAAACTTATATAAAATCCTTGATAATTGATTGTGAAAAATAAATTCCACCAGTGTTCAAAAATATATTCATTGAACCAATGAAGTCCATCAATAAAAAATCCACCAGTGCTAATAAATTTGATTGATGAAGTCCATCCGTATGTGCGATGGCAGCTCTAAATGCTGTTAGAAAATCATGCTCAATCCACCACCAAATTTAGAAGAAATCACTTCTTACCAGATGACCGTGATCCCCCATTACAGAGTTTTAGGAAAAAATATGTAGTATAAAACACAGCTTATTCCAATATGCAGCGAGCACATTCAAAGATCTTCAGACCGCCTCAGTGTCATTCAGACCGATGCGTAGATACACGTGGTACATATAAAATATAAATGCTCCAATAGTGTAAAACCTTTTATAAATGTATTAAAAGAAGCAAAGTATCACACTTACAAAAGTTGCGTCAATAAAAGCCTAAAGTCTGATGTGTCAGCCGGCGCATGATCAGACAAACCCGTCCTTCTGGGAATACAAACAGTAGCACACGAGGTGACATTAGCATGTCCCTCTGCCCTACGGGCCCCTGGATGACGTTATCTATTACGAAACGCGTAGGACGGAGCGACGCGCTGATGTCACCTCGTGCGCTACTGTTTGTATTCCCAGAGGGACGGGTTTGTCTGATCATGCCCTGGCCAGCACATAAGACTACAGGCTTTTATTGACGCAACTTTTCTAAGTGTGATACTTTGCTTCTTTTAATAAATTTATAAAAGGTTTTACATTATTGGAGCATTTATATTTTATATGTACCACGTGTATCTATGCATCGGTCTGAATGAAAAAGATGTAATAGGGGATCATGGTCATCTGGTAAGAAGTGATTTCTTCTAAATTTGGTGGAGGATTCAGCACGATTTTCTAATAGCATTTAGAGCTAATATCGCACATACGGATGTTCTTCATCAATCAAATTTTTGAGCATTGGTGGATTTTTTATTGATGGACTTCATTGGTTCAATTAATATATTTTTGAATACTGGTGGACTTTTTTTTCACAATCAATTATCAAGGTTTATATAGAAGTTTTGAGCACTGGTGGATCACATATTGACTAATTATCATTTATGATTTAATAGGTTAAGCGCGATTCTATTTTCCTTTTAATTTATTTTTACTGTGTTATACAGGAGAATTGCAGCTTCCGACAAAGTTTTTAGTATTTTGTAATTTATTTAATTTCTCATAGCGCAGTTTTTTCCAATTTTTCTATCACTGTGTATACGCCTACATGTGTGACTCAATAGTTGCATGGGCTGCTCAGATGTGATAGTCAGGAAATGCTCAGAGTAGAAATACACTTAAAAAACTGAGTTTGTGCACTAGCTGCCAACACTGCTCTGCAAAATTCCCAACTGCAGTGGGGACATGGACAGGGGGGGAGACAGAGAACAACAGGATCAACCAAGTTTTTTGCAGAATACAGAAAACGAATCCCATAGTGAGTATGAACAGCATGTAATACATTTATTGATAGTTTTTAATGATGTGGGTTTATTGAAACTTTTACTTCCATTTTATAATTAGATTGCATACAGTGCAAATTAAAAGGTAGGAAGTGTTTAGCTTTTTACAGCTCTTTCATATTTTGGAAGAGCCATGTAACTAGTTTGGGTTATCTTTATCGCCAGACCCTAACTCAGTTGCTTAGATTCAAGTGTTAGGACATTTATTAGGTTCTCTTATGACTTGTATAAGGGTCTATATATTTTGATTCTGGAACCCTAAAAGAAGATTGTGGATGAACTGGAAGGGTGGTTAACACTTTTGCGCTGCAGGAACGTACACCGTAATGCGCGTATTACCAAAAAGAATGGCAACATACCTCACTTGCGTTGATGAGATACTGTGCCATTCAGAATGAACAAATTGCCCAGAATGAATGGCACCCCTACATTCATTTTAATGGGGTGCCTAATGCAATGCAGGATAACGTTTGAAAAAACCTATGTAGGTGCGCATGCATAAACACAACACACCATAGCAGAAAAGTTTGAACCTGGCCTTATTCCTTTCCCAGTCTGTTACATAAAAAAAAAAAATTACTTGCACATGGGCATAAAAAAAAAAAACACTGGTTTTACAAACCTCCAGGTTTTTTATGCCTATAACCACAGTTGAATGTTGCCTATGTGGCCATAAATTAGGCATTTGATTATTATTTTAGGAACAGTGTTTAGCAGTATAAAAAAAAAATGCCCCAAAGCTGCACTCAGAGAGGAGCTTCTGTGCATGATTTGTGCGCATATGTGCGTAAATTTATTCCAGTGGTTAGAATAATTGAATATTCTGGCCAGTAGAATGAGTTTACACTCATACGCTTTTAAACGCCATATGCCAATGCATAAACATGTGTAATTATGCACTGAAAAAAGTAATTTTTTTATGCATGATTTTTGTGCCACCTCCTGGCAGAAAGATTCAGCATAGATAGATAAAAAGATTCACCCATGTGCGTAATGCCTAAAAGTTTCAGAAACAAGTCTAGCTGATTATGAAACTGTCAGATTTCCCAACTCAGTGGGTGTACAATCTTCAGGACAAATCATTTTTTTCTGACATTTCAAGAAGTGCAGGAGTCCTGTTCCTGCTAAGCCCTGCCCTCTCCCATTACACCCCACCCCTTGTCTCTGTGTTGTGGCTGCTGATGCAGATAGTTGAACTGTCACTTCACAAATGCAGAAAAAGTGACAAAAAACATGTTCAAATTCTTGCCTACAGCATGTATTTAATTCTACTTGGAAAATCAACAATACATGCAATTTCACCAAAGCTGCTTAAACTTTTGAACACAACCTTATGTATAACATACTCTGCTTAGAAATAAGATTGAAAATGAATAACAGGTCCACTTTTTCAACAGCAATGCATTTTAGTGTTGGGTGGCAAGAGTTGGTGGTAAGAATAGTCAAAAACAAAGACTAAAAAAACACTGAAAATATATCAACCACATCCTGGAACTCTGTATTTAAGAATTGTTTTACAACTGTTGTTGACTTTTTCACAAGTGCAGGGCAAATGTTAAAATAATTCATAAGACCAATTTCAATGTGCTTCTTCTATTGTGTTTTGCTTACAGTGTTCAACTTTCTAAAATATTTCCTGTTTTCCATAGTGACCCAAAGTTTGCTTAATAATGCATGCTCCCAGTTTACCATCAATTCTTGATCACCTCTCATAAGTTACCAATCAATGACCCAGTACTTTGGACTCGTACAGTATACATTTTATAAATCTGGGATGATGGCTATGCAGTATAATACTAGCTGTGAGCTGTGATATAAATGACCTGGCTCCACCCTATGGGTATAGAGTCTGTTTAGCCTTGCCTACTGAACAGGTGATTAGAGAAACATAACTTTTTCTCTTTTACAGTTCATGATTTAAATGGTTGCCATTGATGCGGCTATAGGAATTTTAATTTTTATTTAATTTTAATTATTTTGAATGCCTTACCTAGGTAGTCATTGAAATCCAGCCATTTATACATTTTGATGCAATTTGTACAAATTTTCCTTTTTTGGGGTGCCTCAAGCTTTTCTTCCAAAATTATCCTATATCGTATTTAACTTTGAAGTGTCCCATTTATATTTGCTATTTTTGTTGAATGAGAATGGGGGTTCTACATGTGCCATAACCAGCCCCTTTTTAAATGTATTTATATGGCGAATAAAAAGCAATAGGATATGCCTAATTTTGGCATTTTACATTTTAAGCAGTTTGGGGTATTTTTATTTTTTATTTCAGTCAGTGACAATGGTGGCTCATACCCTTTATTGAGATGTATATTGTGGCAGTAGAGCTTTTTTCATGTTATAGTGTTGTAGCACTATGACTTTGGCATATCAATAATATAATGTTGGACATTTTTACGTGTACTGAAGTTTGTTGCTTTTTATGGCAACTAGAAGATATTACAATAAAGCTTGGTAGATGAACATACAAAACAAGTGTTGCTTTGTGTCACTGCATCGGACCGTATCAGTGGTATCCAAACTGCGGCCCTTTGCTTGCCTTTATCCAGCCTTTGAGTAATTATTCCCGCCACTGACATTAACAATGGGGCATAATTCCTGCCACTGACACCAACAATGGGACACTATTTATTCCACTGACACCAACGATGAGGCATAATTCCTTCTATTGATAACAAAAATGGGGCACTGTTCCTCCCACTGCCGTTAACTATTTCTCCCCTAATACCAAAGATCGGGCATTGTTCATTCCCACTTGGCACAGTCTGGCCCCGCTAAAGTCTGAAGGACAGTAAACTGGCCCCTTCTTATATAGTTTGGAGACCCCTGATCTATATGAATGTCCAGCCTGGAAGAACAATCATTTTCACACAGAAGGGCATCTGTACTACAACACCGTTATAGACATTGACTGTTTTTGTGGAAAACTCTATGCAGAAAATGTGAAATGCTGAAAGATATTCTGCCCAAAATCCGTGATAAAAGCCTCCTTAGATAAGATCTATTCTGTCTTTACTGTGGCATGTGAAGTTCAGGACACTGCAACAGGACAGCAAATATAGGAGGCAAATATTAATACAGTTATTTATCCAGTCTGTGGTAGTAACTGTTCATCTGACTAATGAAAGTGCTTGGAATTGTCAGAGAGGCACTGCTACCAATTAGAGGAGAACCAGCACTACATGCATCTCCCTGTTTCTGTTCATGAATTCTATAGCTTTGTGCTTCCTCCACCTTTCATGCATCTTAAATATTCCCCCACCAGTCATCAGATCACCAGCCATCAAGGGGACAGCTGCTATGAAGAATGAAAGCCTCTACCAAGATGGCTAACCCCACAAAAATAAGTGCAGAACAAAGCACAGTACGCGACTATTGGGGGGGAAAACAGCTGAAGGGAGACCACAGGTAACACCGGTGATTAGTATTTTGCCATCTGATGGCCTTTTTTGGTCAAGGGATGCACAAGTGCTAAAGGGTTGCGTATGGCCCTTAGTATGGGCACCAAGAGACTGTGCAACGTTCAACAGTTTTTATTTGTATTCATGTGTGTTGTATATCTCATTGATTTGATGTTGAAGTTATTTTAAACCTATTTACAGTAACTTGTAACCTGCTATGATTAAGACAGTGTAGGCTAAAATGTGTCATGGTTGTCACTTTGTATGAAAATGTGAAATGAGGAATAAATGTGTGCTGGCTTTTACATTTTATAATATGCACCTAATATTTATGTATAACCATGTTCTTATGAAGAACAGGAGTTGCCCCTCTTATTCACCAAGCAGCATAAAACTTGCCCTGAACATTTTAACCTGATTGGTGGCTGTAATTCATAGCGGAGAACTTTGATATGTAAGGCCACAAAGGCTTAAATGAAAAGTGTGGAAGCAACACCATTTCTTGTTGCTCATAGCAAACAATTTACTACCATCTGTCATTTCTGTAGTACAATGGTGAAAATGAAAAATTAATTATGATTGGTTGCAAAAATGTCATCATAAGCACATTTTCATACATAAGCCCAACTATTCGCCTTGTCTTCTCTTTGATCAGTTTTTGGAAAATGCAATGTTTCTCATCCAACTAACTCCCCCTATTTTTCCCATCACAGAATTTCAGACTAATTTATTATGGAATAATGTTCTTCGCCCTCTGTTACACTGCATTTCGTTATGTACACTGTAGCAGAGAGAGCTCCTTGATTGGAGGAGTGCTAGTTGTGTGACTTTGATTGGACAAATGACCAGCCTATTTTTTTTTAAACAGAACTTTTATTAAACTCTGTTGCGTGCCATCAAATTCAGAGTCTTGAAGCCAGCAGAGTCCAGAGTACATATGTAAAGTACATTACTGTGCTTTATTAATGTGCTTTTTTATAGCAATTGTGCAGCTATATTGCTGTTTTTTAAATGAGCCCCATAGGTAAAGCTAATAGACAAACCAACCTCTGCATTTGGCCTCCGTGTCTTTTTGGAAAATACCACAATAACAATAAATTAAAAAATATTGCGCATGGTAACATAATAACATTTTGTTTACTCATTTTTCTTTTAGTAGTGCTTTGACTTTGAATTATACTTCGCATTTACTTTGACCTTTGGTTAGCACTTACTTCGTTTACTTAGTCGCCTTTATAATTTCTCGGTGACTCACAATACTAACAACATGTCAGGAAAGTGATGCCTGACTAAATAACATCTGTATTGGCTTTTTCTTTTTATAAAATCTTATGTGCAACATCCAAAATTGGACTTCCAAGATTGCAGGAAATTATAGAGGATAAAACAGAGATCAAAATAGCATCTGAGCCATACAGTAAACAACGGTAATGTTTTTATGGTCTAGTTCTGGGTGTTTCAGTAAAACAGTAATTATATTTAGGTAGTACCAAAAACGTGCTGATTGTGGTTTGACTACAAATTCCCCAACACTAGAAGTGACATCTGCAATGACGTAGTTTAAATTAAAATTAGCTTCCCTTAAATCTAGAGCTCTCTTTCTGATGTAAAATCACTAGATGGACACAGACATATACAGGTGCATCTCAAAAAATTTGAATATCATCAAAAAGGTAATTTATTTCAGTAATTCAATTCAAAAAGTCAAACTCATATATTTTATATAAATTCCAACAGGGAGCCAAGCGCATAAAGTAAACCAAGGAGCCAAAGTGATAATAAAAGTCACACTGGACTGCTGCTACCACACTCAGATGACGAAATAAGAAACAGACAAAAACAACAGAATTGGGAAGCGCAGATCCAGGAGTTGGCAAGCAATCAATTGGAGATGGAATCCATGTGAAATGTAAAGCAGTTTATTGCTGATAAAGCATGTAACCAATACACAGTACAAATGGGAAAAATCGTCAGAATGTCCAAACTCACTATGATAGTGCTAGCAATGGAGCCAAGGTAGTGAAGAAATGGCTGTCCCACTTCCATGAGGGCTGTGGACAGAGGGGGCTGCAGACCAAAAATGGGAAGCCTGAAAACACTTTCCAACAGCTGGGATAGGTGTCCATAACCAAAGCCGGGCTACATCAGGGAGGGGAAAGGCTGTGCACAAATCCAGGAAGCACGATCACTGTATGACCAGAGTGGAAGATGGCAGAGCCGCTGCAGCGGCCGGTGAGACCAGAGATGTATGTTGGAGGGGCAGCGGGAACGAGGCTAAGCTGCAAGGTGCCCGAAGACCACAGGACTCCTTCCCAGCCGCATCACATGCTCCGACCACAGGCAGACACCAGCAAAACCTGATGGATCAGAGCAGGGGATGGGATGAGTATCACAGCAGGTGCCGGAGCTTGAGCAGTATACTGTTACATGTTTCGGGGTTTAACCCCTTCCTCAGATAACACTCTCAAGATCCAACATAAAACAGGGATTTTATAGTCACGAGGCGGAACAACCAATCGATCCACCACGAATCATCCAATACCTGGATATCGTAACGAATATCATGGAAAAACATTTAAAAACAAAAATAAATATTAATGTTAATTTATTATCGTACAAGGGATTAAAAACACTCTTAATCAAATGAATAGTAACAATATATAAAATATATATATATATATATAGAAATACACACACATATTTATATATATAGGTTCTGGAGGGTTAGGGCATCATCGGAATGAGACCTTATAATAGGGTTCAAAACAGGATCTAGTTGGCTCTCTTGAGGTGCAACAATGGTTTGAGTATTTTTGGCATTATGGTGCTTCACTGTCAAGTTTCTAATGAAATGATTGAGGTCCTTAAACAGACCAAATTTGTTAGCAGATATACATGGGGCAAAACTTAATCCCTTCCTGAGTAGAGCAGTTTGGGCATCATCAAGAATGTGAGAGGACAGATTGTAAATTGTAATAGTACTTAGAGGGGAATCTGATCTTTCCTGTCTTTTTTTGTTAGTCTGTTGTCGTCTTCCCCCATGTCTAACTCTATGAGTTTTCTTTTTCCTTCCAGAGGGGTAGTGCGGGACAGTACTAAAAAAAAGAAGAAGGGTCCTCACTGGGAATATTGGAAGCCCCAATACATGTGGAGGAAGACTTTGTTGCTGTGAAAAGGATTGGTGGCTGGCTCTAAATCCTCAGAAATATTGGCGAGAGGACTAAACCTATTGGTAATGGGCAGAGGGACGGATACAATATTGGTGTGATCAATACCTGGGCGAGGGCGAGCTGGCCCTGAGGTGTGTATTTGGTAAATTAGACCCAGTGGATCGACTCCACTGAAATGTTTTACCCTCTTTATAGTCTATTAAATCACGCTCAAACTTGCCAAGTTTCTTATGCACAAGTTCGTCCACAAATTTCTTAATTTTATCATTGAGGACTTGATACCATTTTTTAAAGAGGCAGGAAGTGGCAAAGCCACTGGTGATCCTTTTATGTTCACCCACGGCTGCTTTGGCTTTTTCCAACACCCCGTCTCTTTGTTTGATGATCATTTGTATACATTGATGAAAAATTCTGAGAATATGCACCATTCCTTAACTATGTCCTCATCAAGAAAACTGCATTGCTTCTTTGCTTCTAGGGGTTATTTGGAGTTCCAAATATTTCTCCAGGAAGGACTTATCCCACCATTGGATACATTATTATTGCCTAGCATATTCAACCATCAAAATTATTGCCTCAATCATCATATTAAAAGAAAGAAATGCTTGAAATATATCACAGTGTACGTAATGCATCTATATAAAATATACAAATTTCACTTTTTTAATTGAATTACTGAAATAAATAAACTTTTTGATAATATTGTAATTTTTTGAGATGCACCTGTAGATAGACAACCAAAACTATTAGGGCTATCACCATCTGTGACCAGCTAGAAAACTGTTCTGATGTTTTTGGACAATTTTATATTTATTTGTAAATTTAGACAATATATTTATATGGCAGACATAATTCACTGACATAAATACTGTGCTTTATGTCTGTGGCAAAGATGTGCAACAGACACTTCTAAAGAGTATAACATATTCACTTTCAAAGTGAATTTTCAATTCTCTTAGTGAATGAGGTGAAATAAAGTTAAAATCACTTTGCAAAGGATACCCAATAATGTGCTTGGAAAATTTAAAAAAATGGATTTTTGCTTTCACATGATTGGATAATTGAGGTCAGCACAACTTCACCTTATTCCCTAAGCTTAAAAAAAAAATCACGTTGCTAAGAGAAAATTCACTTAGCTTAGTGAATGGGGAATGGGGTTGTGCTGCTTTTTAATAATCCAGTCATACAATTCTGTTTTGTTTTTTTAAATATGCCTTGCACATGATTAGGTATTGTTTGCACAATTATTTTTCACTTTTTCACTGGACTGTAACTGGAAATAAGGTGTGCTAAAGGAAACTGGTGGTGATATAAATACAGGAGTTGATCATGCTGGCCCCCTTCTGAATATTCAAGTCTACTGTCTGTCTGTGGCTCCAGTACTTAAGACATTGACCTGAAGCAGGACAATAGCTCTACAAAATTAGAGTGAAGTAAAATATTATTTCCCAATAATTGTATTGTTTTAGTAGAAATGAAAGAGTTACAAACTTTTGTTTAGGACAGAGGCTTGGATAAGGCACAGTATGATAGCTTAATAGATGCTAGTATACATGGAGCACCACACAATATCATAGAATGGATATCATGTGTAGCCCCTTACATGTTTACACAATCAACCTAGCAAAATAGTACTCAGTCCAGACCTTATCCAACTTCAAAGTGGAATAGTCCATTGACGATTAACTGATACATTAATAAATATATATAACCAATCTGGACCTATGTTCAAGGATTTAAACCTTGTAAGAAAACATAATGGACAATCCATAAGCAAAGGTGAGGAGAGTGAAAGAAGGAAGGGGAGAAGAAAGAGAAAAGTAAAAAACAGAGATGAAAATAATGTGGGTCTGCCCCAGTCAGTAGCTTCTCCAGTGGCGGGCTCCAATACCCTACCACCGTTCCCTCATTAATCTGCTGATATTGGAGCGAAGAGTCCCAGATCTTATTACATTTGGATTGTTTATCTTGTAAGATGCTGGCCAGTTTCTCATGAAGCATAATCCAAGAGAGTTTGTTCTTGGTGGTGGCTTTTTGAACATCTGGGGACTTACATGCCTTGGCAATTGACATTTCACTGCCAGAAACAAAAAATAAAAAATAAAGTCTGGGTATGTTTAGAGATATCTGCAATCGGTTCATTCTGGAGTGTCATTCTAGTACTTTTTGGCATGTTATGGAGTAGATGAGGGTAAATATTCTAGTTCAGAACTACTGAATCCTGGGGCAGGTCCACCATACAAGAAGCGTGATGCCTTCCTGTCCACAGCCCAACTGCCATCAAAGAGGGGATGCTTTGGGACAGATCTTGGCAAGTCTGGAAGGGACTAGATACCACCAGGAAAGAATTCTTGTAATTCGCCTCAACCAGGGTCGTGTTGAGGATACCTTTAGGATTCCTTTCCGTCCAATTAGTTCAATCTCCTTCTGATATATCCATGCATAGGTCTGCTTCTTATTCCAGATGAATAAAATTCTATAAATCTCCACAATGGGAGATAATGTTTGAGAAACTAATAACATGACATATATCTAAAGACTACTGTGTCATATAGTCTCCAGATATGGCAACACACAGCACAAGACAACTACAACAGTTACAGTACACTACACATAAATAAACAAACGTTCGGATGCCAAAGATCTATGTCTGGATGTCCATGTCACGACCAATATGTCGTATGAACATTAATAATAAACAAAATAACGGCATGGGTATCCACACAGGGGTCCCGGGAAGAGCATGTAAAACAGCCGGCAGCCTGAACCGCTAGATGGAGACAACGCCGAGTGTCTGCGCTCCACCTGCGTTCCACCGGCCCGTGATGCGGAAGTGATGTAGTGTGCTTGGCGCCGTCGTACGCGTTTCGTCATAGACGTAGCGTGCTGGCACCGTCGCCGAGGACGTCTATGACGAAAGGCGTATGACGGCGCCACGCACGCTACGTCACTTCCGCATCACGGGCCGGTGGAACGCAGGTGGAGCGCAGACACTCGGCGTTGTCTTTATCTAACGGTTCATACTGCCGGCTGTTTTACATGCTCGATCTCTGGGTGTAGCTTATTCCATCCAGCTGCACTCAGGATTTGAGTGCATACAACATATATCTTGCTGCTGGATTTGTTAATTTGTTTGCACTAGAAGTTTTATATGTCTTTTAAACATTTTTTAATAAACTTAACATACTACACTATGGGAGCCTACCATTCCTTTTTCCTGCATGAGGGACTTATCATGACCAGGCTACAACTACCTTTATGAAAAACTGAGGACCATCCTTGGAGCGGTATTGATCGCGTTGGTGAGAAGATTACAGAGGCTATACCTACATGCATAAAACAAAACAGTGTATAACTCGGCCTACAATACACCACTCAGCGCCACAAATCCTCTAACTGCATTCATCCAGAACCATCAGTAGACAAGATGACATTCATGAAATATCTACCAGACCCTTTGAAATAAATTTAAATAAAAAACAAAGGGTATGGAGAAACAGAAAGCAGCTGTTTAAAAAAGCAAAATAAATGGAAATAAGTAGTATATAGGACATACATATAATAATGAAAGCAGTCATATACTGAAACAGCACTATGTTGAGCATAAAACAAAGAGTGTGGCCAACTACACACATAAAGAGTCCATTAGACTAGTGCGATATCAGCAGTGATTCAGAGGGTGTTCAAGTAGATCATAAAGTATGTCACAGCGTGCACCTTCCACCGATCAATCCAACTCCACCACTTGTGAACACACTCCCCTTCGGGGGTTAAACTCACCGAAGCTTTAAAGAATCAAAGCATTCAGTTAAGGGATATTCTGGACCACCTCAATACAGCACTTCTCTAGGCAATAGGGAGATGAAGAGGCTCAATTTTTATTTAAAGAAGTTGTATACAGGACATCGGAACACACTGGATTTGTAACATAGAGCCTGCCACATATCAAATGATAAGGTCCATAGGGACAAGGCAATTTTCGTTGGATGGCTGGTATAAGGATTACATCTAGTTGCAAAACCCAATTCAATGTGCGAGGAGAGATAAGGAAAGCATGTCCATGTCCTGTGAATCCCTGGCGGATTGCGCATTGCCCCTTTGGGGTGACTGGATCTGGTGAGTGGGGACCCTTGAGGGGGAGCACTAAGTCACCAAGGATACTGAGAGCACTCAAGTCACCTCTTTGCAAAATAACACTTTTTTCACATTTTTGAAGGAAACCTATGCACAATTTATGGACTGGTATATGAACACTATATGATATTTTTTGATTTGCTTATGATGCATACGGACTTCTTGATGTGGCCGTAGATTCTGGTCTATCACAAGGTTGATTATAGCCAGTTTTAAATGTTGATTATATACACCTGTGGGTTTATTTCTTATCTTGTTTGTAGCTTGTGGTTCACCTTTAGATTATGAGGGTATACCATTAGCTAATCACTAAGAGAATCACTACATGTAATTTGGTTTTTGCTGTTTTTTGCTTTTTTTTTATATTGTTTATTTAGCACCTGTTGGAGGTACTTTATGGCACAACTTATGTGTATAATTACCTATAGCACACTCCAATACAGAGTTTAAGGTGGGATCCTATTATTTACACTATACACATTCTGCACTTTTTTACACACAGGTACCTGTACCATTGGCAATCATTATTGGAGGGGGGGTTTAGTAGTATATAATTATATTTATACACACAATTGGTATCAAGGTGGGGTATCCCCACGGTTGGGTTAGCACGGTGGCTCCCCTTCCTCTCCCCCCCTTAACACATCTGCTCACGCCCAATAACCTTTTAGGGAGCGCCATTACCCCATATCTATCTTTGTCTGAAACAGGAGCACAATGCTGCCACATATGACTTTAGCTGACTATGGTTATGAGAAGAAAAGGTAAAAACCATTGATAAGGAGGTTGAGTACCTGTAGCAACTGTGTGAGTACAGATAAGCTATACACGTAGTATGACTTGGAGTATATTGGCAGTGTTCTCTGACCGACATCATTAAATTAGATATTTCCCTTCCCTCACTGATGGATTCCAGCTATAGGACATAAGGTATGAGCCCTTGCTAAAACATAGCCCCATTGCGATTAGCAGGATCGAAGAGGGCAATTGTAAATTGGAAGAATTTAAGGACCTCTGCCAAAAATGTGAGAATGGATTGGGTTAATTCTAGTCAGAGAGAAGGTATTGTCAACTGTTAAACATACTCTAACTCAAACTGGTAAATGTATAGGTATGAACCATCAAACAAAATGAGACAATCATTTGGGGACCCTGAGTATAGTATAAAAAAAATGTCCCACTAGATTGCAGAACCAGCAGTTTAAGTTGAGGTGGGCAGTCTTGATCCCTTGTGTGGATTCTTGTGGTGCGCCACATTGGCGAAAGTGGGGGGCTCGGCCTTGGTCTGTGTCCCCTGGGACCGTTTCTGGAGGAATTGAGAGGTGGACTGCTTGGATCGGTCATTATGAGTCCCAGCTGCTGTAGTAGGGCTTCTCCCTCCTGGAATTTGAAGAAAGTGTGTGTTTTGTTTTGTATAGTGCAGGAGAGATGGAGAAGAAAGAGCCAGGAGTATTTGATCCCTTTTAGAAGTGGTTTCTGGACTGTTGCGGGCCAGATGTCTGCACAAATGTACTTGGATGGCCCTTCAGTTACAGATCTGAGCGTTCTCTGGCTTTGGACATAACTTGTTCTTTCACAGCATAGCAGCGCAGCTTGACAATTATGTCCCTAGTGTTACCATCAGGGTGTGGAGCCGTAAGGGCCCTGTGTGCTCTGTCCAATTCCAGTCTGTGGGGTGGGATATTTGGAATGAGATGTCTGATAAACTCCTGAATTATTTCCTGTGAGTTGGCACCCTGTGCACCTATCAAGGTCTGAGAGTTGTGATTAAAACAGGTCCCCCTCGGGTGAGTCTGCCCTTTGATGTAAAAAGATAGCCTGTTCACCTTCCTGTGATAGCTGATGCAATGCAGGTAGCTGGATCTGTGTGTCTGGTGGCTGCAGCAGCTGTGGCTGTGAGACCAGTGTCATACTGCCGGTCTGTGTGAGCTACTGTCCCTCCAAAATCGGCTGTATAGGGGCTCCTTTCAGATTCCCTTTGCCCATGTGGGTATGCCCAGGTGGTTGAGGAGGCATAGTGGGTGGTGATCGAGCTGCTCAGGTTTTGGAAAAAGAAAAGACAATGTCGAAACCTGCCCTTTCAGAGTGCTTAAGGCCAAATTTTGGTCAAGACCTGATTGTAGGAAGGCCAGAATATAAGAGACAGAGTAATCTCTGGGACCAAAATGCCTGCATTCGCACCAGGGAAAAGGGGATTTCCAGAAACCATAGAAGATCTTCCTGGAAGTGCCTTTTCTTGCTTTCAGCAATGTATGAATAACCGACTCAGGGACCCCTCTATCTTTTAAGACTTGGGTCTCAACAGCCATGCTGTTAAAGCCAGAGAATGAGAATTTGGATGGAATAAAAGGCCCTGAGACAGCAGATCTGGCCTGTTGGGAAGAAGCCAGGGGTTGTCTGTTAGAAGTTTGTGTTTGTCTGTGTGCCGGGTTTTTCTGGGCCAGTTTGGTGCAATGAGAATTACCTTTTTCCTTCCTTGCTTCACAGAGATCCACCAAGTTAGGGAATTCCTTACTTTGTTGGACAGGAGCATGGGTAGGTTGGGAGAAGGTGCACGCTTGTTCCAGGTTGTGTTGGAAAGGTCTTAAATAAAACTGGGCAATGGTACAGCCTTGAAGGAGGCTACCATGAGGCCTAGAACTCTCATGTAGAATCTCATTGTGACTTGTCTCTTTGGCCTCAATTCTTGAGCGTGAGCTTTGAGAAAAATAATTTTCTTTTCTGGAAGGAAAACCTTTGCTTGGGGTGTTCCAAGACGAGACCCAAGTATTCCAGGTGAAGAGAAGGATGGAGAGCAGAATTTTTGAAAAACAATCATTCAACTGAAAACCTGGAGCATAGGAATTGTCCTTTGGACTTTTGCCAACAGCTAGAAGGGATGTGAGCCCTTCAGGAGAAGGTTGTCTAGATAACGTGACTTGGAGGCCCTGAGTTCTAAGAAGTGCAAGAAGAGGTGCTAGGACCTCTGTAAATAATCTGAGAGCAGAGGGTATGCCAAAGGGCAGACAGCAAACTGGAAGTGACTGTCTATGGATGCCAAGTATTCACCTTGTCTCAGAGAGGAAATTACTGATATTGCAGATTTTATGGGAAATTTTAGAATTTTAAGGTATTTGTTGAGAGATTTTAAATCCAGAGCAAGACAAATATCCCTGTAAAACTGGTTTGAATAAAATCCTCTGAACCCGTCTTGAGGGGGTACTGGCACAACTGCTCCCTGAGACAAGAGGTGCATCAGGGCATTTTGCAATTCTGACTGTCCCTGAACACAGACTTTTCTTGATTTGAGAGAAGAAAGCGGCAGGGGGTAGAGTTTTGAACTTTATTTTTTATCCCCTTAAAACCACCGATTGAACCCACAGGTATTGGCTGTCTATGACCCAGAGAGATTCAAATGAACAAATATCCCCCCCACTGTTAGGCGTGAGGGTACCCCTTTATTGGAAAGAGGGCTTTAGGGAAGACTTGGTGAGCTTTGTGGCCCAAGTCTTATGATGAAAGGAAGGGCTGAACTTAGGCTTAGAAGCTAAAGTCTGAGTAGAGCGGTTAGTAGAGCATTAGGTTTTGCAGGGGTAGAGGCCCCTGAGGCAGGGAGTTTTGGGATCTTCTGCTGTTAAAGTAAAATCTTCTCTCCTGTGACATCTTTTAGAGATTGGTCACGTTCCTTCCCAAACTGATATCTTCCTTGAAAAGACACACGTGTGAGGTGTCTTTTACAGGCTGCTTCAGCTGTCCAGGCTTTTAGCCACAGGATTCTGTGCATGTAAATGAAGTTTAGGGCCATGCTGGAAATTTGTCTCATGACAGGGCATCCATGCAAAAAAGCAGAGTAGAAGGGTTTACTGCAATTGCTCTGTTAAATCGCGATCCTGCGAAACAGGGTCAAATTGGTTGTTCATTGTCACAGTCCAGTTAGCTGCAGTTTGACATATTGAAAAAGCTGGTTGCAGGGCTTGCCAAAGTAAAGAGAAACTTTAGGAGCTTCTCAACTTTCATTTTCTATCTGCAGAATCTTTTAAAGAAGGAACAAGATGGGTGAACTAGCAATACTGTTGTATGAGGAGGATTTGGATTTTGTGGGAATTTCAGAGACTTGGTTCAACAGCTCTCATGATTGGCTGGTAACCTTCCAAGGGTATACCCTTTATTGCAGGGATAGAGAGGGTAAAAAAGGGGGAGGGTGTATGCTTGTATATCAAAAATAATGTACAAGTGAATGTGAGAGATGACATCACTAAGAGAGCTAGGGAGGAGGTGCAATCCTTATGGTTAGAGCTGCAAAGGGATGAAGCTAAGGGGAAAATAATACTGGGAGTATGCTATAGGCCCCCTAACCTGAGGGAGGAGGGGGAGGCGGACCTCCTATCACAATTTGGATTAGCAGCAAGGATGGGAAGTGTTATCATAATGGGGGATTTTAATTATCCAGACACAGACTGGGCGGAGGGAACCATGCATTAGTCTAAGTCTTCCTAAATGTCTTGAAGGATAATTTCATGGGTCAGATGGTAGACGCACCAACTAGAAAAAAAGCGTTACTAGATCTACTGATTACCAACAATATAGACCTGATCACGGATGTGGAAATATGGGTAAAATTAGGAAACAGAGATCACAGGTCAATTGGCTTCAGTATAAATCACACAAATAGGACACATAAGGGAAATACAAAGACACTGAATTTCAAAAGAGCTAACTTCCCTAAACTACGAATCTTGCTAGAAGATATAAACTGGGGTAAAATCTTAGGAATAAAGAACACGGAGGAGAGAATGGCGACAAACTTTTACCCTTAAAAATCTCCATAGGCGACGTTTAAAATATTCTACAGGTTGCATGTTTTGAGTTATAGAGGAGGTTTAGGGCTAGAATTATTGCTCTCGCTCTACCGATCGTGGCGATACCTCACATGTGTGGTTTGAACACTGTTTTCATATGCGGGCACTACTCACGTATGCGTTCACATCTGCACGTGAGCTCGTCGGGACGGGGCGCGTTTAAAAACAAAAAAAATTTTTCCTATTTATTTTACCTTTTATTTTTACACTTTAAAAAAAAAAAAAAAAAATTGTCACTTTTATTCCTATTGCAAGGAATGAAAACATCCCTTGTAATAGAAAAAAAGCATGACAGGACTTCTTAAATATGAAAAAATATTAATATTAAAAAAAAAATTGTCATTTAAAAAAATGATTTAAAAAAATGGGCCTTTAAGAGCTATGGGCGGAAGTGACATTTTGACGTTGCTTCCGCCCTGTAATGTCATGGAGATGGGTGGGGGCCATCTTACCGTTACCCGTCTCCATGCACAGCTAGTGAAAGGACCGGATTGCCTCCGCCGCTGCCGACGGCTACAGTAAGTGGTGGAGGGCACTGGAGCAAATCCGCCGCAGAGACCACTTTTATCTTTTAGCCAACCGCCCACCGAATACGAGAATACCGGGGTTATGGCAGCTATTTGCTCCCATAACAACGATATCCGTCCTCAAATTTAGGACGTATATTGGCATGCGTTGGTTGGCAAGTGGTTAAAGGGGTTGTAAAGGTACATGTTTTTTCACCTTAATGCATCCTATGCATTAAGATTAAAAAACACCCGGCAGTCACCGGCCCCCTAGCCCCCCCGTTTTAATTACCTGAACCCCTTCATTCAGTCGGCGGGGACGCGCTGGCTCCTTTTCCACGGGCTCCTGGCTCTTGATTGGATAGATTGATAGCAGCGCAGCCATTGGCTCCCGCTGCTGTCAATCAAATTCGAGTGCGGGGGCTGGGCTGAGTCTGGCATTCTGTGTTTATAGACCTAAATGCTGGACTCGGGAAAGCGCATGCAAGGAAACCCCCTCGGGGAAGAGCTTCTCCGAGAAGGTTAGCAGATGTGGGGAGGAGCCGCGAGAGCCACCGGGGAACCCCAGAAGAGCAGGTTCGGGCCACTCTGTGCAAAATGAGCTGCACAGTGGAGGTAAGTATGACATGTTTGTTATTTAAAAAAATAAATAAAATTACCCTTACAATCACTTTAAAGTGGAGCATATTAAATAAGGGCATTAGCCAGTGCATCAAATAATACATTTAAAAGAGCAAACAAAAGTCCTGGATGGCTTAACGCCAATGTAAAAATGCATATAAAAGCAAAAGAGAAGGCCTTCAAAAAATACAAGGTTGAGGGATCTCATCATCAACATTCAAACTTTATAAAGAATGCAACAGATAGAACACGAAAGACACATAGCGGAGGAGAGCAAAAAAAATTCCTTGAGTATGTAAACAGTAAAAAAGGGAGGACAGAGCATATTGGCCCCATAAAAAATGAGGAAGGACATCTGGTTACAAAGGATGGGGAGGTGGCCAAGGTATTGAATTTATTCTTCTCTGTCTTCACGAGGGTATCGGGGGGCTTCAGTAACCAAAACTGCAGTGTTTATCCTCGTGACACATCACAGGAAGCACCCTCATGGCTAACAGAGGACAGAATTAGACTTGGGAAACTTAACATTAGTAAATCACCGGGACCGGATGGCTTGCACCCGAGGGTACTCAGTCAAGTAATTGCCATACAATTGTTCCTAATTTTTACTGACAGTCTACTGACTGGAATGGTACCAGCGGATTGGGGAAAAGCCATTGTAGAACCAATATTTTTTTTAAAAAGAGCCCAAAAATACATGCTTGGGAATTACAGACCAGTTAGCCTAACATCAATAGTATTCAAGCGCTTGGAGGGGATGATAAGGGACTATATACAAGATTTTAGTAATGAAAACGGTATCATTAGCAGTAATCAGCATGGATTCATGAAGAATCATTCTTGCCAAACCAATCTATTAACCTTCAATGAGGAGGTGAGTTGCCATCTAGATAAATTAAGGCCTGTAGACGTGGTATATTTGGATTTTGCAAAAGCATTTGACACAGTTTCCCATAAACGTTTACTGTACAAAATAAGGTCTATTGGCATGGAACATAGGGTGAGTTCATGGATTGAAAACTGGCTACAAGGGTGAGTTCAGAGGGTGGTGATAAATGGGGAATACTCAGAATGGTCAGGGGTGGGTAGTGGGGTCCCCCAGGGTTCTGTACTGGGACCAATCCTAATCCAAATCCTTAATTTGTTCATAAACGACCTAGAGGATAGGGTAAACAGTTCAATCTCTGTATTTGTGGATGATACTAAGCTAAGCAGGACAATAACTTCTCTGCAGGATGTGGAAACCTTGGAAGAAGATCTGAACAAATTAATGGGATGGGCAACTACATGGCAAATGACGTTTAATGTAGAAAAATGTAAAATAATGCATTTGGGTGACAAAAATATGAATGCAATCTACTCACTAGGGGGTGAAGCAAAGAGAATATTGGCATGCATTAAAAAAGGGATTAACTCCAGGGATAAAACAGTCCTCAGGAAGGATGTACTGGAAATGGAGCGAGTACAAAGAAGGGCAACAAAGCTAATAAAGGGTCTGGAGGACATTAGTTATGAAGAGAGGTTGCGAGCACTGAACTTATTCTCTCTGGAGAAGAGACGCTTGAGAGGGGATATGATTTCAATTTACAAATACCATACTGGTGACCCCACAATAGGGATAAAACTTTTTCTGCGGAAGGGAGTTTAACAAGACACGTGGCCACTCATTAAAATTAGAAGAAAAGAGGTTTAACCTTAAACTACATAGAGGGTTCTATACTGTAAGAGCGGCAAGGATGTGGAATTCCCTTCCACAGGCGGTGGTCTCAGTGGGGGGCATCGATAGTTTAAAAAACTATTAGATAAGCACCTGAACGACCGCAACATACAGGGATATACAATGTAATACTGACATATAATCACACACATAGGTTGGACTTGATGGACTTGTGTCTTTTTTCCACCTCACCTACCATGTAACTATGTAACATCCGCAATAGGTACAGTGAGATGTTTGTTTAAGACTGAGACGGCAGGATCAACTACAGGAACAGTCCACTGTTTAGTGAACTCTTTTACCACTGGATAGAGTTCGTCAAAGATTTTGGGAGGAGTGATATTGTCTTTATCTTTTGAAACATCTTTTTTCTGTAAATGTTTTATTTGCATCAACTCTGACCTTTTCATAATAAACCCTTATGTTGAAAAAAGTTAACCTTGTCTCTAAAGCTCTTAATGCAAGCTATAAATGAACCTGCCTCTTGAAGGGCGCTACTGTTGTAGAGTAAGACTCTGAGCAGACCTGTCTGTGGTGGCAGTGTGTGTGGCAGACGTTTATTCTAAAATTATAATTGGTATTGCTAAAATTACGAGTCTCCCCCGGCTCAGTCTTTTAAACGGGGGTGGTGCCAGTTAAAGGGTTAATTGTGTAATTAGCCCAGTGACAATCACTCTCAGGCTGCTCGCACCTAGATTGTGGTCCTGCAAGCTGGAAAATCTTTGTGCTGTGCGCAGCTGAGAGTGGCATTGTTACGTAAGTGACAGCGTGGTGTGAGGTTGGCTGGTCCTTCATTGCAAGTTAGCGAGGAGGGCAAGGATCTGACACCTGCGTTCGTCACATATTTGAGAGCTGGTTCTCAAATTTTCCGACAACAAAATCCGTTGTAAATTCCAATCCTGGGCACAAAGTGCCACGCATGCTTGGAATCAAGCAGAAGAGCAGCACTGGCTATTGAACTTAATTTTTCTTGGCTATTCGTACGTGTTGTACGTCACCGTGTTTTTGACGTTCGGAATTTCCGACTAACTTTGTGTGACCGTGTGTATGCAAGACAAGTTTGAGCCAACATTCGTCGGAAAAAAAACATGGATTTTGTTGTCGGAAAATCCTATCTTGTGTAATAGGGCATAAGGTTGTGTGTTGTGCAGGTCTTCGGCAGAGTGAATGTTTGCCTGAGGTAGGTAATGGCTCCCTTTTGCCTGGACTCCATCTTAGCTACGTGTGAGGGTATTACCCTGTGGGGCACTCGCAGGGTAAGAGTGTCCAGAAGAAGAACCTGGGTGTAGACGATACTAAAGCAAATCCTTGTGGTGAAAGGGAAGGAGAAAGCACCTGAGTACTATATAAGGGCTCTAACTGGGAGTGGCGGTAAAATGTGCGATCTGTCGTTTGATGTCACACCTGGTGATCCACCTGAGACTAGGCTCTGAGTGGTTGATTTTTAGCACCAAATCTGAACATTTTACACTGTAGTGAATACAAATCAAATATAGTCCATTTTTTTACAGTAATCGTCAGAGATACAGGTAGACCCTGTTCTACCTTTCCACAATGCCGGACTGAATATAAAGTCCATTCTTCACCTGACTCAGTGGTCATATGCCCAAAGGGGTCTTAAGGGCTTCATAAGGATGGATCATGGCCCTGAACCTATATAGCATTCTGGACTAAAAAGGGGAGTTTAGGACTTTAAATGAGACAAGTGAATCACATGTCTCTATCCCTGAATCTGTATAAAGAAGGGGGGGGGGGGGAGGTTGGGACTTTGAATGAGGTGAGTAAACATGTCTATAAGATGAGTCAATATCAAAAACATGTTTTTATTGGTGAAACAACCAGGAACATAGCAAAATGACATTATACATGCAGCAATTAATAAAATTGTTAGTCACATATTACAGATCATATAAAGAGAAAAACATTAGTGGCGACCAGCCAACCAATATAGTTACATAGTAGGTAAGGTTGAATAAAGACAATAGTCCATCCAGTTCAACCTCTGTAGGTGCACGTGTCAGTGTCTATAATTATTTCCCATATCCCTGTATGTTGTGTTCTTTAAGCTGCACATCCAAGAGTCTCTTAAAAATATCCATACTCCCCGCAGCCACCACCAATTGTGGAAGAGAGTTCCACATCCTTATTTCCCAGATAGTGAAAACCCCCTGTGCAGTTTAAGGTTAAACCGCTTCTTCTCCAGTCTCATAGTGTGTCCCCGTGTCCTATTACACTCCTTGAGACTGAATAGTTTTTTCCTGTTCTGGGATCGCCATTGAGGAATTTGTAAATCACTATCATATCTCCTCTCAAGCATCTTTTCTCCAGCGAGAATAGATTTAGTGTTTGCAGTCGTTTCTCATAATCGAGGTCCTCCAATCCCCTTATTTGTTTTGTTGCCCTTCTTTGGACTCTCTCTAGTTCCAGCACATCCCCTTCTGAGGACTGGTGACCAGAACTGGACAGAATACTCCAGATGTGGTCTAACCAGAGTTTTTTAAAGTGGCAGGATTATCGTTCCATCTCTGGAGTATATTCCCTTTTTTATGCATGCTAATATTGTGCCAGAATATTTGGTAGCTGCAGCTTGGCATTGCATGCTATTGCTTAATCTGTCATCTACTAGGATCCCCAGATCTTTCACCATCCTTGATTCCCCCAGCGGTTCTCCCCCTAGTGAGTAGATTGCATTTATAAAAAAGGGGAGAGAAGGATGGTGGGACTTTGACGAGGCACATGGGAGCAACAAAAAAGATTGAATATAGGTATTTTAATTGGTTCAAATCATCATACATTTTTTTTACATATCAAGAACATTTGCTGCATTTTGCTTTCTACAAATATTCGTATATTTTATTACAATTCATCGGAACCAAACATTTATACATAAATAAACATTCCAACAATGAGTTGGTACAGATTTTAAAATATATAAAGTAGGACATAACCTTATGGACAAAAATAGCTGTATCAATTGTAGCAATGAAAATACCCCCTACATAGGGCTAGTATAGAGAACATATTGAGAATAAACTGGGGATAAGTATAAAAAGGAACGGCCATACAAAATGTTGCAAAAATGTATACATATCGGTTGATGTTAGCTCTACGCGTTTCAAGGCCTTATAGCCTATCATCAGGAGCGAAACCTTTGGTAATTGTCTATGGATAACAAAAACAAAATAATTGGTAAAAAATAAAGGTAAAAATATTCTGACCTACGTCAAAAGATAGAAGGGTAAACCCAGGACATGGAAGAACCTCCATGCCCTGAATTGTCCCACATACTTACATGTGTGTCCTTTCGGGGGCGATGCAGGCAAGGAAACCCCCAAGACCAGCCAAATAGGGCCCCACACGGGAGCTGAGGGGACGCCCCGCCGCCGGCACAGCCAGATACGAACAATGCCCCATGTGGGTATGGGTGTGGATGATGATAGTGTGGTGAGGGGTAACCACTTTGGTGAAGGACCTCTGTGATAGATGTGAAGGATACAAATTACAAAACAGTGAAGTAAGAAAAAATGCAAACAAATGTGTAGAGGAAAGAAAGCAAAGTGTAAAACAATTAGGATGTGTAAGTGAAGTACGTGATTGTCAGTGTCTGTGGAAAAATGAGGAGATGCCTATGTGTCTCTTTTAACCCAGGTACGATAAGTGTATACTGACCTATGTGTGGAACCCAAATGAGGAAGGAGCCCATATAGGCAACGCCGCAGCAAGGACCGCCCCCAACGTCATGCGCTGATCCAATGGGGGAGAAGGAGAGGGAGGCGCCACCAACCTAGGAGCCAAACTGCCACCGCCCCACAGTCTGAAGCGCCAATCACGCCCCCCCTCCAGCCGGTCAGCAGATGCTTGACGTCAGCGTGCCCGGCAGAGGATGCATGACATCGACGCGCAGTGGGGAAACAGTGGGGCGGGAGAGTCCGCAGTGCGCGTCGCAGCTCCCGATCGGAACACAGGAGGCACGGTTCAGCGGATAACCACAGCCCACATCACCAACACACACATATGCAAGGAAGAAAAGAGAAAAAAAAAAAAAAGAAAAAAAAGGAAAAAACATTTTTAGTGAATAGACCAGGAATAAAAAACAAAAAACAAAAAACTGATTGATGATTGGATTGATCAGTTTTTCAGTTTTTTGTTTTTTGTTTTGGTGGCGCCTCCCTCTCCTTCTCCCCCATTGGATCAGCGCATGACGTTGGGGGCGGTCCTTGCTGCGGCGTTGCCTATATGGGCTCCTTCCTCATTTGGGTTCCACACATAGGTCAGTATACACTTATCGTACCTGGGTTAAAAGAGACACATAGGCATCTCCTCATTTTTCCACAGACACTGACAATCACGTACTTCACTTACACATCCTAATTGTTTTACACTTTGCTTTCTTTCCTCTACACATTTGTTTGCATTTTTTCTAACTTCACTGTTTTGTAATTTGTATCCTTCACATCTATCACAGAGGTCCTTCACCAAAGTGGTTACCCCTCACCACACTATCATCATCCACACCCATACCCACATGGGGCGTTGTTCGTATCTGGTTGTGCCGGCGGCGGGGCGTCCCCTCAGCTCCCGTGTGGGGCCCTATTTGGCTGGTCTTGGGGGTTTCCTTGCCCGCATCGCCCCCGAAAGGACACACATGTAAGTATGTGGGACAATTCAGGGCATGGAGGTTCTTCCATGTCATGGGTTTACCCTTCTATCTTTTGACGTAGGTCAGAATATTTTTACCTTTATTTTTTACCAATTATTTTGTTTTTGTTATCCATAGACAATTACCAAAGGTTTCGCTCCTGATGATAGGCTATAAGGCCTTGAAACGCGTAGAGCTAACATCAACCGATATGTATACATTTTTGCAACATTTTGTATGGCCGTTCCTTTTTATACTTATCCCCAGTTTATTCTCAATATGTTCTCTATACTAGCCCTATGTAGGGGGTATTTTCATTGCTACAATTGATAAGCTATTTTTGTCCATAAGGTTATGTCCTACTTTATATATTTTAAAATCTGTACCAACTCATTGTTGGAATGTTTATTTATGTATAAATGTTTGGTTCCGATGAATTGTAATAAAATATACGAATATTTGTAGAAAGCAAAATGCAACAAATGTTCTTGATATGTAAAAAAAATGTATGATGATTTGAACCAATTAAAATACCTATATTCAATCTTTTTTGTTGCTCCCATGTGCCTCGTCAAAGTCCCACCATCCTTCTCTCCCCTTTTTTATATACAAATTACCGGGATGGAGGTGGGGATCTGAACGGCCCCGCTCAACCTCATTTAAAGTCCCAAAACCCTTGTTTTTAAACTTTTTTTCTAGATTGCATTTATGTTTTTTGCCCCCAAGTGCATTACTTTACATTTTTCCACAATAAACCTCATTAGCCATGTATTTGCCCATTCCATTATATTGTTCCGGTCTTTCTGTAAAATTTCTATAGCCTGATGTGAAGTTATTGCCCTGCCTAATTTTATGTCGTCTGCAAAAACTGAGATTGAGCTATTTATCCCATCCTCTATATCATTTATGAATACATTGAATAGAATTGGTCTCAAGACAAAAACCTTGGGGTACCCCCATTACCACTCCAGACCAGTCTGAGTATACGTTATTTATCACTACCCTTTGGACACGTTCCTGTAACCATTTTTTTACCCAAGAACAAACCTAATGGTCCATGCCTGCAGACCTCAGCTTGTAGATTAAGCACTTATGTGGAACTGTATCGAATGCCTTTGCAAAATCCATGTACACTAAATCCACAGGCCTTCCCCTGTCTAGATGGCAGCTCACTTCCTCGTAGAATGTTAACAGATTGGTCTGGCAAGAACAACCTTTTGTAAACCCATGCTAATAACTACTTATGATATTTTTTTCCTCGGTAAATTTTTGGATATAGTCCCTTATCATTCCCTCCAATAATTTACCAACAATTGATGTTAGGCTGACTGACCTGTAGTTTCCAGGGATTTGTCTCTGTCCATTTTTGAATATTGGTACCAAATTGGCTTTTTTCCAATCAGCTGGTACAAATCCTGTCAGTATGCTGTCCACAAAGATCAGGAACAATGGTCTGGCTATAACCTGACTGAGTTATCTGAGAATACTTGGGTGTAAGCCATCTGGTCCTGGTGATTTATTTGTATTCATTTTATCTAGTCTTTACTCTTAATTTATCTAAAAAATGTCTTTGGATTTTTTTTAATCTCCTCTGCTATATGTCTTTCATAGTCTTTTTTGGCCACCCTGATTGCATTCTTACACATCTTATTGCGTTATTTGTAGTGTTGGAATGCTGTCTGTGACCCATCTCCTTTATATTGTTTAAGGGCCATTTTTTTCTCTTTAATGAGGCTTTTTACATTATGGTTTAGCCACCCAGGTTTTACCTTCACTCTTCTATATTTATTATGCACTATGTGATACCTTTGTTTAATTTGCTCCTAAAGCATTCCCATTTTTCTTTCGTGTTCAATGTATCTTTATGTGGTGTGGAACAAATCCTGGAAGGGGGTGTCTCCAGCCTCTATGGGGGTCAGCCACTGCTCTGGCATTGACGTCTCTCTTCCTCCTTTGGTGAACCTGTGTTACGTTGGGAGGAGCCCACGGGGTGCGCCGAGCATACTTAACATCCCCACTATGTGCTAACTGGTCCTCATGGCAGCACTGTTTTGTGCACACTGCACATTATTTGGAATACACTTTCCCATATCACTAGCAGGTAATTACTTGAAACTGTTTCACGGTTTCTTTTTCATTATTGACCTGCTCTACCCTCCTCACACACTAATTTCTATCCCACTAACTTGTCCACTTACAGTGCCTTGCAAAAGTATTCACCCCCTTGGTTTTTACCTATTTTGTAACATTACAGCCTTTAGTTCAGTTTTTTTTTAATCTGAATTATATGTGATGGATCAGAACACAATAGTCTAAGCTGGTGAAGTAAAATTAGAAAAATATATACCGTATTTATCGGCGTATAACACGCACTTTTTTACCCTTAAAATCAGGGGAAAGTCGCAGGTGCGTGTTATACGCCGATCCCCTGCGATCCCGAGCTGTCAAAACTTAAAAATCGCCGACCGCGATTTGAAAATGGCGCCGCCGGCGCCGAAATACACAGAGCCGGTCCTCGGCTCTTTCCAGCGGCTCTCGTTTACTTTCGGCTCCACTCGTAGTCCCGAGCGGAGCTATCCGAACCTACTCGGATAGCTCCGCTCGGGACTACGAGTGGAGCTGAAAGTGAACGAGAGCCGCCGGAAAGAGCTGAGGACCGGCTCTGTGTATTTCGGCGGCGGCGGCGCCATTTTCAAATCGCGGTCGGCGATTTTGAAGCCCAGGAAGCAGGGACAGGGGATCGAAGACTGCACTGGGGCAAGGCTGCACTGACAAGGCTGCACTGGGGAAGGCTGCACTGACAAGGCTGCACTGACATGGCTGCACTGACAAGGCTGCACTGACATGGCTGCACTGACAAGGCTGCACTGACAAGGCTGCACTGACATGGCTGCACTGACAAGGCTGCACTGGGGAAGGCTGCACTGAGAAGGCTGCAATGATGGGCATTTAAATGTAAGTTTTTTTCCCTTCAACTTCCCTCCTAAAAGTTTTTTTTTCCTTAAAATTCCCTCCTAAATTGGGGTGCGTGTTATACGCCGGTACGTGTTATACACCGATAAATACGGTACATAAAACTATTTTTCAGAAATAAAAAAATGATAATTGGCATGTACGTATGTATTCACCCCCTTTGTTATGAAGCCCATAAAAAGCTCTGGTGCAACCAATTACCTTCAGAAGTCACATAATTAGTGAAATGATGTCCACCTGTGTGCAATCTCACATGATCTGTCATTACATATACACACATTTTTGAAAGGCCCCAGAGGCTGCAACACCTAAGCAAGAGGCACCACTAACCAAACACTGCCATAAAGACCAAGGAACTCTCCAAACAAGTAAGGGACAATGTTGTTGAGAAGTACAAGTCAGGGTTAGGTTATCAAAAAATATCCAAATCTCTGATGATCCTTAGGAGCACCATCAAATCTATCATAACCAAATGGAAAGAACATGGCACAACAGCAAACCTGCCAAGAGGCGGCCGCACACCAAAACTCACGGACCGGGAAAGGAGCGCATTAATCAGAGAGGCAGCACAGAGACCTAAGGTAACCCTGGAGGAGCTGCAGAGTTCCACAGCAGAGACTGGAGTATCTGTACATAGGATAACAATAAGCCATACGCTCCATAGAGTTGAGCTTTATGGCAGAGTGGCCAGAAAAAAGCCTTTACTTTCAGCAAAAAAAAAAAATAGCACGTTTTGAGTTTGCAAAAAGGCATGTGGGAGACTACCAAAATGTATGGAGGAAGGTACTCTGGTCTGATGAGACTAAAATTAAACTTTTTGGTCATCAAAAAAAATGCTACGTCTGGCGCAAACCCAACACATCACATCACCCAAAGAACACCATCCCCACAGTGAAACATGTTGGTGGCAGCATTATGCTATGGGGATGTTTTTCAGCAGTCGGGACTGGGAAACTGGTCATAGTTGAGGGAAAGATGGATGGTGCTAAATACAGGGATATTCCTGAGCAAAGCCTGTACCACTCTGTGTGTGATTTGAGACTAGGACGGATGTTCACCTTCAACCAGGACAATGACCCAAAACACACTGCCAAAGCAACACTTGAGTGGTTTAAGGGGAAACATGTAAATATGTTGGAATTGCCTAGTCAAAACCCAGACCTCAATCCAATAGAAAATCTGTGGTCAAACTTAAAGATTGCTGTTCACAAGCGCAAACCATCCAACTTGAAGGAGCTGGAGCAGTTTTGCAAGGAGGAATGGGCAAAAATCCCAGTGGTAAGATATGGCAGGCTCATAGAGACTTATCCAAAGCGACTTGGAGCTGTGATAGCCGCAAAAGGTAGCTCTACAATTTATTGACTTTAGGGGGGGTGAGTAGTTATGCACATTGACTTTTTCTGTTATTTTGTCCTATTTGTTGTGTGCTTCACAAAAATAAAAAAAAATCTTCAAAGTTGTGGGCATGTTCTGTAAATTAAATGATGCAAATCCTCAAACAATCCATGTTAATTCCAGGTTGTCGGGCAACAAAACACGAAAAATGCCAAGGGGGTGAATACTTTTGTAAGGCACTGTACACTTTGGTGTCGGGCTCTAGCAACTTCCTATACCACAGAGTATAACTACTTACAGTATGCTCAATATATTTTTAGATATGAAGCCCATTCACATCACTATCTGGACCTTTGTCTTTCCTTCTTTGGGGATCATGTTTGTGTACTGATTTTGCCCTCAAAATGGTGGGTACCTCATTGATCTCCTGGAATGTCAGGGGCATGAACTCCCCCCTTAAACGTTAAATGATATTTACACGTCTGAAAAAGTTTTATCCTGCTGTCTTATGCTTTCAGGAAACACATCTGACAACCAAAACAAAAAGTTGCCTGAAATATTCATGGATAGGTTGGGCGTACCACTCCACTCACACCTCCTTTTCCTGGGGTGTAAGTGTTGTGGTGGACAGGTCCCTGGATTACCAGGAATATACCTCCAAAATAGATTCTGAGGGAAGGTTTGTGTTTCTATATTGTCGTATTGGCATTCTGAAATTTATTTTGGCTTGTGTTTACATTCCTCCCCCATTTGACGCCTGGGTGCTTCGACTTCTCCTGGAATTTTTAAAGGGGGAGCCAAACCTCCCAATGCTGATTGTGGGGAACTTCAATAGTTGGTTGGACCCTGGTCTGGATAAACATCCGGTCCCGGGGATGCATATTCCTCATAGGGCAACTCCTCTGGCTAGATTACTACAGGAGGTGGGATGACTAGATATATGGAAACATCGAAACCTTGCAGCTAAACAATTCTCCTGCTTTTCGAAAATCCATGGGTCCCTATCCAGGATAGACTTAGTGGTGGGAAACTCTGCTATGCTCCCCTCGGTTTCAGACTATTCATACAAACCCCAATGCGTATCTGACCACTCTTACATGGTGAGAAATGTTATTGTAACTCAACTATCTACACTCCCAAAAGCACCCTGGAAATTGAATGCCTTTTGACTTCAGCTATTCACTTCCCCTGAGGAACTGGAGGGGAGCTTCCGGAAGTTTTTTGCTAACCAACCTGACCCAGAATCCGTCCTCATTGAATGGGAGGCATTTAAAACTTACCTTAGACAATTACTTAGTAACGAGGTTACCAAGATCAAAAAACACTCTGAAGCTCTTAGAGAAGCATTGGAACTACAGGTCCATTCCCTGGAGGTAAAATATGTGCAGGATCCCACTGACTCCGCTAAGGGGGCTTGGCAGACGGCTCAGTCTGCGTACGAGCACCTGCTGGCCTCGTCAGCTGAAAAAAAGAGTTTTTTTCAAGACAGCTTTTTTTGAAGAGGGGGAGACCACAGGCCGTCTCTTAGCTAGAATCGCTACCTCAGAACAGAAGTCCACAGTTATTGGTACCATAAAGACTACTGGGGGGCGGCTTGTACATTCCCCAGACCTAATACTAAAGCTGCTGGCAGACTTTTATGAAACATTATACCGCCCGGCCTTGGAGTATAGTTCCGGGGAACTATCTAGCTACCTGGATGAGATTGCATTCCGGAGACTCTCAACGTCTCAAAATAAGGATTTAAACTCTCCATTAATTTTGGAGGAGGTACAGGCAGCGGTGGCAGTGTTTCCTAATTGTAAAGCTCTGGGGGGGATGGTATTCCCATGGAGATCCACAAGCACTACTCAGAGATATTATTACCCAAGTTACTAGAAGTGTTTAATGCTGCAAGGGAGCAAAATGTCCTTCCACCATCTATGTCTAAGGCCCATATCTTGTTGATCTTAAAACCAGGTAAAGACCCATTGGACCCGGCCTCGTACAGGCCGATTTCGCTACTACAATCAGATATAAAAATACTGGAAAAAGTACTAGCTCTCAGGCTAAATAAGGTATCATAATTACTTCAGTCATACACCCAGACCAGGAGGGATTCATGCCCAACAAATCCACAGCAATAAACCTTAGAAGGCTATTTCTTAACATGCAATCCCAAGCTGATAATGTGGGCAAGAGAGCTCTACTGTTGCTAGATGCTATGATAGTACATAGGCCCAAGCCTAAAGGGGGCCTTGGTCCCCAAGACCTTACCATGGACTACAACATGGTGACATTGACCAGAAATTTAAATCAGGATCCATAACAACTGGACAAAAAATAACATTCTTTAGCAAGGAACATACATTCAACATTAATAATATTGCTACTAAATTTAGAGTGTGCTGTAAATTGCCTCCAGCATTTCCCATGTTTCTTCTTGCTAGAGGCTTCCATTTTTCTGAAGCTCAGAGCCCCTAAACAGCAGTAGATCATAAAGTTTCAAAAACAGTTACATTTCTGGAATGCCAGGATTGGTAACTGTCACATTTGCTTGTGTCCTCAACAAAAGTAGAAGCAGCTTCCTTGGCTGTAAAGGGTAGGATGGTTTACTTCCGCTTTAAGGCTGTCAGCAGATTGGCCTCTACAAATTCAGCAATGCCTAAACATAGAGAGCATTTGAACATATGCAGAGCAGGATGAGACAGTGTATTACTGGGATTTACACAGTATAGGCACTTATTTTTAAAGTTTTACATAGCTGTGCCTGCAAAAGGGGCCAGCCTGAAGAGGTCTCGTCCACCACATCTAATGACTGGTAAGCTGCAATTTATTACATTTTTTGTTTGGGGTTTAAAACTGCTGTAATTGCAGCAGAGAAAAGTCAGGTTGCCAAGCTGCCTGTGCTATGTAATATGGGTGTGTGAACCTAAGGACCAGATAGGCAGAAATACAAATCCTTTGGCAGGTAAGCATATGTGAATTTCAACTATGTACCTAGTATTTTGCCTGGACATTAGTTTCATAGTATATTTAAAACACTGCATTTAATGGTTAGGGGTTATTACATGGGTGGCATCTAAACAAACTAGAAAGTAGGTAGACTGTTAGGGAAATCTTATCATTTAATGTGAAAGTATGTCATCTATGTATCTCAACAACATTTGAGCACACATGAAAAACAATGTAGGAAAAGTACATGACAGTATGAATGTCAATAGAATAACTATTATTGTCGCTATATTTTGTATATTTTTTTCATTTTTTTTTTGAAAGAAAAATAAAATTAAAATGAATGAATTAAAATGAATGAAAACAGAAAGTCAACAGATTAATGATGGTTAGACAACTGAACTGCTCATAGTAGCTCACCTAATTCATTGTATGCCTTCAGTTGGTAAAAGTAACTATTTGAACAATAAGGATTTTTAACAGTGGTCCTCTTGGAGGACATTGAGGGAACAAGGGTGGTAGCGTCATCAACCATAGCAATGCTACAGCCCTGCTCACTTTGACAGGTATTTTATACAAAGCAACACCTAATACAGATTCTATATGTCAAGTTTTACCATCCACTTTAACAGGTACATTAAAGCTTAAGATCTATACCAACAATACTTTATACTAGAAACTTCAGCATGAAAACCTCTGCAGTATAACTGTTGATATTACCAATATTACTGCAGCTTTATGAAAACAAAACCTCTTTACACAAGATTCAGAAAAATTAGATTCTCAAAATTCCACTTAATGTTTTTAATGCTTTCCTCCCTTTAAAGTTTGAGTGCTGGAGAGATTTTATGGTCTCTGATTAAAGAATTTTAAAAAATGAAGCAAAGTTCAAAGAAATGAATGGCCGTGTGTTTTGCACTTAAGCCCTAGCTGATCAAGCAAGCATTGTCTAACCAAGTAGTTTTGCTGTAGGCACAGAAAGGGAAAAATGTGTGTGGTCTGCCCTTTGTTTTAGCAGTTTCACTACAAATACAAAAGATGTGGTTAAGTATAAGTCAGAAGAGACCGGCTAAAGACCTGTTGCTGTTGGAAAAAAGAGATGACAGATACTAATTGTCTCTGCGACAAGCCACTGAAAGTACAAGTTCACGTCAGAACACTGTAACGCAAAACATGCTCAAATAATTTATGCAAAACACAGGAGAAAAAAAAACACCACTTCACCATACTGATGACCTATACACACAGTTGTAGTAAGGACACAGCCAGCAAGGTATCATCAAAACAAAAGCGATGAGTTTATGGAGTTGGTGGGGTTATTGGGCATGTTCTTCACATGTTCAATAATGACAATTTCTCATGTAAACAAATTTGTATGTGTGACAAAACATCAAAAACATGTTAATTTGTTTTCAAGCACAAAATAACATGGTCTACAAATCGAAGAACAAGTTGAAATTTGCATACAGTGTTCTCGGGCACAGACTGAAATTTCCTGAACAGATAAGAGTATTTGTATATAACCCTTTGACAGGAAAAATAAATGAAATGCAATTGTGTCTGCTTCTAAGATTAAATAATAGAGTTATATCCAGGAGATTTTGTGTTTAGTTCAAAAGATAAATATTTTTTTGCTACATTGTCCAAACCCTCATGAAGGGGGATTGTTGGTCCCCAAAATGCATTGGGTGTATTTTAGCATCCTGTTGTCAAGTGTATAAAGGATTTTGAACTCTCTTTAAGATGCATGTTATTGATCAGCCTATAATTATGCTTACAGTGTTCTTTCATATTGGCCTGAAAGAAGTAATGTATAAGATATTTTTATGTAATTTCTAGTCAATGTTTTTAGATAATTTGTTTCCTAGCTTGTATACATTCATTATTTTTCTTTCTCTAAATAATAATCAGCTCCTTCTAGACCTCGTTTGGTAATATATTTAGGCATTGCAGTCTTCTCACAAAAAAATATTTAAAGTGTATTTCCATTTTTGCATCCATATTGGGATAACACTTACTTTACATTTGTTCTCGCATTTCTCTTGCACCTTTCTTAAAACTCCAAAAGTGACATTTAACTCTGCTGGGCTGGGAGAGGGCTGGGAGGTTAAGTCCACCGCCACCTCTCAGACTGAGAACCGGAGTGCAAAACTAACTGCACTCCTGTGATCCACAGGAGCAGTGCAGACAAACGGGCTTCGGCTGTACTTCTCCTTTAATGAGGGAAATGTGGTGTGTCCTTCTTTCTCATTGGGGACAGACTGAGTCCCCTCTCAATTTAAATTGTTTGGTAGCTTGCAGTCTGTCTGAGGCCTGCTACAATTTATATATACATACATACATCCCTTTTAACATATTGCTGCTGTCTAATGTTTAGTGGCTGCATTAGATTTATTTTTCAAGTTTTTTCCCCTTTATTTTCACCTGTGGTCCTGCCAATAACACACTCCTTGTTCTAGGATGACAATGCCCTCTCACTGTACTATATCTATGGAGGAACAGAAATATTACACTAAAACAGGAAGTGTGTTAGAACTGCAGAACACTCCCCCCTCCTTATATCCAAAACAATGGGGGGGGGGGGGGGATAGTACACAGGGAAAACTGAGCAGGGCTGATAATGTTGTTTGAGATTTAAGTGCAGCATTCTTAGCTCACATCAGAATGTTAGGAGCTAAAACGATTTCTGCCAAGATCAGTAGGTATTTTTTATTACTTATCACACAGATATAACAAAACACTTTCAACTGCATATTTAACAGACCAAAAGGGGACAAATAGAAGAAATTCAATAATTCAATGTTAAAGTGGTTCTAAAGCCTAAACATTTTTTTTACCTTAATGCATTCTTTGCACTACAGTTAAAATGTTTAGGCATCGACTTTGGCACCTCTCCCTCCCCCTCCATACTTACCTGAGCCCTCATTCGATCCAGCGCTGTGCACGTCTGCAGCTTTGCAGCTTTTCTCTCCCCTCACTTCCGTATCTCCCTGGCTTTGCTGGGGCACCGGGAGCCCTTGGCTCCCAGTGCTGTCAATGAAAGCCAGTGACGAGGGAGTAGGGGGCAGGGCCGAGTTCCTCTGTCTATGTGCCAGCGGGGCTAAGGAGCAAGCATGCATAAGTGCCCTCATGGGAAGTGGCTTCCCGTGGGAGCACTGGACAGAGAAGAGGAGCCAGGAGCGCTGGCAGGGGACCCGAGAGGAGGAGGAATTCTTTTGCACAGAGCAGGTAATCATAGAGATGTTTGGCATTAAAAAAAAAAAATCTTTTACAATCGCTTTAAGGCTATTATTTTAAAACAATCTTGGCAGTTATTGGAGTGCCACCCATCCCCAGTGTAATTTCCACATGGCATTGGCAGTGCCAAGTGCTATTTTATGGAGTTTTGGCAGCACTTTTGTATATAATTGCTTAAAGAGCAATTTTGAGGGCCATACAGAATTTTTCTTATAAAAGTGAGAACAGAATCCTAATTACATCCTAACCACTACTTATTCATGCCCATCATTAACTATATATCTGAATCATGGTAACAATTTCAATTTGGTTACCCAGCAATATGGCTGTTTTCATGTAATAGGTAAACTGAAACTTCACAGATGGATTAATACTTTAGACTCCCCACATGTAATAGTTTGATTGTACATTCTGCTTTAGGTTGAAATGTATATAATGAGAAGACCTAGCTAAACAATCTTCACTACTTAGCTGTTGGTAGACCTACAAATATACATAAATGTACAATCAGGTAGTAACATATGCTTTAGACTGCATTGGTTTAAAAATGTCACATACAAAACACAAAAATTAAATGATTAAAATGTATTTAGAGTGTATTTGGTTTGAAAATAAGTTATACCTGTACAACTTTTGTGGGTATAAAAGCCCTGTCAGCCTTACATGCTCATGATATGTCAGGATACGAGATTTGTGTTTTAAATTGAACTCCTTGGAACAGATCATAGGCTTCAATGTGCAGTACCTGAGAATAATGAGTTAATCATTATCTTTGTATTTCTGAGTGACAAAGACAATCAGGTCTGCTTTGTCTGACTCACTAAAGCATACAGGCAATGTTTTTTTTTCTGTGACCTTGACTGTGTGACTGTCAATCAATGTTGACATGAAAAATAGACTTAGATATTTCACAGACATAAAATGAGATTTTTGTGCTTACCGTAAAATCTTTTTCTTGCAGTTCATTAAAGGGCACATGAATGTAGTATTTCTTAGACGTTTGGGTTATACTGCTGCCTTCAGGAGTTTGGGACACTGGCAAACAATGAATGTTAAGCTAATCTGTGTCTAATGTCAGTTTTCTAAGCATTATATATCTAGAATAAGATTTGCCGCTGTCTCACAAAGTGCAATGTACTGTTCCAAAATAAACTCGCCGTCAATTGCCAGATAGTTCATGCGTGCTCCAATGATCCTCCACCGTCACACCAGAAAACTCACCAACTTTCCATGATCACCCACTACAGGTTAGTCATACAGCACTTGTATTACAGGAGTTTCCACCTTTCACATCACATTTGGGCCAGGTATCTCTCCTCTCCTCACATTGATATATCAATGTGCATATTTTGGAAGTATCATTGGGAAGACATGGAAAGCCTCCATAGTGTAAAACCTTTAATATTAAATAAAACACCAAAAAATATTCTCATACAAATGCCTACTCACATTTAATAGAGCCATACCTCGCACAAAGGTAAACTGCTTGTTAATATCATAGAGATATGCCAAGGTAACTGCTTTTGCTGCTTCTAACTTCAGCTTGTTCAATTAAGCTTTAACAATAAAACCTCGTTACTTTGCAAATCTGCACCAGATTCCAGGCACCAGCTTTAGTAAATCTCCCCCAGTATGTCCAGAAAAAGATCAACCAGACAAGGACTGGAAGCTTAAATTGAGAACCCTTACCCCTTGACTTTCGGAAGAGGGAAGCTCACAAAAAACAATGTTAACTAATAGACAAGTAATCTGTAAAAGATACATGCAAAGATGTATGAGCCCTTTCAGCAGAACATTAGAAGGTCAGGGTGGGCAGGGGTGAGGAAATATCATAACCCAAGCTGGTGTAAAAAACACATCCAAATCAGAAAATGAAAAGATGTCCTTCCAACCAACACCAAACAGGTGGGTGCTAGCCATACTGCTAACCTACCTGACCAACTGTTAAGTACCAGAATCTATGAATCATATATTTTTGCTCTGTAAAGGAGCAGAATCCTCTGTTCGGGGTAAAATCCCAGTATTTGTACCAGGAATATAGAGATTAGGAAGTGGGAGGAATGAAAGTAGTTTTCCTCAGAATGCCCTTGCTTGGTCACAGAACTATCTCCCAGCTAAAGGTGCCATGAAGAAAAAACAGTGTGGGCACAATGACACAAGTCAACCTTGTCCATGGTAGGGTGTAGAGCATCTAATTAGTTACAGAGGGAATTCTCAAACTGTTTCTATGTTGAAGATCTATCAACTTCCTGTGAACCTCCAGATGAGGTTTATCAGAGGTCAGATAAGTTAAAACAATCAACAGAGGGATGTCCCGTTGACTTGGTAAGTTATCTGTTCTCAAGAAATAGACTATGAGAAGGAGTAGATAAGAGGCAATATCCATTAGGAAGATTCCCCCAGCCCCCTCAAGCAGAATCCAGCAAATATTTTGAGGCACTTCTTGGTCAGAATAGTCCAGTGTGGTGCTTTGCCTGAATTTCAGATTCTCTAACTCAGAAGGAGAATAAAAAAGGACTAATGGACAGCACAAGAAGGGGGCAATGTGAAAGGAATTCTCTAACCATAAAAAACTCCTAAGAGGAGAATGAACATTTTATACTCAAGATTCAGAAGTGCTAACAATAGGACTCTCAGGCTAACACAAACTGCAAAAATCTAGACCACTTAAAATGCTTCAGTAAAAGTTACATAGTTACATAGTATGTGAGGTTGAAAAAAGACATCAAGTCCAACCTATGTGTGCGATTATATGTCAGTATGAAAAAAAGTCTTACAATGGGGATGCCATAAAAAGTAGGCATGTTGAATTTAATTGCAGCATCGATGCATCGCAATTCGGCCATCTGCGATTTGGCATCGATGCTGCGACCGCTAAAAATCGATTTTTAAATTACCTCATCTATCTGCCTGCCGCGTTATGCCCCGCCCCTCCAAACAGAGCTGAAAGCGATGTGCCCTGCCTCTCCACACTGAGCCGTGGGCGTTAGCCGCGCCCCCTTTCAATTAGGTCATCCCCAGCCACGTCGGGAAACACAGTGTTCGCTGGAGCCTGTGTGAGGTGTGATGCGGCTGGTCAGGTGACCGTAGCTCCTGTATCATGTCTGCAGTCTCTGACCCTCTGCTGTATCATGTCTGCAGTCTTTGACCCTCTGCTGTATCATGTCTGCAGTCTCTGACCCTCTGCTGTATCATGTCTGCAGTCTCTGACCCTCTCTTGTAGTTTGGGGGGCAGTCTGGACTTTGAAGTTGTAATTTTTTCCCACAATTCTTGGGAAAATTAAGATTTTTTTTTCACAAAATTGTCATAATAATAAGTTATTTCTCACACACAGCATATGCATACTTCCAATTACACCCCAAAATACATTCTGCTACTCCTCCCGAGTATAGTGATACCACATGTGTGGGACTTTTACACAGCCTGGCCACACAGAGAGGTCCAACATGCAGGAAGCACCGTCAGGGATTTTAGGAGCATAAATTACACCTCTAATTTCCTAACGACCTATTACATTTTTGAAGGCCCTGGAGCACCAGGACAGTGGAATTACCCACAAAATGACCCCATTTTGGAAAGCAAACACCCCAACGTCTATTCTATGACGCATAATGATGAGTCTTTTGAACGGTTCATTTTTTTCCACAAGTCTTCGGAAAATGTGGAAAAAAATTAAAACATATTTTTTTTTACACAAAGTGGTCAGTTTATAAGATATTTCTAACTCAAAGCATGTATATAGCAAAAATTACACCCCAAAACACATTCTGCTACTCCTCCTGAGTATGGCGATATTACATGTGTGAGACTTTTACACAGCCTGGCCACATACAGAGGCCCAACATGCAGGGAGCACCGTCAGGCCTTCTAGGAGCATAAATTACACCTCTAATTTCCGACCTATTACACTTTTGAAGGCCCTGGAGCACCAGGACAATGGAATTACCCACAAAATGACCCCATTTTGGAAAACAAACACCCCAACGTATATTCTATGAAGCATTATGAGTCTTTTGAACGGTTAATTTTTTTACATAAGTCTTCAGAAAACGTGGAAAGAAAATGAAAATCTTTTTTTTTTTTTTTTTACACAAAGTTGTCAATTTAACACAAAGCATGTATATAGCAAAAATTACACCACAAAACACCTTCTGCTACTCCTCCTGAGTATGGCGATACCACATGTGTGAGACTTTTACACAGCCTGGCCACATACAGAGGCCCAACATTGAAGTAGTACCTTCAGGTGTTCTAGGTGCATAAATTACACATCTCATTTCATTCCTACCTATCACACTTTTGAAGGTCCTGGAGCACCAGGACAATGGAATTACCCACAAAATGACCCCATTTTGAAAAGCAAACACCCCAACGTATATTCTATGAGACATGGGCTGCAGATAGATACTCAGGTACTCTGATGGGCTGCAGATAGGCACTCGGGTCTTCTGATGGGCTGGAGACAGGTACTCGGTTACTCTGATGGGCTGGTGACAGGTACTCGGGTACTCCGATGGGCTGGTGACAGGTACTCGGGTACTCCGATGGGCTGGTGACAGGTACTTAGGTACTCTGATGGCCTGGTGACAGGTACTCAGGTACTCTGATGGCCTTGTGACAGGTACTCGGGTACTCTGATGGCCTGGTGACAGGTACTCAGGTACTCTGATGGCCTGGTGACAGGTACTCGGGTACTCTGATGGGCTACAGATAGGTACTCGGGTACTCTGATGGCCTGGTGACAAGTACTCGGGTACTCTGATGGGCTACAGATAGATACTCGGGTATAGAAACACGAAAAAAGTACTCTTGCGCACTGGTGTGTTAGCTAAAGAAATTCAAGAGGGGCTATGGGCTTCGGCTTTGCTGCTCTCAAAGGATGGGATTATCCTAATAGTAAAAAACAAAGAAAGAAACAAGAGAGCGCACCAGCCTAGCGCATTATCCTTGGCAAATTTTAATGAATTAAAAACAAGGTAAAAAGCTACTCACAAAAGTCGCAGGTAAAAGAGCATATCGAACGCACAAAGGCAATAGTTCCAGTGGTAGGCAGCTGTCCAGATCCCAGGAGGGAGGCACACGGACCGCCGCTGGCTTACGCGTTTCGAAGGTTTAACCTTCTTCCTCAGAGGCTCTGAGGAAGAAGGTTAAACCTTCGAAACGCGTAAGCCAGCGGCGGTCCGTGTGCCTCCCTCCTGGGATCTGGACAGCTGCCTACCACTGGAACTATTGCCTTTGTGCGTTCGATATGCTCTTTTACCTGCGACTTTTGTGAGTAGCTTTTTACCTTGTTTTTAATTCATTAAAATTTGCCAAGGATAATGCGCTAGGCTGGTGCGCTCTCTTGTTTCTTTCTTTGTTAGATACTCGGGTACTCTGATGGGCTGGTGACTGGTACTCGGGTATTCTGATGGGTGGTGACAGGTACTCAGATGGGCTGTGACAGGTACTCAGATGGGCTGTGACAGGTACTCAGGTACTCAGATGGGCTGTGACAGGTACTCAAGTACTCGGATGGGCTGTGACAGGTACTCAGGTACTCGGGTACTCAGGTACTCAGATGAACTGTGACAGGTACAAGTACCCCATTCTCAGTGGGTCTTACACTATTCATAGAATGAAAGATCCTGCGTTTCAACCATGGGAGACAAACTCCTCTTTATGGGAGAACTGAAAGGACTCCTCCTATAACACAGGTGGACACTAATAAGAGGTAATGAAGGGGGGATGGAGTGCTCTGTTTGCAGCCTTATAGCAGCATCATATTGAATGTAAACGCATTTTTAGGGTGTGCCCCCAAGTCTGTTGTCTGTATATTGTATGGATCCTGACCAGGTCCCTTGGGCCAGAGAGGAGTTTAAAATAGCCTTGCAGAATTTAAATGTCATTTTTGTATGTTATTTTATTTTCAATCATTTTTATTCAGTTTTTTTAGTAGTACGATTAAAGACCTTGGCATTATTGCAATACAGTGTACAGTTTTTATAGTCCATCTAACATATAGTTTAGGTACGGATAATTAACCTCTTACTTTCTCGAGGCCATTTAACAATGGCTCTATTATCAACGTTGCCTAGTCTGGGTTGTCTATGTTGATTTGTAGCAGACTATACGATGGATCTTCCACCTTCATTTAATGATATCTGTCTGTGATGTTTTTATGACTCTATAAAGTTTGAAGAAAGGAGTCAAGGAAGTGCAGCGGAATTCAGATATTTTCCTTTCACTTGCAAAGAAGACTGAACAGATGAGACACAGGGCTTCTGGCCTTAAGATCTGCTACTTGAGTAGGAAGTAGACTGTGTTCTTTGAGAATACTACTATACTAGCAGATGCAAAATTGGGTTCTTCTGCCCCATCCACAAACCACAAAGCTTTTCAGAAGCAGAAACAGTGACCAAAGGCACCAGCTGTGAGGTAGCTACCATAACTTCAGCCCAACTGGCCTTACTCACTATGTGATCCTCGGAACCTGGGTCACACCAGAGGCTGTGGCTAGATCTGGAAAGTGCTCTGTGGCTGACTAACATAGTACATGAGGGTCTGGAAAGATGCCACAATGAAAAACCCAGGTCACATTCCAGGCTAGCCCACAATCTTCCAGTCCAGTGGGTTCCAGGTATAGCTTCCAAAGTTATTTCTGAGGATGGACTGATACAAATAGCTGCTATGTAGAGACTAGCTCAAGCAGCAGGTTTTAAAGTCCAGATTGAATTTACAATTTTTTTATTTTGTTTGAAGAAAACTATAGGAAAAAATAGACTAACAAAAATACAATTAGACTTTATATCAGCAGAGTTGAAGAAAAGGCAGCAAACCTCTTAGTATACTAGCAAAAAACAAAGGCATTAGAGTTGGAGGCCAAGGTGCTTACTGTTCTTGTTGCCAGCGTCCCAACCTACTGAAGGCATCAGGATAACTCAAATGGCTAAGAATTACCACATTCCTGTGTCCCTCAACAACTTTTAAACTAAATTGTGTGGTAAAACACAAGTTATTATTATTATTATTATACAGGATTTATATAGCGCCGACAGTTTACGCAGCGTTTTACAACAACATTAGGGCAGACAGTACAAGTACAATACAATTCAATACAGGAGGAATCAGAGGGCCCTGCTCGTTAGAGCTTACAATCTAGGAGGGAGGGTCAAGTTATACAAAAGGGTAATAGCTGTGGGGGATGAGCTAATGGAGAAAATAATGCAGTTGTTAGATGGAGGCAGGATAGGCTTCTCTGAAGAGGAAAGTCTTCAGGGATCGCCTAAAAGTGGATAAATTTGGAGACAGTCTGACAGATTGGGGTAGGGAATTCCAGAGGATGGGCGAGGCTCGGGAGAAGTCCTGGAGGCGGATATGGGAGGAGGTGATGAGGGAGCTAGAGAGCAGGAGATCTTGGGAGGAACGGAGATGGCGTTTAGGTTGGTATTTTGAGACTAGGTTAGTGATGTAGCTGGGGGCACAGTTGTGGATGGCTTTGTAACTTATTGTTAGTATTTTGAATTTAGTTCGTTGGGCGAGTGGCAGCCAATGGAGGGATTGGCAGAGAGGGGTAGCAGACACTGATCGGTTTGTAAGGTGGATGAGTCTGGCAGCAGCATTCATGATGGACTGAAGGGGGGATAGTCTATTTAAAGGTAAGCCAATGAGGAGTGAGTTGCAGTAGTCAAGGCGAGAGATAACCAGGGAGTGAATCAGGAGCTTTGTAGTTTCACTGGTTAGAAAGGGACGTAGTTTAGAGATGTTGCGGAGGTTGAGGCGGCAAGTTATTAGCAAAGATGTTGAGAAGTGTGCACAGAGTGAGCATCATGGGTTAATGTGTACTATATGTGATACCAAGGGTACAGAAAGTTGCCGTTTCATATGTTATTATAAGCATGTTCTATCTTGTTGCTTCCTACAGGTGCCCTTTCCATGTCAGTTCAAGCAATAGATTTCTAAGAACTTTAAGAGGCACTATTTAAAGTCACAGTGACACGTGGAAATACTTTAGAGAGATGGACAGAATGTAATTCAAAAATAAACACTCTGCTTACAGAGATTCCATAAAACATGTAAAAACATTTATGCATGTTCAGGTTTTTAGCAACAAGACTACACAAGATATTAGAAGAAAACAAAACAACTTACCAATTGTCAAAAACATGAATAATTTTTTTACTGTTCCTGAAAGCTAGAAATGATGTCCTGCTTTATCGCCAATTGTCATGGGATATAAAGGGGGGGGATCTCACTGCTGACACTTGTCACTTGTACAGAAAGTAAAGACACAAACAGCACATTTATACTTTACCAAGAAGTGTACTTTGGTTTTAAAGTCTTAGACCACCCTATAAAACCCCAAATAGTGAATGACATGGCACAGTGCACCTCATCTCAAAATATAGGTGTGTTTTTAAAGACTTTGCAAAATAGTGCCTTAGGTTCTAAGCCTGCACATTAAAGCCATTGTTTACTAATATGACAAATTGCTGACCTGCATGCCATACTCTATTAGGACATACAGTAAGTTAAAGTAATTGCTCTATGAGCTAGAGTCACAAACACACACACACTGATATTTACATATTTGATACAGATTTCGTGATAAAAAGTCAGCTCATGTAGGTTCCTAGAGGTACTTGGCATATCCTTGTTGCTCTATGTACTGCCATACTGCATAAACCTGGCATGTACAAGAGAGGACAAACCAAGAAATAGTTGCATGTAAATGTGCTACATAACCCTTTCTGTTAAAATACTGCTTATATTTTCCCATGTCTCTAACAGTCAAATTCACGGCAAACATTTTAGTTTTAATTTAATTGTTTGTGATCACTCCTCCTTTTTGTAATCATTTAACTGATTATGACATTTATGTTGGCCCTGATAACAGTTCATAAAAAAATGTTAAGTTAAAATTAAATTAACAAACTATATAGGAAATACTTAAAAAATGTCCTGATTTGTTCTTCTTAGGACTGGTGATCTGCAAATGCATTCTAGCAGAACTACTGCTTAGTTAAATCAAGACATAGGAGATAAAGTGGTTTAGGTCTTTTACCTATGCCTGTATGGCATAATTTACTGTTATTACAAGTACTAAAAGGTTTATTAAACTTTGAGTACAAAAAAGGCTTCAAAAGCTGTGATACAATTCCAAATCCAACACATCATCAGAGTAGAATGTCTACATGAAATACTTCATATCATCAATTCTGTTTAAAGATTAGCATATTATTCTGAATATCCCCCATGCTACTGCAAAGCCATTTTGTTTTTAGCATAGAGGGCAAAAGTTTGAGATTTTGGTAACAGCCGTCAAGAGTACATTCTACCATGTTAACATAAGGTATCTGTAACAGAGGATATAGGATGGGGGGTCGTAGCCATGATGAGAGGCATCAGACTCAGAGATGTAGTATGGAGTGCTGTATCCAAGGGGACTATTTTTTTCAAGTACCATGCATGATTTTAAATAAGCATAGCTGTGAGCTTCACAGTGTGTAAGTGGTTAGCACTTTCACCTAGCAACATTAGGGTCATTGATTTGAATCCCAACCATGGCACAACCTGCACAGAGTTTGCATGTTCTCCCTGTGACTATGTGGATTTACTCCCACACTCCAAAGACATGTTGGTAGGTTAATTGTTTCTTGTCTAAATGGGACCTAGTATGTATATGTATGAATGTGAGATAGGGACTTTAGAATGTAAGCCGTTTTAGGTCAGGGACTGATGCGATTGTATAAAAAAAATGTGAAACGCTTTGCAAATCGATGGTGCTATTTAAGTACCTGTAATAAACAAATTCCTATGATTGCTATTTGACCCCAAACTTTAAGACTGGTTGTTGACAGGATATATCAATTGTCTTCATGGTAGCTGATAAGATAAAGATGACTCATGCTGTCACACCTGGGGAGATCAGGGTGGGATTATTACTTGGATCCACAGTTTCAAAACTCTTGGAAGTTCCACTGAATGTTAAACATAAAGCATAGAGAAGGACAGTCCTGGAATCAGTCAGAGGACACCATAGGAGTTGTCAGGAAATGTTCCATTCGCTGGTAATATCTGTCATTTGGCGTGCAGTACTGAGGTCCACCAGCAGGTGTCTCCTGGCAGTTTGGAACTGCCAGGAGAGCTTTTCTCTGCTGATGTTATGTCATCTTTGGGCGCAATACTGGCGTCCACCAGCGGATGGATCCTGGCAGTGTGGAGCAGACAGCACCTCCTGCAATCAGGTGTCACTTGAGGCCAATCACAGGCTTATAAATACCCAGCAAGCACTCACATGTTTGCCTTGGTTTTGTCCTTGAGCCCTAACCTGCATCCTGTTACCTGTTGTACCTGATCCTGTCTATTCCTGCATCCCTGGAACATCGTGCTGCAACCTGATCCCTTTCTCCTTGTCCCCCCATCTGCTGACCTCCTGTTTATGACCCTGGCCTGGCTTGACTACGATTCTGGTATTCCCTTTGTTATATATACTGGTTGGTTTGTTGTCACTGTTTGTTGGTTTACTCACTTTACTCACTGTTGGTTTACTCACTCTGTTTGGTATTGGTGGTGTATTCACATTATATGCATTTATCTTAATAAAATCACTTACTTTCACCTACATATGTTTGGTTTACTCTGTCGCAGTCACACAGTTCTGGTCACATCCGGTTTATGACAGAAACCAAGGACATCCCGGACCAGAAGTCGCTGCACAGAGGAACCATCTTGGTTCTGTTGGCTTTGCTGGAATGAATCCTAATGTGATTTCTTATTATGCTCTGCTGGCGTCAGAGAGCAGCGAGTATCTCCGCCAGACACTGAAAGAGTGGACCAATGACCAGCTGCTTGAGATCATCCGTTTGGCTCACTCCCTGGTTGACCAGGGCTGTATGTTGTTTGGGGATGTGCGGCCTTTGATCCAAATATGTGCTGAGTTAGCCCTGTCCTGTGTTCCAAAGACCGGTGATGATTTTTCTCCCCCTTTCAGTGCTGATCAGGTGGAGTCTCTGGTGTGGCTGTTAGAGGATGCTTCCGCATGCTTTTTTGAGCACTATTCAGTTTGTCCTCAGCAGAAGCTTATGGAATGTATTCACTCAGTACAGACCCTTGTTAGACAGGCAGAATGTGATCCGTTCTTTGTCCAACCAATACTCTCAGCATGGTCTGATATGTTACAACTAGCCCCAACCAACCCACAAAAAACCACCTCTGTCATCAGACACCTGCCTGCCCAAAAGTCTGTCTCCCCATCACCCATGTCAAACTCAGTTGCAGCCCAGTATACGTTGCTCCCAACCAAATACTCATATCCGGTCTCTGCTCCCTGTACCTATCCTGCATTCAACCCACCTGCCTCTTCTCAGCTGCCTACTAATCCACAAGAACTTCCCCCAGCTGCTGTTACCTCTTCTCTGCCATATCCCAATCCATCTTTCCAGTCTGCTGCATCCCCCACCTACAGAGCTTCAGTGACTAAGCCAAAGAAAAAACGAAAGTTTTTCTCAACCAAAACAATCCTGCCATTAACCCAACCTGCCTCCACACCCACCAATCTGTCCCAGCCTGAAGTACCAGAGTTCCAGCCGGAGGTACCAGAGTCCCAGCCTGAAGTGACAGAGTCCCAGCCTGAAGTGCCAGTGTTCCAGCCGGAGGTGCCAGTGTTCCAACCGGAGGTGCCAGTGTTCCAGCCGGAGGTGCCAGTGTTCCAGCCAGAGGTGCCAGAGCCAGCGTACCAGCCTGAAGAGCCAGAGCCAGCGTACCAGCCTGAAGAGCCAGAGCCAGCGTACCAGCCTGAAAAGCCAGTGCCTACTTTCCAGTCTGATGTGCCCGCTTTCCAGTTTGATGTGCCCGCTTTCCAGTCTGATGTCTCATTGCCTGCTGCCCAACTCGATGACCTGGAGCCTGCTGCCCAGCCTGATGAGCCTCTGCCTGCTGCCCAGCCTGCTAAGCCTCTGTCTGCTGCCCAGCCTGGTGTGCCACTGTCTGCTGCCCAGTCTTTTGTGTTCCTGTCTGCTGCCCAGCCTGATGTGTTCATGTCTGCTGCCCGGCCTGATGTGTTCCTGTCCGCTGCCCAGCCTGATGTGCCACTGTCCACTGCAAAGCCTGATGTGCCTCTGTCTGCTGCTCAGCCTGATGTGCCACTGTCCACTGCCCAGCCTGATGAGCCTCTGTCTGCTGCCCAGCCTGATGTGCCACTGTCTGCTGACCAGCCTGATGTGCCACTGTCCGCTGCCCAGCCTGATGTGTTTCTGTCCACTGCCCTGCATGATGTGTTCCTGTCCGCTGCCCAGCCTGATGTGCCTCTGTCTGCTGCTCAGCCTGATGTGCCACTGTCCGCTGCCCAGCCTGATGAGCCTCTGTCTGTTGCCCAGCCTGATGAGCCTCTGTCTGCTGCCCAGCCTGATGTGCCTCTGTCTGCTGCCTATACTGATGTGCCTCTGTCTGCTGCCCAGCCTGATGTGCCTCTGTCTGCTGCCCAGCCTGATGTGCCTCTGTCTGCTGCCCAGTCTGATGTGCCACTGTCTACTGCCCAGCCTGATTTGTTCCTATCTGCTGCCCTACATGATGTGTTCCTGTCCGCTGCCCAGCCTGATGTGCCTCTGTCTGCTGCCCAGCCTGATGTGCCATTGTCTGCTGCCCAGCCTGATGAGCCTCTATCCGCTGCCCAGCTTGAAGTGCCCGTGCCTGCTGCCCAGCTTGAAGTGCCCATGCCTGCTGCCCAGCTTGAAGTGCCTGCTGCCCAGCTTGAAGTGCCTGCTGCCCAGCCTGAAGTGCCTGTGCCTGCTGCCCAGCGTGAAGTGCCCGCTGCCCAGCTTGATGTACCTGCTGCTCCGTTTGATGCGCCTGTTGCCCCACTTGATGTGCCTTTGCCTGCTGCCCAGCTTGAAGTGCCCGTGCCTGCTGCCCAGCTTGAAGTCCCTGTGCCTGCTGCCCATCTTGAAGTGCCCGTGCCCACGATGACCCGGAGCCTGCTGTCTGCCCTGAAGTGCCTGATGCCCAGCCTGAAGTGCCTGTTGCCCAGCCTGATGTACCCCTATCGTTGTTCTGCTTGATGCCAAAGACTAGGGACAAAAAGGAAAAAACGCATGTAAATAGAGTCCAAGTGCCGCACACCCCAATGTATACAAAAAGAAAAAGAAAAAGTTCTCCCGGGGGGTTTAAGCGACAAAGTATGTACGTCAAGGCAATGATAATGTTATACAATCAATTCTTGTTTTTAATTATACAGTAAATATACAATCGGATCAAATTCTAAAATCATCAAGTTTGTAGTCTCTGGTTAATGATCACATAAGAAATATACTTCAATAAAGGAATTGTAAAAATTATATACATTCTGGTTGCAGGCAGTAATAACATATTCCATACAAATTGTCAATGATAAGATACATTGTATTACAAAAGGTAGATTGTCATCCATATGAGTACCCCAACACGTTTCGACCAATCGTGGTCTTCTTCAGGGAAATTTGTACTTTGGTGAGACATAGCAGAACAATAATAAAATTCTGACTTTCTAACAAGGTACTAACATCTATTATATATAAAAATAAATATAAAGATATCTTTACCACTCAAGAGAGGGGAAATGACTCGCAACCAGAGAGTTTGAACACAAGTGCAAAGATCCGGAATCCTCATATAGAGCCCCCCTCCTCTCACCCGGGCGGGAACCAGCCGAAAAAGAGGGGCTTGCAAGGAGTCACACATAGGAGCCCCCAGGGGTGGGAAAGAGAATGGAGGACACCTATAATGATTAAATGAGTAATTCAATCATCTAGAATAATAATGTATTTTAACACAACAGCATTTGACTAGTATCAGATGAATTTTTCTACACCCACAAGCTGGAGAGTATGCCAATCCACAACTCCAACATGTGTTGGGACAATGTAAAATGGAGTGTGTTAATAGACTGTCAAATAGTCATGTGGTAATTATAAATATAATTTGATATGCCATAACCATTAAACGCCATTGAGAAATGGTAGGTAATAATTGAAATTACTAGGATCCATAATATATTGATAACAGAGGTGTGGAAAAAATGTGAATGTGAAAAAATGTGAAAAATGTGAAAAAATGTAAATACATTACCACGTGACTATTTGACAGTCTATTAACACACTCCATTTTACATTGTCCCAACACATGTTGGGGTTGTGGATTGGCATACTCTCCAGCATGTGGGTGTAGAAAAATTCATCTGATACAGGTCAAATGCTGTTAAAATACATTATTATTCTAGATGATTGAATTACTCATTTAATCATCATAGGTGTCCTCCATTCACTTTCCCACCCCTGGGGGCTCCTATGTGTGACTCCTTGCAAGCCCCTCTTTTTCGTCTGGTTCCCGCCCGGGTGAGAGCATAAAAGAAATTCCTAGGTCATGTGAAGTGTTGTCAAAGGGGCTATCTGTCCTGCAGTGTAGTAATTTAATACGTGTGAAACTCCCAATCCACCTGATGATGTCTGTGATGGTATACGATTGTGGTCACTATCCTATGCTTTATAGTAGCCCATATAAAATTTAACAGATCGTGCTGTTCTATGCATAGGATATGGCTTGGACAACAATTGGAAAGGTTCATAGATGACACAATGGGGTTGAGTTACTAAAAGCAAATAGAATAGTGAAAGTGCACTTTGCAAAAGAATTTGCACCAGAGCTTAGTGAATGAGGTGACATTCTGCTGATTTCCATCATCCAATCATGTGCAAGCAAACTACTGTTTTTTTTTAATTATTATTTTCCCTGCACGTGATTGAATAATCTTTGCATAGTGAAAAGGGACCAAATTCACCAAGCACTAGGGCAAATTCCCTTATAAAGTACAAGTTCTCTTGCAAAGTGAGCAGCTTGTTTGCCTTTAGTAAATCAACCCCAATAGTTTCAGTAGCCAAGACATGTTTATTGAATTGATTCTACCGCACCAAGAATTGGACAACAATTTCCACATTTCGAAAAGGTGATATAGTTCGCTAAAAACAACTAGTTTGTTCCATATAGCAAATTATAGTTTTGAGTGATATACACTCCTACATATGGAAGACTAGATGTAAGAGATACCTAGTGCAGGTATCCAGCGGCAGCAAGATTCATCAGTTCAGTATAGCTGTACTTAAAACTGGAATTTTGGGGACGTTGGCACATTCTATCCAAGTACTTACAGTGTCACCCTGTTTTTAGGTACTAGTAACTAGGACCCCCCCTTTGATATTTTAAAACTGGAATCAGACTGAGTAAGATTAAAATAAGGTTTATTGATGCACACAACACCAATCCAACATCAACAGATAATAACTAAAGCAAAAGTGAAAAATAAACATGATAGTGAAGCAAAACGAAACCAATAACCAAATTATAATACACTATATACAAATGGCGGGAAGCTGACATAACAATGCATGATCAGGAATGGGAACATGGGAAACAGAGATGGGGTACACAGAACTAGTTGCAAGATACCGGGTAAGGCGGGGATCAGGATAATCAGCAAGCAGGTATATGGCAGGCAAAACACTGAAGTCCTGATGAAAATCACGGGAGAGGTTTTATACCTTCCCAGCAGCCAGCATCAGGTGGAGGCTAATTACTGGGATAATACGCTAATACTCTAGTAAACACAGATTCAGAAATAAATATATATAAAGTTAAACAGTATTTACCTGTTTTGTGTCTTTGGGTGCGCAGTCTGGAACAAAAACAATAATCCATAAAACGATAGTCCTGCAACGAGAACTGAAGCCTGTCTCTAACAATGTTCAACTTTTGTGTGCTCCAGATACCAACACAGCCAATATTCTTCATGCAAATCTATCCAGTGTTGCCACTACCCCAATCCTTTTCAAATGGCATACAGCACACCTTCTGGGAATTGATTTGCAGTTCAAGTCTTGCTGCAAGAGCAAAAAGAAAAACAGAACAAAATAAATCTTATCCATAGCCCCATCAACTGACATCAATATCACAACTGCAATCAAATTTAATATTGCTGTTGATTTTTTAGTGTCAAAGAATTTTGATGTCCTGAATAACACTTTGTATTGTACATTTTTTTAATAGGTAATAGGATAATAGAATAATTTACTAACATTACAGACATAACATGGTGTTGCAATATACAATAATAATTATGAAATGATCATGATATTCATGTCAAAGTAAGGCACAGTTTCTGGAAGTAGAGGTCAAGGTGGATGGATCAGTGGTAGGTGGCTCATAGTACAGAGTTCTAGATATGATGTTGGAAGGGGAACACAAGGTAGAACCACAAAGTCTAAGAGGTCAAAGGTGTGGTATTCCTACCCTATCACACACCTAGCCCTTGTTGATCACATCAGTTGGACCAGGGTTCATTAGAAATTGTTCTTGTGATAAAATAAAATTTTGTATTACTTTTTACTATGTCAAATTTGGTAAAGTATCAATAAAAGATTCCCACATTTTGAAAAGTAATTGTGTCTGTGATTCCTTAAACATGGCTGCTTCCAGTACATTTGGAAAATAAACATAAGTCTATCTGGAGTTTCAGTGTGAGGGGTTCAGGATAAATCAATTTAGTTAAGATTGCTTTTCTTAGTTGCTATGGATATAACTGATAAAAGTTTCTGTAGCATTTTGTGACTTTATTACCCGATACGATGTTTAGTATTGACATTCTGGTGATAAGGAGACATGGTTTACCAAATGGTCTGATTGTACACAATATTTTATCCCAAAAAGACTAAACTGCATATTTGCTTCATAACTATACCAGTGGTATATTATCTATACAGTAATGTGAAAGCGTAAATACACCCCAAGGAACTTGTTGAATTCAAACTTTTTTCAAATAATAATCTTCATTTAAACTGTGACATGTGTCACATGAAACAGACATGGTGCATTCAAATGAACAAATGCAGATTTGTCACATGGAAAAAGTACTACATTTCCACCACTTCAACTTCATAAATTTATATTCAAATCAGATTCCAGATTAGGTGGCATTGATTAGAACCTCATTTGTGAGCATGCAGGTACAACCTGTTTTATTTAAGCAAATTCAACCCTAAAGTTAACCTTTTGATGCTAAGGAAGCCTCAAAGAACCCCAGGAATTAATTGTGGGATCAGCAGGTTACTTGCTATCTACAATTAATGTCAAACTAGATGTATCTACAATGAAAAATTGTAGATTGCCCCAATTTATTATGCACGGGAGATGTGCCAGCAAAAAATAAGTGTGGCCCAAAAAGAACTTTAGAGCAAAACTATAGTAGGCCGTTTAATATTTGGGCAAGGAGCAAGCATTCAGGAACAATGTGCTGTGGACTAATGAATCAAAACTAGAGTTGTTTGGCCATAGTGAAAGTAGATACAGTATATTAGGGAAAACAAAAGACATAATTTCATAAGGACCTCATACCAAATGTTAAGTATGGTAGTGGAAATGTTATGGTTTGAGGCCTCAGAGTCAGATGAGAATGCCAGGTCATCTCTCTGAAAGTTTAAAGTGGAATTTCACTCTCTCAATCAACATGGACTATTTTTAATCTTAATGTGGCTAGCATTAGTAAATAGATAGGAAGGTACAGTTTTTTTACTTGTTTTAAAATGTTTTTATCTATTTCTTTAGTTACTTTCTGGTTTCTATAAAAAAAAAAAAACAAGTCTGGCACTACCAGAACCAGGAACAACCTTCCTCCAAAAAGGTGTGCAATATTAAACTGGAATCCATGTAGCAGCTATGTGGGAACTGAGCACCAGGAGTGGTGCTAAAACAAATAAAAAAAAAAATCCCTGAAAAGTGCTAAACGGAATCACTGATGGGAGATACGGGTAGCAGGTGTGTTCACTGCGGCCCATGTAGTGAGTCTTTGCCTTGCTCTATCATGCTGTGGGGTCGATAAATACATTGTTATTGACTGCCATTATATTGTGGCTTGACATTTTACTGCTTTTATTAAACGTACTGTTTTTTACCTTAGTGAACACACCTGTTACCTGTATCTCCCATCAGTGATTCCGTTTAGCACTTTTCAGGGATTTCTTTTGGACTTTATCCTGTTTTCTATACCTAGGCAAACAATGCCATACATCCCAGGAGTCTTCAGGAGGGGTTTTCTCAGGTAAGAATTCCCTTATGTCTGAAATAAAGCATGGAGACATGGATGGGGGAGTTTGCTTTGAATACTAAAAATGTATGAAATAGTGTTTTTGTTTTGTGGTGTTCAGATACAGTGTAGATCCACTTTAAGATGAGACAGAAATGGATCTTTCAACATGATAATGATCCTAAGTACACTATTAAATAAACCAAGCAATAGATCCAATAGAATGGAGAAATTGTGGACTGGCCAAATGGAAGCTCGTGACAAGCTTGGTTAGCCATTAGTTTGTGATTAAGGGTTCGCACTTTGAATGTATTTCATACGCCCAAAGACTTGAATTAGTTAATGAATGTGGTAACATTATACTTTGCAAACAATACTCAATCACAAGCAAAAAAAAATAAAATGTAAAAAAAAAATGCATTTTTGCTTGCACATGTTTGGATGATGGAAGTCAGCAGAGCTTCACGTTATTCACAAGGCTCCGGGGGAATCTCCCCCTGCAAACTGAACAGTCTATTTGCGTTTGGTAAATCAACCCCACAGAGTCCTATATGCAAGAAAGTAGAGTATCCAAATGTAACAACTTATCAATTCAAAATATCTCAAACTGATAATGCAGACAGATCCTGGCTGGTGGGACAGGCTGTCAGGGTGCTGTACACCCTAAAACAGCATAGTATCTTGCCTTAGTGTTCCTCTCAAGAACCCTGAGCCTTGATGAAAGCAGTGGGCTAGTTCCTGGGAGGTGCAAACATCAACATGCCTTCATGGGTGGATGTCAGTCTGGACGAGTGGGTGTACCTAGGCAGGCTTCAATAATCAATTGCTCAGATGTAGTGACTGAAACTAATCTCGTGTCACATGCCAAAATGGTAACAAGGTACTCAATAATGTGGTAGATAATATAAAAAGGCAATCTACAACACACCGAATATCTTCCTTACTGACCAAAAGATAAATGTACCCAGAGCTTTTAGCAAATTTTTTAGCTATTAAAAAATTCTTGCAATACAGTTTGATACACGTTTCTTAATTTACCTTGATGGGACATGGATTACACTAGTTGGCCCGTCTTTGTATGCTGTACAGGGGTTTTCAAAAGGACAAGCCTGATACAATTGACATATTTATGTCCTCTATCTAGCTCAGATATGTGTACATATAAAAGTGACCATGGTTTTAGGATTACATTTTTGTCATTAATGATTAAAAACATTTTATTTTTTATTTACACATATTTCTCCAGCTTTGCTGCTTTTCTTTCCCCTTATGTTCAGAGTGGGACCATTCAACATAGTAGGCTGATTGGCAGTTTTATTCTTCTATGTATATTTTGTAATTATATGTGTAGCACCCTCTAGCATGTGCTAGAAGTTAGTACAGGGTGTGTTAGAATTTAGAGTAGGTAAAATATAGTTTGGCTCAGAGCGAAGTCTGAGTCATAGAATCTGGGTCAGGGTTCAGTAAGATTGAAGGCTGGATTACTCATCCTGACAGCCCTCTGGTGCCTCCCCCTGGTCTAGAAGGTTGTAGAATCTTCTAGAATTAGTGGGTGGATGTTAGGAGGAGCTGCCTTGAATCATTATGGAGCCTCAGCCAATCTTTAGAGGTAGGCTGGCAGGGGGCTGAGACCACTCCATAAAGAGACATGGGCCATGCCAGCAGGGGCAGTCAGGTGGAAGATAGAGATACAGTGTTGAGGACAGTGTCAGTGGCCCTTAGGGGTACCCCCGTCCAGAAGGTGGTTATAAATAGTGTATCTTCTGAATTGTCTGGCGTTGTAAGTGGGGTACCTTGAAGTTTTGTCCAGGGAACAATTTTGTTTAACTTATTCATAAATGATATTGAGGTGGGTATGAATAGTTCAGTCTCAGCATTTGCTGATCATACAAAACAAAGCAGGGTAATAACTTCACAACCGCATATACCATCTTTTCAAGGAGACCTTGATAAAAATAGAGGGGTGAGCAACTTGATGGCAAATTAGGTTTAATATTCAAAAATTTAAAGTAATGCATTTGGGGACTAAACATATGAATGCAAGTTACTTTTTAAGGGGACAACCTCTGGGGGAACTTATGATGGAAAAGGATCTGGGATCCCAGTAGATCACAGGTTCAGCAATAGCATGGAATGCCAAGCTGCAGCATGCAAGGCCAGCAGGCTTTTAGCATGCATTAAAAGCATATTCACTCAGGAGATAAGACTATAATTCTACCACCTTACAAAACTCTGGTTCAGCCACATTTGGGCACCAGTCCCCAGAAAGGATGTGCTGAAACTGGAGAGAGTCCAGAGAAGAGAACAAAGCTAAGATGGGGACTGGAAGACTTTAGTTATGAGGAACAGCTACAAAAAATAAACTTATTCTCACTGGAGAAGAGACGCCTAAAGTGTTACTAAACCTAAAAACGTTTTTTACCTTAATGCACTGTTTTCATTAAGGTAAAAAAACGTTTTCAGTCTACCTGTGCTCCCATTTCACTGTGCATGGCTGCATCTATTCTTCACTCTTCCTCTTTACACAGCATTCGATCAGCAGCAGGAGCCATTGGCTCTTGCTGCTGTCAATCAAATACAGTGAGGAGGAAGTGGGAAGCAGGCCTAAGTCCTGTTGTGTAAGTCTATAGAGTGTGGCTCCATATACACACAGGTCAGGAGCGCTGGGACTACGCCCTCCCCATAGCCAGCGGCTGGCTTTGGTAGTCCCAAGAAGCCAAGGAGAAGCCGGGATCACCGCTGGGGACCCCAGAAGAGGAGAATCAAGGCAATACCACTGCACAGAGCAGGTAAGTATTGTTATTTTAATTAAAAAAAATGTTGCCTTTAGTAACATTTTAAGATAAATTTTCTCAATATACAAATATCTAAATGCAGTGATGGCCCATCCCTTAAGGGCGCACAGGCACGCCCCCCCCATCCATGCATCCGGCCCCCTAATCTACATGCAGGGCGCCAGATGCATGGATTCATGGATTCCAATAAGGGGTGTTTTTTTTTAAAGCACGTGATTAGAGCCAGAGGCTCTAATATAATAGGCTTCAAAAAGGGGTGCTCAGGGCACAGAGCACTGCGCTCCAAGCCCACCCAGTTGTGTGACAATAGGGAATGAATATAAAAAACAATATGGTGTAGCTGCAGCCTACCCCAGCTGTACCCACAGGTGTGGGATCCGTGAAGGAATATGAGAAATGTATATATGGGTAAGATTGGTGCTGCTAAGTGTTACCAATGTGACAGAGTATGTTAATAAAAATGCTTGAAAAATTAAATAAAAAATAGAAAGAAAAAATGAAAAAAATAGAAAAAAGTGTACTATCACTTTAAGACACATCATATAAAGTGCAAATGTGTTAAATGTGCAAACACACTTAATAAAGTGTTAAAAAAAAACTGATCAATGAGTATGTGTCCAACAAGTGTCCATTTCTTTAGTGATTCCAAAGTGTATAGATCAAAAAAAGAACATCAATATAACAAAAAAATCATATAGAATCCATTCAATTTTAAAGTTCATAAAAAATAGTGGTAAAGTGGAAAAATTATTTTAATCAACAAATTTAGTGACTCTTCACATGTGCTCCCCCCTCACCTCTGCACTCACCAAAGGGATGTACCCCTGCAGGGGGCCTCACAATGGAGTCAGCTCTTTGTCCTGCGTTCCCTCTTTGATATCCACAATCTTTCAATACACTCACATATAGATGGATAAGAAAAAAGGGGATCCCATCGTGTAAATCCGTAATTAAAAGTTTATTGCATAAAAGTTTAGTAAAAAGCATTGTCACCAGTGCCAAAATGTAGTACACGATATACAACAAAATCGTCTGGGACGCCTTGCGTTCCACAGACCAGAAACTCCAAAACCAGAAGTGGAGCAGTAAAGCTGTAAGCTTCACCCTACGCATTTTGCCATGCAGACGTCATTAGGAGCGGCGCCACCTTTGTACACCTCATGCCCTTTATACCATGTTGTTGCAAAGCCTGCATTTGCGGAGCCGCACCATTTCCCAAAAGTAGTTTCTGTACTACTTTTGGCAATTTCAGGGTGCAATTTCAATTGACATCTGTGTAGAAACCCGCACAGATGTCTCTGAAATCACCCCCAAAGTCTGGACTAACATGCGGGAATGAAATCGTGCGAGTTCAGCTGAACTCGCACAATTTTATTCCCGCAGTCAGTGTGAACCTGGGCTGAATCCTAGAAACATTAAACACTGAGGAAAAATGGGAGTACTGTAGAGGCATATTAAATAAAGATATTATCCAGTGCATGCCAATGGGCAATAAATATAAAAGAGCTAAGGTTAAACCTGGATGGATAAACTTTACCGTAAAAGATATAATAAAGAGAAAAAAATTGGCCTTTAAAAAATATAAAGCAGAGGGGTCATTGTCAACATTCCAACACTGCAAGTAATGCAATAAGAAGTGTAAGAGCACAATCAGGGTGGCTCAAATAGAGCACGAGAGACACAGAGGAGGAGAGTGAAGAAAATCCCAAGAAATGTCTAAAATATACTGTATTAACACTATAAAAGTGAGGTCAGAGCATATTGGCCCCATAAAGGATGATAAAGGGAAGTTGGTTACAAATGACAAGGAGAAGGCAACTGCACTAAATGCATTCTAGGGATGAGCCAAACACCCCTCGGTTTGGTTCGCAGCAGAACATGCGAACATGCAAAAAGTTTGTTCGAACACAGTTAAAGTCTATGGGACATGAATGTGAAAAATCAAAAGTGCTAATTTTAAAGGCTTATATGCAAGTTATTGCCATAAAAAGTGTTTGGCGACCTGGGTTCTGCCCCAGGGGACATATATTAATGCAAAAATAGTTTTAAAAACGGCCATTTTTTTGGGAGCAGTGATTTTAATAATGCTTAAAGTGAACCAATAACAATTAAATATTCCTTTAAATATCGTGCCTGGGGGGTGTCTATAGTATGCCTGTAAAGTGGCGTTTTCCATGTTTAGAAAGATAACACCACAGCAAAAATACATTTCTAAAGGAAAAAAAGTAATTTAACACTGCTTGCGGCTGTAACGTATTGTCGGGTCCCGGCAATATAGATGAAAATCATTGAGAAAAACGGCATGTGTTCAACCCAGCCCATTACCAGGCTCTTCAGGTCTGGTATGGGTATTAAGGGGAACCCTGCACCCAATTTTTTTTTAAAAATGGCGTGGGGGAGGCCCAGGCACTATATACTCTGAACAGAAGTATATATACTATACGGCCTGCCCCATATACTCTGTAGAAAATTGGGACTTAGGTGTTGGTGGTACCAGAACACAGTAAGCCCTCACAGTTACTCTTGGTGGGCGCAGGAACGGGCCCTGCTGTGAAATATTAGATTAAGAATTGTAATTACATGCACCTGTTAAACAGGGGCAGAAAAATTGGGCCTCTGGTGGTGGTGCCACAACACTGTAACCCCTCACAGATACTCTTGTTGGGCACAGGAACGGGCCCTGCTGTGAAATATTAGATCAAAAATTGTAATTACATGCCCCTGTTAAACAGGGGCAGAAAAATTGGGCCTTGGGCAGTGGTGGTGCCTATTGTGTACTGTGTACACCACCAGAAAAGTAGTAGCACCTGTACTAGGGCTACAAAGTATTGTGTACTGTGTAAACCACCAGAAAAGTAGTAGCAACTGCACTATTATTATTATTATTATTATTATTATTATACAGGATTTATATAGCGCCGACAGTTTACGCAGCGCTTTACAACATTAGGGCAGACAGTACAAGTACAATACAATTCAATACAGAAGGAATCGGAGGGCCCTGCTCATTAGAGCTTACAATCTAGGAGGGAGGGTCAAGTGATACAAAAGGGTAATAGCTGTGGGGGATGAGCTAATGGAGAAAATAGTGCAGTTGTTAGATGGAGGCAGGATAGGCTTCTCTGAAGAGGAAAGTTTTCAGGGATCGCCTAAAAGTGGATAAAGTTGGAGACAGTCTGACAGATTGGGGTAGGGAATTCCAGAGGATGGGCGAGGCTCGGGAGAAGTCCTGGAGGCGGATATGGGAGGAGGTGATGAGGGAGCTAGAGAGCAGGAGGTCTTGGGAGGAACGGAGATGGCGATTAGGTTGGTATTTTGAGACTAGGTTAGTGATGTAGCTGGGGGCAGAGTTGTGGATGGCTTTGTAACTTATTGTTAGTATTTTGAATTTAATTCGTTGGGCGAGTGGTAGCCAATGTAGGGATTGGCAGAGAGGGGTAGCAGACACTGAGCGGTTTGTAAGGTGGATGAGTCTGGCAGCAGCATTCATGATGGACTGAAGGGGGGATAGTCTGTTTAAAGGTAAGCCAATGAGGAGTGAGTTGCAGTAGTCAAGGCGAGAGATAACCAGGGAGTGAATCAGGAGCTTTGTGGTTTCATTGGTTAGAAAGGGACGTAGTTTAGAGATGTTTGAGGAGGTTGAGGCGGCAAGCTTTGGAAAGTGATTGGATGTGGGGCTGAAAGGAGAGTTCAGAATCCAGGATAACACCTAGTATTCTGACATGTGGGGACGGGTGGATGGTTTTGCCATTGCTCTTGACAGAGAAGTCGGGGGAAGAGGAACGTGGGGGAGGAAATATTATAAGCTCGGTTTTGGACAAGTTGAGTTTGAGGAAGTGGTGTGACATCCATACAGATATGTCGGTTAGTAAGTTAGTGATGCGTGAGGAGACTATGGTTGCACTGTATTGTGTACACCACCAGAAGTGTAGTAGCAACTGCACTACAGCTGCACTGTATTATGTACTGTGTACAACACCACAAAAGTAGTAGCAAATGCACTACGGCTGCACTGTATTGTGTACTGTGTACACCACCAGAAAGGTTGTAGCAACTGGACTACGGCTGCACTGTATTGTGTACTGTGTACACCACCAGAAAACTAGTAGCAAATGCACTGCGGATGCACTATATAATGTACACCACCAGAAAAGTAGTAGCAACTGGACTACGGCTGCACTGTATTGTGTACTATGTACACCACCAGAAAAGTAGTAGCAAATGCACTGCGGCTGCATTGTATTGTGTACTGTGTACACCACCAGAAAAGTAGTAGCAAATGCACTGCGGCTGCATTGTATTGTGTACTGTGTACACCACCAAAAAAGTAGTAGCAACTGCACTGTCTTGTGTACTGTGTACACCACCAGAAATGTAGTAGCAACTGCACTATGGCTGCACTGTATTGTGTACTGTGTATATCACCAGACAAGTACTAGCAGCTGCACTACGGCTGCACTGTATTGTGTACCGTGTACACTACCAGAAGTGTAGTAAAAAACAGTACACCACGGAATGCACTGTAGATATAGGCTACACTGGATGCAGAATATATATATGTCTATATTAATACACCGCCTGAAGTATATCAGAAATAGTACACCACGGAATGCACTGAAGATATAGGCTACTAATACACTGCCTGAAGGCTTTCCACGGCGCTTGAATTTGCGAATGCCCCATAATGTTCGTTCTTGGGCGAACGGGCGAGCACCCGATGTTCGAGTCGAACTTATATTCGACCCGAACATCAAGCTCGTCCCTAATGCATTCTTGTCCTCAGTTTTTACAAAGGAAAAGGAGGGGTATAACAACCATAGGTATTTTGTTAGTAACACATCACAGGAAGTACCTTTGTGGCTAACAGAAGCTGGTGTCCGAAATAGACTAGAAAATCTTAACACATATAATTTACCAGGACCAGATAGCTTACACCCAAGAGTCCTCAAAGAACTCAGTCAGGTTATAGGCAGGAATGGCACCAGCTGATTGTTGAGGGGCCAACGCTGTACCAATATTAAAAAAAGAGCCCAAAAAAGAAATACCTGGGAACTACAGACCAGTCAGTCTATCATTGTTAATATGTAAACTATTGGAGGGGATGATAAGGGATTATCTCCAAGAATTTGCTGATAAAAACAGTTTTATTAGTAGTAAATAGCATAGATTTATGAAAGGTCGTTCTTGCCAAACCAATCTGTTTACATTCTACAAGGAGGTGAGCTGCCATCTAGATAAGGGAAGCATGGTGGATGTGGTGTATCTAGATTTTGCAAAAGCATTTGATACAGTTTCCCATAAATGCTTAATTTACAAACAGAGGTCTGTAGGCATGGACCACAGGGTATGTACATGAGTAGTTACAGGGTCATGTTCAAAGGGTGGTGATAAACAGTCAGTACTCAGAATGGTCTGGAGTGGTAAGTGGGGTACCCCAAGGCTCTGTCCTGGGACCAATTCTCTTTAATGTATGCATAAATGACATTGGTATAATGAGGTTGGTATACATAAATAGTTCAATCTCAGTGTTTGCTGACAATACAAAACTAAGTAGGGCAAGAACTTTACAGCAAGATATAGAAACCTTACAAGAAGACCTCAATAAAATAGTGGGGTGGGCAACTATATGACAAATGAGGTTTAATGTTGAAAAATGTAAATTAATGCAATAGGGTGCTAAAAACTTGAATGCAAGTTACTCGCTACGGGGAGAACCTCTGGGGGAATCTAGAATAGAAAAAGATCTGGGGGTCCTAATAGATCACAGACTCAGTAATGGCATGCAATGTCAAGCTGCAACAAGAAAAGCTAGCAGAACATTAGCATGCATAAAAAAGGGAATTTACTCAAGAGATAAAACTATAATCCTGCCACTTCATAAAACACTGGTTCAGCCACATCTGGAGTATGCCATCCAGTTCTGATCACCAATCCTCAGGAGGGAGGTGTGGGAACTGGAGAGTCCAGAGAAGGGCAACAAAGTTAATAAAAGGACTGCAAGACCTCAGTTGTGAGTGCGATATACAGTACAAACACCACAATGGTGATTCTAGCATAGGGAATAAACTGTTCAGTCTCAAGGAGTGCAAGAAGACACGGGGCCACTCATTGAAATTGGAGGAGAAATGGTTTAACCTTAATCTGCGTAGGAGGTTTTTCACTGTCAGGGCAGTAAGGATGTGGAATTTACTTCCACAATTGGTGGTGTCAGTGGGAAGTTTTAAAAAACTCTTGGAAGGGTATCTTAGCACAGTATAACACAGTAAACAGGGATACAGTAAATTATTTTTGACATGAACACACACCCACACAGGTTGAACTGGATGGTCTGGTGTCTTTATTCAACCTTACCAACTATGTAGCTATGTAGCTAACTCCCTTCCACAGTGGGGAGTGTTGATAATTAAAAAGAAAAGATTTAAGACTGGCCACCAATTCCCATAAGGTGATATTCAGAATGGTGTGAAGCAATGTGGTGGGAACAATCTTAGCCCGGTTTTTGCTTGTAACCCCTTCAGCCCCGGAAGGATTTGCCCCCTTCCTGACCAGAGCGCTTTTTGCGATTCGACACAGCACCGCTTTAACTGACAATTGCGCGGTCGTGCGACGTTGTACCCAAACAAAATTGAAGCCCTTTTTTTCCTACAAATAGAGCTTTCTTTTGGTGGTATTTGATTACCTCTGCAGTTTTTATTTTTTGCGCTATAAACAAAAAAAGAGCGCCAATTTAAAAAAAAAAAGCAATATTTTTTACTTTTTTCTATAATAAATATCCCCCAAAAATATATAAAAAAAACTATTTTTTTCCTCATTTTAGGCCGATATGTATTCTTCTACATATTTTTGGTAAGCGTATATTGATTGGTTTGCGCAAAATTTATAGGGTCTACAAAATAGGGTATAGTTTTATGGCATTTTTATTATTATTTTTTCTTAGTAATGGGGGCGATCTGCGATTTTTATTGTGACTGCGACATTATGGCGGACACATCGGACACTTTTGACGCTGTTTGGGGACCATTGTCATTTATACAGTGATCAGTGCTATAAAAATGCACTGATTACTGTGTAAATGACAGTGGCAGTGAAGGGGTTAACCACTAGGGGGCGATGAAGGGGTTAAGTGTGTCCTAAGGAGTGATTCTAACTGTGGGGGTGTGGGCTTCAACACACATGACAGCGATCACTGCTCTCCATGACAGAGAGCAGTGATCTCTCTCATGACACTAGGCAGAACGGGGGAAATGTTTTGTTTACAAAGGCATCTCCCCTTTTTACCTCTCCGTGACATGATCGCGGGCACCCGGCAGACATCGAGTCCACAGGATCTGCGGTCACAGAGAACGTGGCGCACGCGTGCGGAGCCGCTTCTTAAAGGGGACGTACCTGTTCGCCCTTTTGCCCACCCGTGCCATTCTGCCGACGTATATTGTCGTGCAGCGGTCGGGAAGCGGTTAAACATTTATCTCCCCCCTTTTCCCCATAGCATTGTGTACTTGATGAATTTCATCTTAATGCTGGCTTTTTCAGATAGGAGTGATTGCAAGCCCCATATGCATTTTGGCATCTATCAAACTAGAAACTCTGAGATCCACAAAGAGCGCCAGTACTTAAAGCGGAGTTCCGCTTAAAAAAAAAATTAAAAGTCAGCAGCTACAAATACTGCAGCTGCTGACTTTAAAAAATCGGACACTTACCTGTCCCAGGTTCCAGAAATGCGGGGGATTGAAGCCCCGCTCATTTCCCCCTCTGTTCGGTGGTGCCAGCACTGTAACTGTGGGCACCCGGCTGTGGCTTCACAGCCGGGCACCCACTGCGCATGCGCGGGCCACGCCGTGCGCTGTGACTGGCTGCGCAATCATCTAGGACCTGTGACGTGTCCCAGGTAATTGCCTAGAGGGAGGGGGCAGAGCTGATCTCCCTTCCTGAGCCGAGGGAAGTGAAGTCAGAAGCCCAGGTGCTGAAGGAGGCAGATTACGAGGGACCCCCTAGCAACAGGCATTAAGAGGTGAGTAAAAAAAAAATGTCTTTAAATGTTTTTTTTTTTTTATCTTTTATGCTCATTAATTGATTTTTTTTTTTTGGGTGGAACTCCACTTTAATTGCATGAATTTGGAACACCAACCATAATCTGACAGTAGTCCAGGCCATCCCTTATGCCTGACATGGCTTAAGGATCATTGTTCATTTGGTAGCCTTATTGACATTGTGTGATGCACATGCACACTTTATCTTGCAAAGGGGCCAGTAATAATTTTGCGAACTCTGCCAATGGCTGATCAGTGTTAAGGAATGTGTAATTTGTATCCAACTTAAATTTGCCAGTACTGTCTCTTCTAGCCTCTACAGGAAAAGTATGTATTTGTATTACTGAGCTAAGGAAACAGGTGAAAAAAAAAGACATGGATTATGGATAAACAGATAGGTAGGTGGATAAAGTAACACCAGGATTATACAGTAGAGGACTGTAAAGATTCCTCAAGCTAGACCGATTACTCTACATACACATATATCACTTTAAGTCTTATGCCCCGTACACACAGTCGGACTTTGTTCGGACATTCCGACAACAAAATCCTAGGATTTCTTCCGACGGATGTTGGCTCAAACTTGTCTTGCATACACACGGTCGCACAAAGTTGTCGGAAAATCCGATCGTTCTGAACGCGGTGACGTAAAACACATATATCGGGACTATAAACGGGGCAGTGGCCAATAGCTTTCATCTCTTTATTTATTCTGAGCATGCGTGGCACTTTGTACGTCGGATTTGTGTACACACAATCGGAAATTCCGACAATGGATTTTGTTGTCGGAAAATGTTATAGCCTGCTCTCAAACTTTGTGTGTCGGAAAATCAGATGGAAAATGTGTGATGGAGCCTACGCACGGTCGGAATTTCCGACAACAAGGTCCTATCACACATTTTCCGTCGGAAAATCCGACCGTGTGTACGGGGCATTAGAAATAAGATTACAGGACAGGCATGTTCAGGATTTGAAAGATCTGATTGTACAAGGAGAATAAAAAAATGTAATCTTTGATATGAAGATATTTCAAGAGGAAGCAAATGAGACCTTCTATCCTGGCAGGAGTAGGTCGTCTTTGTGCTTTTCCATAAAGATGTCCCAAGCTGACCCATACTTGCTGATGCAGCCCTTTTATAACAGCATCTTCCATCCTGACCATTTTTTTTGTGGATATTTGTTGCAAACGTCAGGAATAACTTATTCATTAATGAAAGGTAGGTTAAAAACGACCTTGTCTTGATCGGTTTGTGTAAGGGCACCTTAACATGTATCAAGAGATAAATTACATTATAAAACAATGATCACTGTAGCAATCTATAATCTGTAGCAATTAAAAAAGGTCATTGCACTGCTGCACATGTCATATTCTGGTGAGCTAAGTGTGTTTAAACATAACCAGAGGGGTCTGGACTGTATTCGATTCAGAGGTACATAACTAGAAGGTCAAATTAAAAACATCTGTCAACCAAAAATGGACCTTCCCATTACAAACTATTGCTGTGTTACTTAATTTCTTCTCTGTGTCATTTAAGGACAAGGTACTTTCCATTATTACACAACCATGTTTTCAACAACCTATCTACCTCTTTACTTGCTGGTTTAGTTTACTCATATGATAATGTTCAGCAGAAGCACAATTAACTGTTCTGTTAGAAAACTGAGTACCAAATTATTTTTAGATGCATTACTAATTTTGTGTTTAGATTTAGCAGCATAGCCTCAAACCATTACAAAATGAGAAAATACTGTTTTGTCAAGGGGACAACATTGTTCGGGCGTGTTCAATTAGATACTTTAAATAACTAACTGAAAGAAGAGTCAAATACAATAAAAAAAAATTTCAGGTGAATTGGCATTATATGACTGATGAACACACTTGGACATGTACTGCTGGCAGATGATGCTAGGAAGTGTTCTATTTATAGGGGATATTATGATCATGTGTACATAATATATATCTAATCAAATGTAAATGCACCTGGTTTTACATGGGATCTTCAAGCAATAGCAGCTATAACAGTCAACTCTTCTGGGAAGGCTGTACACAAGGTTTAGGAGTGTATCTATGGGAATGTTTGACCATTCTTTCAAAAGCGCATTGGTGAGGTCAGGCACTGATGTGGACCAGAATGCCTGGCTTGCAGTCTGTGCTCCAATTCACCCCAAAGGTGTTCTATCGGGTTAAGGTCAGGACTTTGTGCACTGGTCCAAAGCACCTTGCTTTGTGCACTGGTCCAAATTATTTGGTGGAGGGGGGATTATGGTGTGGGGTTGTTTTTCGGGGGTTGAGCTTGGCCCCTTTGTTCCAGTGAAGGGAACTGCTAAAGTGTTAGCATACCAAGACAATTTCACGCTCCCAACTTTGTGGGAATAGTTTGGAGATGGCCCCTTCCTGTCCAACATGACTGCGCACCAGTGCACAAAGTAAGGTCCATAAAGACATGGATGAGCGAGTTTGGGGTGGAGGAACTTGACAGGCCTGCACAGAGTACTGACCTCAACCCAATAGAACACCTTTGGGATGAATTAGAGCGGAGACTGCGAGCCAGGCCTTCTTGTAGTTAATTCATTTATATACAGTCTGTGTATCCAATGTGTAAGTCCATGTGATTCTCATTTCCAGACACTCCAAATAAAGCTGTGCAATCTGTATACTGTCTCTCAATCATCCCAGTGACCAAGTCACAGTCACCTGAAAATATGGACCCTTTACAACAATAGGTGGGTCTATCAGTGCTCTGGGTTGGGTTTTAAATTCCTATATTTCACTCATCCAGTCTCCTCTAGGAGTCACAGGACCTTTAGAGACAACCCACCTGGCCAAAAGGAACTGATCCCCCAAAGCGATTAAACTCCTCCACTCCTCTCCAATAATTATTCCATTACAGATCAGACAGAGAAGAAATCATACATAATGTAATCCAGTTTATTTATGTAAAAAATAAAAGTAAATTGCACACACAGAGATGGTATATACAGTCTGAGCTGGTGTGTTGTTCCCTTTCCTGTTAATGGAATGTACCATGCTCACCAATCAGCAAAAGTGACAAACGGTAATCAAGCTCTGCTCAACGCATTTCATAAATGAATGTCATCAGGAGCAGTACTACTCAATATCACTGTATTTTTTGCATTTGATTTGAAGCATTACCTTGTCATTTGCATTTATATTCATTTAGCACTTTGCAAACAGAGTTTCACTGCAAACTGTTTTCTTTGTAACTCTTTGGTCTACAAGCACTTAGAACTACTTTATAGGATAACTCCACTTTCATGGTTAAAAAATAGCAAATGAAAAAAAAATAACAATATAGCATATGCAATTGTGACACATGTCAGTTTGTAATTGAATGTTATTAAAATTACCTTTCCCTTTCAATCTGCAGCTCTGTAATTTTCTGTAAAGTGCAATGCAATATGGCTACCTGGAGGTGTTCTGTATACAGAATGTGTACAGAACTCCCCCCAGAAACATTTCCTGCTCGTGTGATTGGCTCACTGATTTTCCCAGAAGTCTGCACTAAGATACAAGTCAGATTTTTGGCTTCCCTTGCAACACAAATGTCATTTTTGGTGAGATACTCCCAATATTAAATCACATCTAAAGGGAAGCAGACCCTGCATTTTTCCTCATTAGAGCCCCGATTCTGCAGCAGCTGATTGATAAATATGAAACCACTCCCATTAGACTCACTCGGCATAGGGGCACAGAGGAACAAACAGTGATTTCTTCAGAATAACAAAATGTAGGAATCTGCAACAAAGTTTGGTAAAATCCTTGCAATCACCCAGCCAGAGCGGATTTTTTTTCTCAACAAAAGAGGAGTTACCTTTTAAGTTTAACCTACACTGGTTATCCCTGACATACTGCTGCAGTTTGCAAGCTGTACTGTTAATAATATAGCTCTTAATGCTGCACTCTATAAGATATACTTCCCATTGTGCAAATATTTACTAGTTGCTACAGTGCCTTGAAAAAGTATTAATACCCCTTGAAATTTTCCACACTTCATCATGTTACAACCAAAAAAGGAAATGTATTTTATTGGGATTTTATGTGACAGATCAACACAAAGTGGCACATGATTGTGAAGTGGAAGGAAAATCATAAATGGATTTTCAAATTGTTTACAAATAAATATTCAGCCCCCCCTGAGTCAATACTTTGCAGAACCACCTTTCGTTGCAATTACAGCTGCAAGTCTTTTTTGGGGATGTCTCTATCAGCTTTGCACATCTAGAGAGTGACATTTTTGCCCATTCTTCTTTGCAAAATAGCTAAAGCTCTGTCAGATTGGATGGAGAGTGTTTGTGAACAGCAATTTTTAAGTCTTGCCCCAGATTCTCAATTGGATTTAGGTCTGGACTTTGACTGGGCCATTCTAACACATGAATATGCTTTGATCTGATCTTCTAGCACGTTGTCCTGCTGGAAAGTGAAAATCAAGTCTTTTGCAGACTCTAACATGTTTTCTTCTAAGATTGCCCTGTATTTGGCTCCATCCATCTTCCCATCAACTCTGACCAGCTTCCCTGTCCCTGCTGAAGAAAAGAACCCCCACAGCATGATGCTGCCACCACCATGTTTCACGGTGGGGATGTTGTGTTCAGGGTAATGTGCAGTGTTAGTTTTCCACCGCACAAAGCGTTTTGCTTTTAGGCAAAAAAGTAAAATTTTGGTCTCATCTGACCAGAGCACCTTCTTCCACATGTTTGCCCCACATGGCTTCTCGCAAACGGGACTTTTTATGGCTTTCTTTCAACAATGGATTTCTTCTTGCCACTCTTCCATAAAGGCCAGATTTGTGGAGTGCACAACTAATAGTTGTCCTGTGGACAGATTCTCCAACCTGAGCTGTGGATTTTTGCAGCTCCTTTAGAGTTACTATGAGCCTCTTGGCTGCTTCTCTGATTAATGCTCTCCTTGCCTGGCCTGTCAGTTTAGGTGGACGGCCATGTCTTGGTAGGTTTGCAGTTGTCCACTTTTGGATGATGGATTGAACAGTGCTCCGTGAGATGTTCAAAGCTTGGAATATTTTTTTATAACCTAACCCTGCTTTAAACTTCTTCACAACTTTATCCCTGACCTGTTTGGCGTGTTCCTTGGCCTTCGTGATGCGGTTTGTTCACTAAGATTCTCTAACAAACCTCTGAGGGCTTCACAGAACAGCTGTATTTATACTGAGATTAAATTACGCAAAGGTGGACTCTATTTGCTAATTAGGTGACTTACGAAGGCAATTGGTTCCACTAAATTTTAGTTAGGGGTATCAGAGTAAAGGGGGCTGAATACAAATGCACGCCACACTTTTCACATATTTAATTTGTACAAAAAAAAATTAAAACCATTTATCATTTTCCTTCCACTTCACAATGATGTGCCACTTGGTGTTGGTCTATCACGTAAAATCTCAATAAAATACATTTATGTTTTTGGTTGTAACATGACAAAAAGTGGACAATTTCAAGAGGTATGAATACTTTTTCAAGGTACTGTAAGTAGTCCCTAACTTTTTTTGTCTGTCTAGGTTTTTTATTGGTGTTACAAAACACTTGTGCTCCATTCACAAAATATTTATTAGTTGTAATTTTAAGTAAAATTGAAATTACTTGACTTACAGGAAATTACTAACTCTGTAATTGTTGCATCTGAATTATTTTAGTTTTTATACTAAAACCTAGTAATAAATTCAATATCATGTTTTGAAGCATTTACAGATGGTCATAAGATAGGACCCAAAAAAGGCAGTGATAGATAAGGATGCAAAAAGTTAAAGAGGAGATCTATGGATTCGAGGCTAGGGGAAAGTTGCCCTGTGTTTGAGTAAAATGTGTTTTAATAAACTGAGCAGACGCCAAGTAAGTAATATTAGACCCAACGAGCCCATTTTTTTTTCAAATTTGGACACTGAGTTAGTCAACTTTGCCAGGGTTTTTCATATATCACCGTTTTAGCTATACTTAAGCAAAGTGGGTAGTTTTCATGTCTTTTCTAAGATCTAATGCATAGCTAATTTAAAGATTCAAAATGGCACAGTTACTGCCACAGGTTTCTCGTTCAGCAGGGCTTTTGCTTGGTGCTTTATAAGGGTTGAGAGCCATCCCAACTATTCCAGCTTTCCTTAGGCTTAGAAAACTAGTCAGTTCTATGTCCATATTCTGTGTTCAGAAAGTATATGAAAAAAAAATCCATTATAATTTGTCCTAGTGTTCATTCAATTACTCATAGTTATTTGAAATCATATACCATGAATTTTATCAACCCAGTTCAAATACCAATACAAAAAAGTACAATGCAAATAAATATTTAAATTACAGTGAATATACAAACAAAACACCAAAAATCAATTTTGTTGTGAGTCCATAAATCTGCAGTAATAATCTTGTGTGATCATTGAAAACCCTTCACCACTTGCGAAAAAATCCACATTACGTCCAATGTGCTCAAATAGAAAAACCTGCTCACCAGATATCCATGACCTCTTTACTTAAAAAAGAAGGTCTGTATGCGCTTTTGGGAGATCCTAGGATGGATAATGCTGAGGAATTTATGGTAATCTTCTAAGCTACAGTTTCCCCTCCACCACGTTCCTGGGATGAAAAACAAATGGAGAACCAATAGCGTAATATTGCTTTTATTAAAAATTGTAGTATACAAAAAATTACCTTTTTACTTTTATTTGTGCCTTTTCCCGGCGCTGGGGATGAATGCAAAATAGCTGGTGGGGGCCGTACACCGCTGAGCTCACCCTGAGACCAGCGTGCATTCCAATACCCCTCGAGAGACAAACAGGAAGCTCAGACCCAAGTGGTGACGTGACCGGAAGTGCGTGTTTCCTGATGACGTAGCAATCACGAAACGTACGTTGAGGCGCACTTCCGGTCACATCACCTCCGGGTCCGAGCTTCCAGTTTGTCTCTCGAGGGGAGTGGTACGCACGCCGGTCTCAGCATGGGCTCAGCAGTATACAGCCCCCACCAGCTATCTTGCAGCTATCTTGCATTCATCCCCAGTTTCGGGACAAGGCACAAATAAATGTAAGCAGGCAATTGTTGGTATACTACAGTTTTAAAAAAAAGAAATATTATGCTATTGGTTCTCCATTTGTTTTTCTTCCTGGGAACGGGTTGGAGAGGAGACTGTAGCTTAGAAGGTTACCATAAATTCCTCAGCATTATCCATCCTAGGATCTCCCAAAAGCACATACAGACCTTCTTTTTCTGTATATGGTTTCAAATAACTATGAGTAATTAATTGAGTGAACACTCATGAGTGGTCCCATCACTAAAATTTATTGCACAGTAGTGACTCTACACTTTGGGGAGCAGCTCTATAATTACTTACTACTAATATAATTTTTTTGGCACGACGTAGCTTTATATATTTTTTATAATTTGTCCTGAGACAGAAATGATTTTGAAATCCAAAATTTTACAGTTGTTACATTAACCCAAAATATAGATACCTGTCTGTGGAAAACCATCCAATGCCTGGCACACACGATGCGATTATCGGAGGAATGATCGTCCGTTTTGTTTATGTCATGTGTTGTAGTGTACTTGTATTGCATTTTCGAACGACAACTGTACTAATTAAAGGAAAACCATACGATCCGTTATTGCCCAAATTTTTATTCGTGCATGTCCGATCAAATAATATCGGATGAACTGTAAAAAATAATGCGTTATTTTCAAAATTGTCGCTCTTTTTTTGTTTATAGCGCAAAAAATAAAAACTGCAGAGGTGATCAAATACCACCAAAAGAAAGCTCTATTTGTGGGAAAAAAAGGACGTCAATTTTGTTTGGGTGCAATGTGGCACAACCGTGCAAAATCGCAAAAAGTGCTCTGGTCAGGAAGGGGGTAAAATATTTCGGGGCTGAAGCGGTTAAGGTGTTAGGTTAGGACAAAAAAAAAAACCATATCTACAGAGCTACAATGATTTGTTTTAAACTTTCTCTGTTTTACCTCCAAAGGTGCTTATATCTGTGTGTATTTTTTATTTTTTTTTGTTCTTTCTTCTTTCACTGTTGGTTCAGCAGTGACTCAGCTTGTCTGCTCGTGGTGTTGTTTACAATGCAGGGATGGGCTACTGACAGATTATAAAACGAAGAAAAATTTTTTTACAGCAGAGTTTCCTTGACGCGGTGGAACATTTTGTGCTACAGCAGATCATTACCTTACACTTTCTCTACTCAATAAAAGAACTAAATATTGATGACAAATAAGGTTAAAGTAAATGTAGGGCCAATTACATTAATATCATATAAGCTTTAACATTTTAATGTGATGATAAGTGTTTTTAAAAATGCAGCTTTCATTAAAATAATACCAGGTGACCTTTCCATAAGGGTCAGGCACTCCCTGTTACAGGATGACAATGCTCTTTACACATTATGCAGGCATGATCCACTGTTGTCACCCTAGGGAACTTTTCCTGTCAAGTGCTATGCAGCCATTACTGTAGTGCATGACGCAGAAGAGGTTGTAGGAAATCAGCAGCATTGCACGGCAATGAAGGATGAAAAAAGTGAAAACAAGTATTTCCATCTGCCGACCACTCACAGAAGATATACTGTGAGTGGGCGGCAGGTGCAGCTTGCTTCCAGGTTTGGGGTGCGCATGTGCCTGCCCGTACCGACCCGTGCTGTGATTGGACAAAGCATGAGCTTGGCAGTAGATTTCAGCCAATGATTTTTGCTGAAACCTGCTGATCAGCTTTGTCCAATCACACGCAAAGTTCTGTGTTTTTACAAACACACAGAACTCTGTGTACAGAGAACAATGATCTGGTTCTTCTCCCTGAAAATCAGGGAGAAAAAACAGTCATATCAGTAAGTAAAAGCATCACAAATTACACTTGTTAGGCACACAGTTAACCACTTAGCAGATCCCCAGTTCATTAATATCCCTGTTCAGCAGATCCCCAGCTTATAAGTACCCTCATTCAGCAGATCCGCTGCTAAGTAGTACCCCCAGCTCTACTTATGCCCCACTCATTAGTACCCCCAGCTTTGCTGATTCCTAACTCAGTAGTAACCCACAGTTCTGCTGATCTCCCACTCAGTAGTAACCCACAGTTCTGCTGATCCTTTGGTTTGCTCAACTCCCACTGTATTGCTCCCACGCTGCTCACCATGTGTGACATCTGCTAGTTTCTCCTGCTCTGGTCCCCCAAACTCTGCCAGTCTTCTGCTGCCCAGTCCTCTCTCTCTGGTCCCCGCTCATCTTCTGCTATGGTGTTTCCATGTTGCACACCACATGTGCTGTGTGCTAGTTGCTCTGCTCCAGTCTACACATGAACTGGATTTGACTGCTGATCACGTCTTTCTGATTCCGCTTCACGTCTTTCCGATTCTATACTTACCTGCTCTGTACAATGAAATTGCACAGAGTGGCCGTGAACCTCCTCTTTTCATGTCCCCTGCCGAGGCTCCTGGCCCCTCCCCTCTGTCCAGTGCCCCCATAGAAAGCCGTTTCCCATTGTGGCACTTTGCATGCTCCCACCTGAGCCCCGCTGCTGCATCCATTGATATAGACAGCGGGACTCGTCCCTGCCCCGCGCTCTCTCGTCACTGAGTTTGATTGACAGCAGTGGGAGCCAATGGCTCCCGATGCCCCAGCAAAGACAGTGAGACCCGGAAGATAGAAGGGGAGAGAGGGGCTACAGATGTGCACATCCCTGGATAGAATGAGGGTAAAGCGGGGGGGGGGGGGGTGAGGGGGGATGCTGACACCTAAACATTTTTTTCCTTAAGGAATGCATTAAGGTAAAAAATGTTTAGGCTTTACAACCACTTTAACCAGTATTATATAATAATTCTGCTTATGTCCCCTTTGACACCTGTGCATTTAGCGCACATTGCCCGACTTCGGTGGCAGTGCAATATGAAAAACGCATATCAAAAGCGAGCAAAATAAAAAAAACGTAAGATGCAAAGCCTTACTGCTTCTATCTCTCAGTACAGTCTCTTAAGCCTGTCTGTTAAGCCTGTCCTCGATAAAAACAAAACACTTTCTATAAGGTTAGCTGAGCTTATCTCTACAGTCACTAAAGCCTGGTACACACAGTTTTATTTTTCGTTCAACCCAGCGATCTGAAACAAAATAAACAAAAAACTGAAGAAGGAGTTGCTGTACTAACAATCTGACAGGGGAGGGCCCCACTGCCAGAACACACCAGGAAGAACTCTCTCTCGCTGCTCGGGTGCCTATCGGCAGACCTTTTTCGGCTATGCCCCTTCGACAGAAGCCGGCTGAATATTGCAGCTTACCAGTCATTAGATGTGGTAGCTGATTTTTTTTTTAGCTTTTTTTCCCCTCTGTTTTTGCTTAACACACTTCCTGTATTAGTGAGACATAACTCTGGAGGAATTAGAAAAAGAGGCACAGCAGACAGCAACTTGAGCAACATGAGCCCCATCTTGATCAATCGATGTGCATGAGAGCAGCGTATGAGAGCAGCGTCTCAACCGGGTCTCACTTTCCCCATTGGCTCACACAGCAGCGGGAGCCATTGTCAACCACAGCCAATGAGGAGAGAGCGGGGGGGCGAGGCCAAGCCACGCTCTGTGTGTGAATGGAAAAGGCTATTGGGGGGGGGGGGGGGGGCACTCAGCAATAGGGAGGAGCCAAGACCGCCAGCAGGGGACCCAAAAAGAAGAGGATCGGGACTGCTCTGTGCAAAACCATTGCACAGAGCAGGTAAGCAGGAAAGTATAACATGTTTGTTATATATTTTAATTCTTTCTGTTAGAATCACTTTAAGCTCTTCACACATCACAATCTGATTGTAAAATCTCTGTTAGATGTATCAACAGGTATGTAGTGCAAGGGCCCACATGATTGTATAAAGATTGAATATTTTAGGTAGGTTCTCATATTGCATAATTTGATGGATCTAAAGTTGATTGTGTGGTTAGATTGTAACATATGGTGAGCCTTATGCCCTGTACACATGATCCGAAAATCAGACGACAGATCATCTGTTTTTTTGGGGGTTTTTTGCATGCTAGTCGTATATCAAACCTGAAGCATTTACTAAAGTGACAAAAATTCTCGTACGACAGAATTAAAAATCGGAAGTGATGTCATGTGTTGTAGTGTATTTTTATTGTATTTTTAGATGACAACTGTGCCGCTTAAACGAAAATCGTACGAGAAAAATGTACGTGTTTGTCCGATCGGATAATATCCCATGAACTGATCGGCTCTCAAAAGCTCTGTACTAACGATCCGATTATCATACGATCGCGTCAAAAGCGATATTTTTTATTCGATTTTCGGTGTGTACGGGCCATAAGTCAAAAAATGAATCGCAGAAAGTTCTATAAAACAAAACATTTTCTGGATAGCACTATAAACCGATCAGATGTGCCTGCAATCTGCTGGCCAGAGGACAGGGCCTGTAAACAAGTTATTGTGATAAGGTTTGTAATCATTTTATGTGGGAAAATATGAGCTAATTAGAAGGACTCAGGACAAAGTCCACCCCTAGAAGCTGTCATTTGAGAACTTGATGGACTGAAGCAGGAGTGTGGCAAGTGCCTTCTTTCCCATGTCACATTTTTCTACCTGGAAAACACACCACTTGCTAGAACAGTTCAACATGTTTACAAACTAATATGACTAGTAAGTGGCAGTCAGTTCTTAAGTTACTATGGTTCAGTGGAAAGAAAAAAACGTAACCTGAGCTAACCTTGTTGCAGAGTTTTTTTTAAAATGTAATGACACATTGTGCACTGATATTCTGGAAGATCAATCAATGTTGTGGTGACATTACTATGACTTTAAATACCATATGCATAATTTGAAGCTACATATTTTGTGTGTGTCACCTCTTTCAATATACTGTACAATTCCATCTATCAAATCTATATAATAACGCGTAGTTACCCTTAGAATCCATAGACTTTTTTATGTCTAAGTAAACCTGTTTTGAGGTTAAAATGCTAAATTATATTAACTCCTGATGAGTAGCCACAACATCAAGAATACTTTTCCCCGCAGACTTCTAGGACATGTCACGGGTCCCAGAAAGCTGCAGGACCATTCACAAATCGCAGCATGGCTCACACATGCTCAGTGGGAAGTAAGCTGTAAAGCTGCAAACAGTCATAGACTTCTGTAGTAAATATACCGGTGCCTGGACCCTGAAGGGCTGGATCGGAGGAGAACAGCGCTGGTTCCCTGACAGGTAAGTGTCATACTATTAAAAGCCAGCAACTACCATATTTGCAACTGCTGACTTACGATTTTTTTAAATTTCTAGGCTGAAGAACCACTATAAGTACTTTCCTGTCAATGAGGCCTATTAGAAAAAACCTGTGTACATGTGTTTTTGTTAGCGGCAGAACTGCTTTTTTTGTTATAGAAGTCAATGGGAATAGCCAAAGCAGCTTGAAAGGAAGTCAAATGCAGGTTGGAAGCACCGGTCAAGGAACTCAGAAACATGTTGAACTTATCTCAACAGCATGCTAAATGTGCCTAAAAGCACATTGGATTTGCCCGTCTACACATGCCCCCAGGCTGGCAATACACATATCTTACAGATTCCTCCATCCATGCTTTACAGCACAGAGGACACATCTCTCAGTGGCACCTGAACAGCAGCTGCATCTGTCTGTATACGGCTGCTGTTCAGCCAACAATTTTTTGTTTTTTTTCAAAGGGCGTAGGATAGGTAGGTGTAAACGGGGCTATCAAGAAAAAGAATTTCACCAAAAATTCAACCGGTGTATGGCCAGCTTGTACACAGTGTGGAAGGGGTAGAACCTCTGCTTACAACTTAAAGTAGAACTATAGGCAAAACTTTTTTTCCATTTTAGATACAGTAAGGGAGGGTTATAACACCTGTCAGTTTATTTTTTACTGTCTAATGCCGTGTACACACGACCGGACTTTATGGCATACTTGGTTCGGCGGACTGGAGTCCGTCGGACAATTCGATCGTGTGTGGGCTCCAGCGGACTTTTTTTCCCCAAAAGTTTGACAGACCTAGAAATGAAACATGTTTCAAATCTTTTCGACGGACTCGAGTCTGGTCGAAAAGTCCGCTCGTCTGTATGCTAGTCCGACGGACAAAAACCGACGCTAGAGCAGCTATTGGCTACTGGCTTTGAACTTCCTTGTTTTAGTCCGGTCGTACGTCATCACGTACGAATCCGTCGGACTTTGGTTGATCATGTGTAGGCAAGTCCGTTCATTTGGAAAGTCCATCGTAAAGTCTGTCGAAAAGTCCGCAGGACAAAGTCTGTCGTAAAGTCCGCTCGTGTGTACGTGGCATTAGTCTCATTGGGGAGATTTACCTTCAGTTCCTGTCCCATAACCAAAACAGGAAGGGAGGGGAAATCCCTGCAAATGAAGGGAATCTCTTGTTGACCCCGCCAGGTCACTAGAACTAGTTTCCCCATTGAAAAATGTCCCCTCTATTACTTTTCTAGGGACAACCCAAAATTTGGGATTTTCCGCTACTTTCAGTGATAATGGTAAACAGGTCAAATAGAGAGAGGGAATCTCCCTAACAGGGACACAGACAACAATAAAAACTGACAAGTGTTCTAATCCACCTCCATTCTATCCAAAACTAAAAGAGTTGATGCACACACAAAAAAAAATACAAAAACAGAAATAGTGGCCTATAGATAAAGGAATGAAGTAGAGACCCACCAACATTTGGGGTAGTAACCTTTTATTACGGCAAGTCAATTTAGTTACATCCCTGTGTTCTTCACATTTATGCAACCGCTAAGTAAGGTTTTGCAAACGACATCATTAAATTAACATTGCATTTTAAACAAAGCTGTGTTGTGAGTCCACACAGCCTGAACTGTAAAACCACTGACTCAGAAACTGACATCTTAACCTTGGCAAAATGAAACAGATCCGACTAATTATTTAGTTGTAAGTGAGTTTATCCCTGTCTCTTAGTGACACCCAGGATAGCAAAGTGGAATTCTGCAGTTGTCCAGCATCGACAATACTTGTAGAGCTATTCGTACACAGTGGAGATGGAATGTAGAACAGCTGTGATCTAAGATGGCATTTATAACGTGAGCCACAAAGTTTGAGAACAAGATCAACCAACTACGATTGGCATCACTTACCAACATACCCGAACATTCTGTTTTCTGGGTTAGAGTACAGCCTAGTACACACGATAAGAAAATCATACAAAAAATACTGCTTTCAAATTGATCATAAGAAAATCTGATCGCTAGTACACAGCTTTCGTGCAAAACTATCCAAAGGGACAAACACGAAAATTGTTCTCGTATGATACTAAATCGTATGATTTACTTTTAATCAGTACAGTTTTTCGGCCGAAAATACAATACAAATACACTACATTACTTCCGGATTTTTATTCTGTCGTACGAGAATTTTGTACCTTAGTAACCTATTCGTTTTCGATATGGAGACTAGCATGCAAAAAAAAAAAAGGACGATTATTTGTTCGATAATCTCATCGTGTGTACTAGGCTTAACGATCTGCTAGCTGCATAGTAAGTATGATATGCAGAACTGTATACACAATGGCACACCGCATGTTCATTTTAATGGCAATGCTTTGCTTCTTTTAAGGTGGTTGATTCTTTATGTAGACATGTTTTCAAAAAGGTCCAAGATATGAAAAGGTCCAAGATATGAAAGCCATTCAATATTTTTCACCCTTGCTTGAGTTTAAGTAAAGCTCTTACTGGACCAGTTATGGACAGAAAAGGTCTAATGTGACAATTATCTGCAAATATAATGTCATTTAATTGACGCTTTTATGGCCCATAATAAATGTTGTGGTTTTCTAAGAGACCAAACACACAGGAACAGCAAGGCAAGATATGTACCTTTGATGTACCATTGTATTCAACAGCATAGTGTCCATCTTTACAGTTGTGTGTGTCCCAATTTAGAAAAGTGCAGATTTCAGCTTTTTCCCTATGGTTCTCTAAAGATACTTGTTTTTAGTATGCAAACAGAACAGAACATGTATAGATCTGCAGCAAACTAGGAGCAAAATCCTTGCAAGGCAAAGCAGCAGGTGAACTTAATTTTCACTCTTTCCAGCTGCACATAATACCTTCATTAAATTTCTCTTCAGTTTTGCCATTGGGAGGGAACAGAGGAAGATCTGTGTAGTTATGGAGGGCTGAGGTGACAGCACTGGGTGTGTCAGTGTCAAATTATCAAACATCATGGAGGGGGGTCAACCACATGCTCCTCATACCCAGAAGTACCAAGCATTCCTTTTACTCCCAGGGGCCAAACAGAGCAGCAGGGAAGCCTAGGGAATGTGAGTAAAGTGCAGCTGGGGAAAAAGGCAGTTAGGTGAACATGTTGCTTTGCATTGCATGGGCACTTTAAAACGACCATAAACAAATTAAAATTAGATTGGAAGCAAAATGAAATGTATATAATGCTACAGCAGTGTAACTAGGCTGTTAAAAATACTGACACTTTTCAGAATCCCATCCCTTAGGGCCCGTTCACGCTAGAATGCCGTGCGGCAAACTGCATTCGCTGCCGATTTCCTGCACCACGTTCAAATTGCACTGCCCTTGCAATCTGCAGTAGGTATTCATGCAAATTTCATGGCATCCAAATGCAGGGCACAAACTACCAGGGTTGCCAACCGCAACAGTTCTGTGATTTTTTTACAACTGCCAGTAAATATCAGGGGCTGATAATTTCATGCTGTGTTGATTTTTTAAGTGAGAATCAAGCAAATTACTTTGTTATAGGTATTGTCAGTGTTTCCATATCATGTTTATACTGTTCAAATATCCCTTGTGTTAGTTTTCAATAGGAGTTCTGTAATTTCTCAGGTTGCCAGTAAAAAATGTGCTCCGCCAGTAAATTGTCCATGTTTTGCTTCGGAAAGGTTGGCAACCCTGGCAATTACCCGCAGCGGATCGGTACATGCGATCTGGTTGCAGTGTGTTTCCAAAAGTAGTGAATGCACTTCTTTCATGGGGTGTGGTGCGATTTTGGCCCATTCAAATTGAATAAGCTGAAATCGCACTGCCCAGAAGTGCATGTGAATCATACAGGAACATGCATCGAGATCCTGTGTGATTCACATGCAGCTCCTAGTGTGAATGGGCCCTCATTAATGCTATAACAAATCTAACAGAACAAAGTACTGAAATGAATGCACAAAATTAAATGTAGCACTAAAAACTGGAAGTCATGCCACATGCCATAATGACAATATAATAAACAGAAACATAAAAGAAAATTAAACATTTTCATTTAGGGACAAAAATATCAAGAGATTTGGTGAAGTAAAAAATAGTGAAGAGAGTAACAGCCTGGATTCAGTCTGCAAAGAACCGATTTATGGACCATGGATGATTGGAATACATTTCTGTACATTTGCTTCTCTAGTAGTCATTAGTTATTGTTATTCATTATTATTTATGACTATCGATGCAAAGGGGTCACCGTAAAAACCAGGCTACATGCATTTAAAGAAAAAAAAGAAATGAAAAAAGGTGGCAGTTTCTGTATTTATCTTGACTCAGTGAATCTGAATGGGAGTAGTTTTATAATTATCAGTCAGCTGCTGCACCTGCAGGGCTCTAATGAGGAAAACTACAGGGTCTGCAGCCCTTTAGATGTGATTTCCATTTTAGCGTATCTCACCACAATTGACATTTTTATTATTATTTGTATCTTGGGAAAACCAATCACAGAAGCAGGAATTGACATTTCCTGGGAGGCGTTCTGTACACATTCTGTGTACAGAACACTTCCAGGTAGCCATATTGTCTTGAATTTTACAGAAAATTACAGAGAGGCAGATTGAAAAGGGAAAGGCAATTTTGAATAACATTCAATCACAATATGACTTGTGTCGCAATTGTATACGCTATATTAATGGTTTTTTTTTTTTATTTGCAAATTTTTTTCCCATGAAAGTGGAGTTGCTCTTTAACCGCTTGCCGCCCGCCGGCTGTCATATGACGGCCAGGTGGCGCGGCTCTCATTCTAGGAGGATGATGCCCTCGCCTTCCCAGCCCACCAGGGGGTGCGCACGCGCCGGCGGCGGCACTCGCGCGCCCGCCGTGTCACTGGGGACCCGATGTGTGTGCCCGGCGGCCGCGATGTCTGCCGAGCACCCGCGATTGCCCAGTAAGACAGCAGGACCGTGGATCTGTGTGTTTAAACACACAGATCCAGGTCCTGTCAGAGGAGAGGAGACCAATGGTGTGTTCCCAGTACAGAGGAACACCGATCAGTCTCCTCCCCTTATGAGTCCCAGCCCCCTACAGTTAGAATTACTCCCTAGGAAACATAATTAACCCCTCAATCACCCCCTAGTGTTAACCCCTTCGTTGCCAGACACATTTATACAGTAATCAGTGCATTTTTATAGCACGGATCGCTGTATAAATGTGAATGGTCCCAAAAAGGTGTCGATAAAAATCAAGACCACCGCCATTACTAGTAAAAAAATAAAATAATAATAAAAATGCTATAAATCTATCCCCTATTTTGTAGATGCTATAACTTTTGCGCAAACCAATCAATATACGCTTATTGCGATTATTTTACCAAAAATATGTAGAAGAATACATATCGGCCTAAACTGAGGAAAAAATTTGTTTAAAAAAAAAAATTGGATATTTATTATAGCAAAAAGTAAAAAATATTGTGTTTTTTTCAAACTTGTCACTCTTCTTTTGTTTATTGCGCAAAAAAGTAAAACCGCAGAGGTGATCAAATACCACCAAAAGAAAGCTCTATTTGTAGGGAAAAAGTGATAACAATTTCATCTGGGTACAGAGTGTTGCATGACCGCGCAATTGTCATTCAAAGTGTAACAGCGCTGAAAGCTGAAAAATGGCCTGGGCAGGAAGGGGGTGACAGTGCCCTGTATTAAGGTGGTTAATTACACTAAGATCTTCCAAAAAACATTATTTTAAACATTTGTTATTTTTTTCACTATAAAAATATAACCAATGGGGTTGATTTGCTAATGGATAGTTGTTTTTTGAAATGTAAATGTTTATTTTGCAAAGTAAATATTCACTTAGTAAAGTGGTGTTCACTTTAAATACCCAATCATGTGCAAGGGAAATAAATAAATAAAAACATGATTTTTGCACTGGATAGGATTGAAATGAACACAGCTTCAACCTATTCACTTATCTAAGGAATCTAAGTGAAAATACTCTTTAAAAAGTAAACAATCACTGAACAGTCTAAGCTTTCAGACAATCAACCCCAATGCATCTAGTATTGACAGGTTAGGGTCCTGAGCTGTCAATGATAGCCATAATAATGGCAGGTCTATACAGTAATGGATAATGGAATATCTAGATGGATCATGTAATACAGTAGCTTATGATATCTATCTATCTATCTAGGGCTTTTTTTCTCAGAGAATAGGTGCAGGAACTCAACCATGCCCGCCACACACACATACCTGACAAATGGCATCAAATAGTAGCTCTTCCCTCTGCAAACAACCCCCTCCACTGCCCTCATCTTCTTCCCCCTCCTTAAAAGCTCCACCATCTGTCATATTTTTTACCTTTGTTGCAAAATTAAGCTGAAGCACCTATCCGGCTGTAGTACCTCGTAGCATACTATACTATACTACAGTCACTTGCAAGGGAGATCATGCAGTAGGAGCAACAACAACTGGTCACCAGGAAAAAAATGGAGACCACAGAGGGTGCGGCCTACCACGCACCTTCTCCTGCCCATGACTGCACTGAACCCTGGTTATTTGTTCTGTATCTCCCTCGGCAGTCAGTGGGATCTGCGCAGGAAATCTGACCTGTGGGAGCTACTGACAGATAAGCTATCACTTGTAAACGTAGAAGCAGGACTTTAGTGTTACCAAGTGATAGTGGTGAGCAGGGAGCAGAAGAACTGAGCCAGAGGTGGTGGAACTGAGGCCCCCCTAGTTCTTGCTGAAAAAAAGCCCTGTATCTATCTATCTAATAGATAGACATTGTTTTAATTCAAAATGATTATGTTAATTCTATATGCACATACTAACTCAAAGGCCCCCTTCACACGAGGCGGACTCCGTTTCTACAGAGCCCGCCTCGGTCCGCCGGCTCAGCGGGAGATCAGTCCATTGATCTGAGCCGGCGGATGACAGGTCCCTCTCTGCTCACTGAGCGGGGAGGGGCTTGTCAGGCGCCGCTGCCGCCTATGGAGGGATCGGACGAAAACGGACAGCATGTCCGTTTTCGTCAGATCTCACCCGATCCGATCCGCCAGCGACGGACCTGGACGTAGAGCCATCCGTCTGCTTTTAGCGGATCGGGCGGGGTCGGATGTCAGTGGACATGTCTCCGCTGACATCCGACGCTCCATAGGCTAACATGGATCGCCCGTTCAGGTCCGCTGTCAAAACTGACAGGCGGACTTGAACGGTCCGATCGTGTGAAAGGGGGCAAACAGTTTTTACCATTCCAAAAACAGATGTTTTCATTTAAATTATTATAGAAACTGTAATAACATCATTTTCTGACAGTTCCTGTACATTGCAACAAATAATTTCGTTTTTTTGACAATTCATATAAACCAAAAACCGTTGTATCTGACACTGAAAACTGCTTTGTCTAAGGCCGCGTTCACACTTGTGCGACTTGAAAGTCGCACTATTTTGCAGCGATTTCAGGGAATGCCTGTGTAACTCGCATCAAAGTCGGACCAAAGTAGTGCAGGGACTACTTTGAAGTCGGCACGACTTAAGGTCGTATTAATATGAATGGTAGTCACTGGAAATCATGGGAACCGACTTGTCCTACGACTTTGCAGTCCCAAGTCGCAGGACAAGTCGTACAAGTGTGAACGAGGCCTAAACCTATATCTATGTACAATGGAAATGGGACAGTTTTAACGTTTTACTCGAGATCATGTGCAGATGAGATTATTATGACTTTGGCTGTTTCATAACTCATTTCAAACACTGTCCCTTTTTATTTCCAACAGGCAAAAGTCCTTTCGAATAAAGAAATTGCTGCCTGTAATAGAATTAAAGTATTTATACGGTTAATCCTCGATGGGTGACAAGAAACCCAGCTGTGTTGGGATTACTCATGCCCTGGGTGACCATGTGATTGTTTAACATGACTATAGACAAGCCATCAGCGGATTTGTGAACTATTCATCCACATAGAACCAGAACAAAGACTTCAGCATACACTGTGGAAGACCACACCACACTTTGTAATTTCATAATTATCACAGATGGAGGGACCATTATTCAGGATTAAGCCGAGAACAAAAAAGGTAGTTATTACAAGAACATTTTTAAAACATTTCTGATATTAAAAAATGTGTTTTGTTCTAGCTTCCCAACTGCAGCCGTATTTAAAAAAAAGCAACAATTTTGTTAATTGATCACCCTTCCTTGTCAACAGTTGCTAATTTCACTTTTCAACAATAGTGTTGTGTCCAGTACAAGAACGTTATAGTTGTCAGAGACAAACTGAGCAGTAAGTGGAAGGATTATGGAATTCTCAGGTGCATCATCTTCTTCTCTATTTTATTGGTTCTCAAGTTTACTAACCACTTCAATACCTGACACTTTTACCCCCTTCCTGCCCAGGCCAATTTTCAGCTTTTAGTGCTGTCACACTTTGAATGACAATTGCACAACCATGCAACACTGTACCCATATGACATTTGTATTCGTTTTTTTAACACAAATAGAGGTTTCTTTTGGTGGTATTTAATCACTGCTGTTTTTTTTTTTGTTATTTTGCGAAAAAAGACCAAAAATTAAAAAAAATTATGTTTTTCTTAGTTTCTGTTAGAACGTATTGCAAATAAATAATCTTTCTTCATAAATTTAGGCAAAAATGTATACGGCTACATTTCTTTGGTGAAAATAACCCAAATCAGTGTATGTTATTTAGTCTGTAGTACAGTTATAGAGTCCGCAAACTATGGTATATACAGTATATATGAAAATCGATCAGTCCTGATGTTCAGACGGCTTATCTTATTTTTTGAGGCCAGAAAATGCAGGGACAGTAAATGACCCCTTTTTGGAAAGTAGTCCAAGTAGTCCAAGGGATTTTTTGAACAAGATAAGAGCGCTACCATATACTATACTAATACATCACCAAATAAATCATAAAAACTCATATCAAATATAAAATAACAATATATATAGTCCATGAATTCCAGTGAACAAATAAATAAATATATTAAGTTCATGTGAATACAAGTAGGTTTTTTCAGTGCAACTTCAACTTAATCGGATGTGCAGTATAAAGTGCCAAGTGCCAAGACAAACATCTGTGCAAAATTCGTGCTCCCCTCTGTTTCCTCTCACTCACCAGAGATCCAGGATTTCCATAACAGAAGTCGGATGCACTTTGAGAGGGTTGCTGGGCTTAGTAGTCCCACTGGCTGTATCACTGCGGCTTGCGTTGTCCTCACTGAGAAATCCCGGAAACCCATTGAGAAGTGTGCAAACGTTATGAGGACTGCTGGGCTCCATGGTCCCACAGGCTGTCCTCAACGAACCTCCAGGGATGGGTACAAATGGCAAAAGAAGCTATATAGCGTAAAGCCTTGTACACATGGTACGATTGTTGGATGACCGAGCTTCTGATTTTTGTCAAAAGGGCGTGTGCAGGATTTTGTCTAGCATACTAACTATCCGCAAATTGACGTTTGACAAACACGAATGTAGTGACGTACTATGAGAGTATAAAGAGGAAGTTCATTTCTCAAGTGCCACCCTTTGGCCCCCTTCTGCTAATTTCGTGTTAGTAGAGGTTTGGTGAGCCTTTGATTTGCGATTTTCAGATTGTACGAAACAAATACCTTTTAAAATACGTTTGGCATAACTACATGCAAAGCAGCTTCATTATTATCCCATTAAAGAAGATGAGAATTTTGACATTTCATCAATTGCTGCGTCACGAATGTTAATTCTAGATTACGAACGGTAGTTTACAAGACCAAACTCTTCCCAGTCGATCCTTGATTCCGTGCATGCTTGGTTGTACTTTTGACTTGTACTTTCGACTGTGTGACGGATTTGTGTACTGACCATCCGAAAATCAGACGTGGAGCCGTCGTTTGACAAAAAATTACTAGCCTGTCATCCAACATTTGTTGTCGGAAAATTGGAAAACAATTGTTAAAAGGAGCGTACTAACGGTAAGAATTTCGAACAACAACCTGTCAAACGACAATCCCCTTCCGAATGTCACATCCTTTGTATGAGGCTTTCTTCTGTATATTTATCTTATAAAATCCAAAATTCCAGGTAATACACTCATATTAAAACATTAAAAACAACGTAAAATCGGAACCGGAAGTGGCTTGCTGGAAATTAAGTCACCACCTATGGTCACTTTACCGGTTTCGTCCCGCCCACGGGTCACTTTCAAAGGTCGCTTTCAAAGGAAAAAGCAAAGCAAAGATCCTTTGAAAACGACCCGTGGGCGGGACGAAACCGGTCAGGTGACCACAGGTGGTGATGTAATTTCCGGCCCGCCATTTCCGGTTTTACATTACATGTTTTTTTTTTAATGTTTTAATATGAGTGGATTACCTGGAATTTTGGATGTTATACAATAAATATGCAGAATTACGCTATCAATGGAGGTGTGTTGCGGACAACACCTTTTGTAGCTGGAGTTACAGCCTGTGGGACCACGGAGCCCAGCAGTCCTCATAACGTTTGCAAACTTCTCAACGGGATTCTGGGATTTCTGATGACTCCATGAGGACAACGCAAACTGCAGTGATACAGGCAGTGGAATTACTAAGCCCAGCCACCCTCTCAAAGTGTACCCGACTTATGTTATGGGAGTCCTGGATCCCACCTGGATCTCTGGTGAGTGAGAGGGCACACAGAGGGGAGCACGAATTTTGCACTGATGTTTGTCTTGGCACTTGGCAATTTATACTGCACACTTGATTAAGTTAAAGTTGCACTGAAAAAACCTACTTGGATTCACATGAACTTTATATATTTATTTGTTCACTGGTATTTATGGACTTTATATATTGTTATTTTATATTTGATATGAGTTTTTATGATTTATTTGGTGATGTATTAGTATAGTATATGCTAGCGCTCTTATCTTGTTCACATTTTTAAAGGCACATGCACTTTGGGAGCAGCAAACTTGAATGTTAGTAATCACTTATATTTTGTTTTATTCTTATCACCAATTATTCTTTTTATAATCACTTGTTTAGCGCAGGAATTCACGGTGTTGTACACTATTTACTTACAGTTCAAGGTATTTAGTAAGAGACATGGAGAGTTTTTTGAAGTTGTAATTTTTGGGTCACTATTCTTTGAAAAATAAAGAAATTAAAAAATGTTTTTTTTTTTTTCACTATTCACAAAATGTTCACATACTGTCCCCAGTGCAGTACAGTGTCATCATATAATTTCTTGTGGCAGTAACCAGGGACACTGACTGGTGACAGTATGTAATAAAAAAAAATGAAAAAAAAATTTTGAATAACTTTTTTTAATTTTTCAATTTTGTTTTCTTTTTTCTTACTTTTTTTCTTTTTTATATAATTGTTGTTTTACATACAGTGACCAAAGCAATACAGTGCTACCATAGTAACACCGTGCTACTCTGGGGTGGTGATCAGATTTTTTTTTTACACACTACAGTATGATTACTTATAACTGGGAATTTTATTGTTAGAGGCAACCATTTTTTTCTGAATGAAAAATATTCATTTATTGTTTACTATTGTGATTAGCAGTGATTGGCCACAGCTAATCACATGTTAGAGATGGGCTGTGTATGGCCCTGTCTGTAACATGTGATCACTATGACCAATCACAAAGCTCATCACAATAGTACACAATAAATAGATTAAAGTGTATCTCCACTTTTGTTGAGAAAAAAACATTCCCCTCAGGGTGATCTATGTACATTGCAAGGGTTATAACAAACTTTGTTGCAGATTCCTATCTTTTGTTATTCTGAAGAAATCCATGTGTGTTTCTCTGTGCCCATATGAAAAATGAATCTAATGGGAGTGTTTTCATAATTATCAATCAGCTGTTGCACCTGCAGAGCTTTAATGAGGAAAGCTGCAGGGCCTGCTTTTCTTTAGACGTGTTCCTATTGGGACTATCTCACCAAAAATGACATTTTTGTTGCAGGGGATGCCTGAAATCTGACTTGTATCTTAGTGCAGACTTCTGGCAAAATCTGTGAGCCAATCACACAAGCAGGAAATTATGTTTCTGACGTGTATTTAGTACACATTCTGTATACAGAACAAATCCAGGTAGCCATATTGCATTGCATTTTCAGAAAATTACAGAGCTGCAGATTGAAAAGGAAAGGTCATTTTTAATAACATTCAATCATAATATGATTTGTGTCCCAATTGTATACACTACATTATTTTTTCTTTATTTGCAATTTTTTCCCCACGAAAGTGGAGTTACCCTTTCAATCAAAGACATTAATTGTGTACAATTGTCACATGACCTGCTGTGATTGGTCACAGCAATCACATGGGACCAGTACAATGATCTGTCATTGGCTGTGTCCAGTGGACACAGTGGGTGACAGATCGTGGCGGAGCGCATCCTATGGGATGTGCACAAGGCGCGATCCAGGGAAGACGTTATATGACATCCGCTCAGGATAACAGGGCTCCCGCTCGGCCGTTATATTAACCACTTCAGCCCCGGAAGATTTGGCTGCTGAATGACCGGGCCATTTTTTGCGATATGGCACTGAGTCATTTTAACTGACAATTGCGCGGTCATGCGATGTTGCACCCAAACAAAATTTACGTCCTTTTTTCCCCCACAAATAGAGCTTTCTTTTGGTGGTATTTGATCGCCTCTGCGGTTTTTATTTTTTGCGCTACAAACAATAAAAGAGCGACAATTTTGAAAAAAAAACACAATATTTTGTACTTTTTGCTATAATAAATATCACCATATTTTTTTTAAAAAGCACATTTTTTCTAAGTTTAGGCCGATATGTATTCTTTTACATATTTTTGGCAAAAAAGATTGCAATAAGCGTATTTGATTGGTTTGCGCAAAAGTTATAGCGTATACAAAATAGGGGATAGATTTATAGCATTTTTATAATTATTTTTTTTTTTTACTAGTAATGGCGGCGATCTGCGATTTTTATCGGGACTGCGACATTATGGAGGACACATCGGACACTTTTGGGACCATTGGCATTTATACAGCGATCAGTGCTATAAAAATACACTGATTACTGTAAAAATGTCATCGCGACCATCAGCCACGAGCATCGGCACCCCCGCAGTGCAGAGCAGGTGCCTGCTATCTCGATCCCGCGAGCCGACGTACAGCTATGACGGCTCGCTGGATCGTGCCGACCTGCCGCAGTATAATGACGCTGGCTGGTCAGAAAGTGGTTAAAATAGGCCTGGCGGGGAGCATTTAAACTGCATATCAAAGAAAACAGCAATTGGTCAGTTTTATATACAGTATTTACTTTTTAAGTATTTTAAAGCTGAACTCCAGGCATACAGATACAGCTGAAGTACATACAAGGAAGCTTCTTTACCTGTCAAATGATTTGTGGTTTTTTTCAACCAGTCCTAAAACTTATGCAGCTGGTGATGTGACTTTTTTCAACTGCAATTAATTATCCACTTGACCTCCAGAAGATTTACCCCCCTTCTTGACCAGGCCATTTTTTGAGATACTGCACTGTGTTACTTTAACTGACAATTGCACAGTCGTACGGCACTGTAACCAAATAAAATTTGTGTTACTTTTTTCCCACAAATAGAGCTCTCTATTGGTGGTATTTGATCTCCTCTGCGTTTTTGAAAATAAACAAAAAAATACAGAAAATTTTGAAAAAAACAACATTTTTATTTTCTGCTATTAAACATACCCAATAAAAAAAATTTAAAAAATCAAATCAATTTAGGCCAAAATATATTCTGCTACATATTTTGGGTAAAAAAAGTGTATATTGATTGCTTTGCGCAAAAGTTAATGCTTCTATTAACTATATGATATTTTTATTGACTTTTTTTTTTTTACTAGTAATGGTGGCGATAAGCGACTTATAGATGGACTGCAATATTGCAGCAGACATTCTGGCACTAAATGACCATTTTTGGGAACCAGTAACACTACTGCAGTGATCAATGCTAAAAATATACACTGTCACTATACTAATGACACTGGCTGGGAAGGGGTTAACACCAGGGGTGATCAAAGGGTTAACTGTGTGCCTGACCAGTATTTTTCTAAACTGTAAGAGGTGCTTTTACTAGGGGAAGACGTGAATCCTAGTCCCTGCTTTGCAGAGACACAGGATCCTTGCCTTCCCTCCGGTCAGAAAGACAATCTGCCTTGTTCACATAGGTAGATTGCAGTTCTGTCTGTGTGGCTGATGGTCGTTGAGTGCCCAGCAGACATCAAGTCCACGGTATCCGCTGATCTTCTCCCGCTGTGTGTAATCATAGTGGGAGTGAGCCGCGCTCAGCGCTCATTCGCCCCCCTACCCACAAGTGGGGAATAACTTTTTTTTTTTTAACACAGAGTACAAGTACCGATGTTTTTATTAAAGCAGTCGCCGATACCAATTACCGATACCTAATGCCTAGGAAGAGTAGGTAGAAGGGTGATTTGGGAGGTGGGGGTTGTTAGGGAGTTGGGTAAGGCTGGGGTGAGGGGAGGGGGTGTTAAAGGGTAAATGAGGGCAGGGTAGTTGAGGGTGGGGTGAAATAGGGATTGTGGGGTGGGAGAGTTGGGATGGAGGGGAAGAGGATGGGGATGGGAGGGTCATTGGAAGACATGGGGGCAGAGGTGACAGCTGGTGGAGGGAAGAAGGACTCAGCAAAGGGAGGGCAGGAGGACACAACACAGGGAGTGCACAGCACAGGAGGCAAGAGAGCACATTACAGGGTGAGCAGGAGGGCACAGTACAGGGGGGTGGGAGGGCACAGTGAGGGGGGTAGGAGGGCACAATAAGGGAGTAAGGAGGGCACAGTAAGAGGGGTAGGAGGGCACAGTAAGGGGGGGTAGGAGGGCAGAGTACAGGCGTCACTGCTGGCAGTGCATTTGGAAGTTCTCTGTCCCCATCCCTGTACTGCTCACAGCCTGAACACAGGCAGAGCTCCTGCTCCCCACACAGCACACACTGGAGCTGAATTCCCATTCTCTGCATAGTGTATACCTGGCTACTGGTTGCAGTTCTGACCTGTGACATTCCATGGTAGGAATGGCAATTAGTTGCAGTAGCTAGCTATATACTGTGCACATTGTAGCTGTAAAGGAATGGGATGGGGAGGAGGAGCACTTAGTGCTGCTGTGTTTAAGATGTGTACTATGCGGGGATGGGAGTCTGCTGGAAAGCGTCAGGGGTGGTGGAGGGCTTAGGCAGTGGTAACATGCTCTGCCTTGGGGCTCCTTCTTACACCCTGCAGAGTGCTAGAGCACTGGAAACTGTGGGAGTGGTGGAGGAATTGTAGGAGGCCCCCCTGGACAGAGCCCAGGTTGGCCCGTGCAATAAGCATTCCGCTCCCAAGCTGACGTCACTTCAGGTACCGGCTTAGGGTATCGGAGCATTTTCATGAGTATCGATACTCGTGAAAATGCCTAGTATCTGTATCGATACCGATATCGGTGCAACCCTAGTTATTATAGCTCGGTCAGTTCTCTGACCCCAGCCTGTGATTGGACAGTAAAGAAGAACAGCAGGCAGATAAGCCATAGCTACTGTTCTCGCCTCCTGCCAGCATGTTTTTGCCAGTATACAGTAGCTGCATGCAGGTTTCCTAATTGATGCCTACTTTTTCCCTCCCTCTTCTAGACATAGATTATGAGATATTCTTTCCTGTTCTCCTGGTCCCTGCCTGGAAAGCACACTGATTATTGCTAACTGCTATAGGCACTGGCAATAATCGCATCCTAGAAAACCGACATGCTGGTTGTACTTAAGTCAATCGATGGATTAACTTGGGTACAATCAGCCTGCCCATAGATGGTTTGAATCTCAGCCAGCCCCTGCTGAACCGGCCAAGATTCTAACCATCTATGGCCGGCCTAAATTTTGCTGTGCCCGAGATTAAAATAGGGTGATATCAAATCAAGCTGCATTCGTTGCATTTAAATCATATATATATATATATATATATATATATATATATATATATATATTTTTTTTTTTTTTTATGACTACACAAGTACATTATTTGGTGTTGTTTTTATATCAGCATAGACTTTAATTTTAAAGGGGTTGTAAAGTCAGAAGATTTTTTATCTTAATGCATTCTATGCTGTGTAAGTGAGTGTGTAACCTGTGATTTAGCCAATCAGGTCAAAGCACAGCAGGAAACCAGCCTTCTGAAATTCTGGTGTACCTGACTCACACGTGCCACCTGCTGGTTGCAAAAGGGCAAACATGACATATTGATATGGAATAGTTCATATTTATCTGCCTAAAAAAATTAATTATATCTTTTTTTTTTTACATCTGAACTTTGAAAACCCCTCTGTAATGCCTCACACCTTCTATAGAAGAATCATTATGGGCAGTGTGGTATTGGGAAGATCATACTTACGTGGCAGGTGCTTTTCCAAAAACTGCATTTAGGGGTATAGCAGCCCACTTTTTTAATATAAAATGGAAAGTTCACATAGACATTGCCCACACAGGGTTTTTTTTCACATCAATATGAACAAACAAATATACCGAGCCACCTGGCTCCATCATTCTTACCAGTCTCTCTGGCGGTGTTGTCCAGATCTACTGCCTCACTTGGCTCTCTTAGCTTTTAGTTGCATTGCCCTGCTGCACGGCCCAATCCTGGACTCTGGATAGCGGTTCTCCTGACTCCCCGATAGGAGCCCACCTGACTCCTGGAATGAGACAGACCTCCTGCCTTCTGGCTGGGGCTCCCCTGACCCCTGGGTGAGACCTCCTGTTTCTGGAGTCCTGGCTGTGGCTCCTATTACTCCTAGGTGAGACCTTCTGTCTACCAAACTGGAAGCTGTGAGCTATCCTCAGGCTTGCATATATAACAACTCTGCACACCTGTGTACTCAGACAGGCTGGAGACACCTGGTAAAATCTGGACACATCCAGTACTACAGAATCTGAAGACAACCAAAAACACAGCTTTCCCTGCTCAGAAATGAAAGTCCGGAACCTTGCATTAATCCAAATCCTATGTCGTATTCTTCTCAATTTTGACAGAAGCAGGGTCTCGGTCTGTCACAGCAGTAAGAGATATCTCCTTCACTGTCATGTGTGCAGACCTACTTTGACTTTTGGCCAACAATAGCAATAAATTATTTTTATTGAAGTATTTCAAGATACAAATATTGATACAAATAATAAAAAAGCATAAGAATATAAGCAATTCACAATCAATTACCAGAGTTTTATAGAACAATAAGCAAATAGTACAAGGGTGATCTGTCTTGAGGAGAATCACATAGCTGGTAAGTCACTGGCTAAGATGTGCTAATCAATATGAATAGCCTGTTTAGAATAAAGAACGGAAGAGGAAATGAAGAAACCTCCATGATAGGAAAGTGTAAGAACAGATCAGAGAAGAATAGAATAAGAAGCAAGAAAAGGTGTGGCAGAAAGAATAGGGAAAGAAAAAAGTGGTAAAGGGGAGGGAACATCCAAAGACACTCGAGATAAATCTATTGAGCTCAGTGCCTACAAGGATGAATAACTTGCTATGAGCATCTGGGGATAGACGTATTGTATCCATGGGGATCATACAGCAAGGAATTTCTTGCGTGTGTCCAGGAGAATACTGATAAGTTTCCCTTTAATAAAAAAATTGTTGACATGTCAGTGAACAAACTGCTTCTTCCCAGCTTTAACTATAGTCTGCTTTGCCACCAATAAGATGCAGATTGCTAATTTAAATTGAGGTTTAGTGAGGACTGGAGGTTTATGATGGCGCAAAACCTACCAGGGGACTTTAGGGAAGGGACAGTGAAACAAAGTCTGCAGAAACTTGAGGACTTTGGTCCAAAACCTTACGAGCATGTGACAGATCCACCATATCTGTAAGACATCTCCTGGGACACTGCAGCCACGAAAGTATGTGCACGAGAGAGATGGGTGGAGGTGCACAAGTGCAGACGGGATCATGTACCATCTCACGACAATCTTAAATAGAGATTCAGTTGTGCTTATATTAATGCAGCAAGAGGTCATTTGTGCACAAAATTTGTAGCCAATCCTCTCTGTCTTTGATGGATCGAAAGTCTTTCTCCCACTTGAAAACATAAGTATGACGTGTTATTATTTGAATTATTTAGTTGTGAGTAAACTATGGATATCAATTTGAGAGAGAGAGAGAGAGAGGCGTATGAGAGCATACATGTTTAAAGAGAGTTGACTTGTGAGATCTTTGTTAGCAACTAGCAAGTATGGTAGCGGGCCAGTGTTTTATTTCCAGAAAATGGGAACGTTTTGAAGATAGGGTGTGACACCACTAAGTGTGGTGAAATTAGTTTGCTTAAATATCTGGTGGTGTTCCAGTTACTCAGTGTATGCCGCAATAAAGGATTTGTGGAAGTAGCTCTAGATTTGTCTGGGAGCCAAGAACTTGAGCAGGGGACACAGGGAAGCAACAGAACATCTACAGATCAACCCATAAGGGGGCTTGTTGTGAAGCAAAAATGGTAATAGCTAATGTGAATTAGGTGCCCATAGTCCTAAGAAGGCAGTTAGATCATGCTTGTCATTCTGTCTTCTAGGGAGTGTACTGTTCAAATAAATGAAGAGGGAACACTTTAAGCGGTAGTAAACTGCTGGCTTTTTTTTAAACCTGCAAGGCAATGTCATAATGTGCTAGTATGCATCACATACTAGCACATTATGTGAAACTAACCTTAGAACAAAGCCTTTCAGTGGCGTGCTGTCACCGCTGAAGGTGCTTTCATCTTCCCCCGGTCTTCCTTCTGGGTTTGCGGACTCCGGGTGTGTGAGTGGTCGGATCCACGGTGATGTCACTCCCACGCATGCATGGGGGAGCCGCAGTTTATGGAACAGGACTCTGTAGGAACGGCATGGGTATGCCGTTCCTTCAGAGCAAATGCGCTGGTGATGTCACCTGCTGCATCTAAACTAAATATCTCCTAAACTGTGCAGGTTTAGGAGAGATTTACAGTACCTGAAGGTAAGCCTTATTTTAGGCTTACCTATAGGTTAAAATCATGCATGGGAGTTTACTCTCACTTTGAAGGGGATAAAGTAATATTAGTTATTGGAGCAGGTTCAAATTTGCTTTCATGGTGGCCAGTCTTGTGGGAGGACTGCCAGACATGAGATTATCCCCAAATTTAGCCAAAACAGGAGGCTGTAATCTTAAAGTATAACCAAAGGCAAAACTTTTATTTTATTTTTGGACAGCTTTTCAGTTTTTTATTGCTGTCTGTACACCCGTTAGGGAGATACACCCTCTCAATTTGTCCTGTTTACCATAATCATTGAAAGTGAAAGTAAAAGAAAATCTCAAATTTTGCATTGTCCCCAGAAAAGTAATAGAGGGGAAATCTTCCAATGGGGACACTAGTTGTGATGACCTGGATGTCCCCAATGAATTCCCTTAATCTGCAGGGATTTCTTCTCACTTCCGGTTTGGCTATGGGACAGCAAGTGAAGGGAGATCTCCACAATGGGACACAGATGCCAAAAACAAATCTGACAGGGGTTATGACCTTTCCTTGCTCTATCCAAATTTTTTAAAAAAGTTTTGCCTATAGTTCTACTTTAAAGTCTATTGACAGCTAAATCTTATTATCATTATAGAAAAATGTAAGCTTTTATAAACAGTAACTCTTAACTCACTTAAAATGTTTTACAGTCTGTAAGTAAAAATTGTCTAGATGCCTTCAGAAGCAAATAGTTTAAGTATTCAAAATTCTGTCTAAAATGTAAACAGAAACTAAGCTGTAAGCCAGTTTTGCTAAAGAAATAGAAGCTTTGATAATATAACAAACCCTTTTACACAATGATCCCAGTCAGAGTACTGAGGATTTTATCAGCTCACTGACTGCATTAAGTGATTAATGTTTCAGGATTTGTACAAAAAGGTGCAGAGTGTTTATATTTAAATAAGCTCCCAACTTATCATTGTTCAGTACTGCTATAAGAAGCACCCTGAAGCTGTTTACCTAAAGCTCCATTCCCGTAATATCAGGACTTTCAGCCAAACTTTTGAAATGAGTTTCTTTAAGACAGTCATACATGCACAGATTAGGATACCCAATGGGATTAGTTTGACTAAGATTCAGTCATCTGTGGTGATGATAACCCAGTTAAACATGATGCGTGTAATGAACTCCCAATAGTTCGATAAGGACAATAGAAGCAATCACACAGGAGCTGTATACATGCACACATGTTGCCCTCAAATTATAGAACGTGTTCTGGTCTTCTATCTAGAGACAAATGCACTATGATTTTCCATGGAATGAATGAAGAACTGGTGACACAAGTGCAGGAGAAGCAACACCTAAAGGTGAGACTTTTCATGAAGAGGCTGTGTGGAGCTGGATAGTTCACATATACTTTATCAATACCACAATTATATATATTGATGTCAGCCTGCATCTCATCCATCCATTGCTGGGTTACCAAATAACGGTAATATATTCTAAAAGTCACACTTTCAATTACAAACATACACCCATCATATTCAACACTCATCGGAAATGTCAGACCATATTTATTGAAGGTCTACAATTACCAGTTCTTCGGGTAACTGCCTGTAGCAACAGCAAATGTTGTGTTTGATACTGGTGATTAAATTTATATTAAAGACTTGTGTTTTTTGTAAATAACAAACATGTCATACTTACCAACTTTGTGCAGTGGTTTTGGAAACTCCCCGATCCTCCTCTTCTTGGGTCCTCCGACGGCGCTCCTGGCTCCTCCCTCCTGCCGAGTGCCCCCAGAGCAAGCAGCTATGGAGGTACCTGAGCAGGCTCACTCCCAAGTCGCTGCTCTGTGTGTCCATTCATACATGGAGGGCGGCTGGGTCCCGCCCCCGCTCTCACTCCTCATTGACTCACTGATTGTGATTGACAGTAGTGGTCACAGTGCCTGACCTAACAAAGACACTTCTGAAAGAATGGTCAAACATTCCCATAGACACACACCTAAACCTTGTGAACAGCCTTCCCAGAAGAGTTGAAGCTGTTATAGCTGCAAAGGGTGGACCAACCCAATATTGAACCCTACGGACTAAGACTGGGATGCCATTAAAGTTCATGTGGGGTTGTATACCAGGGTGACAGCACAGGGTTATCAGGGGTAAATCATATTTTACCTTATATGCCTTCCCAGTACCATGAAAACACTGACAGTATTCCAGTGGTTTGTGGGTAACGAGGTTTGCACTCAAGAACATTTTGTAACATTTTGTTTACAAGTGCTGGACAGCACAACTTCAACTTCCTTGTTTCAGTCAATATAAAGTAATAGTGTGCTCTCCCACAATACCACAACAAGAAAAAACAGCAAATGTATAAGAATCTAGATCACCCTAGATAACACTGCTCATATTCAGAGTTACCTACATATTCAGTTGAAACATAGACATTTAATACACATTAAGTTAAACCCCACCAAAATTATGTTGGTCTGTAGCAGGGATATGCAATTAGCAGACCTCCAGCTGTTGCAAAACTACAAGACCCATCATGCCTCTGCCTTTGGGTATCAGAGTCTTGCTATGCCTCGTGGGACTTGTAGTTCTGCAACAGCTGGAGGTCCGCTAATTGCATATCCCTGGTCTACAGGAAGGCAGCAAAAAATCTCACTGGAAGTTACTCATTTATTGTCATTGTGACTCACAGAGGAAAAAAAGCTCTCCAACACATTGCAAAAAAAATTACCACTCAGCTGCAGATATTATTATGAAGTGTGGCTCTCTTTCTTTTTTCATGTGGTACATCTATTTTGATGGTAAGGTATTTTCATACAATCTCTACGTACAGCAAAAAAACCCTTTTTTTTTTCACAATATAACTTTTATTGATTTTTGTTTTAAATATAAAGTACAAGTAATACAGATAGTACAATAGAAAGAAGGGTCATACATCCAAAAGTTGCATGTTTTCCAGTGGAAATTTTCAGAGTAATACAACACCGAATTTTCAAATCAAACTGAAGGTAATAAAAATACATCAAGCAATCGTTACATGAGATAGAACCCCATTTAAATTCTAGGCCATAAGATGTTAAGTTGTTTATTGCGGGTTAAATAGAAAAGCAAATATAGTACTTTACGTGTTGTGTCAAGCAATTTTCTGAGTTATTTGACATTTTAAAACAATTGGGAAAAAGGGAACAAGGTATATGTAGACAGTTTAAGAGAGATAGCAGTACAATATCAGGTGTAAACCTAAATACTAATATAATCAGAAATACATCTATAAATGATATTCTGGGATACGAAAAAGGTAAGCAGTATTATACAGGATGGAAAATATTAATAAAGAATAGAGAAGAAAAAAAAGATCAAAGAGTCCACAGCATTAAAATGTGCTATGATGGTGCTTTTATTAAAAAGACTATGAACTTAAAATAAAATTCCAGATTTTTTTTCTTTTTTAGTTTTAAACATAGTAGGAAGAGAATGGATGGATTGATCCTCTCTCAGGTTTTAATTGTGAGCTATGTCCCCATTGGGAAGATTTCCCTTCACTTCCTGTCAGGACAACGGTCTTTCAAAGGTGGGCACAAATTCAGTCCCTAACATTACTGGCAACCAATGAAGAGATTTAGGAACTCTGTTAGTCTACAGTCAGATGGCTATTGGACTGCAGAGTCTGAGTCTAGGAACAGAGTTAAAAGTATTTCTTTGGGAAGTATAATTCTGGCTTGAGCCATATCCAGGATGATACCCAATAATTCAAGCAAGGGGTCAGCTCCTAGACAGACTTCTAAAATATCAGTATCCAACAGGGCCAGTCTGACATGCAGTAAAAAATGTTAGGATGAAGGATGGGTGGTCAGCAGGAGAATGCACAGGAATCAGTAGGGCAGGGGGTCAGTTGGGCAGCAGACAGGGTTCAACAGGGATGAGGACAGGGGTCAGCAAGGCAGAGGACAGGGGTCAGAAGGGTAGTGTACAGGATCAACAGAGCTGAGGACAGGAGTCAGAAGGGCAATGTACAAGGGTCCACAGGGCAGAGCACAGGGGTCAGCAAGGCAGAGGACAGCGTCAGAAGGGCATTGTACAGGATCAACAGAGCTGAGGACAGGAGTAAGAAGGCCGATGTACAGGGGTCCACAGGGCGGAGGACAGGGGTCAACAGGGCCGAACACAGGGGTCAGCAGAGCCAAGGTCAAAGGTCAGCAGGGCTAAAAACAGGCATCAATAGGAGTCACTTCTGGCATAGTAGAAGACAGGGGTCATGGCTGTCAGGGCAGTGGACAGGGGATTGTTGCTGGCAGGGCAGAGGACATGGGTCACTGCTGGCTGGGTAGAGGACAGGAGTCACTGCTGGCAGGCAGAGGACAGGGGGTCAATGTTTGCAGGGCAGGAGGACAAGAGTCACTGCTGGCAGGACACAGGAGAGAGGTCACTGCTGGCAGGGCAGAGAACAGGGGTCACTTCTCGCAGGGCACTCAGCAGAGCTCCTTTTCCCATCCCTGCACAAAGCCTGGGCACAGGCAGCAGAGCTCCTACTCCCCACGCCACACAGTTGAGATCGGGTACCCTTACACATCTGCACAGTGTGTACCTGGCTACTGCAGCTGTGCTGCCAAACCGGCCAGGCAAGTCAGAACTGCAACATAGCAGCCAGCTACACATAGACATTGCAGACATGGCTGTGTATAAGGGAATCTGATCTCAGTTATGTGCTGTGTGGGGTGAAGCTCTGCTGTCTGTGCAGCACAGGGATGGGAGAAAGTGTTCAGCAGTCAGGCACAGCATCTGGGATGGGGGGGTTGGCTACAGGGGGAGCAAGTAAAATCTTGGGGGACACAGCTCACCCCAGCACTCCTCGGGATTTGGACATGGTATCCAACCAAACTTTTATAAGGTCTAGACTGTCCTCCTTACCTTATCAGTCAGAACCAGAGCTGACTATTTGTTCAAAAGAAGGTCATTCAGATAACCCACAATGGGAATGCCTTGAAAGCATGGCAAGGCAAGCCCCATGATGAACACCTGGGATGCAGGTGCACCCTTCATGTCCCCAAAGGCTAGGAACTCTTCCTGATGGAGAGAAGCTATTACCAACTTGTAGAACTTGTTGCAAAACTGGGGACCCAAATTAAGACATTTCAGGCCTTTAGATCCAATATGGAATTAAAACTCCCTTTTGGTTTGGGAACTGTGAAAACATTGAAATAATAACCCTTAAACCTTTAGCTGTTAAAACTATAGCAATAACCCCTAGATTTATATGATACATGATGATCCACTAAACACGCAGACAAGTTAGATAACATGAAGTGGAGAAGGGGCAAAGAGCAAAACTCTAGCCTATAGCCCCTGGAAAATACCTCTCTCTTACCCACTATAAATGAAAAAAGACCGGAAATTTAAAAAATTGGAAAATAAAAAAAAATATTTTTTCAAAAGTTTCTGTTAGAAAATTTAGCAAATTTCTAATTTTAGTTCATAAATTGTGGCCAAAATTTATACTGCTACATATCTTTGGTAAAAATAACCCAAATAAGTGTATATTATTTGGTCTTTGAGAAAGTTATAGAGTGTACAAGCTATGGTGCCAATCACTCAAAATTGATCACACCTGATGTACTGATGGCCTCTCATTTCTTGAGACCCTAACAAGCCAGGACAGTGCAAATACCCCCAAAATGACCCCTTTTTGGAAAGTAGGCATTCCAAGGTATTTAGTAAGTGGCATGGTGAGTTTTTTGAAGTTGTATTTTTTCCCACAATTCTTTGCAAAATTAAGATTTTTTTATTTTTTTTTCTCACAAAATTGTCATATTAACAGGTTATTTCTCACACACAGCATATGCATACCACAAATTACACCCCAAAAACACATTCTACTCTTTGAGTATGGCAATACCACATGTGTGAGACTTTTATACAGCCTGGCCACATACAGAGGCCCAACATGCAGGGAGCACCATCAGGTGTTCTAGGGACATACAATACACATTTAATTTCTTGACTACCTCTTGCAATTTTGAAGGCCCTGGAGCACCAGGACAATGGAAACCCCCAAAAATGACTCCATTTTGGAAAGAAAACACCCCAACATATAATCTATGAGGCATAATTAGTCTTTTGAATGTGTCATTTTTTTCCACAAGTTTTTGGGAAATGTGGAAAGAAAATGAAAACACATTTGTTTTTACACAAAGTTGTTCATTTATACAATATTTCTAACACATGGTATGTACATACCAAAAAATTACACCCCAAAATAGATTCTCCTACTCCTCCTGAGTATGGCGATACCACATGTGTGGGACTTTTAAACAGCCTGGCCACATACAGAGACCCAACATGCAGAGAGCACCATCAGGTGTTCTGGGGGCATAGATTTCAAATCTAATTTGACTCTCTATTACACTTTTGTAAGGAACTGTAGTGGCACTGATGAGCACTGTAGTGACATGGATGTGGCATAGATGAGAACTGAAGTGGCATTGATAAGCATGAATGAGCCATTAATCAGGGTGGATGAGCCGTGGATGGGGATGGCTGAGCATGGGTGGGATGGCTGAGCCATGGATGGGGATGGATGAGCCATGGATGGGGATGGATGAGCCATGAATGGGGATGGATGAGCCATGGATGGGGATGGATGAGGATGGCTGAGTATGGATGGAGATGACTGAACATGAATCAGGATGGCTGAGTATGGATGGGGGTGACTGAGCATGAATGAGTATGGCCGAGTATGGATGGGGATGACTGAGCATGAATGAGGATGGCTGAGTATGGATGGGGATGACTGAGCATGGCTGAGTATGGATGGTGATGAGTGAGCATGATCCAAGACGGCTGAGTATTGCTTAGTATAGATGGGGATGACTGAGCATGAATCAGGATGGCTGAGTATGGATGGGGATGACTGAGCATGGCTGAGTATGGCTGGGGATGACTGAGCATGAATGAGTATGGCTGAGTATGGATGGGGATGACTGAGCATGAATCAGGATGGCTGAGTACGGATGGGGATGACTGAGCATGACTGCTATTCAACTGCTAATTCACATTATCACATTATCTGGTTCATAAAGGATAGTTAAACATGGAAGGGATGTTGGCAAGAAAGCAGATAAACACAGCCACGTGCTGAACAAAATGAGAAGAATGAAAGAAGTCCTGGGTAGTAGGAGGCGGGGTTCATAACTACAAGAAGAACTAAGAAAGGTTGATGCCATAGGGGACTTCACTAGACCAAAGGAGGAACTTTGATTGGGGATGGTGCTAAATCTACACAACTGTTTGTAATGGAAATTGCAAACTATAACCTAAGCTAAGTAAAATTGTATGCACCCCTATTGCTTACAGACATTTGTCAATGCTCAATGCTCATTTGCTGGGAAGGTAATGTAGCAAGTGTACAGTATGTGTAATACTTTTAATATGAACATATTTTAAAGATGACAAAGTCTTTTCGATAAAATACCATACATCTGTGATGGATAAAAAGTCAAATGTTATAGATTGGTTCCGTTAAAGGCTAACTCCACTTTCATAGGGCAAATAAAGAAAAAATAATATAGCGTGTACAATTACGATACAAGTCATATTGTAGCTCAATGTTATTAAAAATTACCTTTCCTTTTCAATTTGCATCCCCTGTAATTTTCTAAAAATGCAAACCAATATGGCTACATGGAGTTGTTTTGTACACAAAATGTGTACTAACAACTCCCCAGAAACATTATTTCCTGCTTGTGTGATTGGCTCACCAATTTTCCCAGAAGTCTGACTAAGATACAAGTCAGATTTAAGGAATCCCCTGCAACAAAAATGTCATTTTTGGTGAGATATTTCCAATAGGAACACATCTAAAGGGATGCGGGCCCAGCAGCTTTCCTCATTAGTGCTCTGCAGCTGCCACAGCTGACTGATAATTATGAAACCACTGCCATTAGACCCACTCAGCCCAGAGGCACAACACAGATGGATTTCTTCAGAATAACAAAAGATAGGAATCTGCAACAAAGGTTGCTATAATCCTTGCAATGTACATAGATCACCCGGGGGGTGTTTTTTTCTCAACAAAAGTGGAGTTATGCTTTAAGAAATTTAACAGACAAGCGCACAGCTGCTCATCAAGGCACTTTGCTTTCAAATGCACTTTCGGTGTCACCCTCTTAAAAGACGATTGGCTGGCCATACTCAGTATCCTCCAGTCCCAGTAGAAGACAGTTTTGTGGAAACGCGTCAGCATAGAGCCACCCAACTGGTTGGACGAGTGACATCTTCGCCAGATTTAAAAACTTCTAACGCTTGAAATTTCAGGCTTGTTGTACGTGTAACTTTTTAAAAGATAGTTTAATAATTTTTGTTGCAGTTTTACACTATGAGGCTTTTCTTTCCTTATCGATTTCCAAACCATTGGAGTTCCATTTATTTTAAAACGGATTTAAGGTTGTTTGAATCCATACACCTGAAACAAAGCCCATAATTAATGCAACACAAGCGGGCTGAAGGTCCATGGGAGTAATCCAATGCTGTGGTCTTTGAATCTCCTGAGTCCAAACCTTTTCTGAAGCACATGCATATGAAAAAGCTGAGAGAGTAACATCTACATCAGTGGTTTAGTTCACATAGTGAGTCTGATCTCTGTCATAGGGATCCATCATATTCGGTAAGAGGCCAATTTTATTACATGGATCTTCATATCTCAAAACACAGAATATTATTCTAAAGTGGAATGTAATAGACACTTTTGCAACATTCAGTGATATATATCAACACAGGAGATTATCTGAACAGATTCCATTTGATACATTGTATCACATTCTTGGGCACAAACTTTGTTTTTTATCAATAGTCACACAGACACCAATTCAAAGATTTATTGCATGCGAATACATATTGATTTGACATTTTTCTCATAAGCACTTTAATACTATTGTTATGTATGCATTGGTCACTTTATTTCAAATCACTGGTTCACTTTATTGAGGCACAACACTTTATACGCAGTATTATTGTTGTGTATGCACCAAGTCATATTATAACATTTACTTTTGTATTATATCAAGTCACTTTGCTTTGCACAGGAATAGCGCACCATTTATATTATTTTTATTTTTGACTCCATTCTTGGTCTAAAGAAGCAGCTGTTCCATCATGTTAGACCAGCACAGAGATTTAGAATTGAACACATGTGTAATACTCTGTATGTATTATATTGTTTTCCTACAAATGTAAGTAATATGTATGTACAGCATTCTTGTTTAGTAAAAGCATATATAAGTTACTACAGGGGTTTTTGCTTCCTTGCTTTACTGAAAAGTAACCTACAAGAGATGAAGCAAAACAGTTGGAGGCTCACCTGCGAGTTTCAATTGAAACACGCCTGTATTCTGTAGTGTTTTCTGTTGCTTGTGCTAAGAAAAATGCTGCATAGATTGTTGAGAGGGAATAGGCATGCACAGAAAAACAGTGAAGATCAGGTGGCATGTAACCACCCTGCACGGACTAGAGATAGTGCATTGATGTCTGCTTCAAACGAGCTTCCTAGGTATGCTTCTCCTTTGAACAGATTGTGGGGTAATTGAGTCTTGATTTTTCCTTAGATTTTAGTCTTACAATTTTGGGTTCAGTAAGGAAGAGATGCAAGCAATAGCTGTATAGACTGACCAGCTGCAGGCCAGTGTTCCCTTGACAGGTTTTACTCTTTCCACTGAAAATATAAGTCTTTCTGTGAGAATATGACAAGACAATAGTGGGCACCCTACAATGATTTTGCAGTCAGAAATGGGTAGAAAGAAAAATGTGAGCAGTGATCTGTGTTTTGGCACAGTTGGAAAGAACACATTATCTGTCTTGTCTTTTACCCTTTCAAAGTAACAAAAATCGAGAGGCAGAGCAGGCAGACCAGATGACAAAGCCAGATGTGATGAAACAGACCAGAAGATGAGATGAGAACATGAGGAAGATGCAGATGAATTCCTGATAACAGATGAATTTGAGTGGACTTTTATTTGAGCGTTTGCTTATGTCCCAGAGGACAATAGACTATCATCTACAGTTTTCCTTCAATCTACTGTAAACACAGACTTTAAAGGACACATTGCTAAACTTACTTAACAGAACATTGTAGCTTGTCCAGAGAAAAAGTTTGGTCACCCAGAACATGGTCACACTGGGTCTAAAAGGGAATATTTTTCCATATATAGGGGACAGAGGGCTTTAAAAGCTGATATGAAATGATAAGTTTCTAATTTTTCAAGAGTTGGAAAGTGTTGCCATGACTATTTTAGTGATTTTCAATAGCATAAATATATGAAATAAGACATTTAAGTTCAGAATCTGGGTTTCCTCTATTCAAATGTTAATTAACTTGAATTGGGGGAGGCAAGAAAGAAGGTAACACAGCCACGTGCTGAACCTAAAGAGGAGAGTCTGGAAGTAAAAGGAGGGGGCTCCATAAATACCAGTTGAAGATTGTCAGTGGGAACTTCAGCTGGGGATAACACTATGCTACACTACGAGACAGCCTGATTTTTGCAATTGCTCGCTGGAGTGTTGGTTGCCGACAAAGATCCTGAAACCACTATAAACCAAGCTAAGTGACTTTTTATCATATCCTATAAACATATACAGTAGATCACTGTCAATGCTCATTTGCTAGTAAGCTTAGGTAGCCTGTTGCATGTGTGTTGTATGCGTATATGTATGTATAACACTCTCTATGTCTTGTATTGTTTTCCTACAGTTTCAAGTAGTTTGCATGTACAGCATTCAAGTTTGGTAAAAGCACATTAACATACTACAGGGGTTTCTGCTTCCTTGCTTTACCACAAACAAACCTAAAAGGAGACAAAGCAAAACAGAGTGGATGGGGACATTTTATATTTCATTAGTATTATTGCCTCACAATATCTAAGAATAAATTCCTGGTTGCATTAAATTATCTAATGTTATAGGAATGTCTTTGTAAACTGACCAGGATGAGCTATATCTTAAAAGGTAATACTGCTGTTCAAAGTTTGTAATGGGCCAAATGCTACCCTATGTGCTACAGGCAAAACTTGGAATAGCCAGTCTCAGGGCTGCTTAAATGCACGTGCCTGATTTTGATCATCCATGCCAAACAGCAATAGAAGCGGATGGGAATCCTGGGCAAAAAGGCATATATAGTTACTGTAAGTACTCTTGTTACATTTTCTAATATTATTAGATTTGTTATCTGTATTTGCCATTATTTAAATGTTATACACAAATGTCTGTGTGATCTCTCTTTGCACATCTTGAATAAAACCCCCAAAATGTAAACTATCATGTAAAAGTGGTAAAATAAAAGTAAAGAAAGGAACTCTTTTTTCCACAGAGTGGGAAGAAATATTCTTAGTCTGAGGCCTAGGCATCTTCAGCTGGGGCAAGTTAGTACTTGCACCCCTAGTAGAGGCATGTGCAGCAAACGCTTTCTAAATTGCTGTTCCTCAGACCAACATTTCAATCAGAGTTCTCCACATATTCACTGATAGGAGGCTCATTTGGGAAATACCATAGACGATATCAACTAACCCATCCACACAGTAGTGCTGTGAGCATGATTTCTAAGAGCTCTACAACTGAAGGATCGGTATGAATCGAAGATAGATCTTTACCATGAGTTTAGTGCATTTCACTAAGGTTTGACACACTAACATCACAGCCATCACAGGTTGCAAAGCAAAAGTCTTGATTGAAGCAAAAAATAATTCCGATAAAAGATGTAATGACTAGAAAAACAGTTAGGTGTCCATTTATTAAGCTGCTGAGTTCTCTGGCATTCTCAGAAGAGATAGCTCTCCTCAGAGTGCCTGTTCATGAAGCGGTGTAGATCGCTTCCCTTTTGAGGAGTGAAGCGATCTACAAATACTTTGAATTGTAGAGAACGCCTCCTGTTACTGTAATCTCGCTAGACATAGCGAGATTACAGTAAAAGAAAATCAGTGAACACAGGTATCAGTTTATTAGTAGAGCGCTCTCCTCAGTACCTCACACACACACCACATATTAAAAAAATAATAAAGTTTAGCTACACAAAAAAAAGTATGTATATATAGATATAGATATATATATCTATATATACACACACACACACACACAATATCTCACAAAAGTGAGTACATCCTTCACATTTTTGTAATTATTTTAATATACCTTTTCATGTGACAACGCTAAAGCGATGACACTTTGCTACAATGTAAAGTAGTAAGTGTGGGGGGCGTGTCCAAGATGGCGACGTGAGCGGCTGCATTCTCCACAAGTTCCGCTTGCTTTCTAGAAAATATCCATATTCACAGGAGATAACCCCCTGATTTCAGCCCTGACGACACCTGGATGAGACGCAGATCCTCGGGTGCGCAGTCCGGTAGGGGGAAAAGGCTTAAATTTCCTCCGATTGCAGAGGTTCCACTGCCACCTCCCTGCACGCATGTGGAGACACAATCCAGGTGCTGCTTCCACGCCTTGCTGACAAACACCATGGAACCGGCTGACTCCAGGCTGCCTTGGCTAGCGGAGGTGATGGCGGCAATTGCTACTTGCCAATCTACACTTACTGCCAAGATCGAGGCAGTACAACTGGACGTAGGCCTCATACGCCAAGACATGAACAGATTCCGCTCCAGAGTGATGGAGACTGAGCAGTGGATCGGTCAGACAGAGGACGAGGTTCTGGAACAATCGGTGGCCCTTCGAACTCCCCAGACCAAGGTGAAGGCCCTTGAGTACAGGGCAGTGGATGCCGAGAACAGGAACCGAAGGAACAACCTTCGCAAAATTGGCCTGCCTGGGGGCTGAGGGGTGAACCCGACAGGCTTCGTGGAAGGCATGTTGCGCACCCTCCTCCCTGATGCCCACTTCTCCCCCCATTACACCGTGGAGAGGGCCTACCGCATTCCACCTAAGCCTCTCCCCTCAGGAGCTCCCCTGAGAACCTTCATCCTCCACATGCTGAACTTCCGGGACGAAATTCTCCGTGCCTCCAGGCTGCTGGATGAACTGCGCTTCCAAAACAACAAACTGATGATCTTCCCGGACTACTCTGTCGAGATGCAAAAGCTACGTAAATCGTTAGACTCAGTGAAAGCGGCGATGAGGACCTGCAATATCCGTTATAATGTGCTCTTCCCAGTGCGCCTTTGGGTCCAGGATGGAAAAGACGACACGTTTCTTCCACTCACCGAGTGAGGCTTCTGCCTGGTTGGATTCCCTACCACCGTTACCTTGATCCAGATACCAGTGAGTCTTTATTTCCTTTTGACACTACACTTTGGGTCATCCTGGTCTGAGGCACGCCTGTACATTTCCCTGCACCTGTTGTCCCCTTTGAGGGTTTGCCCCTCAGCTGCCCGCCGGGACCCTCACTATTAGCAGCCTTAGTCCTAGTTCTTTCCCTCGGTTAACCCCCCTCGGTTGAATGTCCTGATGGGGCACTGGAGAGTCCCAGGGTAACATTTACCGGGTCTGTGGAGCAGGTTGTTGGGGGTAGTCTGCATTATTATTAAACCTAGGCTTCAGACTGTTCTTGTTTTTCCCACAACATAAGTTTTGTGCCTCTGACATGGTCAGGAGACTCAGCCGGTTTCTCTCCCCTCGGTTCGCCAAGGCAACAGCAGAACACACGTTTCCATGTTGGATCATACTCTTATTGCTGCGGGATGCATAAATATCTGTTCCCATATTTTCCCCTAAGACTCTACCACAACCCCCACCAGCATTCATGATGACCAGCGGAGGTGATCAGTGTGGAGAACTGATACTCTCACTTGAGCCCCCCAATAAGATTTGTAGGGGTCCAGCTCGCCTATTGCATGGGTCCCCCCTTTGAAGCCAACGTGCTGAGTTGGGACTTGGGGTTGGAAGCCCTTCCCAGTTTTGGAGGGAAGGGGTGGGGGGGGATTGTTGCCCCTTGGGGGCTGGTTTGTTAGCTCTATATAGCTATACTATAAGATGTTTGATCGCTAACCTATTACCTGTCATGTTTAATATCTCAGCATTGCATTGACACTGTGATTGCTACTTAAAATGGTGTATTTACCTAAATTTCTATACTTCAGGCACACCCTGTCACATCTCCTCAAAAGCTTCTTCAAGAGATTAGACGGACTGATGGTGTGCTTCTTCTGGGCCGGGAAGCCCCCTAGGGTGGCAAAACGAATACTGTACCACCCCGTTTCAGGAGGAGGTCTGGTGCTCACAAACTTTCAAATTTATTATTGGGCAGCAGTCTTGTCACCGTATGCTGGTGGTTTTCCCAGCCCAGAAAAAAACCCGCGGTTACATTTGAAGCGGCCATCCTGAGGTCGTATGCAGTGTTGAGCAACCTAGCATTTAGGGGGGGCAGGCTGACCCCTCCGTAACTACCCCTATGAAGACCACAATAAGGGTTTGGCAGGAAGCTAGAGCAGTATATAAAAAACCCTTCAAATATCCCCTCACATGCCCTTATGGGGGAATCCAATGCTATCCCATCTAAATACTTTACCAGACCCTTCACTATGGGCAAGGAAAGGGATCACGACTTTGAAACATATCACTAAGGATGGTAAACTCATGACATTTCAGGAATTGAAAGCCTTGTACTCGATTCCCAACTCATGGGAATTTAGATACTGGCAGTTGATACATGCTTTTAGGACCCAATTCCAGGAAACAATAAGTTTGGAATCGGATTCGATAGAGCTTCTGTTAATTTCCAGTACGATGGGGAAACCCCTTTCCTCTCTATACCTCTACTTGATGGTTGCCCATGACATTAAACGGACCTAATCTCTGGACAAGTGGAAGACAGACATACAGACTCTTGTTGACAAGGAATATGTCTCCACTTTTATTCCCACGATGATAGCGGCGAAAGACAGATTTATTCAACTCAAATTTCTCCACAGGGCCTACTACACCCCACAGAGACTGGCCTGCATATACCCTCAACGAGATCCATTGTGCCCCAGATGTAGAAGGGAGGAAGGCTCATTCTGGCACATGGTCTGGTCATGCCCCAAGGTGTGTGAGACACAGATCCCGCTGGATCCTGTGACCCTCCGAATGAGCCACCTAGACGAGGTGCAGGGAGACAGGTATACTAAGCTATGTATAACATTCTCGCTGTGCTGTGCTAGAAGGGAAATACTCCTAAGATGGAAGTCAGCAGAGCCACCCACGAGGGACTCTTGGTGCCTTTCCATAAACTCAGTACTATCCCTCTACAGACTCACATACGAGAGCAGGCAGTGCCCAGTGAAATTTGACAAAGTCTGGTTGGGGTGGATAGATGCCAATGGCTAAGTACTAAGAGAGGACCTGAAGGATTACATGGAAAGGAGGTCATCTCATTTGAACTCCATTTTTACTCACCCTCCTTCCACCCCCCCCCCCCCCCCCAGAAATATCTCACTTTTCAATTATATAGTCTATATGTATGGGCATAGGAAAGATTATGCTGGTGGAGAACCCTGGTTGTCGCTAGGAAAAACTTGATAATTACCTAGAAGGTACCCAATGGTCTGGGGATGAGATCCCTAGACTGCTACAGACTTCATCCTGTTTTCTATCTGTGTATGTTTGTATTTCTACTGATTATGACATTGTAATGCTCATTTGTTTTTTTACAATAAACATCTCTGTTAAAAGAAAAAAAGTAGTGAGTATACAGCTTGTATAACAGTGTAAATTTGCTGTCCCCTCAAAATAACTCAACACACAGCCATTAATGTCTAAACCGCTGGCAACAAAAGTGAGTACACCCCTAAGTGAAAATGTCCTAATTGGGCCCAATTAGCCATTTTCCCTCCCCAGTGTCATGTGACTCGTTAAGGTCTCAGGTGTGAATGGGGAGCAGGTGTGTTAATTTTGGTGTTATCGCTCCAACTCTCTCATACTGGTCACTGGAAGTTTACCTCATGGCACCACATGGCAAAGAACACTCTGAAGATCTGAAAAAAATAATTGTTGCTCTATATAAAGATGGCCTAGGCTATAAGAAGATCGCCAAGACCCTGAAACTGAGCTGCAGCACAGTGGCCAAGACCATACAGCAGTTTAACAGGACAGGTTCCACTCAGAACAGGCCTCGCCATAGTCAACCAAATAAGTTGAGTGCACGTGCTTAGCATCATATACAGATGTTGGCTTTGGGAAATAGACGTATGAGTGCTGTCAGCATTGCTGCAGAGCTTGAGGGGGTGGGGGGGTCAGCCTGTCAGTGCTCAGACCATACGCCGCACACTGCACCAGCTCTGTGATGTTGTCATGGAGGAGTGGAAGAGGACTCCAGTGGCAACCTGTGAAGCTCTGGTGAACTCCATTCCCAAGAGCGTTAAGTCAGTGCTGGAAAATAATGGTGACCACACAAAACATTAACACTTTGGGCCCAATTTGGACATTTTCACTTAGGGGTGTGCTCATTAACGGCTGTGTGTTGAGTTACCGTATTTATCGGCGTATAACACGCACTTTTTTCCCCTTAAAATCAGGGGAAAGTCGCAGGTGCGTGTTATACGCCGATCCCGATCTGTCAAAATGTCAAAATCGCGGTCCGCGATTTGAAAATGGCGCCGCCGGCGCCGAAGTACAGAGAGCCGGTCCTCGGCTCTTTCTGGCGTTTCGGCTCCACTCGTAGTCCCGAGCGGAGCTATCCGAACCTACTCGGATAGCTCCGCTCCGGACTACGAGTGAAACCGAAAGTAAACGAGAGCCGCCGGAAAGAGCCGAGGACCGGCTCTCTGTACTTCGGCGCCGGCGGCGCCATTTTCAAATCGCGGACCGCGATTTTGAAGCCCTGGAAGCAGGGGCAGGGGATACCAGGCTGCACTGGGGCAAGGCTGCACTGGGGAAGGCTGCACTGGGGAAGGCTGCACTGAGGAAAGGCTGCACTGAGGAAAGGCTGCACTGAGGAAAGGCTGCACTGAGGAAAGGCTGCACTGAGGAAAGGCTGCACTGACGAAGGCTGCACTGGGGAAGGCTGCACTGGGGAAGGCTGCACTGAGGAAAGGCTGCACTGACAAGGCTGCACTGGGGAAGGCTGCACTGACAAGGCTGCACTGACATGGCTGCACTGGGGAAGGCTGCACTGACATGGCTGCACTGGGGAAGGCTGCACTGACAAGGCTGCACTGACAAGGCTGCACTGGGGAAGGCTGCACTGACAAGGCTGACAAGGCTGCACTGGGGAAGGCTGCACTGACATCGCTGCACTGACATCGCTGCACTGACATGGCTGCACTGACAAGGCTGCACTGACAAGGCTGCAATGAAGGGCATTTAAATGTAAGTTTTTTTCCCTTCAACTTCCCTCCTAAAAGTTTTTTTTCCTTAAAATTCCCTCCTAAATTGGGGTGCGTGTTATACGCCGGTGCGTGTTATACGCCGATAAATACGGGTATTTTGAAGGGACAGCACATTTACACTGTTGTACAAGCTGTACACTCACTACTTTACATTGTAGCAAAGTATAATTTCTTCAGTGTTGTCATGAGTCTTTTTGGGAAAGATGCAACAAGTTTTTCACACCTGGATTTCGGTATCCTCTGCCATTCCTCCTTGCAGATCCTCTCCAGTTCTGTCAGGTTGGATGGTAAACGTTGGTGGACAGCCATTTTTAGGTCTCTCCAGAGATGCTCAATTGGGTTTAAGTCAGGGCACTGGCTGGGCCATTCAAGAACAGTAACGGAGTTGTTGTTAACCCACTCCTTTGTTATTTTAGCTGTGTGCTTAGGGTCATTGTCTTGTTGGAAGGTAAACCTTCGGCCCAGTCTGAGGTCCTGAGCACTCTGGAGAAGGTTTTCATCCAGAATATCCCTGTACTTGGTCGCATTCATCTTTCCCTCGATTGCAAAGAGGTCGTCCTGTCCCTGCAGCCGAAAAACACCCCCACAGCATGATCCTGCCACCACCATGCTTCACTGTTGGGACTGTATTGGACAGGTGATGATCAGTGCCTGGTTTTCTCCCCACATACTGCTTAGAATTAAGGCCAAAAAGTTCTATCTCGGTCTCATCAGACCAGATAATCTTTTTTCTCACCATCTTGGAGTCCTTCAGGTGTTTTTTTAGCAAACTCAATGCAGGCTTCCATGTGTCTTGCACTGAGGAGAGGCTTCCATCAAGTCACTGCAATGATGGTTGACTCTACAACTTTCTCCCATCTCTCGACTGCATCTCTGGAGCTAAGCCACAGTGATCTTTGGGTTCTTCTTTACCTCTCTCACCAAGGGTCTTCTCTCCCGATAGCTCAGTTTGGCCGGACGGCCAGCTCTAGGAAGGGTTCTGGTCATCCCAAACGTCTTCCATTTAAGAATTATGGAGGCCACTGTGCTCTTAGGAACCATAAGTGCAGCAGAAATTTTTTTGTAACCATGGCCAGATCTGTGCCTTGCAACAATTCTGTTTCTGAGGTCTTCAGGCAGTTCCTTTGACCTTGTGATTCTCATTTTCTCTGACATGCACTGTGAGCTGTAAGGTCTTATATAGACAGGTGTGTGGCTTTCCTAATCAAGTCCAACCAGTATAATCAAACACAGCTGGACTCAAATGAAGGTGTAGAACCATCTCAAGGATGATCAGGGGAAATGAACAGCACCTGAGTTAAATATTTGAGTGTCACAGCAAAGGGTCTGAATACTTAGGACCATGTGATATTTCAGTTTTTCTTTTTTAATAAATCTGCAAAAATGTCAACAATTCTGTGTTTTTCTGTCAATATGGGGTGCTGTGTGTGTACATTAATGAGGAAAAAAATGAACTTAAATGATTTTAGCAAATGGCTGCAATATAACAAAGAGTGAAAAGTGTAAGGGGGTCTGAATACTTTCCGTCACCACTGTATATCAGTAGATATAAAAATATAGATCTACATACACACATAAACATATATATATATATATATATATATATATATATATATATACATATATATATATATTTATATATTTATATTGTTTTTCTAACCTGCTTTACCGGTTTTGGGGAGGTTGTGAAAGGCAGGGGATCTTTTTTACTGTCTTGGTGGTGTCTGATTGAGGAAGGAGGAAGTCAATAATCTTCCACAGTTTTCCCGGGATTCTCTCTTCTCCACCGATTCTCCATCTCTAGGCTGGAAAATCTGGGAGGCAGAATTCTTGCAGAGAGCGCCAGTGAGGTGCCGAAATCAAACCTTCATAAAATGGCCCTTTCTGTGTCAGTCAGTGACAGATTCTCTGTGTGCTGAGATGATCAGCGGAGAAGATGTTCTTCACTGATCATTTCAGGTTCATAAACTGCTAATGATCGCATTCCAGTTCAAATCACATGCGATTCTTTTCAGTGCGATTTGAGCCTATTCCTTTTGTATGGGCTCAAATCGCACCTCACAGTATCGGTAATTGGTATTGGTGAGTACTTAAGCACAAGTATCGATAGTTGTACTCACTCCTAAAAAAAACAGGTATTGGTGCATCCCTAGTAGCCATACATTTATATTACCTCTTTGATTGCCCTGACATATCCTAAGTTACAGGCTAGCTAAGAGAGAATCATTCATGATGTATAGGACCTTAGCAGTCAAAGGATAAAATCTCAGCCCTCCAACAATGCAAAAGAGTGGTAGGTAAAGTAAAGGATTTGTATGTGAGAAATGTAAAAAGGCCTGGCAACAAAAGGAAGGGGTAGGGCATAGTGGGGAAGTTAAGTATCACCGAATGGGGGGATATCTTTAGAAGAGAACCTGTCACTTTGTCCTGAATAGGCAAAGTGATAGAGTATTATTACAAGTATTAAACTTTGTTCATTAAAATTAAGCCTAAACGCACTGATGGTTACTGGTTAGAATGTAATCAAAGTTGCTAACATGATAATAGCTTATAGAAACATTACAAAATATTCTGAAAATAGATTTTGTATTTTTTTTTCACCAGTGAATTTTATGATGAATATTTAAGTCAGTTTTCAGCCATAACAATGGAATATTTACTAGTAGTTTTATGAGCACTTTATTAAACAAAACTAAAATCTATACCCTGAATATTTCTTATAATAAAGTGCTGTAATTGTCATCTAGGTCGATAAAAGAGCATGTTACCTATGACAGAGCAGTGTCAAACAGGCACTGTGATGAAGAAGACCTGAGTTGTACTCTGCATTAGAATAAACAGTGTCAGTTGTGGCAAATGTGACACATTTTGCTGGTGTTCTCAACCTAAATTTCAGTTTGCCTGTTCACATTGCCATCCTATATCTGGTCAATTTCTCTGAAAACAATGATTTTTTCTTCCTGGCTGCAATTGCCAAGAATTACCTGTCATTAACGATTACTAAGCATCTACAGTACAATGCACATATCAGTTAACCCTTATCTAAGGCTGAAACTTCTTGGATTCTGAACAAATTGTATTTCTCTTCCTAGAATCTGCGACTTGTTTTTATTATACCACGACCACCTATTTAAGCATAGTACAAACAGGTATAACCATGTGCATATCAACAGGACAAAATAAACAATTGTTTTTTAAAGAATTATGGAAAACATTGTGTGCTTGTTTTAATTAATTAATATTGCACAAAGGATTGCTTAAGTACTATATGACAGTAGATCAATGGGAGAGGGCCTTTACACATGCAAAATAGTCACATTATTATTATACAGGATTTATATAGCGCCAACAGTTTGCGCAGCACTATACAATGTAGAGGGAGGACAGTACAGTTCAATACAGAAGCAATGGGATTGCCCTGCTCATGGAGCTTACAGTCACATAGAGGAGTCAGTAAGGGCTAATTCACACTAATGCGGTGACCGGCATTTTCCCATACTGGAAGAATGCTGGTCACCAATAGGACAGGCTTTGGGAAAATGCCTGCATTTTTGTGCATGTGATATGGTGTGCCTCACTGCCTTTACTTGCAAAAATGTGCTTGTTCTTTTCACAAAGCAAATAATTAAAAATAATCGCTGGGCATTTAGTTAGCTGCATAAAACACGCATGGACATGTGTTTTGATGCTTTTCCATTGATTTCAATGGAAAAGGCATTTGAAGAAAAAATGCATAGGTATGAATAGACCCTAACAATTCTAGGTTTGCTGCAATTTCCTTGTAGTGGTTGACTGCATTAAACTACTAGGAAACACTAATGCCCTGTACACACGATAGGATTTTCCGAAAATGTGTGATAGGACCTTGTTGTCGGAAATTCCGACCATGTGTAGGCTCCATCACACATTTTCAACACACAAAGATTGAGAGCTTGCTATAAAATTTTCCGACAACAAAATCCGTTGTCGGAAATTCCGATCGTGTGTACACAAATCCGACGAACAAAGTTCCACGCATGCTCAGAATAAATTAAGAGACGAAAGCTATTGGCTACTGCCCCGTTTATAGTCCCGATGTACGTGTTTTACGTCACCGCGTTCAGAACGATCGGAATTTCTGACAACTTTGTGTGACCGTGTGTATGCAAGACAAGTTTGAGCCAACATCCGTCGGAAAAAATCCATAGATTTTGTTGTCGGAATGTCCGATCAATGTCCGACCGTGTGTACAGGGCATTAGGTGTAAACACAGAGAGGAAGAACATGCCAACTTCTCTTGCACTGTCAGCTACTTAATAGGGGGCCGCCCTGTACTTTTTTACAATAGTTGCGTACAAACAGCATCTTGGAAGGAATGCAGCAGAAATCTTGGATACATTTCCTAAGGCGGTACAGCCATTATTGAGAACAATTTACACACTACACATACTAGTCTTTATCAAGTGCCAATATACTTTGCAAGACTGAATAATATGTAAAGATTGTAAAGCTCTAAGCTCTAAGGTGGTTGGTCGCAATTTGGATAAAAAAATAGAAATAGAAAAATAAAAATGTCCCGCGATGTAAATCCATCTAACGCCGCCTGACGAACCGAAAAGAAAAAAAAAATGCAACAGCCCTGCCTCCATGGGAGGCTCCCGCTGAGTGACGCTTCTTCTCGATGACAGCTGTTATATAGCTGAGGGCGGGGCCACCTGGTGACGTAAACAGGTGACCCCGCCCCCCTCTGACACCACGTGACATCAAAACGAAGGCGGCATCACCCGTTTACGTCACCGAGTGGCCCCGCCCTCAGCCATATAACAGCTGTCAAAGCGAGACGAAGCGTCACTCAGCAGAAGCCTCCCATGCAGGCAGAGCTGTTGTGATTTTTTTTCATTTCGGTTCGTCAGGCGACGTGAGATGGATTTACATCGAGGGATATTTTTATTTTTATATTTTTTAATAAAGGACTTGTCCCAAAGTGTCTCCAGTCTTTTTTACTATTTTTGACACTTTTTTTAATGAAGTGGTAGGGGCACAATGAACCCGTTACCAATTCACATGGGGGGAGCCGGGATCTGGGGGTCACCTTGTTAAAGGGGGCTTCCGGATTCCGATAAGCCCCCCCACCCTCAGACCTCCATAACCACCGGGCAAGGGTTGTGGGGATGAGGCCCTTGTCCCTATCAACATGGGGACAAGGTACTTTGGGGACCCCAAAGCACCCCCCCATGTTGAGGGCATGTGGCCTGATATGGTGCAGGGGGGGCGCTCTCTCGTCCCTCCCTCTTTTCTTGCGCCCTGCCAGGTTGCGTGCTCAGTTAAGGGTCTGGTATGGATTTTGGGGGAGACCGCTATGCCATTTTTTTTTATTTTGGTGCAGGGTTACCCTTAAAATCCATCCAGACCTGAAGGGTCTGGTATGGATTTTAGGGAGAACTCTACACCATTTTTTTAATTTGGCGCAGGGATCCCCTTAATATCCATACAAGACCTAAAGGGCCTGGTATCGATTTTGGTGGGACCTCCGCGCAATTTTGTTTAAAAATTTTGGTTCGGGGTTCCCCTTAATATTCATACCAGACCCAAAGGGCCTGGTAATAGACTGAGGGGGAACCCATGCCGTTTTTTTCAATGAGTTTTATCTATATTGCCGAGACCCGACAATTCGTTTTAACCGCTTGCCTACTGCCGCACGAACATTTACGTCGGCAGAATGGCACGGACAGGCAAATGGGCGTACAGGTATGTCCCTTTAAATGGGCCGCTGAGTGGTTGCACGCGCCGCCGACGGTGCAAGTGTGACCCTGCCGTGAGCTCCATGAGTGTGATCGCGGGTCCCGCAGATCTGATGTCCGCGGGGATACCCGCCATCGTCTCACGGAGAGGAAGAACTGGGAAATGCTGATGTAAACAAGCATTTCCCCGTTCTGCCTAATAACACTGATCACCGCTCCCTGTGATCGGGAGCGGTGATCAGTGTCATGTCACACGTAGCCCATCCCCCCTACAGTTAGAATCACTCCCTAGGACACACTTAACCCCTGCCGCACCCCTTCACTGCCAGTCACATTTACATAGTAATCAATGCATTTTTCATTTTCAAAATAGCGCCAAAAGTGTTTGATCTGTCCGCCATAAAAAAATAAATTATTAATAAAAATGCCATAAAACTATCCCCTATTTTGTAGACGTTATAACTTTTGCACAAACCAATCAATTGCGATTTTTTTTACCAAAAATATGTAGAAGAATACGTATTGGCCTAAACTGAGGAAAAAAATGTTTTTTTTTTATATATTTTTTGGGGATATTTATTATAGCAAAAAGTAAAAAATAATGCGTTTTTTCAAAATTGTCGCTCTTTTTTTGTTTATAGCGCAAAAAAATAAAAACAGCAGAGGTGATCAAATACCACCAAAAGAAAGCTCTTTTTGTGGAGAAAAAAGGATGTCAATTTTGTTTGGGAGCCACGTTGTACGGCTGCACAAGTGTCAGTTAAGCGATGCAGTGCCGAATCGCAAAAAGTGCTCTGGTCTTTGGCCAGCCAAATGGTCCGGGGCTTGAGTGGTTAAAAGACTTTTTTTTCCCTTTAGAAATGTCAGAAAGTAGGACTTAAGGATTATAATGTCAATATTTGTCATATTGTCACTCAGCCAGAAAGCCAACTTACCTTTGAAGATTATGTTTTGCACTTTCTTACACCATAAACCCAACACTATGGGATGACTCAGAAAATCTGCAGAATTTTGTACAGAAGATCGTGACTGATGTGATCAACAGATATTAAAAGCTGTGTATAAAATGTGATCAACACTCTTCTGATCATCCTTTACAGATAATTTTCTCTGGTATCCTGCCACAAAAGAAAAACAATCTATTAAAATAGTTGCAAAAACATAAAAATTAGTTTCTTATTAGCAAGCATTTGGTTTTAGGATGGTTAACTATGCATCACTCCCCGAGTGTGGAAGTCTGCCGGCTGCAAACATAATTCTTTTTATGAAGGGATTAGAGTTTAATGTGGCCATTCACACTCTGTGTTACAACTTCAACTTTCTGTTATTGTGATCAAAGAGTATCATTTCTTCTGGCAGTTAACAAACAGTCTCAAATGGCTGGCATAGAAATGTACAAAGTTCACAGAACTTCAAGTAAAAAGCACATAAATGGGGATTAGTAAAATGGTGGATGCTTGTCACCCTCCATGACTGTCCACACGCTATAAGTTTATAGATGGACAGCAATGACTACACCATTAACTTCGTAAAATAAAATTATTGGGACTTTATATGAGACAGCGACTGCTACAGGGTTCATATGTCTCCATCCTTGAATCATATAGAAAAAAGAGGGGAAGGGGGAATGGTGGAACTTTATATGACGCACAACACCAGAACCAAATGAATCAATAAGTAGATACTATTTAATGGTGCACATGGATGCATGTGGTGTGGGACAGTAAGTAAAATGTAATAAACATAATAAATACATATAAATGTATACACACACACACATAAGTGTACCTACATAGTAAATAATATATATTAAAATGTATTAAATGTAGCACAAACTTGCATATAGACACAATAGATTGCACACCTGATAATGTAAAATTGATTCAAATTTCTTGAAGGTAGTCTCATAGTAGATGCATGGTAGCTGTGACAATACATCGATATATAGCTCTACGCACAATTCGTGTATAACTTCCACTCATCAGGAGCAAATGCGATATAGGTATGTCTATAGGTAAGCTACATTATTTAACAACATGGATAGTATTAGTAGCTGGAGGCACTATGGGAACATCATCGCTGGAAACTGAGGTGGCGGTGACTGTGGCAGCACAGCGGTGAACAGAATACAAGAAGTGAGTATCAATAGAGATGTCGTCCCCAATTAGTAATTGTGATTGTAATAAGAGCTGAATAGGGGCCCATAGGGCTTCCTTGGTATGAAGTGAAAAGCATAGTCCAGAGATGTGCATCGTGCAATCAAGGTGCAAGGAGCAAACTGATCTACTATGAGACTACTGTGAAGAAATTTGAATACATTTTACATTATCATGTGTGCAATCAATCATGTCTACATGCAAGTTTGGGCTACATTTTAATATACAGGTATATTATTTACTATGTAGGAACACTTATGTGTGTGTATACATTTATATGTATTTATTATATTATTTATTAAATTTTATTTACTGTCCCACATGCAACCAATGTGCACCATTAAATAGTATCTACTAATTGATTCATTTGGTTCTGGTGTTGTGCTTAATATGTCCCACCATTCCCCTCATTCACCTTTCTCCTTTTTCCACTAACTTCGTAAGGCGAACCTATAATTGGCAGAAATGCAGAGGAGTGAGAGAATAAATATTATTTCATCACTGCGCTTCTTCCACAAGATACCTTTGGCTATGCTACTTGAGAATTCCTGAATGTGTGTATCAATGTTATAAAAGTGGGGTGTCATATCTTTCTGGGGGTTGGCTTCTAGTAGTGTAGTATGCTGAACCGATTATATTCCGCACTTACTCCCCACTGCTCATAAGTTGATCCCTAGCCTTAGCTCCTCTATGGTGTCTTTACAAGACCATGAATCCTTATTCTTGGTGTCATAATGTCAAGATCATTAGAGCTCTCTAAAGCCTAGTACACGGGAAGCGAATGTCGGCTGGCATCAGCCAGTTTAATAGAAACAGGCCGACATTTGACCCGTGTGTATGGCAGCTGGTCCATTCGGTCGGATTCTTTCGAAGGCCAATGGCTGTCCCCGGCTCGCCACCAAAGAAAGCAATAAAGAAAAGGATAATAGTAGCACACCACAGTGTAGTCAAAATCTTGATGGTTCTTTATTATTGCCAAGCCAGACAGATACACAGGAACTTGGTTGACGCGTTTCACACAAATCACTCATGCTTACTCATAACAAAGACAAAACCCAGACCTCAGTTATTTATGTGTGCAACCAACAGGAAGTGCACGCACAATTGCTGAGGCATAACAAATGGACACAGGTGATTAAAATCATTGACAAATAAACTAGCGATAATGAAGCAGAAAAAAAAAACAACAGAAATAAGAAAGAAAAAACACAAAATGAGGGTGAAAAACCTATTACCAATGGTATATGTAAAAAGTGGATAAAAAAAAAAAAAAATAATAATAATTATATATATAAATCATAAAAATCTACAATGCATGTACCCAGCCACAAAGACAATACTAAGCCACCATAAACCACCATTGGGACAGCAGTGTAATATATATGTCATTAAATACAAAACAATTATAAAAAGTATAAAAATTAACACAGCCTAAAAAAAGATACAATGTTGCCTACCTATAAAAACAATGCATACATAGATACAAGAGCCCTCACTGTCATGTAAAATATCCTCTCTAGACCATCTATAAATAACATTGTCATGTATACTCATTTCCATGTTAGTAAATTACTGAGTAGAGAGCATATATCTGACAGGAGTAAAAAAAAAAAAAAAAGAGACATGGCCATGGAAAAAATCCAATATACCCAATGTAAAAGCCACTAGAAATAGACATGATGTTGCAAAAAGACCAGATGGGGACAGAGCAAATCAAAAAGAGTCTCTCTAATCAGCCTCAATAGAAGGGTACAAAAATGTAAAGTCTGAATGAAAGAGATGTACGAAAATGCACCAAAATGCATGAACATACGCAAAAATGCACAAAGATGCATAAAGGAAGCATGAAAAGGCATGAGAAGCATAAGAAAGCAAACATATGCATACAAAAATGGGAGGAGGAAGGGAAGTCATTTGAGGAAAATAAAACATAACTCACTCAATCATAAAAATGAGTTATATCCCATTCAAAATTTAAACCAAAAGGTATACGGGTCTTAAACTGAAAAATCCAAAAAACTTCCCTCTTGCAGAGAAGTTGGAACACATCCCCCCGCTCTCTTAGGTGTGGTGCCTTTTTCAAGAACCTGTACCCCCACCGCTGAAAGATCTCCAGCATGGTGGTGTGCAACATTGGTGGATTGATTTTTTTCAATACTATATAAGTGCTCATAAAATCTATCCCTCAGGCATCTCATTGTGCGTCCTATATATTGTACAAGGCATATTTTACAAGTGATAACATAAATTACGTATTTTGTGTTGCAGTTAAAAAACTATTTATTTGTATTTTATGTTCCCTTTCAGCCAAAAAGGAACGAACAACATTACTCTTAATAATGTCTGCAACAAGTGCAACTAGTACCACCACAGTTTCCCCTTAAAAATTAAGCAATGTAAGGGACTGCATCTTGCTAGATTTAAAAAAAAACTGCAGCCAGTCTGACAGAAGCTGGGTTGTTTGTTCGGCTTCTGTCAAAGAAGCATAACAAAAAAAGGTCTGCCGATTGGCTACCGATCAGCGCTCTCAGCCAATAGCTTGGAGCGCTGCCCGGATTGTTCTGGTGGGGGCCGTCCCCCTGTCAGAACACAATAGAACAGCAAGGGAGACCACTGTACTAACTTCGGCTTGTTAGTACAGCAGCTCTGACCTTAGGTGTCAGCTTTTTTTCTTTCAGCCCGCTGGGTTAAATGAAAAAAAAACTATATGCCCTGTACACACGGTCAGATTTTCCGAAGGAAAATGTGTGATCGGATCTTGTTGTTGGAAATTCAGATCGTGTGTGGGCTCCATCGGACTTTTTCCATTGGATGTTCCGACACACAAAGTTTGAGAGCAGGCTATAAAATTTTCCGACAACAAAATCCGATCGCGTCAATTACGACCGCGTGTGGCTAATTCCGACGCACAAAGTGCCACGCATGCTCAGAATAAATTCCGATACGGAACTGCTCGGTCTGGCAAAATTAGCGTTCGCAATGGATATAGCACTTTCGTCACGGTGCAATGTTTAAAATTGTTTAATGCAGCTCACTCTGTTCTTCTTTATAATGCGAGAAGAATGAAGTTGCTTTGCTGCTCATATTCACACAGACTTCTCACAAACTTCTTTCTGTATTATTTATCGTGATTTCATCAATATATTTTGATTTGTCACATCTGACTAAAAAAATTATCAATTTTTTTTTTGTTTGTATTTTTTTCAAGCCTAATCTTCTTTTTTTTTTACTCCAGAATATTTTTGGGTGTGTTATGTGTGTCAAGTTACCACAACACCATTATTATCTTGTATTATTTTATCTCAAGGAGATTGTTTGGTGTCTCTTGTTAATTTCACATTGTATTTTTGAAATGTACCTGCCTCCTCACAAACTGTCCTTTTTGAAGGAAAACACACATAGGCAAGTATAATTGAAACAAAAATTCCTTCATTAAGGGCTCATAACCAAACAAAGAGGAAGGCAACGCTGGATAAACAGCAGAAATTGGCGAAGCCTTTGGCCCCCAGGGCACACATCAATTATTTAACTGCAAAATTGGTGGCCTGAGGACTCCTTATCTAAGGGAGTGCAAGGCTGTGGTCATACAAGAGCCTGCATCTTTTTCCAGACCAGACTGAACCCAGGCCATCACTCTCTGGTCTTCCTTACACGCTTGCTTCCCGGCTGTGGCTCTGGTGTTGGAGGTGTGGCAGGAGGAGGAGTAAGACCTGAAGGAGGAGGAGGAGGAGGACCTGGAGGAGGAGGACCATGGGTGAGCTGACAAATGTGGCTTTCGCATGTGAGTTGGCCCCTCAACCCCTTCTGTAGAGCTTCGTAAAATGACAAACTCACATAAGAGTCGTTGGCCCTCCTCCATTTGCAGCATTTTGCATGCTGTTATGGCAGCAAAACCCTCTTCCACACTGTGGGGTGTTCTGAGGGCCTCAGTAGCCTTCCAAAATAGGCCAATTGCAGCCTCCTCCAGGTTACTCCTCTTCCTGCCACTTTTTTTTTGAAGACAGAGGGGAGGGACCTGGGTATCGGGCAGGCTACTGGGCCCGGCCACCTCCTGGCTGAGACTTTCCTGTGTATGAAAAAGGGAAATTGTTTTAGTTTTTGGTTCATCAATCACAATCAGAAATTCAGATTACAAACTAACCAAGATTTAACATCATTAATTGGACAACCAGAAATATTTGGAAGAATGCTATACCTAGCTCAAGCTGGGCTCCTCCACATGTTGCTGCCTGGAAGGCCCAGGTTGGGCGTCAGAAGCCTCAGCTAGGGGGGAAGGAAGCGTGGAAGGAAGAGTGGAGAGTGCTGGCCTGGGTTCAGTCTGACCTGACAGAAAATGCAGTCTGTCATAGTACCACAGCCTGGGGACATAAACGTCATCTGCAGCTCCTGATCTCAGGGAATCCTGGACTTTCTTGCGCTCCCTTAGATAAGTGCTCCTCATGCCACCAATTAGGGCCTTCAAATAGGTGATGTCTGCCATGGGGATCACCGGCTTCACAAATTGCAGCAAATTATCCAGCGCTGCCTTCCTCTTTGTTTGGTTCTTATAATCAGGGTGGTTTACCTGCCACAGACAGGGCAGATCCCTGAACATATCTGTGAGTATGCTGATAAACTCCTGATTCTTCAAGATATCCATTTTCTCTGCAAGACAAACCCTAATGTCAGGCTAAGGTCTCCTAATCTTGTCACAATACAGGCCTCAATCTAGAAGCAGTATAGGCCAAATTTTAAATCTTACCCTCGTTATCACGATCGACGCCTCCGATACTCCTTCCTCCGCTCACAGATCGTACGTACTACGCACGCGTGTTACGCTTTATATACACTGCGCATGCGTGAAACTCCGCACGTCCCTGACGTTCTTTCTAGTCTATTCCCTGCCCCTTCTCGTTCGGCGCAGTGGGTAAGAGCACATGGCAGAGACACAGCAGGTGTGTGCTAATTAAAGCAACGAGGAGGAGAAGGAGGAAAGCCCGGAGCCAGAAATGTCACGATCCCGGAGGAGATGATTTAAGGCCTCAAATATGTCCTTTGGGGAGATGTTGGAGATGGTGGACATCCTGAAGAGGGTCGACTATGACAGGAAGTATGGACCTTGCCCCAACCCCAATGTCAGAAAGACCAAGATCATGGGGAAAGTTGTGAAGAGTCTGCACCGGCATTTTAGGGTACGGCGATCCAAGGATCAACTCAGGAAGCGGTGGTCAGACCTCAAATTAAGGGAGCATGAGCAGTACAGAAGGATCAGGAGAGTGCTGCAAAAAATTAAGTAGTTGTCCTGTGTTCCTATTTTTTATTTTTCTAACGTTCGTGCTGCTCCATGTGCTTTTCTTAACCGTTGTACGGTTTAAAATGGCAACTTTCATGTTCATGGGCACATTGTTCGTTCGTATGAAACATTGTTCGTTCGGCATAGAAAACACCATGTTTTGGCCATATGCATTTGAATACATTTTTGCTAGCCTACTTCTCTTAAAATAATTTTGGTGTCTAGATGGGTTTGTAACTAGAATGAAATGCTGTGTAAGGAGAGGACACTCAGCAGCTGTTTACACATCTGGACACTGGAGCACCAGTGTGTGACACCAGAACACCCTTTTTATTAGGGGGCCCACACAGGTGCTCCAGTGTATACTATAGGGGTGTCTCCATCTGTGAAGCTTGTACAAAACAGGTAAGTGTTCAAGCTTGACAAAGGACAAAAATATTTCTTCATCTTGGAACTCTGCCAAAACAGACAATTGTACCCCACTTCCAAGCAATGTTTCATATTCCTATTTCTGTCATAAAATATCTGTGTGCTAAGTATACCTATTTTTTTTTACATAGGGGAGAAAAGACTCGGAGAACACCACTCATCAGAGGAGACAACAGACCCCCCCACCTCAGGAAGAAGGGGAAATCCCCCAAAGCCAACAGGAGGAGGAGGATGGAGACATGGTGGAAATTGTCACAACAGGTGAGTGTCTGCGACCACAGCCTCAGGTAAGAGATGGATGCCGGCATATTTATAATACATGGTGGGTTTTTTTTTCTATTTTTTTTAGGTGATCGTGATGTTGTGGATCCAGGTCATTTCACCAGTGAAAGTGCCCAGATCCTGATCGGGGAGATAATGGGGTGTAATAGGGACTTGGAAAACATCAAGCAAAACATCAATGATGTTCAAAACAAAATGAAGAACATCATTGATGTTTTAGGGAGAGTTTAAAACACCTCAAAATCCTCCAACTAATAACGGCTGCAAAACAAACAGTGGCCAAGGCATGGAAATCTCCTACATTGGTACTAGCAGAAACAATTCACAGAATGAATAATACAATGTCCCATGCTAAGATGGTAGCCATCGATCAAAATCAAATTCCAAAATTTGAAAAACTTTGGCATCCTTGAATAAAACAACAGTTCCTGTCAAATTTCATTGACTCTGTCCTGTTGCCATGGTAACAGATTAAATGACTTACAGAGACACCCATTCTAAGTCTTCAAAGAGAACTAAAAAGATTAATAAACTGACGAGCGGGACAACCTTGTGGACCATACCTCTTCCTTTCTACCCTTTTTCTTCTTTCTCTTTCCTTTTCTCCACCTTACGATTAAAGCTCATTATCAGAATTTATTTGACCTATATACACTCTACCTGTAAACAATATGTATAGTAGGTATAAATCATTTAAATACCTACAAAAGTAACTAAGGAAATGATAAATATCTTTAATTTAGGTTTACGTGAACCCAATGTTTAATATTTGAAATTTCATGATATTTACCTATATAAACCCTACTGTAAAACAATGAGCTTACTTTATAGATCCTTGTAAACTTACTTTATGTATCTTTATAATATTGTATACTCAATAAACTTCTTTTGACAAGGAAAACACCTCAAAATCCATTACTTTGTTGTGCTTTTTTTACTGAAACAATTTTTCCAATTTTTTGACAAATTCTCGAAAAGCCAAATTTTGAAGATGCACACAGTGTGTCAACATGTGCTATCTGCCATCACGGGAGATCAATGTATGCGTTTTGGGGGTGCAACCCCTTCCTCAATAATAAAGTAGATGAGAGGAGGGGGTTGCACCCACAAAACACGTCCCTTGATCCGCCATGATGGCAGCTAGCACATGTTGACATTCGGCAATTTGTGTGCATCTTCAAAATTTGGCTTTTCCTGGGGTGACTTCACCCCATCTGCTGAACGCAATATCAAACACAGTTTCTAAATACTCATGTCTGATATTGCCTTCAATTTATAACAAAGTTGAACTTTGTAAGTTCCAGAGTTGTGTATTTCTTGCTGGCTTTAAACATGACTGTTTTACCTTAAATGGACATTTCTACTTTTATGAATGTGACCCAAAACATTGTTATACAACAAACATGTTGGTTTGTTTTAAAGACCTTTTATAAATGCACATGTGATTGTGCTTGTATTAAAAAGATTGATAATCAAGAATGTGTGGCTTCTTCTTTCAATGCTCCGAAACTTTTGTTGTGGTAAAATTGGTGTGTTTTCTGTGTCAATGGGGGTTATTTCCACTTTGCACTACAAGTGCAGTTTCAGTGCAGGCTCAAGTGCACTTGTAGTGCAAAGTGTCTTTGCCTTTAGTAAATAACACCCAACAGTGCTTTATAATGTTACACAATCACGCCATTTTCAGGACTCCCCAAAATTATGGCAGGGTCAGCTAAAAGAAACACAAGCAGTAAATGTCAGCAAATATTTTAGTAGTTTAAATTTGTTTTTTATTCAAAAGACATTGTCTGGCATATTGATGGCCCCCCTACCCGCAAAGTATTCCATGTATCTTAGACGGACCTCGCGGGCACTCAGGGGGGGCAAGCCAGGACAGCCAGCTTCAAGCGCCGTCAGGGTTGGTTCATTTACATGAATTCCGGATTCAGGCCCAACTGAGCCAGCATAGTTCACCGAATTTCTCCTTAAAAAGTTGTGGAGAACACAGCAAGCCAGGATGATATGATTGAGTTTATACTCCGCCATGTGTATGGGTGTAAGAAATAGGCGGAACCGGCTGGCCATTATTCCAAAGTGTTCTCCACCACTCTTCTGGCTCTGGCCAGCCGGTAATTAAAAACCCTCTGGTCCGGGGTGAGGGTCCTCATAGGGAATATCCGCATAAGATGGTCCTCCAGTGCAAACTCCTTATCCGCAACGAAGACGAATGGGAGTCCTTCCACATTGTCTTCTGGAGGTGGCAAGTCCAAGCTGCCATTCTGGAGACGCCTGTAGAACTCCGTCTGGGCGATGACTCCACTATCTTACATCCGGCCATTTTTCCCCACGTCCACATACAGGAACTCGTAAGTAGCCGACACCACCGCCAACATCACAATACTATTGAACCCCTTATTGTTGTAATAGTATGACCCCGAGTTGGGTGGCGGGATGATGTGGACGTGTTTCCCATCAATTGCCCCTCCACAGTTAGGAAAGTCCCACCGCTGGGCAAAGTGGGAGGCCACAGTCTGCCATTCCTGTGGGTTGGAAGGAAACCGTGGAGTCAAACAAGAAAAATAAATTAATCATTTTGCACATAAACATGGAAAGCAGATTAGACACAAACATTCTTGGCCAACATCAGTATAACATTTATTTTAGGAAGTATTTAAAGACAAAGGTATAAGGTCCACCTATCAGATTCCCCCCCCCCCTCTCATGGGCCATTTGTTAAATTTAATGAGGGGGGGGGGGTGTTTTGGACAGGTAACCCTCTCCACTTCATTGAGAGATGAATGCCTAAATAATGTATATTACTTTGGCCAGCCCCTCCTTACTTACACTATTGGCAGCCCACTGGACAGGTAAGAAGTGTCATAATACAAAGATATAAATACACACTGTACACATTTTAGCACATTTTTACATTCTGCTATTACCTATCAAGATAATAATAGGATACAAAAACTTCAAACAGTACCATTTAAAAGTATTCAGGCAGGCCCTTGCACTACATGCTTTGGGGAATTCATCCATAAATCTGACCACAAAAGAGGTGGGTATAGTGTGTATGGGTTTGGCAAAGTCAGCAAATACAGGATTGGTATCAGCTGAGTTAGCAGTTGGAGGAGGGAGGGTTCCAAATGATTTTGTGAACCCCCCAAAAAAACCTCTGGCATTCAGCCAGAATTTAAAGCACACATCACAATTTTTAACATATTAGGGGGTTTTTAGGGTAAAGCACTACTACTGACAAAATACATTGTTAAGTGACTAGACAAGGTGAATATAGGGCCAAGGGAGCATGCTGGGGAGGTAAGTGAAGGCAAATATGTATGAAGGACCAAAAAAAATTACATAAAAATCCAGCATGCATGAGGACAAAGGGGACATTCACAACATATTACAATCATGGTAATTAGGGAATGAGGAAAGAAATATATTAGTAAACATTAAATACAGTAAAATGTGATATTAAAGGATAAAAATCTTACCTTCATATACTCCTTCTGCAGGACCTGGATGATGGCAGAACAGGTCTCCGGGATAATGATCCCCAGAGCCTGGGGGGAGATGCCTGTCGAGAACTTGAGGTCCTGCAGGCTTCTCCCCGTCGCCAAGTACCGCAGGGTGGCGACTAGCCTCTGCTCCGGAGTGATGGTTTGCCTCATGCAGGTATCCTGCCTGCTGATATAGGGGGTCAGCAAAGCCAACAAACGGTGAAATGCGGGGTCCGTCATCCAGAGAAAGTTCCTGAAATCGTCAGGATTATTCTCACAGTCCATGAACTCCTCCCCACCCTGTTCATGGACTGGGCTTGTGTCAAGGTAAGGACCCCAACACCAAGCCCCCGCACAGCACGAACTCTACGAGGAGTATGTATATGCAACATGGCTAGAAAATGGTCGGCTGCTCAGAACGAAGTAACAGAACGCACTGAAGAACAGCAAGGCCTGTGAAGAGCGACCTGAAAATCAGTAACGAACGAACAAGAATACAATGACAAGTCAATTGTACTCGCTGCACGCACTGAAGACCAGATACAAACCCACAAGCAAAAACTGAACAGCAGAAAACGATTTGAAAGCCACGAGTCTGAAAAAGCGCGAATCGTCTCTCACCAAACTTTACTAACACGAGATTAGCAAAAGGAGCCCAAAGGGTGCCGTGCTTGGTTCTGAACTGCCCTTTTATAGTTTCATCGTACGTGGTGTATGTGACCGTGTTCTTGGCGATCGGAAATTCCGACAACTTTGTGCGACTGTGTAGAAGGAGCCAACATCCTTCGGAAAAAATCCATGGATTTTGTTGTCAAAATGTCCGATCAATGTCTGATCGTGTGTACGGGGCATTAGTGTGTACGAGGCTTAAAAGAGGAAGTAAACCCTGATAGGTGTTACTTCCTCTTTGTTTCCCTACAAAGGTAAAGCATAATGGGCTACTATGTATCGCATAGTAGCGCATTATGTAAACACTTACCTGCAGGAGAAGCCCGCAATATCCCCGTCTTCCTCGCTAGTAGCGAGCGTCCATTCTTCACCCCTCTTCCTACCGGGGCCGCGAACTCCGGCTCTGTGACTGGCTGGAGTCGATTGACGTTGCATGACGTTACTCCTGCACATGCGTGCAGGAGCCGCCTTTAACGCCATGACCCGAGCTAGAAACGGCACAGCATGCCCTTTCTAACTCTGGCACATGGGCAGAAGAAATCACCCTACGGCGATTTGCAAATATCTCCTAGACTGTGCAGGTCTGAGAGATATTTCAAGCACCTACAGGTAAGCCTTAATCTAGGCTTACCTGTAGGCTAAAGTGATTGTAAATGGGTTAACAAACACTTTAAAGCTTTGTGTGCTTTTTTTATATGGCAGGGTACCTTCAAACCACACATCAACTTGAAGACCTGAGCTAATTAGCTTCTTTTCAAGATGTCATTATCCTAGAGGCTTACATATGTTTCCATTTAAGAATTTTGAGCATTTGTTCTAAAAGATATGCTATTTTAGAAATGTGTGCATTTGCTAAATAAAAAGTTTTATTATAATGGCGAAGATGAAGATCCATCCACAAACCTTTCATTCAAAAAACAAAATAATTTGAAAGGGTTCATACACTTCCTCAAACTGTACAATAGATTTTCAATGAGCACATATTTTGTGCTGTCATTGCAGTACATGTTAATATTGTAGTTTTACCATGCTTGCTCTTTCATAGTGTATATACACTATGATGTTACTTTACATATACCAGTCAGCAGACTGATGAATTGTAACAGAGAAACAGTAAAAACATTGTACAGCTGCTCGTAGTGAAAACTGGAGCCTGCATATGTCATTTTCAAATGTGGCTGTCCCTTTTGGCCAGTGAGACACTAAAGTAGGTAACAAACCCACAAGCCTGGCTTAGCATAGTAAAATTTAGAGCACCAATGGCACTCCAGAAATATAAAAAGGTATGTGCACATGTTACTAGGTAATTACCCCTGAGTGACAGAAGGAAACCATACTTTCTTCACCACTACTTGTAAATGGGAAAGTGGTAAGACCCCATCCATGCAAACATTTTTCTAATAGGTGATGTTGTGAAAATGGCACTAATGATAAAACCATAAGGAAATACTTTTCTTATAACCTGCTTGAAATTCCAAAAATCAGGCCCAATTTTAGATTAAAATAAAAATTTCCATTTAGACTGATATACATGCCATGGCATTTTGAATTCAGGACTCAGTTAGGACAAAGTCAGAGCTAGCAGACATTTCAAGGGGCCAGAATATAAAGAGCTCCAAACTTTCAGATGGTGTAAAGAAAAGACATCCATAATTGTTCTGCAGCTTTTGTCCAAAGCAGAACTTAGTTGGTAAAAAAAACTTTTTCTAGGTCTAACAAGAAACTAGTTCAACATTATTTTCATCTGTTTCTATTTCTGTATCTCCATTTCTTTGGTTTGGAAACTGAAAAAGGTAAACAGAGTGAGATGCATTGTTTTTACCCAAGACCTTCCGAAATCAGTTGTTTCTGAGACTAGCAACCACCCACGGAGGTTCTGTAAGTGCAGTCAATACATTTAGCTGAAATAAAACACTGCAAAACATAAAAGTAAAAACACTCACAAAACACAGCAAGTGACGCAGTGCACTACCGAAGCCAATTGATCTTGACGTTGTAGCTAATTGCTGTTGATAAAATACTGCCTGTACAGTTCAAATCAAAAGACTTTGGCTTGTTTTTGTAAGGCAGTGTTTTAAAAAAGTGTAAGACATACACCATCTGTGACATCAGGATTCCTGTGTAGAACTACCTGGTAGTAGAATATAAAATACTTGCTGTTAGAACAGCGACCACAGCAGGGCCTCTTTACTGTAGACTAAATCTCATAAATTAAACTTTGCATAAACATGAAAGGAACAGAAAAGTCCAGTTCCCTGCTTTTAAGGCAGAGAGAGATCTCCCAAGCTGGCCATATACACTACACTATTTACACGCACATGAACTTTAATGGCATCCCAGTCTTAATCCGTAGGGTTCAATATTGAGTTGGCCCACCCTTTGCAGCTATAAAAGCTTCAACTCTTCTGGGAAGGCTGTCCACAAGGCTTAGGAGTGTGTCTATTGGAATGTTTGATCATTCTTCCAGAAGCGCATTTGTGAGGTAAGGCACTGATGTTGAACAAGAAGGCCTGGCTTGCAGTCTCCACTCTAATTCATCCCAAAGGTGGTTGGGTTGAGGTCAGGACTCTGTGCAAGCCAACCAAGTTCCTCCACCCCAAACTCACTCATCCATGTGTTTATGGACCTTGCTTTGTGCAAAGTTCATATGCGTGTAAAGGCCGGTGTTCCCAAAACTTTGGACAATATAGTGTATGTTAAGATTTCCCTTGTTCACACCCTGGACTGCAAAACTGTATGGAAGAATAAATCTGCAGTGCTGGCTTTTGTGACAGCTAGCATCCATCAGAATACCCAAACAGTACCTGCATCTAATTGAATGCAGGTGCTGTTCTGCTGAGAATTTTCCATCCAGTTTCCCCGACGAAAGACAATGAAAAAAATTACTTTGTTTGAGCCAGGTGGTGCTGACAGGCTACCCACAGAATGAATTTTAACCGATTCAGCAAGAATTAGCGGTCATTCGATCCATGTATTGTTAGCTTTATCCTTGACTGGATTGAAGGTTAGCCTCCATGCTGCCCTATATTTAGGTTTCAGTTCTCAACCCAAGAGGCTTGGAAATATATCCAATGGTTAGGGGCTGCAATATCGCCTGGATTATTGTAGTCTTGAAACTTTTATAATTGTATTCTGCATTGGCTTTTTCTCCAGATGATTTTTATAAAACATTTCCCTAAACACTGAGAAATTATATAGACATCCCTATTCATTTTTGTTGTAAAGACGTAGGTGGGATCTGGCATGTGCTGAAGAAATACAACTGCTGCAGCATCCACCGTTTTTTACTCACCTGGATGATTTAGTCACTTTACACTGCTTCTTGCAATACTTCATGCTTTACAACACCTATCTGCAGCTTGTCACTTCCACAGTGCGCTAGACATTGCACAGCAACATATGCAAATAACATTATGAAAATTCAATGTAGAGCCGCGCCAAGGAGTATGCAATCGAAAAAACAAATAAAAAACAAGGGAAATAACGCTACTATCCTATTTTGATATAAATCAAAAAATGTTTGGGAGTAAAGAAATATACAGCGCTACCCCTTTTAGGCTGGGTTCACACTGGTAAGACACGACAGTCGTATGACTGTAGATCAGACTTTGCCCTGCGACTTGAAGTCCGACATGCGTCCGAATTCAGTGGACGGGGATCCGACTTTGATCCCCGACAATACCAGGTACTGTGTGGTATGAATCTTTAGGGGGAACTCCACGCCAAATAAAAAAAACAAAAAACAGCATGAGTTCCCCCTCCAAGAGCATACCAGGCCCATCGGTTTGGTATGGATTTTAAGGGGAACCCCCCCACTCCGAAAAAACTGCGCGGGGGTCACCCAAAATTCATACCAGACCCTTATGCGAGCACCCAGCCCAGAAGGTAAGGAAAGGGGGTGGGGACAAGCGAGAAGCCCCCTCCCTCCTGAACTGTACCAGGCCGCATGCCCTCAACATGGGGGGTGGGTGCTTTGGGGCAGGGGAGCCCTGCGCCCCACCCCAAAGCACCTTGTCCCCATGTTGATGAGAACAAGGGCCTCTTCCCAACAACCCTGGCCATTAGTTGTCGGGGTCTGCGGGCAGGGGGCTTATCGGAATCTGGAAGCCCCCTTTAACAAGGGGGCCCCCAGATTCTGGCCCCCACCCTATGTGAATGAGTATGGGGTACATTGTGCCCCTACCCATTCAGCTAAAAAAAGTGTCAAAAATAAAAACACTGTATACAGGTTTTATAGTAATTTATTAAGGCAGCTACGGGGAGTCTTCAGACTTCTTCTCCTCTCTCCGGCTCTTCTTGCTCTTTTGCTGGGTCTTCTTGCTCTTTTGCCGGGTCTTCTCCGCTGTCTTCTCCCTTTGTTCTTCTTCCGATGTTGACTTGATGCTCTCTCATTGGACGGTGACATCATAAGGGGCGGTACCTCTGGATGACGTCACCCGGTGACCACGCCCCGTGCCAATATAAGTAGTGTAACACTGCGCCCCCAGCATTAGAGCAGGAGAGAGCGTCGAGTCAACTTCAGAAGAAGAACAGAGGAAGAAGACAGAAGGAGAAGACCCGGCAAAAGAGCGAGAAGACAGCAGCGAAGACCCGACAGAGGCAGAAGACAGCGGACAGAGGGAGAAGAACCGGCAGAGGCAGAAGACATCGTCAGAAGAGGGAGAAGAGCCGGAGCTGCCTTAATAAATTACTTTAAAAACCTGTGTACTGTGTTTTATTTTGACACTTTTTTTTAGGTGAATGGATAGGGGTACAATGTACTCTATACTCATTCACATAGGGTGAAAGAAATGTATTTCAAGTAATTGCTGCAATCTGGATCTTCAGATGTGTGCTCCAAAAACACCCCATGGAATCCACCACCACAAGCACTAGATGGACTCATTAGAACTTATTGCTGGTAAAAATTATAAACCAACAACCGCGCATTGCTCTTGGGATGGATAGTCTGCAGTCGATATCTCCCAACATATACTCCATTAGTAATTTCATATATTCACATTCATATATAGGGAACAAGAGGAAGGAAAGGAGCTCCCATAGTGTAAAAATGTTTATTTTCTTAAATACAATACATTCCAGTTACATTTACAAGTGCCTCCACTGACACAAGTTACAAACGCATTGGTATTTAGCCGAGTCGTCTCCGACCGGAGTTCTGAGCCACGAGCGCAATCTCGGTGTACAAGGTGACACCATGTCCTAGCTTCACCCTTTGCGTTTCTTCATTCAACGTCGTCTGGGAGCGGAATAACATAAATGTTATAACATAACATTCTGCCAAGTATTAAGAAAAATGCTGCAGATATATGATTTACTGTTGATTATGATTTTTTTTGGCTGGGCTGTTGTTAACTTAGATTGTATAGTTTTTCATCTGGTTTTTCCCTATGCTTCAGTTGGCTTGTGATTTCTCACTGTTGCCACTGTTGTCAGTAGATGCCACTGGTACCACTGGTCATAGTATGAGATTTCACAAACAAAACTAAGTTATCATAAATTATATTTCATTCAGCCAATCCAGTAGGAGGTTTTTGCCACTGGTGCATGCTGGGGGAGGATTAAGATATTTGGGACATGCCATATGCTTTCTTTCTTCCCCTGGGCTGAGTCCTAGGGAGGTGCTGCTGGATGGAGCTCTGCTGTTAGGTACAAGAAAAGCCAGGAAGAAAACTGGTCTCTCAGAAGGGTCTGGTGAAATGTGGGAATGTGCTTACATTATTGCCGGTTCAGATTAAAGATTTTGACACTGCGAATCTGGACATTGATCTGGAGAGTCTTTAAGTGATTTGTTACAGTATCTGGGACCCCTTAACCCTCGCCTCTTTAACAGTACTGCAAAAAAACTTTAAAAAGACAAAAAGACAAAAGTGCCCAATATCCTTTCTCGGTCCCGCTCATTTTAACCATGGACTCAGCCCTGGAGTGAAATGCTATCCTGCCCCTGCCTCTGGAGGTGCAATGCTGCCTTTGGGGTGTCAGAGGGGTACTACAATTATGAAATGGAACCCTTCACCAAACCCTTTCTTTTAGTTTTAGACAAAATGGAGAAGGGCTGGAGCACTTTTAGACAGTTATTGTTACCTATGTCCCCAATGAAGCCATTATTTTTGTTTCCTTTGGAGTAACCAGTACAGGAAGAGGGAGGAAATCTTCCTAACAGGCATACAGATAGCAACACAAACCTGGTAAAGGTGCTAACCTCTCCTGCTGCTACCTAACGTTAAAGAAAACAAGTTATAGCTTGAATCTCACTTTAAACAATTCTAATGATTTATTGATAATTGTGCGATTATGTGTACGCATGAGTATTAAAACTACATATATTCTTCCTTCTGCATGTATCATGGAGTAAACTATAAGCATATTGTAAAGCATATGAATGTTTTAGTTCTAGTGTTAAAGAAGCTGCACTTATATACCCTTAAGTACAAGCAGCCAATTGTCCCCTCACATAAGTATGGTTAATGCTCGCCAAATCTCCTACTGGCTGTCTAAAACTTTACAAAGATTGCAAGTTCTTAGCAGGCTTTTAAGTGGATTTATTTACAAGGAGGCTGGTGATTACCAGTAACAGGATCGCAGCTACTTAGATGCCCCTCGGAAGCTCTACATTCTTACAAAGTGTACATAACACTGTAGGAGGTTATGTAATGTAAAGCTCAGTTCAAGTACCGTTTTTATCACTGGCTTATTTGACAGCAGACAAAAAAACACAAGGAACCAGAAATGCAATTGTTTATTAAGAATGTAATGGTGTATTTTAAACATTTACAAGCAATGCAAACAAAAGAGTAGTGGCAATTTGTATGATGACACTTAAGGGAAAGTGAAAACAATTTGTCCTGCAATTATGATTATTATTACTTTTGGTCATGAAACAGGCAGCCACTTAATAAATCAGGGAGCTTTATACTGTATATAAAATATTTTATTAAAAAGTCAGGATCATAAAGAGAAGGGGGGGGAGAGAGAGAAGCCAAATTGGAGAAGAACTCTTGCTGCTGTTCTAGAGCAGAAAAGCTGCGGCAAGGATACTCATTACCAAAAATGACCTTGTACTTTGCCCATGCAAGATCATGCATCATGTTCACTTTAATGCCATCAATTGCATCTAATTATATTTACTTTCTTATTGCTCCTCTCTCCTCCATTCACTCTTGGCAGTAAAATCACATACACAGTACTTTCAGATATGGGGAGCATGTGACTCGCTCCCCTCCCCTCCCTCCTACCTGACAACACTGGTGCTTGGCGATTGGCCACTCAGCCACCCAGTGCTGTCACATGGGGGCAGGGATAGCATCCAGAGCCCTGTGTTGGTTCCATGAGTGAACTGAAGCTTTCTTATTTCTCTTAACCCTTGCAAGTGAACGGCGAGGAGTGAGAAGGGTCAAAGGGAAGTATAACATTTTTTAGGGGCTGGAATTAAAGTTATCCCATTGCTTTGCCTCTAATCTGTAAAGCACAAGTTAACCTGGGTGGTTCTGCAGCAGTTTCCCTAAGCTCTGGTGCCATTTTAAATTGGAACCCAGTTTCAGCAGCTTGTCAGGGTGCTCAGCAATTATTGTTGAGTAAGAGAGTGATCACAAAACACACAATCTACACAAGACTGACAACACTTCCTGACATCTAAATGTAATAAATGTAGAATGAGATACATTGTCAGTGGGCCAGTCTGTCTGACTTCCCAAAGCACTAAAGCCAAAGGAGCATGTCAGCGAAGTCTCTGCATTCTGGCCATCGAAGTGTATATATATATATATATATATATATATATATATATATATATATATATATATATATATATATATATATATATATATATATATACATACATACATACACACACACACACACACACACATATACACATACACACATACATACACACAGACACAGACACACACACACACACACACAGTATCTCACAAAAGTGAGTACACCCCTAACATTTTTGTAAATATTTTATTATATCTTTTTATATGACAATGCTGAAGAAATGACACTTTGCTACAATGTAAAGTAATGAGTGTATAGCTTGTATAACAGTGTAAATTTGCTGTCCCCTCAAAATAAGTCAACACACAGCCATTAATGTCTAAACAGCTGGCAACAAAAGTGAGTACATGAATTCCCCAGAGCTTCACAGGTTGCCACTGGAGTCCTCTTCCACTCCTCCATGACGACATCACGGAGCTGGTGGTTGTTAGAGTCCTTGCGCTCCTCCATCTTCCGTTTGAGGATGGCGCACATCCTCAATAGGGTTTAGGTCTGGAGACATGCTTGGCCAGTCCATCACCTTTACCCTCAGCTTCTTTAGCAAGGCAGTGGTACTACCCTGCAGCCCAGTCTCTGAAGGGAGGGGACCATGCTCTGCTTCAGTATGTCACAGTACATATTGCCATTCATGGTTTCCTCAATGAACTGTAGCTCCCCAGTGCCGGCAGCACTCATGCAGCCCCAGACCATGACACTCCCACCACCATGCTTGACTATAGGCAAGACACACTTGTCTTTGTACTCCTCACCTGGTTAGCGCCACACAAGCTTGACACCATCTGAACCAAATAAGTTTGTCTTGGTCTCATCAGACCACGGGACATGGTTCCAGTAATCCATGTACTTAGTCTGCTTGTCTTCAGCAAACTGTTTGCGGGCTTTATGGTGCATCATCTTTAGAAGAGGCTTCCTTCTGGGACGACAGCCATGCAGACCAATTTGATGCAGTGTGCGGCGTATGGTCTGAGCACTGACAGGCTGACCCCTCCACCCCTTCAACCTCTGCAGCAATGCTGGCAGCACTCATACATCTATTTCCCAAAGACAACCTCTGGATATGATGCTATGCACATGCACTCATCTTCTTTGGTTGACCATGGGGAGGCCTGTTCTGAGTGGAACCTGTCCTGTTAAACCACTTTATGATCTTGGCCACCATGCTGCATCTGTTTCAGGGTCTTGGATCTTTTTATAGCCTATGCCATCTTTATGTAGAGCAACAATTCTTTTTTTCAGATCCGCAGAAAATTCTTTGCCATGAGGTGCCATGTTGAACTTCCAGTGACCAGTATGAGAGAGTGAGAGTGATAACACCAAATTTAACACACCTGCTCCCCATTCACACCTGAGACCTTGTAACACTAACAAGTCACATGACACTGGGGAGGGAAAATGGCTAATTTGGCCCAATTTGGAGATTTTCACTTAGGGGTGTACTCACTTTGTTGCCAGCGGTTTAGACATTAATGGCTGTGTGTTGAGTTATTTTGAGGGGACAGCAAATTTACACTGTTATACAAGCTGTACTCTCACTACTTGACCACTGCCTTGCTAAAGAAGCTGAGGGTAAAGGTGATGGACTGGCCAAACATGTCTCCAGACCTAAACCCCCTTGAGCATCTGTGGGGCATCCTCAAAAACGGAAGATGGAGGAGCACAAGGATTCTAACATCCACCATCCGCTCTGTGATGCCGTCATGGAGGAGTGGAAGAGGACTCCAGTGGCAACATGTGAAGCTCTGGTGAGCTCATGTACTCACTTTTGTTGCCAGCTGTTTAGACAATAATGGGTGTGTGTTATCTTGAGGGGACAGCAAAATTTACACTGTCATACAAGCTGTACTCACTACTTTACATTGTAGCAAAGCGTCATTTCTTCAGTGTTGTCACATGAAAAGATAGAATGAAATATTTACAAAAATGTGAGGGGTGTACTCACTTTTGTGAGATACTGTATATATACTGTCAGGGGTTCACTCCAAGTGTAGCGCTTTAAGGACACCACCTCTTGCTTTTATCCATTTCAGGGCTGCTTTTGCCCACTTTTATTTAAAAGAAAGTTCAAAACAAACACAGAAGATTCCCTCACAGGGGTTTTCGGTATTTCAGTTCTGCTACCAAAGTAAATGATTTTCAGCCCTCCTGGCTTGTAAACGCAGCTCTCCAGCTCGGGCCTTACACTTTAGGGCCTTGGTCTGTCTCCCACAGACTGGACGCTCAGCACCTCCGTGCGTACAGCAAGTAGCCTCGTGCTACACTGGCTCCCACCTCTCTCTCCTACTGACTCCTATGCCCAGACCTCCTGTCTGCAGGGTGGAGTCGTCTCCACCTGGGAGCCTAGAGCCTTGGTCTGGTGATTACTTAAAGCCCAGAACACAACTGACTCATTAGTGAACTGGCTGTTTATTAGACCTGGATCCTGGCAAGGTATCACCCTGCCACATACCACCCCCCCCCTCGTTTCGACCCTGGAGGGGCGTAACATACCAATCCATTCTCTTCCACTTGGCACCTCTGTGCCAGCTCTTACCCACAAGGGCCAAACCCAGTCTTATCAGGTGACCTTCCCTGTGTCCCCCGTTTTCACTGACTTGGTTACTACAAAGACACCCCCGTGACTTTTTACGGGTGCGCTTCCGAAAGGGCCATCTGCCCATTTTCCTTGGGGCCACTCTTTTAAATACTTTAGCAATAGACGTGGGTTCTTTTATTTGGGGATCAAACCCTTTTACTGACACCTTATTAAGCTTTGGGTTATTTCCCTCCTGAACCTGTAGGGGGCCTCCATCTACCTTTGCTGTGCCTGTCATATCATTACACATCTCACCACATTTATCAGGGTTATCAGCAACCATTTCAACTTGATCCTCTGGTCTACCAATATTTGTGTTGTCACCCAAGGTAACATCAGCATTTACCATTGCCTTGCATTTTTTCTCAATGTCAGAAATATCCACACATTTTTCAGGACTACTTTCCCCAGTATCCTGCCAGGCAGTATCTGAAGGGGAATCGCACAAGGCTGAGTGGTTGTTTCCCATGGCAACCTCACTAACCACCGACTCCACTGGCACATGATCCTCTTCCAGCAAGTGTCCTGATACCTGATCATCATTATATACACCTGTGCCCTCTGGCACTTCCATTAACACATTTGGCATTACCTTATTAATTACCACATCATCATATTCTTGGTGCGTTGTTGGCACAACCTCTGCTATGTGCTCACTTGGCCCTTCAATCTTGTGCGGGATACCATCTGCAACAGTAGCAAGCAAGCCCTTGTTCAAAAACTGCTCTGCAGTCCCTCCATTTAGCAGAGCAGAAATTGTTTCTGCTCTAACGTTACAAACCGAGATCTCTTTTATTAAAGCCAACAGGCTTGTTGCCTATCTGTCCCAGTTTTCTTTCTCTGTGCTCCCAGCAGAGGTACTACGCAGTACTGCTCCAACTGACACAGGACAGAGTGGCTCAGCAGCATCTGAAAGACTTTTCTTCTCAGTACTATACTTCTCCACAGCATTATCATAAATACATTGCTCATTAGCATTTCTGACTTCCACAGTTGCTAGGGGCAATGGTATCCATCTATCAGTGGTTACCCCTGTTCTAGCTGACTGTAATACATCACTTTCACCACTGTGCACTGACAATGCTTCATTAGCTTTATATGACCCTGCTGTTTCAGCAGGTTGCATTAACCCCTGATTTAACACATAATTTTTAATCTCCTCATTAAGCAAACACATTATTAGTTTTAAATGTAACACTTGCCTCCCCACTGAACAGGGCACTGCAGCAAGGCAAGTCCTTTTTAGCACAACCAGTGGCTCTCCCATTTGGGGTCACTTGCACTCCTGTGTGTGCAGTCACACAGTCAGTCTGTCGCTCCTTCCAGGCACTCAGATCAGGCTTCCAAACTGTAGAAACTGACCTTTGGCTGGTCACATCCCTTTGCATTGACAGCGGGCGCTTGGAAACACATGCCCCCACTCAATGCACCGCAGACAGCGCACTTGGCTCCATACCTTGTCAGGGCTTCTTACACTGCATCCGCTTTTAGGCCTCTGCACCTCAGTAACTGGTCTCCTTGCACCAACATTGCTAGGGGCAACAGCAGCCCTCCTAGGCATCACAGACTCTTGGGTATCCCAGCCCTCTTTGTGGGAACAGTGAGCAACCTCCTTATAGCAGCCCCACCATCCAGATGACACTTCGTCCCTGGTTGCCATGGGAGACCGCACTCTCCCACCTGAACTTTTCCAGCACTCTCCACTTTGCTGTAACGGTTCCTCTTAAGCCTACCAGCCATGACTCTCAACAGGATCACTCCTTGCTTCTTTTAGGAGCTTTGACCGCCCCATATTTACAGCCACTCCAGACCAACTTTGCACAGTCCAGCAAAAAAAATAAAAATTAGAGCACTGTCTCTTTAAAGCACATTGCTTTTCTCTTGCAGGTTCACACAGATTGTGCAGTCTCAAGCACTAACACACACAGTTCATATAAACAGATGATCTTACTTGATTGCAGGGATCTCTGATTGTGCACCAAAGCACTTCTCCACCAACTGTCAGGAGTTCACTCCAAGTGTACCACCACTAGCTTTTATCCATTTCAGGGCTGGTTTTGCCCACTTTTATTTAAAAGAAAGTTCAAAACAAACACAGAAGATTCCCTTGCAGGAGTATTCAGTATTTCAGTTCTGCTACCAAAGTAAATGATTTTCAGCCCTCCTGCCTTGTAAACGCAGCTCTCCAGCTCAGGCCTTACACTTTAGGGCCTTGGTCTGTCTCTCACAGACTGGACGCTCAGCACCTCCGTGTGTACAGCAATTAGCCTCGTGCTACATTGGCTCCCACCTCTGTCTCCTAGGTGAAGCCCTAATGACTCCCATGCCCAGACCTCCTGTCTGCAGGGTGGAGTCGTCTCCAACCGGGAGCCTAGAGCCTTGGTCTAGTGATTACTTAAAGCCCAGAACATAGCTGACTAATTAGTGAACTGGCTGTTTATTAGACCTGGATCCTGGCAAGGTACCGCCTTGCTACAATACACACAGCATACATGTGTGTGTGTGTTTGTATATACATATATCCTTGGTAAACACACATATACACATGTCTGCATAAATAAATCCCCAACATGTCACTATATACAGCAACATTTATAATTTTCAAAATACTCAATCTTTAATCAGTAAAAATCAGCCATTGAGCTCCAGTCCAGTGATTTTGCTTTGGTTCAGATAATTTCAACAATCTGCTACGGGCAAGAGGAAGCATTTCCTCAGCCCCACACTATCTGTGCTCACTGCTCAGGAACGTACCCACACCTGCACAGCTGTCAAACTGGGACCAGCACCTATGTCAATGCAGCATACCAGTTGACATGAATGGGACTGCCTGCACGTGGATGCACAGAACACCTGTGCTACCCATGCAAGCAAACTCAGCCCTTCACAGGGATGTACACTTAGATGCGTCTGTGTGAACAAGGTCTAAGACATTTGTGAGCTTAGCCAAGAAATGCACTTGGACTTACATTACTGGGAACCAGCATTTCTAAGCCAGCATATCAGACCAGGAAGTATATGCTGACCCTGGATGATGCCTGAACAAAGATGATGCCATCCTTCCATAAAAAAAAAATGGGATGAAGTCATTGTTTGAGAGAGACCTGTGATCTCTGTAAAAGCTAATAAAAATGTCTAAGTTTTCTACCACCACAAATACATATTTGTGTACTTAACATCCAAAAATATAGGTCCATTATAGGCTAAATGTCATTAAAGTATCCTATGGAATGATATGAATATTACATTCAAGGGTAAATAAACAATGGGCAGCTTAAGACCAGTAACAGTCCTTCTGTTGACAACCATTAGTCCATTAAATAGTGTCTGAGGACCATGAACCTTAACAAATGATTGTCCATATAAACACAGTTTGGCAGTTTTTACTTTAGTTCTGAATGCAGGTGTCTCTAAGTAGAAATTCATGTATTCATTGAAAAACAGTTTCTAAATCTGATTACATTTGCATTCCTTCCTTTAAAAACATCCTGCTGGGATGTAGATACACTATTCTGAATGGTGTATTTTGTGCTATTTAACAAATAAAGAATTTAGGTTTGTAAAATGTAAGGCATAACTGTATAGAGTTTTGAAAAACATCTGCACAGTAATACAAGGTCAAAGTAATTTGTTCCACGAGCAAAGCTGTCAAATACATATTTATGCACTCAGGGCCATCTTTAATATTGATTGGACCCTGGGCAAACATTTTCTTCGGCCCCCCATCCCTGCAATTTCGCTCTCCACCTGCCTGCACACCATGGACTGGGGTGGTGAGGGGACCGATCAATAGACAGAAAACCCCTAGGGATCCCAGAACTCCTGGGATCAGTGGCAGTGCTGGGGGGAGGGAAGGGTGTGATCAATGGCAATGCTGATTTTTTTACCGACCACCACAATAAAGAGTAGTTTCAACACTGGCCACCAATGTAATAGGGGATTACACTGACCACTTATGTAATGGAAGCATTCACAGTAACCCCCAATGTAAGGAGGGATTTACAGTGACCACTAAAGTAAGGGGGGGCCTTCACACTGGTCACTAGTGTGAATAAAAGGATTGTACCCCAAGCCCCAATGTAATGAGAAGATTTACAATGACCACTAATGTAATAGGAGCATTCACATTGACCATCAATCTAAGGAGGGATTTACACTGACCACTAATATTAGAGCACTTTCACACTGAGGCGCTGCGGCGTCAGCGGTAAAGCGCTGCTAAAATCAGCGTTTCATCGTCGTTTTAGCAGCACTTTTCAGCTACTAGTGGGGAGCTTTTAACCCCTGATAGCAGCCGAAAAAGGGTTAAAAGCGCCCACAAAGTGCCGCAAAGCGCTCCCCATTGATTTCAATGGGCAGGGGCGCTTTGGGAGCGGTGTATACTTTTTTAAGCATCCTGAAAAAGCACCGCTCCAGTGTGAAAGCTCTTGGGCTTTCACACTGAAGTGACAGGAGAGGCGCTTTACAGGCGCTTTGCAGGCACTATTTTTAGCGATATAGCGCCTGTAAAGTGCCTCAGTGTGAAAGTAGCCTAAGGGGGACCTATACACTGGTCACTAGTGTAAATGAAAGGATTCTACACTAAGCCCCAAAGTAATGAGAAGATTTACACTGACCACCAATGTAAACTGAGACATTTAGCCTGCGTTCACATTTGTATGTGTCAGGAACGCATGCAAAATCGCTTTCCTGACACCACAAAAATGTGCTGCCCTTTAGCAGATACACAGCAGTGCCATTAATTGTTAGTGACACCCTCCCGCATCTTCTGACATGTGCTGTGCAACCGTGTGATTTTGAAAAAACGTTAAGGACTTTCTTCCGCATTTCTAGCACATAGAGCAGCCCATTGAAATAATTGGGCTGCCCTACACATGACCTACATCTTTATCCACCCTGTCAGTACACCTTTAGATCCTAATTTTTAATTCCTATTTACATATAAATGCTGCCGTTCAGCGTCCTTTTACATATCAATGTCGTCGCTATTTACATATCAATGTCGGTTATTTACATGTAAACACAGGGTCTGGAGGTGGGTCATCTGTACACAACAATAGAGCATAGCTGGGCAGCATTAGTAGCAGCACTTCACACTGAGGCACGGGACACAGCACAGGACTAAATCTTCAAGGGACAAATGAAGTTAAACTGGAATAGTTGGCAAGTATGAGGTAGCTGCTTTGGGCCCCACAGCAATGACAGGGCCCAGGGCAGCTGCCCCTTTTGCTCTGCCTTATTTTTGAAGCCCTTGCTTGTATGTCCAAGTTCAGGAAGGAGAGATCCTGGAAAACTTGGCATAGCTTTATATAGACTTGTATGCCAGACTCGTATGCCAGCTTTATATAGACTTGTATGCCAGGTAACTGTGTTAACCTGCCAGCAGCTGCCTATAACTGGAGAAGAGGACACATGAACAGATAATGGAGATTATGTAATGCTTAGATAGATGGTTTTTCACACTTCATGCCCATGAATGACCTCTCTGTGCCTCTTTCTGTGCTAGTAGTAGGTGGCTTAATAAGAATATAAACAGCTTTCAGAAAACAAATAACACATGAGCCACCACTGACTGACCTTCCAGCTACAACAAATCTGTACAGTGTACACCATCACCAGAAGTAATGTATTTAAAGCACTGGCATTTGACTATGGGATTTGTAATAATGGAAGAATAAAAAATGAGCAGTAGAAACAAATAACCAACCTCTAGGCAGCTGATCATGCAATCAGCACCAGAGGGAGCACCATTTGCCTTCTATATTTGCCATGTATGTATTTAAAGGTAAAATATACTAAGAAAGTGTGCAGGCTGCCGTTGCTGAATTATCCTTCGGCTAAATTTTCTGGCTGTCATGCAGATCCACTGGCTTCATGCCTTACTAAATTGTTTACCCAAAACAAATAACACAGATTAGGAATTCTGACTATACTCTGATTTTTCTGATCTGCCTACTTGTTCTGTATCATTGACTTATTTTAGAAGTAGGTGAATGGTAGGTGTAACGACACCCCAAGCATGAAAGGGGTTAAAGTCGTTTAGGACATTCCTTACCCAAACACAAAGGCAGCTACCGAACACTCCGATCAGCCAAACAAGGAACCCATACAATAATTCTCCCCCAAGTACGAGACAAGATGCTCTGTCTCGAGGTTCAGACTCATTTATTTTCACACATGGACACAACAGATAAAATAACTCAGAGACTCTTTCCCCCCACCCTTCGAAAAGAGGGCGGTTTAAACTCCAATGACAATGGACACACAGGTCAGGTGTGTGTGTTCAAACTTCTCATCAGTACACAGTCTTATCAGCAGGGGGCTGCTGGAGGAATCCCCCCTCCCTCCATAGAGATACACATCCTGTGATCCAGGACAGACAGACACAATAGAACATTGGAATACAGCCACACCCCAAACTAGCACAGCAAATAGTACACAACAGCACGAGACAACACACAATATATACACACAACATTGTGAAGCAGTCACTATCTATAATATGGCACATACGGGGTTCCCAGAGTTCTGTGTTTTGGGGGGACATGGGCTTAAATCCAAAGTAACATTACTTCCAGGGTCCCCAGGCATACAGCTCACAACAAGCACCGTTCCCCCAAATGCCAGGGCCCATAATCGGTTGGGCCGATCGCCCAGCATCCCTGGGGTATAGAAGTGGAGACTGAAGTCCCATCCACTGATATCAGCTCAAGCTGCAGTTGTGAGTTGCAGATTGCTTTCTCTCCTTGGGTCCTGATCTGCTGCTTGGGAGTGACCACCACCTCCTCACCCTGGGCCTCCAGAACTGCCACAGGTGTGGGGCAGAGGTCTTGGACCCTCTGTCTGGTGGCCATCGCTTCAGATGGGGAAGCCTCTGGTAACGCCACAGATACTACTGTTGGTGCTGGGAAGAGCACACTGAAGTTTGGCCCCGATACCAGCTCTTCTGCTGGAGGCTCACCAGGTTGTTCTTCAGTAGAACAGTCTATCAAATCTCTATAACTGGTGTCTGGGGATAGAAGTTTACAATCTCATGTCCGTGGAACCCAGAAGATGCTATCAGTGCTGGGCAGAGGTTAGCAGAACTCTGCCCTGTTGTCAACACTTCAGCTTTGGGGATGGCAATCTCCAGATTTTCCACTGCCGATTCTTCAGCCAGGATTTCAGAGTTGTCAACTGGTATTTCCTGATAGTCCCAGGCAAAGGGAGCCCCACCCTGCTGCTGAGCAGAGTCTAGCAGCTGTCTGTAGGCGACCTCCAGCTCCCATTCCTGAACGGCCAGAAACTCCAAATCTTCCTGTGCCCAGTGCCCTTCCGAGACATTCAGTCTTTGCTCTGTGCACTCCATTATTTCCTCCAAACGCCACTCCCGATCACTCCCAAAGTCAGGGTCCCTGGACAGCCTCCAATACAACAATCCCAGGCCATCATAGTAAAGCCTTCCGTGGGGCTGTCATCCGCTGACCACGGGCACTCTTGGGCTACATACCACCGGAGGGCTCTGTAGCTCTCGTCCAACCACATCTCTGCCCGGATCAGCCTGCTTAACTCAGCTGTCCACTCCTACTTCGGTTGTTCCCCCAATAACAGCATTCGTACTTCTTACTGCGACCAGTACCTTACATGGATGGAGGGGAGAACCTTTCCCTGGTGTAGCTGCTCACGGGCTAGCGCTTCCTTCCAGAGTTCGCATCAGATAGAATCAGACCATCCCAGCAGGACCTGCTCTGATACTGGTCCTCTATGCTGTATCTGCATCTCTCGCAACCTCCTTCTGAATTCCTCTTCCATGGCGGCTGGTATCTGTACCTCTCCTCTCCTTTCAGTTGGTGCTGTTGTGACTTTTGCTGCTGCAGCACCTCTTTGCTGTAGCCAATTTGCATCCACAGCCACTATAACTTGGTCTATGATCTCCGCTGTAGGGTTAGGACCATAATGTGCCAGTCTTATTTTAACAGCCCGATCAAACCATGCCTCTTCAGGTGTCCTGTATGTTATGCTGGGCCTTTCGTTTATGTTGGGTCTTTCGGCTCTATCCATTTCGACTAGTTCTGTGATAATGTCCCTCTTCTTACGGTTGTTGACTGGTCAGCCCCGGTTCTCCAGTAAGTCCTTGAGGGAAGAGAGCTTTAGCCATTCATACTGTGCTTCCATTGTCCTGTGTCCTCTTGTAGCTGTCCTTCTGGGCTGTGGGAATGATCCCGCTGCTTGCCACCAGTTGTAACGACACCCCGAGTATGAAAGGGGTTAAAGTCGTTTAGGACATTCCATACCCAAACACAAAGGCAGCTACCAAACATTCCGATCAGCCGAAAGGAACCCATACAACTAATTCTCCCACAAGTACGAGACAAGATGCTCTGTCTTGAGGTTCAAACAGGAATCAACTCATTTATTTTCACACATGTACACAACAGATAAAATAACTCAGAGACTCTATCCCCCCACCCTTGGAAAAGAGGGCGGGTTAAACTGTCCAATGACAATGGACACACAGGTCAGGTGTGTTCAAACTTCTCATCAGTACACAGTCTTATCAGCAGGGGGCTGCTGGAGGAATCCCCCCTCCCTCCATAGAGATACACATCCTGTGATCCAAGACAGACAGACACAATAGAACATTGGAATACAGCCCCAACCCACACTAGCACAGCAAATAGTACACAACAGCATGAGACAACACACAATATTAACACACAACATTGTGAAGCAGTCACTATCTATAATATGGAACATAGGGGGTTCCCAGAGTCCTGTGTTTTGGGGGGACATGGACTTGAATCCAAAATAACATTACTTCCAGGGTCCCCAGGCATACAGCTCAAAACGAGCACCATTCCCCCAAATGCCAGGGCTCATAATCGGTCGGCAAGAGGCTGGCATTCAGTCCCCTCCAAAAGCCTCTGTCCTGGCTAGGTCTGTCACAGTAGGCTTTTTCTCTCATTACAGGTTTCCTTTAAAGTGTAAGTCTAGGCAAAAACGAACTAACTCTAAACCTGCTCTCTGCCACATTCTAAACATAATTAATCTAACCCTGTAAAGCAAAAATTGGTGTACTCAACTATTCTGCAGCCAATCCAGTCCGGTTTCCTGCAACGAAAACTATGTGCAGGAGAGGACCGACAATGGCTGGGAAATGCCTGGGAAGTGATGTCACCCATAGACTTGGTATGTGGCTTCCATTGTGGGCTGCCTCACCTGCATCTGCCTCCACACTGAAGCCACCGCTGACAGCTGATGCTCGGATCAGACCGGAGTGGCTACAGAATAGGTAAGTATACCAATTTTTGCTTTACAGGGTTAGATAGATTTGGTTTAGAATGTGGCAGAGAACAGGTTTAGTGTTAGTTCGTTTTAGGTTTTGCCTGAACTTCCACTTTAAGGTATCATTCAGGTCAGTAGAGTGGAGTGTTGATATTTAAAAAATGACTTTAAAAAACTTTAGATACCATGAGTGTCTACATAGACAAGCTGCAAAGGCAGTTACAAGTTGGAAAGTAATGTTTTAGATACAGGAGAAGCATCTGTAAAGTTATGTTACCTACAAAAATGTAAACAACCTAAAAAGTAATACGTCTGAGATTAAATGGATTGTACAATACCTCAACAGTAGTATGTCAGCTGCTGGTGTAGCTGAAGATGTATGGGAATGTGCTTAATGGAGAGCTGTCAGCAGAAGATTCTTCATGGCATAGCTGCATGTGGTATCTGTTAATGACCTGTACATAGGGCACCGATGCTGACACGTTTCCCCTGGACTTGGTTATGTGACATTCCAAGGAATCCTTTACAATTCCATCAGTCTGAGAATTCTGGGCGCAAAGACATACCAAAGGAAACTTGAAAGTTGTGAAAGTTTGTCCTGAAGCAGATTAAAAATGCCCATACAGTACATGCCGCTGGTCTGATTGAAAAAAACTGAACATATTTCCCAATTCACTCAAGAGAGGTGGATAGAGGAATCCTCCACCGTGTGTTATTGTATTCTGACAGTAGGGATTCCTCCGCTGTCAGAAAACACTGATCAGAGCTGCAACAAGCACATTCATGAGAAGTTGATCATTAAGATTGACTTCTCACTAATGGTAATAGCCATAGATGGATTATAATACAGCCCCTGTTCAGCGTGAAACTGACAAATTTCGATCCATCTATGGCCAGGTAAAGGGAACAAAGCTAGCAGTACACAAAAAAAACAGCCAAAATTACCTCTGATGTCCATCGAGTTAAAGAGGAACTTCACTCCCATATGTTTTTTTTCCCTCTTACCTTTTCACTAGTGCTATGCACAATTCACATACTCAACCCCAGTGAGGCCAGTGTTGTCCTGCTATTATTCGCTATGCCGCTACTGCAGGCTGGGTCCTGTTCTACCATCTTCGTTTTTGATATATATCTTCCTAAGGTATATATTACCAGTATGTGACACATGCCTGATGGGGTCCTGCATGGCCCCGAAACATTGCACTTTAGGACTGTGAAGTGATCACCTGAATAAATGTTCAGAAAATATTTTAAGGGTCTGTGGTATGCTGGTGATATATTCTTTGGCTTATGGCACTGGTTTTCTATATCCTAGGAGGCTTCAGAGCAGTGTTGTCAACCGTGAGTATTTTTACTTTAAAAAATGGGCACTTTCTCCTGCCAGTGACAGGAAAAGGTTAACAGTAAAAAATATGGCAGTAACCATCCAAGTGCCTGTTACCGTGTGTTCAGGTGGTGCTGGCGGGAGGGGGGCAGGTCTGGCGCAGGAGGTGCCTGACCGTGTCATGTGATGTTGTGCAAGGGGGCCGCTGAAGCCTCGTGTGCGGGAGTAAGGCAAGCTAGGAGCGGGACTGTCAGTGCTGTTTGGACTGGAGTGGACTGAAGGAACCACCTAGCGTGGAGATAGACTGTCACTGAGTCTCAGGAGGAGACGTGTCCTGTCGGTGAGGTATAATCATCATCTGTGCTGCTGCACACTGCTGTCAGTGTCACAATGAGAGTCAATTTCATGTGAGTGTGCCTGCCCATTCTAATTTCTTGTTCTCCTGAGTCCTATCCCTGAGCTACTTACTTACTAAATAAGAAATACAGTATGTTTTTTTCCTTAATATCTATCTTAAATCACATTGCTAATTGCATATTGTACTTGTTTGCATCCTAAATACTGAAATTTGCACTTAAAACTGTACTTTTGTAACTTTTCGAAATACCAGTGAAAACTTGCCTGTACCAGTAAATTTTGGGTGTCGTGTCAGTAAATTTCTTTACAAAGTTTTTATTGTTTTTACAGAATACAAGAATACATGTTAAGCTCAACATTAGATAAGGTGATCAGATCTAAGTACAAGACAGGAACGTATATGCATCAAACAACTTTCTTATCTAAACTGATAGCATGGACCTATATCCACCTAACCTATGGAGCCTCCAATCTTTGCATGCACAAGAGAGTGAGTGGCCTAGAGCTCTCAGACATTTTATTCAAGAACTGTAGGATGTTAACACTGGTCTTCTGGCCATAGAGGTATAGCGAAACAAACTCGGATGCTGGCTGACCCCAATTCCAATTCCACCACCCCAATAGGAGCTCACTGTGGATAGAATGGCTCCGGACGTCCGCTCCAGAAATGATAAGGAACTGGCTGGATAGACCAGTGCGACCAATCCCAGCTATTGTACCTACTGTGTTGTGCAGGTAAGGTGGGCCACTATCTAGCAGCCTTTCTTGCGGCGCCATAACATGTGCCAGTTGAACCTCTTGTCAACCAAACAGCCAGAGGATCATCTGGCAAAGAGAAGGCACTAGCCTGAGTTCTGTGTGAATAATCTATTAGAGGCGAGGCTATATTGGGACATCTATGCTGTACTCCAACCCTGTCTTCTCCAAAAGAGGGTCAGTTTGTTAGTATTTTCGTTAAAAGCTTAATATCATTATTGATCAGGGAGATTGGGCGATAGTTGCCTGTCGTACTTGGGTCCTTGCCCGGTTTAGGGATGACCTAGATATATGCCTGGTTCAAGGATTTTTTTAACGGGGATCCCTAATGTAGGGAGTTAAAGAACCGGACCAGGTAAGGTGATAGGGAACTTGCGAACTTCTTGTAGTAGCCTACTAAAAACCCATCTGGGCCTGGGGCGGAACCTTGTTTGAGTGACTTGATAGCCTCGATGACCTCGAAGGAGGTAATAGGCTTTTCTAGGAGAGCTGTATGGTCGGCCGAGAGGTTGGAAAGAGATATTGTATCGAGGAATTCTTCTAGTTGGGTGGGGGGCAGGAGTTATTGTCTTTGTATAGGGTAGCATAGAATTCGTGAGAGCATTCCATAATACGTTGGGGGGTTCTGGGTTAAAGCGCCAGAGGGCGTGCGGATTTTGGGAAAAGCTTGGATTTTGGGGGTCAGTTTGGTGAAACTCGGGTGCCTTCTTGTTTATGTAATTTACATAAAGCATGAAATTCTTTGGTGAGGTTATCTATCTCGGCTTGGTGCTTCCTTTTTAGATGGGAGGACAACTGGATGATCTTGCCTCTTATTACCGCCTTGTGGGCCACCCATAGAGTAGCTGGGGTAATTGTGTCAGTGTCATTCGTGCGGAAGTAATCGTTCAGGTCTTGCTCTATGAGGGCGCAATGGACCGGGTTACTAAGGAGTGCCTCATTAAGTCACCACTTAATATCTCCATTTAAGTTGTTGGAATAGCAGATAGAAAGGGTCACCATGGAGTGATCTGACATAGGGGAGTCCCTAATAGTTGATTTTACTGCGAGAGGTATGTGTGAGACTTGAAGGAAAACATGATCTATCCTGGCATAGGTCTGGTGGGGAGCAGAGTAATGAGTGTAATCTTTGGAACAGGGATTGAGTTCTCTGCAAATGTCAACCAACCCTGAGTCGTAGAGTTTAGGTATTGTTAGGCTTTGTTTAAGGGGCTGTCTGGTGCGGGGAAGTCCGGATCCCGATTTGTCCAGTGAAAGGTCAAATGCAATGTTTGAGTCACCCCCGAGGATGATAATTCCTTCTAACTGTTGCTCAAGAGAGTTTAGCATAGACGCAACAAAATTTAGCTTGAGCACTATTCGGAGTGTAGAATGAAACAAATGAATATAGCATCCCATTTATCATGCCTTTTAACAAAATATGTGACAGGACTGGACGGTGGTGGTCTCTTAGAAGATGAGTTTGGGGCCCCTGCTGGCCGATGCTGTCATAGGGGCTTAAGTGATGAGGCCCAGTTGAAGGAGCAGTCTTTCTCAGTCTGCAAAGGATGAGAAGCGGTGGGGTTTGTTATTCAGGAAGAAGGCTAGGTGAAAAGGGAAGGACCATCTCTTTGAGACAGATTTCTGGGTCAGCACTTGTAGGAGCGGTTTCAGTGATCTCAATTTCTGTATGGTATAGGGGGATAAGTCCAAAAAAATTTGTATGGGATGACCCTGGAAAGAAAGGGGACCTCCATCCCGGGAGCCGCGCATAACCTCCTCCTTTACTGTGTAGAAGTGTGGCTTAACGACAATGTCTCTGGGGAGGCCATCTTGGCGGGGTGGTTGCAGGGCTCATGGGCCCAGTCCATCTCTAGGCGGTGGTCTGGGATGTTGGGGATGAATTCCTTTATAAAAGAGCATACTATTTGGTCAGTGTCCTTGAATGATTCAGGGACTCCCCTAATCCTGAAATTATATTTCCGCGATCTATTTTCGAGATCATCAATTTTGGAAAAAGCGCTTTCAAGCTGGTCATGCAGATCCTGAATTCGGGCAGTATTCTGGTTCACTGTCTACAGTTTGGTCTCAATTGCTTTAATCCTTGCACCTAAATGCTGTAGATCAGCCTGCATGGCAGTGGTGATTTGGGTAGCGGTTTGAGGCAGACCTCTGGAAAGCATTGCGGAAAACATTGCCATCATGGAGGAGAAGTCGTGAGGCATAGAGGGGCGGCCCCGTGTGGAGGCATTACAACCCTCTGGGCTGGCAATGATATCCTCCATGGGGGAGAGGGGCATGTCCTCCAGGGTTCTGCCTATGAGGGATTCTGTGGAGGTAGGAGACAGGCTTTTGTGGTAGTGTGTACTCACTGTGGGGCCTGATGGTCCGGCTGAACAGACATCCTGGTCTGCTATAGAGTCCTCTGTCCCCAGCTCTCCTCCTCGTGTGCTAGCGCCGAACGCCATCTTGGACAAGGCCGCCGGTCCCAGTCTGGCATCCAGAATGCGGGAAAGCTCCCTCCTCACTGTTCCCGCCACCATCCTGGGGATCCCTGCTGTGTCCCCTACCCTCAGGCAATATCGGTGGCCGGGGCTCTGCCTCGTAAGCTGCTGTGGAGAGGCTATATGGCCTAAGCGAACCTCTCGGATTAGGCGTCCATCCGACGAGCTGCTGCGCATGTGCCTGTGTCAGTAAATTTCAATCTGGTCAGTTGGCAACACTGCTTTAGAGAGGAGTAGAAGTCATTCTTATCTAGGCAGGAATGGCAGCCAGGCTGTGGGCTGGACTGAATGATGTGAAAAACACCCCAAAAAAACAAAAACTTTTTTGGGGACAGTTTTGTTTGTACAGGGGATGGGAGAGTGCTGAGTATAGCTTTATCTATGGCCTTATCTGTTAAAGATCAGGTCACTTGTGGTAAAGCACTTCGGGCTGGTCTTTATTTATATGGAAGGCTTTACTGAAATAAATCGTTTAGCGATTTACGTATAATAAAATTTTATTTTCGGGGACGCCACCACTATTTGCACTGAATTCAAACAACAATAAAGAAACTATATTTAACAGTTACTCTTAAAAAAATAACAAGGACTAATCTCTGTTCTTTTCTCTTCTGCAAACAAAAATGAATCATGTTAATGTTTGCGCAAGAAGATTAGTAATTTCAATTTTCCTATGTGTACGCCCAGAGCTAAAAGCCTACTGACAATACCTCTGACACCATACCCGTCCAGCCAGTTCTTTGTCTTTTATTTTAGCCCCGGTATAAATACTGTAGCAGCCCAAAGATCATGTAAGAGATTACAGGGGGAAATTGAAGTCACAGCAGTGCTGCCTTGAACAGCTCAGACATTCATGTGTTTTCTGTCTAGACAGCTGATAGTGTGTTTCTGTTTACTTGCAGCACCTGCACGTTCCAAAACACAACATGACAGGCACACTTTCTTTCTAAACCCGCGCATATCTCAACCTCCTTTCTCATAAGTCTCCTGCTATGTACAAAACATAGCTGCCTGAAACTTGCCAGCAAAAGGAAATGAGGGCCAGATTGCGCTGTAAATCCTTGCTAGTGCTAAACATTCGACCTCAGATTCACAAACAAGCATTGCCAGGTTTCTGTCAGCTGGCAGAACATAGAAGTGCATGCTGGCCTGGTAATAGCCACCGTCACAAGACCATATGCAGAAATACAATGTTGCTGCTACAGAGGTGCTCTCTTCTAAATATTTTGACATACATAAAAAAAACCTGACAACTTTTAGTTATTATAAGCTTTTACTTTGATCGCTTTAATGCTACTCTCCAGGCTCCCCCCCCCCCCCCCCCCCGATATACACACCCACCATTCCCCCATCCCTCTCTAACTTATTACTGGCATAAAAAAAAAACACCTTAAAATTGTCCTTTTAGTCACCTAAATCTGTGGTCATGTGATCTCCCTGTCCTAATTTTTCTCTCTTCGATGTGCAAGAGGTGGGTCCTTCAGTTGTCCATATCACTGCTTGCATGATGTGGACATTTCCTGTTGGCTGCCCACTGGCGAGGTCCTCTGAGGAACCAAAACTAAAGTGATGACTTTAGTGCTAGGGATGAGCTTTGGGACTACTTTAAAGCTGGACTCCAGGATAATATTTACTGCACACTTACATTTTCCCTTAAAAAGAGGTGCTTCATAAATGCCAGCAGTACTGAGGGAGCCAACCCCTCTGGTCATTTTGCAGAGGTGAAGTCACTCACACACAGCCAATGCAGGACTCAGGAGACTGCAACCATTACTGTAATAGCTCCGGCTACTACAGTCATTTTAAACTTTCCCAGCAGTCCATCAGGTATGGGAAATGCATATTTACATTGTGCCAACTTAGGCCAATGTAATTATGCAATGCAGACAATTCCTAGACTTCAACTTTAAATAATAAGTTCACCTTTTGTAACACGCAACCGATCACATGGGTAAAGAGCCGTGCGAGCGAGAGCGGTGACACTGGGGCAATGTCATATGATATCATCCCGGAAGGAGAGAAGATCCCGCCTGCCGTCCTTTTACTATATGGCGGGAGGAGGCTAAAGAGGAGCTTCATGTAAAACCTAATAACTAACTAATCCAAAAATAGATTAAGGTAAGTTCAATGTAACCTTAACCTAAGCTAATACAAACCACTGAAACCAGGTTTAGGAGTCTTTGTATAATCCATTGTGACAAATTTGGGAATTTGCAGCTCATTGGTAGTGCAAAACAGTGAGTTTACTTCATGCCAGATGTATGTTTCAGGCCTTTTTCTGGCCCACTTTTATTTAAAAGAAAGCAAGAAATTTACAATTGAAAGTCTTCTCATGCAGGGGTTCTCACCATCAATATGACAAACTAACAATATTCAGCCTTGTGGCTCTCTTCGTAGCTTTACCGCTCAGGCCTCATGCCTTGGTTCTCCAGACCATCTAACACACAGTCCCAGTGCTCATGCACAAAACGCTGTACCTTGATCAGCTTGACTTCTTGTCCTGCAGCTCCCAGCTGCTACATCTTCACAGGCTTGGGCCTTTGTCTTTCCTGACCTGGACATTAAGGTGTGATATGCACCTCTCACAGCCCCCTTCACACACTGACTACCTCGGGAGGGTGGGGCACTGATCTTTAACTCTGTCTCTAACACAAACCTAACACACACCTGCATCATTAGTTTGCCTGTTATCTGGAAAACCTGGCCAAGGCCACCATATTAAACAGTGGCGCTGGCTCACCCTGCCACACCAGTAGAAAACATTGGTTCTCAACTTTTGCTAGTGTTTACTTTTCGGAAGACCAGGAATACATCATTAACCTTTTGGCTACCAAGGAATTATTAGGGCTGTCCTTTCTCTCAGCTAGCCACCATACCACATAGTGCATCATGGGAATCAAAGGGCTAACACTCTGATAAGCTTTTAGCCCTTTGATCACTTCCACAAAGTTAAAATAGAGGCACAATCACTTCATGCCCCTGCTTTAGCTCTTGTGCTATTTCCAGTCTCATTACCAGATTTTATAGTCAGCATGGCAAGAAACCCATGTGCACTAATCTCCTTTGAGCTGTAAATAAATTCAGAGAGCTCAGTCCTGAGCACTTCCAGGCCAGTGCAGGCCCTTGGAAGAAAATTCTGGAGACACCGTTTCCCTAAACTCCATCTGCAGCATACAGGGGAGACATCAGGGGTTTTTATAGATGTCTTTAATGAGGAAGGATTCTAAGGTACCATTGCTGACCTCCTTCTCAAAATGCTAGTTGCCTAGCTTTCTTTGTCTTCAATATTTAAGTCTCCGACCTAGGACCTAGGACATATTGTATTTAGCTGGTTCAGCAGCAACTGGACGACTTTCAGTATGTGTATACTCCTCTCTGTTCAACAGAAGTGATCAGCTTCTGTTGAATGGTCATGTCAGAAAACCAGCATTTGACTATCCAGTGCCGGACTTACAATTGGGCTTGACTGGGCTTAAGCCCATGGGCCCCGGCTAATAGGGGGCCCCATCTGTTTCGAAAGCCGCCGAGAGCGGCCGAAACCCGCCGAGATACACAGGACATCCGGCTCTGTATCTCGGCGGCGCCATTTTTAAACTGAAAGGCAGAAATGACTCTGACGCAAGGCTACACTGACAAGGCTGCAATGACACTGACAAGGCTGCATTGATGGGCATTTAAAAGGTAAGTTTTTTTCCTTAAAATTCCCTCCTAAACTTGAGGTGCGTGTTATACGCTGGCGCGTGTTAATACGGTAATTATTATTTTATACATTTTTATTGCTTTTATTAATTGTGGACCCAGGATGAATACCAGTACAGTATCCCCCACTTATACATTATATATATATTATCTACTTTTGTGAGTAGCCATTTGGCTGCTTTGTCTTGTCCAATTAAACAGAAGTTCTTTAATACTGCACTGAGTCTGGCGCACCTTGTCCTTTTCTATTTCTGTTTTATAGAGCTGTGCATATGTATAGAAGGTAGGGCCCGAAAGTGACTCAAGCCCAGGGGCCCCCACCACCCTAAGTCCTGCCCTGCCGCTATCAGAATATAAGCACGGCACATTGCTTTTGTGGATGCAGGGATTTGTCAGTTTTTTTTTCAACCTGCTGTGTATACTCTGCTTAAGTCCTACTCAGCGTACTTGCTACAAGTCGGTGATCCAGAAACTACTAAAGCCATTGAATCATTGAATCATTAGAATAGCTAGGCAGCTAGCACTTTCAAGAGAGGTCAGTGATGGCAAACATTCTCAGTATTAGTTTTCTTTAGTCAGTAACTTTAATACTGCTTCTAAATGTATCTATAAAACACTTCTGCATTATGAGTTGACTTAACATTTGTACTTTTTTATTGATAGATTTTTCATTAAATTTAGAATTGCAAAGCAGGTAATGTCTTTCATAAGGACATTTGAAAACAGAAAGACATCAGACATGTATTACCTCATCTTTTGTACATACTGAATGGTTTATCATGTTACAATACCAAAGTACATTTGGGGTTTCCAAATCAAGGTTTACAAAAACAAATCATTTTATAGTGATCTAAGATCTTTTGTCATACTTTCAAATTCCCACGGTTACTTTATAGTAAATAAAAAAATGGAGGCCAAAGTTACTGTTCCCTTGAGCTTCCTTACAAATATATCCCACAGTAAATATTTTGGCTGGCCAATTAAAAAACTTTTTACTTATATGTTTTACTTTTTGTAGAAACACGATAGCTTGATTATATACATACTTGTTGCTTTTAATCCCAGCTACAGTTTAGAGTTTCAGTTGCCAAAGGGTTTTTATGTATAAACAATAAAAGTCTGTGGTACTATTTATTGGTTTATGAAACCACTGTGATTAGCTGGCTACATAACTGAATTAGTACAAAATGAATGATGCATATCTTCTATGACATGCTACAGATAATTTTTTTTTTTTGGATGTAAACTCTCTCTCCTATATCCAGTAAAGTGAATAGCCTCAGATGATACACAGAGATGAAACAAATTTCTCTATATAAGTTTTACATGCATATCTGCTGTCTTCAGCGTTCTATATTCTTTAGAAAGTGAATAGACCAGCTCTCTGCTAATCTATTTATAGCAACCTCCCCGACAAAAATGTTCAGCTGCTTTTATCTCCCGTGTTGGAGAACTTGTCAGAAGTTATCATGCTGATAATAGAGGAATGGAGCAGCAGAAAGACACGAGACTTAGGGCTTTGAAGAGAGATAAGTAAAGCGAGCGAGGAGAAGACATCTACAGTGAGTACACCAAGCACTACACTGGGACCAGTACACGTAGGCACACTTTTAACCCCCTGATTTCCCCCCAGTTAACCCGTTTGCTCCCTGTCACAGTGTGCACTTTTCAGATTTTTCAATGATCACTGCATTGGTGTCACTTGTGACACTAAACAGCGTTAGGGAAGTTAGTGGCAGTTAGTGGTAGGCCCAGGTAGGTTTAGGGTACCCCATATATTTCCCAATAAAGGTTTAACCCCTTGATCACCCCCCCAGTTAACCCTTTCACCCCCTGTTACAGTGTCACTAGTATATTGTACAGCTATTTTTTCTGATCGCTGTATTAGTGTCACGTGTGACGCTAGTTAGCTAGTCTGTATCATTGTTAGTCTTGTATAGGGTCAGGGTACCCGCCATATATTCCCTAATAAAAGTTTAACCCCTTGATCCCCCCGCCCAGTTAACCCTTTCACTCCCTGTCACTGTGTCATTAGGATAGTGTACAGATCTATTTTCTGATCACTGTATTAGTGTCACAGGTGACATTAGTTAGGTGTTAGCATCAGTTAGTGGTAGCATCAATCCCAGACAGTGTCAGATTAAAACCTTTTGATTGCAGCGCTAACACACACACCATACACCTCCCTTACTAATATAGTGTCTGAACGGATTAATATCTTTGAACTGATCATATCTATACTAGCATCCCCAGTAGTATAGTGTTCCCAAAAATGCAGCGTTAGCCGCTGAGGTTCAACAACCACATGGTTCTCGTATGCAGCAGAGAGCCAGTCCTTGTGCCACTCAACCTTCTGGCGAACTGGCAAGCAATATCAGCCTAGTATGTCCTGTTTGTAGACAAACCAGCACTGCAGTAATACTTGGTGGCGTGGCAAGTACCATAAATGCAGTTCAAGCTGGTGCGGTGGTTAGCACAAGTAGTGCCCCGCAGCCACCAAGAATTCGAACACAGGCCCATAGAGAACATAGTGCCCTTCCTGATGTGTTTGTAGATCCTGATCGACAGCCCACCACTTCTGCAGAGCCTGTACTTCCTCCATTCACTGTACAACTGGAATTCAGGTGGAAACAGCGGATTTTACTTTGCTTGACTTTTACAAGCTGTTTTTCTTGGAAGATCTGTACAGATCTATTGTGGACCAAAGCAATTTATATGCTGGTCAATTTATTGTCGCAAATCCAAATTTGACCCTTGCCAGAGAATATGGCTGGAAACCTATAACGGTTCCTGAATTTAAGACCTTTCTGGGCCTATTCCTCCTCATGGGCATTACTAAAAATAGTGAGTTGCGTTCAAATTGGTCCACTGACCCAATTCACCATATGCCCGTGTTCTCTGCTGCCATGGCCAGGACTCAACACAAGAAAATCTTGCGGTTCATGCACTTCAACGACAATGAACTCTGTCGAACTTTTATGGAGTTCGACAATTTTCTGGCTGCCTTGTGTTCAAACAATTTCTCCCCAGCAAGCGTGCCAGATATGGAGTCAAGATGTATAAGCTCTCTGACAAGGCAACAGGCTATACATATAGTTTTCTGGTTTACGAGGGAAAAGATAGGAGTGTGGAGCCCCCCAACTGCTCAGACTACATACGGTGCAGTGGCAAAATTGTTTGGGACTTGGTGTAACTCTTGTTCGGAAAGGGGTACCATTTATACGTGGACAATTTGTATACAAGCATGCCCCTTTTTAGACACCTCTTTCGATTAGGAATTGGCGCATGTGGCACAGTCTAATCGCCGGAGCTTCCCCCAATGGCTTGAAGATGCCCGACTTAGTCTGGGGGAGAGAGCCTGCTTGAGATCCAATGAATTGCGCACCATGAGATGGAAGGACAAATGGAACGTTTTTGTTCTGTCTTCCATTCACGCAGACACAGCAGTCCAAATTACTACGGTGACTGGTGTTGTTGGGAAGCCCCTCTGTGTCCATGAATACAACCTTAAAATGGGAGGGGTGGACTTCAATGACCAGATTATGAGGCCGTACTTAATTGCCCATTAGGGTAGACGCTGGTACAAAAAAGTGTCTGTATACCTATTCCAATTGCCTCTGTACGAGGCTTATGTGCTATACAAAGCGTCTAGACTAACTGGATCCTTCCTAAAATTCCAGGAAGAGATCATCACAGCCCTTCTGTATCCTTGAGGTGCTGTGGCCCAAATTCACAATCCAGATGCAGTGAGCCGGCTACATGAGAGGCATTTTCCAAATGTCCTCCCTGGTACCCCTACCCAACAATCACCCCAAAGAAGATGTGGTGTCTGTGGAAAACATGGACATAGGCATGACACCCGCTATTTTTGTCTCTCCTGTCCTGGCCACCCTGGTCTTTGCATCGGTCTCTACCACACACTAGTGGAGTGGAGTATTAGCATAGGGTAGAGCACGGCACAGTCCTAGGGCACTCTTTCACACAGGGTCTCGAAAGATGAGATGGCTATCGCATTTTGAGAGACTCTAACCTGGAATGTTTACAGTTACAAATAAAAGTGTAAAAAAAAAAAAAAATTAAAAAATAATAAAATAATAAAAAGGCAAAATTAGTTGTTTTATTGTTCTTCTCGCTCTATTGTTCTGCTCTGTTTTACTGTATTTTATGCTATACTGTAATGTTTGTTACTGTGTTTTATCGTGTTTGCTTTGCAGGTATGTCATTCTACTGTTATACTTTACTGTTTTTGTGATTTATGCTATAATGTAATGTTTTGTTGATACTGTGTTTTATTGAGTTTGCTTTGCAGGTATGTCTTACTGTTATACTGTACTGTTACTGTGTTTTATGGTTAACCATTATTTGCTTTGCAGGTATGCCACTCAGCTGCAGCATGGATTTATTTTGACAGCAACAGGGTTTGCTCTCACGATACGTAAATTCGTGACTTCAGCGCTGTAGGCAGTGGTTTCACCACCACAGTTAAAAAAAGAGCATATATGCCGAAGCATAAGGGCAGGGGTGGACATAGGGGTGGATCGTCCCTATGCTTCGGCATATCTTTTTACATTTATTGTATGTCCATCATTAGAAGTGGGTGGATGCAGGTCGGTATTTTAATTGTGGGCATACCACCGATCAATCGATGTGAATGGCTGCATGAAAAAAGAGAACATTACCATATATCCCCAATAAGGACCAGCGACGTACTGGTATGTTGCTGGACTTTGAGTGGTTATACCAGAATGATGCCTGCAGGTTTAGGTATCATCTTGGTATGTTTTTTTTAGTCAGCAGTCAGCTTTCATGTAAAAGCAATCCTAGTGACTAATTAGCCGCTAGGCTGCTTTTACAAGCAGTGGGAGGGAAAGTCCCCCCCCCCCCCGTCGTCTTTCATGGTTTTCTTGGCCTCTCCTGTCCCACTGGGTAACCCGAGAATGCAGCCGGTGGTTCCGCCAGCTGACCATAGAGCTGATCGGAGACTAGAATGTCTCCAATCATCTCTATGGCCTAAGAAACCGGAAGCTGTGAGCATTTCATGACTTCGGTTTCGCCGGATATAAACAGCGCCATTGGGAAATTGGGAAAGCATCTTATCACACTGATCTTGGCGTGGTCAGATGCTTTAAGGGCAGAGGAGAGATCTAGGGTCTAATAGACCCCAATTTTTTCAAAAAAGAGTACCTGTCACTACCTATTGCTATCATAGGGGACATTTACATTCCCTGTGATAACAATAAAAATGATAAAAAAAAAAAAATGAAAGGGAAAGCAAAATGAATAAAAATATATATTAAAGCACTCCTGTCCCCCCATGCTCACACCCAAATGCAAACACAAGCATTGGTCTCATGTCGTATGTAAACAGCAATTGCACCATGCATGTGAGGTATCACCGTGAATGTCAGATCAAGGGCAGTAATTCAGGCAGTAGACTCCCTCCGTAAATCTAAAGTGGTAACCTGTACAGGCTTTTAAAGGTTTTTAAAATGTATGTAGTTTGTCGCTGCTGCACGAGTGTGCGTAATTTTAAAGCCTGTCATGTTTGGTATCTATGTACTCGGCATAAGAACATCTTTATATTTTACCAAACATTTGGGCAATATAGTGTGTTTTTGTGCATTAAAATTCAAAAAAAGGGATGCCCAGATCCTACCGATCTCCTGGTCCGATCACGCCCCTGTAGTTATGACCTTGGAAATAGGTACCCCTACCCACAAACCGTGTAATTGGCAATTAAACAACTTCCTCCTCCAACACATCCCCTCTAAATTGGAGCTAGAGTCTGCACTGCAGCATTATTTCCTTGAAAATGACACTCCTGATATCTCCCCCTCCACTCTCTGGGAGGCCCACAAAGCGGTCTTCAGGGGGCGCTGTATGGCCATCTCCTTGGCCATGAAGAAAGATGCGAAAGCCTCTAAACTCCGAGCCGAAAGGGACCTTAGGGCCCTAGAGCTCCAACTACAAACCCCACTGTCCATATCCCTCCTAAAAAAAATTGTCTGCTTACGAACTACACTCCGAGACCTGGCAATAGGCCAAGTAGAGAAGTCACTCCTTAGATTAAAACAAACTACTACGACAAAGGTAACAAAGCCCACTCTCTATTGGCGCGCAAACTGTCAGAACACTCCCACAGGGCTATCTCCCACCAAATAAAGGACAGGAGGGGCGCCCTCCTCTCACACCCTCAAGATATAGTTCAAGCATTTGAGGAATTTTATACAGCCCTATACAGTGACCCCGAGATCCCACACGATCCCCTCCCCCCTGACCTGAATGACCGATTGCAGCACTACCTGGAGGATAGTGGTATCCCCAAGCTTCAGGCGTCGGACCTACTTTCCCTCAATGCACCTATTACAGCAGAAGAACTGACAGCCACCATTAAGATCCTACCATCACATATTACAAATCATTCCTCCTAATTTTCCTACCACATATGTGCAAGCTGTTTAATGCTTTCCTTCAGCAAACCCCTATTCACTCGGACATGCGAAGGTCATTTCTCACGTTTATCTCCAAACCCGACAAAGATCCTTCATTATGCGCTAGTTACAGGCCGATCGAACTCTTAAACTCTGACCTGAAAATTTTTACTAAGCTCCTCTTGATGCGATTAAACCTGATACTGCCCTCTTTGATACATAAGGATCAGGTGGGCTTTGTCCCCCTCCGTCAAGCATACGAGATGGATTATTGACCTAATAGATGTGGCGAACAGGGACGGACTAGAGACTCTGGTTCTTGGGCTAGATGCCAAAAAGGCTTTCGACTGCCTTGGCTGGCCTTTCCTGTTCGCCACGCTGAAATGCATGGGGTTCCGGGGTCCCTTCCTACAAGCTATTCAGCACTTATACACAAATCCCACATCCCAGGTTAAGACTCTCTTTGCCCTGTCCTCTGCCTTCCCGATTGCGAATGGGACCCGCCAGGGGTGCCCACTCTCACCAGTACTGTTTGCACTGTGTGTTGAGCCCCTGGCGGCTTCCATTCGTAGAAACCCGGACATACATGAGGTCCCGGTGCGGGGAAGGGAATTCAAACTAGCACTGTTAGCAGACGACTTCATACTTACCCTGACCCAACCTTGAACCTCACTGCCCAACCTACACACCAAACTTGACCTCTATAGATCCTTTTCTGGCTATAAAAGAAACGCGGCTAAATCGGAGGCTCTTCCTATCAATATCCCAGCAGGAGAGACACAACACCTACAGCAATGCTTTCCATACCGCTGGAAGACGACAGCCCTGAAATATTTGGGAGGTCAGATCGCCCCATCTTACGTTACCCTATACCGAGCTAACTTTCCTTTGCTGTTCCGGTCCATAAGGGATGTTCTACAGAAATGGAAGGTTCACCATATCTCCCTCCTGGGGAGGGTGGCCTCTGTTAAGATGACCGTCCTCCCCAAACTCCTTTATCTCTTCCAAACGCTGCCCATCCCAATAAATATGCAGACTTGAGAAAACTCCAGGCAGATTTTGTGCGCTTTCTCTGGAATTATAGGAGACATAGAATACCTCAGTGAGTCCTGATGACGTTGCGTTCCGACGGTGGATTGGCATTTCCTGACTTACATAAATATTACCAAGCTGCCCAACTGCGTATCCTGGCCTCCTGGTTTCCCCAACGATCCTACAACAGATGGACAGAAATCAAAAAAATATGGCTGGCACCCATACACCCAAATAGCCTGCTCTGGAATGCAAATGTGGAGGTGGACTCGGCCCGGCTTTTGGGTCCCGTGCTCCATCTTAGATCACTCTGGCACAGACTATCTCGAGTACATAAGCTGGGCTCAGAGAGATCACTCTTAACGTCCTTCCTTTATAACCCCAGGATGCCTGTGGGTCTTACACATCAGATGTCTTCGCCATGGGCGACACGGAATTTATTTCACTTTGGCCATTTAGTGCACCTGTGTACACGCAGGATGCTCTCATTTGCTGAACTCCAAAAAAATGTGATTTACCTCGCCAGGTGTTTTATGGGTATTTGCAAATAAGACACTATGCCCAATCTTTCGCCCCGAACCTCCAATTCTCAGCGCCAACGCTCTTTGAGAGCTTGATGTTGGAGGGCTCCGCACGCCAAGGCTTAATTTCAGATATATATCAGTTGTTAAACTCCTACTCCTTCTCCACCCAGGGTAAGGATACATATATGCTTCGCTGGGAAAAAGCACTAGGAGAGGAAATCCCAGAAGACGTGGCGGACGATCTGGTCTCAGGCAGCAAAAAACTCCTTCTGCACGCTCTATAAGGAGAATGCCTATAAAATACTTTTTTTTTGGTACCTGACGCCAGATGTTCTCCATGCCATTTACCCTTCCAGCTCGGATAGATGTTGGCGCTGCCAGGGAGCCAAGGGGACCCTATATCACGTCTATTGGACTTGCCCCAAGATACTGCCTTTCTGGACAGAGACGCAGCTCTTACTGTCCCGCCTTCTGGGAGTACAGGTTTCTACTCTGCAGATTCCCAAACATTCCAAAAAACTGCTTAGACATGTCCTGACGGCCGCGAGATGCCTTGTTGCCCTCCATTGGAAACGACAAGCCCCGCCCACCCAAACAGACTTATACACCAGAATAAAAGACATAGAGCTGATGGAAAAAATGACAGCTAGATAACAAAATAGATTGGAAGCACATGACAAAGTCTGGGAAGAATGGCATAGAGGAGAGGACCCGCCCTGAGCTGATGGTCGAGCCTCCCCATCTCTGCCCCTCCCTCTCCACCTCATCCTATTTTTCTTTTCTCTACTGTGTTCTTTCTTCTCTATCCTCTTTGGATTTTGCTGAGGTCCATGACAGAACCCACTTGACAACTACCAACTCTTATGTGGAACCAGCTACGAATCCCTTCTGTTTGGTTTATTATCTACTAATGTTTGATGTACACTGGCTTTATTGCTGGTCTGCTGAAGTCTATGCATCACAGTGTCAATGTTCTGTTTATTCACCTGCTTTTATGTTAAAAAAAAAAAATTTCAAAAAAGTTTTTATTTTTCCCATAAAATTGCGTTTGAAAAATCGCTGCACAAATACATTGTGAAAAAAAAAATTGCAACACCCATCATTTAAATCTGTAGGGTCTCTGCTTTAAAAAAATATTTAATGTTTGAGGTTTCAAAGTAATTTTCTAGCAAATAAAAAAGATTTTTTCATGTAAACAAAAAGTGTCAAAAAGGGCTTTATCTTCAAGTGGTTAGAAGATTGGGTGATGTGTAGCATAAGAAAACACCCCTAAATGACCCCTTTTCGGAAATTAGACACCCCAAGGTATTTGCTAAAGGCATGGTAAGTATTTTGCAGCTCTCATTTGTTTTGGGAAATTAAGAAAGAAAAGGAAAATGTATTTTTTTTTTTTTTTGTCAATTTTCAATCACTTGTGACAAAAAAATAAAATATTCAATGGGCTCAACATGCCTCTCAGCAAATTTCTTGGGGTGTCTACTTTCCAAAAAGGGGTAATGTTTGGGGGTTTTGTACTGTCATGCCATTTTAGCACCTTAAGAAATGAGGTCATAAACTAAAAGCTGCATAAATTCTAGAAAATGTACCATAGTTTGTAGATGCTATAACTTTTGCGCAAACCAATAAATATACGCTTATTAATTTTTTTTTTTAATGGCTGAATACATTTGGCCTAAATGTATGACTAAAATTGAGTTTATTGGGTTTTTTTTATAACAAAAAGTAGAAAATATCATTTTTTCTAAATTTTCTGTCTTTTTTTGTTTATATTGCAAAAAATAAAAATCCCAGAGGTGATAAAATGCCACCAAAACAAAACTATATTTGTGGGGAAAAAAGGACACAAATTTCAGTTTGGTACAGCATTGCATGACCACGCAAATACCAGTTGAAGCAGCGCAGTGCCAAATTGCAAAAAGTGCTCTGGTCACGAAGGGGGTAAAACCTTCCGGGGCTTAAGTGGTTAAGTCAAAGTAGAACATTGCTCAAAGGTTTATTGCAGTGGTTCTCAACTCCAGTCCTCGGGACCCACCAACAGGCCAGATTTTAAGTATTGCCTTGGGGAGTTGCAGACTAGAATACTGCAATCACTGAGCAGCAAGTGATATCACCTGTGATGTATTTCAGTTATCTTGCAAACCTGGCCTGTTGGTGGGTCCTGAGGATTGGAGTTGAGAACCACTGGTTTATTGTTTTTTTTGGATGCACAGGGGAAAGGTTTAAATTCTTGCCTTTACAGATGCCATATACAAGTGTTTCTCAACTCCAGTCCTCAAGGCGCACCAACAGGTCATGTTTTCAGGATTTCCCTCAGATGAAACAGCTGTGGTAATTACTAGGGCAGTGAAACTGATCAAATCACCTGTGCAAAATAATGTAAAGCCTTAAAACATGACCTACTGGGGCATCTGAGCACTGGAGTTGAGAAACACTGCCCTATACCTTCTCCTCCAACCCAAAGTCTGAAAGGCATCTGGGTCGGGTATACATGATGCCCAGGCACTTTTGTAGGATAAATATATTACAGAGGGAGACAACTGGATTTCTATCTGTTGAGGTCTCTGGCCGGGGAAAGAGTGAGTGGCTTTTCTTGCTACCACTCCATTTCCATGTTTTCATCTGGGTGGAAAGCCACAGCTTTAAAGAAGAAAGTGCTGTTGGGAAACATGTGCCTTTATGTTGCGGTGTAAGTGAGCTCGTATGTGCTTTGGAACTTTTTTTTTTTGATCCTCCCAAGAATGACTGTAGGGGAGCGATCCTTAAAACTGACACCTTTGTGTGAACTGTTTACCGAAATCCCTGGGGAAGCCTCTGAGGAATAGGGCTGCAGAAACGAATAAGCCATTTCCAGTATTGAGCTGATTGACTTGTTTAATACTGGTGGTAGCCATTGGTTGTTACCTCGTTATCTTTGTATTTATGCTGCCTGGTGGATGATTTTTTATATGGACATTGATTGATTGCTTACACTTGTGAGTCATATTTTTTCCTTTTTTATTCAACAAATAAGCTTTTACTTACTTTACAAAGCCAGTGCACTCTGTTTCTTGTTATACCTGTGTTGTCAGATTGCCTTGTTTGTCACATGAGCTGCCTGTCGTGATGTATAAATATTAAAGATTTCCATATAACATACCAGACCATTTAGTTTGTCTGTGTCTGAAGAGCTGTGAAACTAAAATCGCTATGAATTCTGTTGTCTGCTGTTTGAGCTCCTAGTGGGCTTAATATGGCCACCAATGTGTTGTAAAATAGAAATCAAATCTATCCTTTAATAAGCCAATAGAAACTGGACCCTGGGGTGGACAACAATGTCCAAATGCCTTATCAACATAATACCACTCAAATCTACTTGTAGAAAATGAATAGGATAGTACCAAACTTGAGGCCCATACACACGATCAGAAAATCATAAAAGATATTCTGATCATTAGTACACAGCTTTTGTCCAAAATTATCCGAAGGGGCAAAACACAAAATTTTCGGATAATTTTCATTTAAGTAGTACAGTTTTTGTCTGAAAATACAACACAAAAACAATACAATACATTACATCACTTCTGAATTGCTATTCTGTCGTATGAGAATTTTTGTATTTTAGTAATCTCTTCATTTTCGATATGGAGACTAGCATGCAAAAAAAAAAAAAAACGAATAATATTATCATGTGTGCTAGGCTTAACTCACATGTTGCCAATTCAAAACCAAGAACATCAGATACTGTAGTTGTTTCCTAAGTTACAGCTCTGAAGGTAACATTATGCATACCGAGGGGAACTACCAATTATTGACATGATGTTAGGCTAAAGATTTGGTCTCTCATACATCATGATACTTATGATTCTACAGACAAAAATCCTTGCCCACGGTTGTATCTAATTCAAATGAATACCAACAAAGGTTGTCAGATTTTATCTCCTTGTCAGCTAAAATATTGCTAATATATTTATTTTAGGTAAAGCAGTGCTTTACTTGTATATGTATATTGTACATTCAAAGCAGTCCGTGCCCTCAAGCAGCATACATACATACACATACATATACTGAAGCCTATTCAAACAGGAGCCAATTAAACTGATACTTAAGGTAATTTAAACAAAAATAACAAGCATGTCATACTTACCTGCTTTGCACAATGGTTTTGCACAGAGCAGCCCCAAACCTCCTCTACTTGGGTCCTGAAACGGATCCTGGCCTCCATAGCAAGCCACATGCTTTGGGGGCACTCAAGCGTGCTCGCTCTAGAAGACACACAGAACCGACTCAGGCCCACCCCCCCGCTCCCTCCCCACTGGCTGTGATTGACAGCAGCAGGAGACAATGGCTCCTGCTACTGTATCGGAACCAATGAGGAGGCCGGGAGAGCAGCTGCTCTTGTGCATATCACTGGATCAAGATTGGGCTCAAGTAAATATTAGTGGGGCTGTGGGAGCTGCAAACTGAAGGTTTTTTTACCTTCATGCATAGAATGCTTGAAGGTAAAAAATCTTCAGCTTTTAGAATCACTTTAACTTATTTGCTTTCTTTGGAGTGGAAGAGGAAACCAGAGTACCCAGTAAAAACCCACTCAGGCACAGGGAGAACATTGTGAGAACTCCATTTCTTCACAATCTTGAAGATCACCGGGGCTACTGCTTGGCACTTCTGCTTTCTTTTCTCCTTTTTTTTCATTCTCTTCTCTACTACACTTTCTCTCCTCCCAACATAAATCCATTTCAGTGGATGGTGTTATTAATTTTTTACCTTATTCTCCTCCATAAAAATCCATATCATATACCCAACAATTGTGCTAAATTACATTTTACCATGAAAAAATACCTACATTTTGTCAAAACACAAGCTTCTGATTACTTTAAATTATATTTTTTATGTGTTATATCACCATATAGTTCCCTTTGTCTTCCTAATGGAAATCATTTCATATTCCTTTTACAAATACTTTACCATGTTTCTTTCTTTATTGCACTTATTTACTAGTAAATGGAACTGAAAAAGGAGAAACCGTACCTAGTTCCATTACAAATTATCTCCCAAAGGCTGAATAGGTTTGCATGGAATAAAAGCCTTCCGGCCTCCATCTGTGAATGGGCTATATCATACTCATAATAAACATCAGAATCAGGCCTGTATACAGAACAATGGCCTTCCGTACTCCATTCATGAGTGGGCTATATAATACACATGATAACCATTAGCGTCCAAATCTATAACTGAGTCATACCCATTAAAACCATTTAGCGTCTGGTTTATGTAGGACACATGAGCCAGTCTACCAGCTATTGACATGTGCACACTCTGCCGCTAACTAAAATGTCTAATGTATTGGTCAATGACCACCAGATTCTGGGATCTGTATTATTTATTAAGTCAAGATGATCATTTGTTTTTTATTTCTATCTTGTTTGCCACAGTCATTTTTAATGGGCAATGGGGTTTACTGAATCTGCTACTCAGTGAGTGTTGTATTACAAACCAACCAGAACGCAAAGCCTCTGCAAAATACAATCTCTACCATGCAATACATTTAAAAATGTTCTTCTTTCTATAAATACTAAATAAATTGTATTCCTGTGACAGCTTTGTGTTTCCAAAATTATTTTTACATACCATGAGCAGTGCTCTATTTCTAACTTATTTTGCTGGCTCATTGTCCCAGGGTTATTTTCTTTATTCATATTCTACTTTACCAAAACAAGATCTAGTGTAGAGGAAGGGCAAAATGGGCTATTGCTCAGTGCCCCAAATACATAAGGGCCCTCACATGGTTATAGTTTACAGATGTCTGCTACTCATATACAGAATTCTGGTCAAGTATACAGAGAACATACTTGGACATAAACTTTCTAGATGGGTGTTTACTGTTTAGTTTGACTTCAAACTGCAGCTGTCAGAAATGTTCTGATGCAATTAGAAGAACCTCTGCTTAATTCTCATGTGGGCAGTGTGTACCTCCCAACTGTCCTGGATTTGCCGGGACCGCCCCCGTATTTCAAGTAAGTCCGGGTGTCTCGCAAATCTGGGCACAATCCTGCAGCAGAGCCTAGTGCCGGAACAATTTCCAGCACTTGACTCCACTAATCCACCTGGAAGGTGTGTGCCACACTCCAGTTTGCAAGGCTGAGACTGCCCAGCCAACATAGCCCCCCACCTTCCATGCCCACACGCCAGCTTGCCTGTCCGCTCTACAGCCTGCAAAATGGGAGAGGAGATTAGGTCCACTCCACCTCCTTCCCATGTCCCTTCTGTTTCCGCCCACAACCCCCGGAATGCAGCCAAAGCTGTGCCTTTGAAGGTGTCGTGTGGGTGCTGTGCCTTTGAAGCAGTGCACATGATGTCACTGCCTGAGCCTCTGGAGACTAGCCAGCCTCAGGTGATTGGACACAGATTGTAACTGAACTCACCTTTCTGTCTCTTCCTTCCATATAACATAATTAAATAATTAATCAGTCCTTTCAAATAATATAGTGATCCTTCTATGTACCATAGTGATCCTTTCTTCCTGCCTTCCATGTGCCATAGTGATCCTGCCTTCCATGTACCATAGTGATCTTGCCTTCAATGTGCCATAGTGATCCTTCTTTCCTGTCTTCCATGTGCCATAGTGATCCTTCTTTCCTGCCTTCCATGTGTCATAGTGATCCTTCCTGTCTTCCATTTGCCATAGTGATCCTTCCTGCCTTTCATGTACCATGGTAATCATTCCTGCCTCCCATGTGCCATTGTGATCCTTCCTGCCTTCCATGTGCCATAGCAATCCTTCCTGCCTTCCATGTGCCATAGCGATCCTTCCTGCTTTCCATATGCCATAGTGATCCTTCCTGCCTCCCAGATGTTATAGTGATCCTTCCTGCTTTCCATATACAATAGTGTTCCTTTCTGTATTCCATGTGCCATAGTGATCCTTCCTGCCTTCCATGTGCCGCAGGTCACTGTCTCCCTGAAATGTCCCTCATTCTCAAGTTCAAACGTTGGGAGGTATGAGTGTGTATGATGCAGTCTGAAAAATTACAGGCTTAATTTTAGACTTCTGCTCCCCCCTCTGATCTGTTTTATCAGGTACCCTCTGACAGACAGAACAGGAAGCTGCAGAGAAGATACACCAGAGGAGCAGTTTGCTGGGTCACTTCTCCTGTTGATGATTTATTAATCAATATGCCCCTGACAGACCTTGTCTGACAATAAAATATTTTTTTAAATGTCAGGATGAGAATTGTGCTTCAGTTAATTAAACATCATAAGTGTTGGTCAAGTTACATTGATAGCAATATATGTTTATAGCAGCAAATATGTTTACTAGCAGGTATTTTAGTATTAACCTCCCTGACAGTATTCCCGAGTGTGGCTCAGGGTGGATTTACAGCACCAAAAGCGGTTACCCCGAGCCACACTCATGATTGTATCGCAGGATCCAGGCGAACTTACCTTGTCCCAGGATCCTGCGATGTCCCCTCCGCTCTGTGTGCAAGCCATCCTTCGCTCGATTCATCACAGAGCCAAGCTCCGTTCCCTGCGAGCGTTGCGACGCACAGGCACGGAGAAAGGCGCCAAATTCAAAAAGTAAAAAATAATACATACAGTACACTGTAATTTTACAGATTATATTACTGTATCAATTTATTTCACATCCCTTTTGTCCCTAGTGGTTTGTCCAGTGCCCTGCATGCAGTTTTATATTATAAATACTGTTCTTTCTGCCTGGAAACTGGAGATTGTCCATAGCAACCAAAACCGTCCCTTTACATCAAAAGTGGTTTTAGACCAGCTAGAAAACAGCGATAATAAATTAGAATCACTTGCAGAATTGAGCGATAGTGATTTGTGGGGAGATCCGTCATCAAACACTGAAAGTAACGACAGCAACAATTCTGCATCTGAGCAAATTTCAGTGTTTTTGATTTGATTACATCATTGAATAATTTTTATTATTATTATATTATTATTTGTAATTATTATTTATAGTTATTTATTATATTATAATTTCTGATTTCGTGTTTCAAACTTTATCATACTCGGGATGTCTACTAGACTCTGGTTTAGACAGATTTAAATGAGTTATTCCTAAGAATTACAGGCCTACAATATAAAACGTCAAATTTTCATGCAAAATAATTGTACCGCTTTCAGCATCAAAAATCTGAAAAAATCATACCGCCAGGGAGGTTAATGAGGTTTTCATTTTAAAGTACTGTATGAAAAGACTATCACAAGGGAAACATACAGGGCACTTTATGATATGCTTTTTATCTGAGCATGAGAGATAGCATTATATTTTACCTGTTTTGGGATTTTTTAATGCTGATGTAAATATACCATTCATATAACTTATTTAGACATATTTACAACTTTTTATTAAAATTGAAAAAGTATAACCACCAGGCACTTTTTGTTTATATGTAAAATTCTGCATTTTCTTGCTAGAAAGTTACTTTTATCTGAGCATGAGAAATAGCATTATAATTTGCCTGTATTGGACATTGATTAAAGTGAACCTGTCATTGTGGGTCTGCTGTGCCTTAGTGTGAGTAATGCAAGTATCTAGCTTATCTATAATGTCAGCAGTAAACGATCTTAGGACATTTGAAATCTTGCAAGCTATGTATTTACATACTATTGCTGCCACACTGATAGCATGGTACGGCTTTAGTAACATGGCACAATTGTGGTTATATACCATGGCCCAGCTATACTATTGGTAATAGAGCACCATTGTGCCTCTGGTAACATAATAGTGTGTTTATTTAAAGTAAATATGGTATGATAGAAATACAGAGTGCCATTTAGTTATCTTGCTTATATTCTGAAATGGAACAGATCTGCAAGTCAGGAAAATCAGAAGTCCATATATGCATATTTGTTCTAAGCCAATGACTAAAAGAATGGAAAGAAGACGGTCACCACAGAAGAAGAAGAAGCAAGCCACAACCTCCAAATTTTACTCATTACTGGTTTTCTTTATGAAATAGTGTTGAGTTTCTAGTAGAGTAGCCAACGACTGAGGGCCCTATTTTGACTAAAATTAATAAGAAGAAAAGTTATCACAATATGCAGCAGTGTGCAGCAGCCTTCCTCAGCCCCCCAACACTTACCTAAGGTCCCTCTCTGTCCAGCGATGTCCACGAGTGTCTCAGCTGTCTGAGATTCTCCCTCTCGATTGGCTGAGACACATCAGCGATGCCATTGGCTGCAGCCGTGTCAACCAAAGTCAGCTAGCCAATCAGGAGAGAGAGGGGGCGGGGCCAGGTTGAGGCTCCATGTCTGAATGGACACAGGGAGCTGTGACTCGGCTCTGGTGCCCCCATAGCAAGCTGCTTGCTGTGGAGGCATTGAACAGGAGGGAGGGGCCATAAGCACAGAAGAGGGACCCGTTAAGAGGAGGATCCGGGCTGCCCTGTGCAAATCCACTGCAACAGAGCAGGTAAGTATAACATGTTTGTTGTTTTTATAGGAAAAAAAAAGGAAAAACAAGACTTTACAATGACTCTAATAATAACCTTTGAGGAAACAGTATTATTTGGCCTGTAAATATCTCTTTAAATCAGAGACTTTTCAACTGTTTTAGGACTGTATTTATCAGATTTTGGCTGTTTCGGGCTTTATTGAATGATGTCTACAGTTACATATAAGAGAAGTTAATGGCCTGCATCCTGGATAATTAAATGCTCATTAAAAGTTTTAAGCAAGGCTTTTAAAGACAAACCTTTAGTACTTACAAAAAGTGCTTAGCTTTTGCATTTAAGAGAAAGCTTAATGTGTTTTTATTTTAAACTTGCTTTATTCAAAAAAGTGTGTACATCAGTCCTATAAAATACACAGATTTGTATCAATACAACATCATGGAAAGGCCAAGATGGAGGCTATCAACCTTTATCCAATGCAAAGCAATGCAAAGCAATTGTTTAATAAAGCAGTAGCCTAAAGATACCTTTAGCCCTAGCCAATAGTTCTAAATCCACAAATATACCTATATAGTTACACAGTTACATAGTAGGTGAGGTTGAAAAAAGACACAAGTCCATCAAGTCCAACCTACAGTATCTCACAAAAGTGAGTACACCCCTCACATTTTTGTAAATATTTTATTATATCTTTTCATGTGGCAACACTGAAGAAATGACACTTTGCTACAATGTAAAGTAGTGAGTGTACAGCTTATATAACAGAGTAAATTTGCTGTCCCATCAAAATAACTCAACACACAGCCATTAATGTCTAAACCGCTGGCAACAAAAGTGAGTACACCCCTAAGTGAAAATGTCCAAATTGGGCCCAAAGTGTCAATATTTTGTGTGGCCACCAATATTTTCCAGCACTGCCTTAACCCTCTTGACCATGGAGTTTACCAGAGCTTCACAGGTTACCACTGGAGTCCTCTTCCACTCCTCCATAACGACATCACAGAGCTGGTTGATGTTAGAGACCTTGCGCTCCTCCACCTTCCATTTGAGGATGTCCCACAGATGCTCAGTAGGGTTTAGGTCTGGAGACCTGCTTGGCCAGTTCATCACCTTTACCCTCAGCTTCTTTAGCAAGGCAGTGGTCATTTTGGAGGTGTATTTGGGGTTGTTATGTTGGAATATTGCCCTGCAGCCTAGTCTCTGAAGGGAGGGGATCATTCTCTGCTTCAGTATGTCACAGTACATGTTGGCATTCATGGTTCCCTCAATGAACTGTAGCTTTCCAGTGGCGGGAGCACTCATGCAGCCCCAGACCATGACACTCCCACCACCATGCTTGACTGTAGGCAAGGCACACTTGTCTTTGTACTCCTCACCTGATTGCAGTCACACACACTTGACACCATCTGAACCAAAGAAGTTTATCTTGGTTTCATCAGACCACAGGAAATGGTTCCAGTAATCCATGTCTTTAGTCTGCTTGTCTTCAGCAAACTGGTTGTGCCACCAGCTTGTGGCATACTTTCATGTCACTTAGGCTGCCTCACTGAGGCGCTTTACAGGCTCTATAGCTCTAAAAATAGTGCCTGCATAGCGCCTGTAAAGAGCCTCTCCTCTCAAGCATTCGGGCTTTCACACTGGATCGGTACGATGGCAGGACGGAAAGTTCAGCAAGCAGCATCTTTGCAGCGCTGTAGGAGCGGTGTATACACCGCTCCTAAAGCGCCCCTGCCTATTGAAACCAGCAACGCTTTGCCGGTGGTTTTAACCCTTTTTCGGCCGCTAGCAGGGGTTAAAAAAGTCCTGCTAATGGGCGAATAGCGCCGCTAAAACGACGGTAAAGCGCCCGCTAAAAATGGCGGTGCTTTACCACCGATGCCCTCAAGCCCCAGTGTGAAAGTAGCCTCATGGAGAATTCCCCCAATAGTCAGATCATTTCTTATTACACAACATTTATCTAATTAACTGACATTTGCACAGAGGCCCAATTGCCAGCCACACTTCAACCATTATACCTTTGCCACAGACAAAAGAAATGCTTGTTACACTTGTGGCTAATTACTTGGATTGTAGAAAAGTACAGTAACAGCTTTGTCTACCAGAAGAAATGTTTGAAAATTACACCTGCAACAGTGCCAAAAAATCCATAAAATGCATGCAGGCTTAGCAAACAATGATGAATATTATATACAAGCATTTGCTTATCTTAAGATGGAAGTATTGACATGTACAAAATTACCTAAAAGTGTCAGCTCTATTTTGTAGAAGTGTCCATCTACAAATAAATTATACAAATTTCTTAGCATACAAGTAACTCAAAACCATGTATTTCTTCACACCACTAGCTTAAACTTAAACTTCACAACACTAGCTTTGGCTTTCTTAATTACTACTTAGCCCACCACATTACAAAATATGCACTATTAAAAAAAAACATAAATTAAGCGTCATTAAAAGCATCAATACGCAGCTGTTTTTACTAGTTCCATTTCATAGGCAGAATGTTCTTGGTTAGAACCAAATGGGTTTTCCATATTGCAGTGAGCACCAACCAGGTTGAGCTCAATAATAAAATGTCTTGTTAAAAGAGCCACAACACTACCTCCCCCAAGACAGTTCCCATTGCTTTAGCAACCAATCGCCAGCCCCAGGAACTGCTGGGAATTCAATACTTGTGCTAAATTCTTGGGAGATACAAGAGCACTCTGTGGGACCAAAGTGACAAAGTGGTTAGGCCGAGTTATCAAATGCTGCAGTACTATATCACGAGTAGAGAAAAAAGGAAAAAATCCCTGGATGTTAGATTGACAATCAATCATTGTGCACCAACTAGGCTTTGTACATTGGCTCCTAACTTCTGAATGGCTGATGCTGGTTTTCAATAGGTTTTGCTACACAGATTTTAAGGTGAGGGGTGATGGTGTCATAGCAGCACAGGCTTCAGCTATGTGTTTAAAGGGGAGGTGATGTGACTTATACCATTGTCACTCCAGCATGCTTAGAGACAGAATCTATAGTGTGCCTCAGTCCTACTGGACAAAATTAGCCCACCCAACCCAAAAAATATCCATAAATTACAGTGGATGCCTTAGAGTAGAATTCCATATTTTAACCACTTACCCCCCACTTTAACCCCCTTCATTCCCACGCCATTTTTTGTGATACGCCACTGCGTTACTTTAACTGACAATTGCGCGGTCGTGCGGCGCTGTACCCAAATAAAATTTCTGTCCTTTTTTTCCCACAAACAGCTTTCTTTTGTTGGTATATGAAAACTTCTATGGTTTTTATTTTTTGCGTTATAGACGAACAATTTTGAAAAAAAAAAATGTTTTTCATAAATTTAGGCCAATATGTATTCTGCTACATATTTTTGGTAAAAAAAAAATCCCAATAAGTTTATATTGTTTGGTTTGCGCAAAAGTTATAGCATCTACAAACTATGGGATATTTGTATTTATTTCCATTTTTTTTACTACTAATGGCGGCGCAAATTATTGCAGCACTGCGATATTACAGCAGACAAATTGGACACTAACTGACACTTGTGATACTTTTTGGGGACCAGTGACACTAATACAGTGATCAGTGCTAAAAATATGAACTGCCACTGTACTAACGACACTGGCTGGGAAGGGGTTCAAATCAGGAGCAATCAAAGGGTTAACTGTGTGCCTAGCTGGTGTGTTCTTACTGCGGGGGAGGTGCTTGTACTAGGGGAAGGCATGGATCAGTGCCTCTGATTCGCCGTTCTCTCTCTGCACCGAAGTATCAGCAGGTGCCAGTAGACATTGAGTCCACCGTACCCACTAATGAGCTCCCAGTATGTATAATTACAGCGGGAGCGGGCCAGCAGCGGCACGCGTGCGCGCCCCAGACCCGGAAGTGCCAGATCATGTACTAGGTATGTGATCTGGCGCAGAGCGGCCATCCTGCCGCAGTATATCTAAGGTGGGTGGTCTGCAAGTGGTTAAGTAAAAACTAAACAGCCCAGCATTTGTAAAAACAAAAGCATATTTCAGTCTAGTACTGTACCCTGCAGAAACGTTACCAGATGGCGTTCTTCCTTATGACCACCATCACTCATCACCAAAACCATCACTCAACCTACTTTTTGTGAGTCTAGGTTGTCATGGACACACATCTTATGAGGGTGCATCATCACAATGTCATGGGTCATAACCTACTGCACTGATTGGTGCTTGCATTTCATAATCTGGACCTTATTAAATGCAGAAGTAAAGATTGCCCACAACTACTGCTTCAAGGAATAAAAGAGGAGGGATCTGTGATGTCAGCTAGAAGATTTTTGAGAAAATCTTTGTATACTTTTATATTCAAAGTCTATAGGTGAGTACGCTTTAGGCCCCTTTCACACTGGGGCCGCTAGCGGGGAGCTTTTAACCCCAAAGAAGGTGTTAAAATTGCCCGCGGAGGTTCCGAAACGCTTTTCAGGCGCTTCCTAAGAGCTGCCCATTTATTCCAATGGGCAGGGGAGTTTTGGGAGTGCTGTATACAGCGTTCCCAAACCACCCCAAAGATGCTTGCAAGCGCACTGCCCGGGTGTGAAAGCACCCACTGCAGAGAATAGGAGGTCGTTTTTATGCGCGTTACAGGTGCTTTTTCTAGCGCTAAAATTCCTGGAAACTGCCTCAGTGTGAATGGGGTCTTAGAGAGATGGGTTCGCTAAAGCTGTACATGGGTTTTATAGGCTGTACTAGAATTATGTAAAATAACACTTATATAACCACAAGATACTTAATGTCTATTGCTTCCGTAACAAAACATATGTTTGTATTTCTGTTTAAAATCCAATAAAAAATTATTGCAATTAAAAAAAAAAGAATATTTATAATTTACAGTGATGGATCGAGATTGGACTCAGGTAAGTATAACAGGGGCTTGGGGGGGGGATCCTGGTCACAGAAGGTTTTTTACCTTAACCTCCGATTCACACTTATGTACTGAAAATTTGGTGCGAATTTAAAGTGGTACATGGTGTGAATTTGCATTGCGATTTCTGCTTGCCATGTGCGATTTCAATGTGACTTTAGTTTGAATATGTGAGGGGAGTGGTCACATCTGTGATTTTTTTTTTTCTAGGCAAAAAAAGAAAAATTGCAGTAATTTGAACACTGGACTGCGATTTTAATCCGGTCCCATAGAAGTCTATGGAGCTGAAATTCACACCACACTAAAGTCGCAGAGGAACCTTTTTTGAACAGGATCAAACTTGCACTGCATATATCTGAACAGGCTTGATTGGAAATAATGCTTTTTTTAGCTGACATGCGAATCTATGCTTTTGCAGATCGCATCTCATCCGGATAGAATTCGCATAAGTGTGAACGGGGGCTTAAGCAGTATTAAACCCAAAAGAAAACATCTATTATATTGCAGCTTACCAATTCTTAGATGTGATAGCTGCATTCATTTATTTTTTTAGTCTGTTGGTTTTCAAAAGCACAAGTTCTCCAGCAGAATGTATCAGTTTACATTGGTGAGACAAACCATTTAAAACTGGCAGGGGTGCTTATAAAATTCAGCTTTTATTTATTCATGGAAAACCTTTATCCCAAAAGGATAAAAAACGGTTTGCTGTAATTGATTATAAAGTGTGAGCTGGAATTTGGCTTCAATTTCTTAGTTTATTTAAATCTGCCAGTACATTTAACAGTCCCCTCTCCCCCAGACTGACAATGTTTCTGTCTGCTGTGCCTCCTTCTCTCTTTGTGAGAGTTGTGTCTCACTGGGCAGGTGTGTTACTGGCCAGATCACCTGGTGAAAACAGACAGAAAAAAGCCAAAGAAAACTAATGTAGCCACCACATCTAATGACTGGTAAGCTGCAAAATAACACATTTTTGGTTTTGGGGTTAAAACCACTTTAATGTACTCTCTGGAAACCTTAAGGCATTAGAACCACTTTAAGTCGTAGTAGTTCATTCATGACAACCCCCATATTTCTCTCAGTACTCATTTCCTTTAAAAAGTAATACAGGTGCATACTTTATTTATGTGTATGGTATACTGTATATATACAGTACATCTCTTTCTCCCTATATACCGTATATGTTTATTTGTAATTTATATGTATTTTTTTGTTCTAGCTTTCCTTTATAACCCAGGTTCATTGGAGGTTCCAGCTGTCTGTATCTACTTCTTGTAAAGTGTTTAAACAATGCTCCTAATAATATATTATGATCTATTTGATGCATGTGTTGCCATTTAGAAAGTGTCACCTGAAATGCTCTCCCTGCAAATCCAAGGGTGAATAATTCTTCACTCCTCAATTTGTCTTTAATTTTCCAATTTATACAGATAGAGCAGCTGCACCAGTGAATAATGTTCTTAGACCAACAACCAACATCTGCCAGCAGTGAGAGCGTCAGGTCGGATGACATAAACTAAAGTCTGGTACACACTGAGATTTTTTCATTCAACCCAGCGGGCCGAATAAAAAAACTGACGATCCGATGTTAGTACAGCGATTTCCCCCGCTGAGCTGTTGTGTTCCGGGTGCCAGTGGTAAAGCAGCGCTATATTTAGCACCACTTTACTGTCATTTTAGCGGCGCTATTCGGCCACTAGTGGGGCGGTTTTAACCCCCGCTAGCAGCCGAAAAAGGGTTAAAACCGCCGGCAAAGTGCCGCCCATTGTTTTCAATGGGAAGGGGCGCTTTAGGAGCAGTGAATACACTGCTCCTATAGCGCTGCAAAGATGCCTCCTGCAAGCGCACCGCTCCAGTGCGAAAGCCCTCAGGGCTTTCACATTGGAGTGAATTGAGCGTCTCTTTCAGGGCGCTTTGCAGGCGCTATTTTTAGCATTATAGCGCCTGCAAAGAGCCTCAGTGTGAAAGTAGCCTAAAGGAAAACTGTACAAGAAAATTGTATAATGTATGACAAGCCTTAGAAGCTGATGCACAGCTGCACCAGATTTTGCACTCTCCAGTTTTAGTAAATCAACCACAGTATTTTTGCTTGCACATGATTAAATGATGGAAGTCAGCTGAGCTTCACCTCATTCCTCAAGCTAAGGGAAAATTCCTTTTCAAAATGAATTTTTCTTGCAAAGTGAACATTCTACGTGTCTTTAGTAAATCAACCTCATTGCATCACTCAGGTAAACATGTGGTTTTTGCATGGTAAGATGCACTTTTGTACCGACTTCACCCAAAAAGTTAGGCCTCTATAACAAATACATAAAAGTTCCTCTTCTAATTTAATGAAAATTCTACCTTTTAAAGAATAAATATTTGGTGATCCTGCCACAGTACTTCCCCTTAAAGGGTGCAATGCTATTTCACCTGCAGTGAATTAATTGCAGTGTTGTCATTCTGTTCTGTGGCATTTTGATTACCTTCCTCCTGGCTTGTAATGATGTCACGGGAGCAGATGTAGCAGGGAGCTGGCTATCTTACCTGCAGTATCAAAAGACACTCTGCAACATTGTTGCAATGAGACAGTTTCCCTCTAGTGCCAGCTAAGACTCTGTGTCATCACATCCTGTCAGCAGAGTGATTACAATCAGGGAGCAAAGCATAAAGGGAATTGTAGTTCCAGGACTCAAGTTTCACATTAAGATTTAACTGTATGGAACTACAAAAGACCAGCATGCTCTGTTAAGTCATTACATGCTGATTTGAATAAAGTGTTTAAAGTTGGGCCCGTGGTGTTAGGGGACATTCCTCTGCTCTACTCCTGCGTGGACTCATAGAGCCAACCTGAGTAAAGGTAAGGGCCCTTTCACACTGGGGCGGTTTGCAGGCGCTATTGCGCTAATAATAGCGCCTGCAAACCGACCCGAAAGTGCCGCTGCAGGACTAGCAGGACGGGAAAAGAAGTCCTGCTAGCAGCATCTTCAGAGTGGTGAAGGAGCGGAGTGTATACCGCTCCTTCACCGCTCCTGCCCATTGAAATCAATGGGACAGCGCAGCTATACCGCCGGCAAAGCGCCTCTGCAGAGGAGCTTTGCGGTGGGTTTTAACCCTTTCTCGGCCGCTAGCGGGGGGTAAAACGGGCCCGCTAGTGGCCGAATACTGACGGTAAAGCGCCGGCGACGCTGCCCCCGCCCCAGTGTGAAAGGGCCCTTACTAATCTGATACGGATTGCCATATTGTGATTCATTTGCCATTTAAGTGTGCCTCTGCTTTTGGGATAATTCTTAGGTTTTAAATCCCCTGAAAGCAACCTGAATATAGTATTGAGCTATGTTGCTCATAACCTCAGTTATTGCTCTCTCATTGCATTCTTTGAACAAATATACTGTTACTGTATATTTGTTAATTTTCCACAGAAATATTGCAGTAAAGACAATTTCTGTGTTTTATCACAACGTGTGTGTTTCTCATTGGTTGTTGCACTTGCACTATTGCCAGGTGTGCCAGAGGGGGCTAAGACTATTACTGGGGGTTGAGAGGCAGAGTAGCGGACTGAACAAACTTAGGCGGCTCCTGCAGGGGTAGCGTGCTACACATACAATACATTTTTTTTGCTCCCAGAGGAAGGTAAGTAAAAAAAACACAGGGAACGTATCTACAGGGGGGGCTGACAAATAAAAACTTACTTTACTTTAATTATATCTGGTGATCTTGCCAGTAACTGACTGTGGGGTAACTTCCAATCCTAGGGTGCAGAGGCGAGAACTTGGGACTTTAAATGAGACACAAGTCTCCATCCCTATACATGCATACATACAACAGGAAGGTTGGGACTTTGAATGAGGTGGGCAATTGAGGCCAGAGGGTCAGTCACCATTGCATAGAACCATTTTAGTGATAAACAATAGCATAGTGACACAGTAACAGTCCCAGTGTGGGTAGACCGTTAGGTCATATACAATAACATCCTGACTGATACATTGTAAAACATAATAAATTAACCCCCCAAAAAATGATGCAGGGCAGACAGTCCTTAAAAGGAGAAACATCCATTTAAAATGCACAGGGTCACAAAGTAGGTAAGTAAAAGCCTGTTGGTATGTAGACCTATTAAAAAGGGTAATGAATTGGTGCAGGTCATAATCCTGACGCGTTTCGTGTATCAAACAATCTTCAGGGGCAGTTTTGCAACAAAGTCTAAAAAATGGGAAAGAGGGGGGTTCAATAAGTAAACTTTAATATGTATTGTAAAAAGAAAAAGGTATGCATGTAGGGGAGGCAGAGAGCCACTAACCCCAAATGGATACTCACATGCCAAAAGGGTGTGTACTTAAAGGGGTCCGCTGTCACAGGCAACCAAATGAGTCCGGTCCGGGAGCTGAGGGAGGACCTCAAAAGAGGGGAGGGGGCCAAACGCACACAAAAACCCCCATTGTAACGTATATCCACACTGGTGATGAATGAGGGTGATGGTTCTGTTGTGATAAAAATAGTATATGTAAGGTATAGCCCCAGGCTGAGTAGAGCCCCCAATCACGGAAATGTGTGCATGGTTAACCGTGGTATCCCCCTTACCTGTGGGTGGTAAGTAATGGCCAAATTGTCTACCCAGGAATTAACGTGCTGCCCAAGGACAGGCAAGCACGGAATAAGGACCCTTATGTGCAGCTAGCCACCCCCCCAGGGCAAGGGAACTCCCCCCAACGTCACACGGTGCAGGTACTGGGGCGGACAGCGGCCCCCTCCAGTGCAGCGGCAACAGCCGCCCATAGCTGCTGGGGAAGCCGCCGTCTACGTGTCCGCACAGATGATACACAACGCCGGGACGGCCAAACAGACGTCAAACATGTAAACTCGCGTTTAGCAGCATTCCGTTTACAGATGTTTCTCATTTTAACAAACGCTTCTAGACGCAAACGCAGCTAAACGCGGCATGTAAACGTGGCTGAACGGATGTTTTTAGATGCCAGTTTCTAGCTGTCAAGTTAAATCATTCAGGAGAGGTTAAACAACATCCCGTGTACATGAAGCCTAAGCTGGGTTCCACAGGCCCCCCGCTCAAAGTGACTCCCGTCACAAGTAATACATGCACATTTTTTTCCTAGAAATATATGTGTATTTATTATTTTTCTGTAAAAGGATGGACTTAGCTACAGATAGCAATAAAATCCTGACAGTGGTTCTAAACCCTCAGGATGTTATCATAATCTAAAAAAGGAAATTTGCATACTGATCATAAAAAAATAAATGCTATGAAATGTTTGGATATAAAACAGTTTTATTTCTGTACAGTTAATACAACTATGCAGGAAAATTCATCACCATCAACCCTATCAGATGTAGCACTCCTTGGCCCTTACTATTTAAAGTCATTCTAAAATGGTGGAACTGTACCCTATTTAGATTATTCTGGGATACGATATTCCTAGCTTATAACTAAATGAGTTTGACTCCTGTTCTGTATCTCATGTTTTAAAAGGGTCTCCAATGACACTGCTTATTGACAGCCAGGGTTGTCATATCATGCCACTGGAAACATATCCACTAAACTCCGAACTGGCATATTCAATTTAGAGTTAATAGCTACTGATGATCACACTTGGAGAGACTCAGCTTTCAATCAGTAGGCTTGTTATTGTAATTCAACCCCCATTTGTGACACAGGATGGAGCTGGTTTAGGGCGATATTAATGTACTTGTAAAAGTACATTGGTTATATATCATGTAACTATTTGTTGTTATTGGGACTATAATTTCCTTCCAGCCTGACCCTCTTCCTTTCCCTATCTTTTGTAATCAAAGATTCTTTGGGTTGATTTACTAAAAACAAATTGACTGTTCACTTTGCAAGAGAATTTTTTCCCATAGCTTAGTGAATAAGGTAAAGCTTTGCTGACTTTCATCATCCAAGCATGTGCAAGCAAAAATGCTATATTTTTAGTTTCCTTGCATGTTAATGATTGTTCTTTGCTATGTGAATTTTCAGTCATTAAGATCTGGGGATGAGTCCCTTGCAAAGTGCAACTTCCCTTGCAAAGTGAGCAGCCTATTTGCCTTTAAATTAACCTATTTTTGTTTATGTATAGCTTTTATATGTCATACTTTTTGAAACAAAATGAACAAAATTAAAAAACAAAAAAACTATTCTGATTATTTGTTTAAGCTATAGCTAATGTTTTCAGGTTTGAATAGAATGGGGAAATGTTAGATTCTCTTTCATATTTTCAGGTAAACATCCAAACAATCTGCAGTGCTGTGCAGACTGCTCTCCAACTCGTGAGGCTTTCTTAATTTTAGATGTTGATGTCAATAGAGAGGGAAGAGAGGAAGAGGCTAGTGCCAGCTTATTGGTGAGCAAAGACCCATAGTGATCAGGACAAGCGTTAAATATAATCACTTATTCCACATGACAGTCAATAGAAGCCCAGTCCACTGGCACCCACAGACATAAGTTTAACAGCTGGATTTAGTAACTGTCATCTTATATCTCTGGGCACCTTTAAGAAGAGATGGTGATATAAAGAGTATGTATAATGTAGTAAATCAAATACATTTTTTTTTTACTGATCTAAATTTATTCTCACTGGAGAAGAGACGCTTGAGAGGGGATATGATAGCGATTTACAAATATCTTAATGATGATCCCAGCATAGGAAAAAAAAACATTCAGTCTCAGGGAGTGTAAGAGGACATGGGGCCTCACAATAAGATTGGAGAAGCTGTTTAACCCTAAACTGCACAGGGGGCTTTTCATTGTCAGGGCAATAAGTAAGTGGAACTCTCTTCCACAATTGGTGGTGGCAGTGGGAAGTATAGATATTTTTAAAAGACTCTTGAACGTGCATCTTAAAGGACACAACATACAGGGAGAAGAGAAGAAAAGATTGATCGCACACTTGAATCCAAAAGATGCTGTAGAAATGTATTTATTGTCATAAGCCAGACAAAATTGCAATGATGATCAGTTGACGCATTTCACTTGAAAAGAACCGCGCTTGTGAACAGGCACCGTTCTTTTTGTGTGAAACGCGTCAACTGATCATCATTGCAATTTTGTCTGGCTTATGACAATAAATACATTTCTACAGCATCTTTTGGATTCAAGTGTGCAAGCAATCTTTTTTTCTCTTCTTGATATTGCCTATGATGATGAGCCGGGATTAGCACCTTGGACCGGGTGTGTCCATTTTTTGCCTGAAGTGATGTGTGCACCCTTGTTCTGTTTCCTGACAACATACAGGGATATGGGAAATAATTATAGACACTGACACACGCACACCTACACAGGTTGAACTGGGTGGACTATTGTCTGTATTCAACCTTACCTACCATGTAACTATCTAACTATAGTACAGTAAACTAAAATCTGATTGGCTGCTAAGGGTTGCTCATATATGCCCCACCTTATTGACAAGCCACAATAGCTGTTTTTACACAGTTCAATGTGTTTTATTACCCAACATTACAACTAAGTGAATGAACTGTATCTGTTAAAACATTTCTATTCAGCTAACTAAAAAACTCTATATAATTTTGACATGAAGAAATTCTGACCAAGGGCCAGAGGGGAGCGATAAACCTGCAAATCATATTGACAAAGCAGAGCTTTGTATCTTTAGTGTACTGCTTGAGTCCATTGTCAGGAGACACAATTATGCACCACGTAGGAAATAAAATACCGTAGATTCAGCCAAAACTCTATCCTGGTGACTATCATGAAAATAAGTCAGAAGTGGTATTGTTTTTTTACTATCCAAACCTATCTGTCTAGACTTTATGTACTGGCTGAGCAAAACAATGTAATAAAATAGTTATTTTTGTGTGCTCCGAGTTTAATGTTATTGGCAAAATCTAAACTATCACCTGGAAATATATGACCTATTTACAGTTCATAATATAATTGCTTGTACAGTGGTTAACATAACTCCTGAGCAGGTATGTTTTTTAAAGTTTCAGAGCTGCCAATAATCCCATTTTCTGGTGTACAAGTACTTTGTCTAAAAGTGGATAAGCATGTATAGCAAACTGGGAGGAGTATAGATTTTGCCTTGGGACAATGCTTGGGAGAATTGGCAGAAATGGAAATTATTCTACCATAAGTATGTAAACAATTTCAAAAGGCTCAGGCCATCTGTTACAGTAAAGTGATATTGGGCTCTATTCACAAAATGTACATCTACTGCTTTAAGAAATGTGGTAAAATACCGCATAGAGTTACCGTATATACTCGAGTATAAGTTGATCCGAGTATAAGTCGAGGCCCTAATTTACCACAAAAACATGGGAAAAACTTAGTGACCCGAGTATAAGACAAGGGTGAGAAATGCACAGCTACTGTAAGTGGAAAAGAGGGTCAACAATGCCCATTTGCAGCCTCACTGTGCCCATTTGCATGCCTCACTGTGCCCATTTGCAGCCATAGGTCCCCCGAACTTCAAACTTGGTAGTTAAGGGTTCCTAGATGCCCCCTAGCCGCAGCCAAAATTTGGGGTCTCTGAACCCAAAGGGTCCCGAAATGACATTGCTGAAGATGGACACAGTTGACCGATTTTGGGGCCCTGTAGCTCAGGGCCACTTAGTGCTAGGAACCCCAAATTTGGTGTGCACCATAAAATATCTAAAGCTGGGGTTTCTAGCACCAAGTGGCCCTGAGATACAGGGTCCCAAACATCGGTTCAGAAAATGTCAAGCACTTTTCTGCAGCAGAGAATGACATTTTCCGAACCAGCTTGGAGCTAAGAACCCCAGCTTTGGATATGATATGGTACCAGTTCCACTGGGTTTGCACACCAAATTTGGGGTTCCTAGCATTAAGTAGCGATGAGATATGGGGCCCCAAATTCGGTTTAGAAAATGTCAAGCACTTCTCTGCAGCAGAGAATGACATTTTCTGAACCAATTTTGGGGCCCTATATCTCGGGGCCACTTGATGCTAGGAACCCCAAATTTGGGGTACTGTGCAGTCACCGATTGGCTTCCGCTGTGTGTAATCACAGCAGAAATGAGATGGCGGCGGCGCACATGTGTGCCCCCTACCCAGAAGTGTCGAATCACGTATATATATATATATATATATACATACAGATATGATCTGTAGCAGTAAACTTCTATAGGGCAGACCTGAAGTGGTTAATACAAAAGAAAAAAGGTGAAAAAGTTAAAATTAAGCAAATACAAGATATCCTTATGAATGTCAAATATGGAATGAAAATAGTGTCAAAAATTACATTTATATATATATATATATATATATATATATATATATATATATATACATACATATATATATATCCTTCCTCCACCTATGGAAAATACAAGATTCTCTTTTTTATTCCTGGAAGAAGGGTATTTATATATGTGTGTGAATTTTTATACTATTTTCTTAAAGTATTTGACATTTATAAAGATACTTTGTATTTACTTAAAGTATAACTAAAGGAAAACTTTTTAGTTTTGGATAGGGTGGTTTGAAAACCTATTAGGTTTTTAGTGCTGTCTTTGCCCTCATTAGGGAGATTCACCCTCACTATTTCTCTCCTGTTTACCATTATCATTGAAAGTGAAATGCAAAGAAAATCACAAATTTTGGATTGTCCCCATAAAAGTAATAGAGAGGAAATTTTACAATGGGGACACTAGTTCTGGTGACCTGGGGGATTCCAAGGGATTCCCTTGATTTTTAACCCCAATGATTTCCACTTCTATGCATTAGTGTTGGAAGAACTGATTCAAAAAGGCAGAGACTACTCAAAATTGGCTATTATATTTTTACATTCCTTAAAGTGTTAGTAAACCCACAACAGTAAAATCAGTCTGTATATGCAGTAAAGCATGCTTAGCATTGTCACTCTACTACAGGAAATGCACAAAGACTAAAGCAAGGTCATCGGGTAATTAATATGATTTTACTGCTAGCCACTTTCAAAGACATTCACTATGGTATTTAAAGGCTCAAAAATAAAAAAAATATGGATAATTATTCTTTATGTTCAAATCTCATTAACAAGATCATACACTAGCATGTTTTACTACCTCTCAGGGTCTTACAATGCAATGGCTGATGTGTGGTGGGATACAGTGGGATTCCTGCAGTGCCGATGTGTAAACGCAGCTTATCAATTGGTCGCTTTTTTTTAAACTAATTGTATTAAAATGTCACACAGTGACATTTCATTAAGTTCTATCAGCTGCCGCGCTGCGCAGATTGCCTCAAACTGCACTACACTGGAAAAAAGTACAACTTGCCGTTTTCAGCACGCACAACGGTGATGTAAACCAACCATTACCCTCCGAAAATGCCTTTATCCTTGTTCTCCCTAAAAAGCAACTGCAATATGTATTAAGGCACTATTCAGGGCCAGAATCTGCTTCCCAGACTAAAGTACTAGCCTAGGGATGATGCCGGTATACAAATTCTAGTGGCTGCGCAGTAATATTCATGTTATTCGCTGTGTCTACACATCTTACAAAGATCAGTCCCAGCCTCTTACCCTCTAGGCTGCCAAAAACTACAATGTTTGAAAAATCTCAGTGAGTAATCAATGGGAGAGGGGAAACTGAGGAAATCATTCATTTCAGCCTGCGGCAGACTTAGGCCGGCCGGGCCGACCAGACAGTGCTGACAGGGGAATCCCTCCTGCCTCCTGTGCGACACGTACATGACAGTCCCGGTCTGCCCGGCAGATTGATATAGAAGGGACTGTGCCCTCACATGGATGGGTCTTGAAGTGGACCTTCAGTAATTTTTTCATCGTTCCATCTATTAAATCTTCTGCTCTTGTTGTTTTAACTTTGGATAGTAAAACCGTTTTTTTTCTGCCAGTAAATACCTTATACAGCCCACTTCCTGTTTTTTGTCTGGTAAAAAGCCTAAGCTTATGACATCATGCACAGCTCTCTCTCTCTCACTCTCGTGATAGTTTGCCAGGAAGGGAGGGGGTGAGTCATAAGAGGGCCAATGAGAGCTGCGGAGCTGCAGAGCTGGAGGTTTGCCTCTGTGTGTCTGTGTAAATCAAGGAAGTGAACAGGCAGCAGCTTCAGCTGCCTACATTTAAAATGGCTGCAGCCAGACTTAGTGGATGGAGATTTCTGCAGCATATTTGGCAAGTACAGAATCACAGTATATATAAAATATTATGCAAAGTGGTTGGAGGGAAACTTCAGAATGACAACAATTTTTTTATTATAAATTATGTGAGCAGACTGCAGTTCCTCTTTAAGAGAGCAAAATACAGGTTTGCCTTAAACTAATTATTAAGGTGCCTACAGAAATTAGATGATGTCCGACCAGCTCTGCAGCACAGCCCAGCTACTGAATGATCTTGATGAAATGAAAGACTGATCTATAACCATACAATTTCGCACTAAGCAAACTTACATGTTTGTTCCTACGAAGGGAGGAAAGAGGGGGGGTGCTGCAAAACACCAGCTTTCTTAAAGGAAACAATAGTGATCTGCTGGAAAAAGCTATTCCAGCTGACCAATTTTTCTGTGAGCAGGTTCAATCTGGGTACAATGGCAAGGTAAGGGAGTCTACAGATATACAAACTATCTTCGATGTAGCAAAAAACAACCAGATTGGGCAAACATTGTCTAATGTTGTAGGCACCTCTACTCATTGATTGCATTTTTTTTTTCATTTCATTACCTGCTTTCCTTTGTTCTTTCCCAGAGAGGAGTATCCATTATATTGACATAAACAATTACCTGAAAGTTTGGACATGCTGGACACACAGAGGGATTGATTTAGGGCACTTTCACACTGGGGTGGTGCCGGTGTTAGCGGTAAAGCGCCACTAGTTTTAACAACGCTTTACCGCTGTTATAGCGGTGCTTTTTGACCACTAGCAGGGTGCTTTTAACCCCCGCTAGAGGCCAAAGAAAGTGTTAAAAGCGCCCGTGTTGCGGCGTTGCCGAAGAGCTTTGCTTTCATTTCAATGGGCAGGGCATTTTGGAAGTGTTGTTCACACTGCCTCTGCTCTGCCCCAAAGATGCTGCTTGCAGGACTTTTTTTCCCATCCTGCAAGCGCACTGCCCCAGGAGGCATGAGGCATGAGAGGCGCTTTCAAGCACTTTACAGGCACTCTTTTTAGCGCTAAAATGCCTAAAAAGTGCCTCAGTGTGAAAGTACCCTTACTAAAACTGGAAAGTGCAAAATCTGATGCAGCTGTGTATGGTAGCCAATCAGCTTCTAACTTCAGTTTGTTAAATTAAGCTTTGACAAAAAAAACCTGGAAGCTGATTGGTTTCTATGCAGAGCTGCACCGGATTTTGCACACTTTTAGCAAATCAACTCCAGAGTTTTAAATAAATCTCTCAGATATAACTGACATTCTAACAGCCCTGGTAAATGTCACTATCAAGAGAAGGGATTTAGGCATTGGTTTATTTAGAGCTGTGAATAAGTACTGCAGTTCAGCAAGTGCATGGGCAATGTTTTTATTATAGCAGTTCTGTTTCAGCACCTCCTGGACATGTCTGGGCGTAGCTCTGTCAGTGAACTTTTACTCATTCAGATCACACTCTATTAGACTTGCCGTTTCTAACCTCCCCCCCCAGTACCTGCGTGCAGCCGTTCACCATGACCCAAAATAATGTTCGTGCCAAAGAAGATGGAGGGACGTTTTCAAAGTCAGCTGAAAGTAAAACCACACTCTCTCCACTTCAAACAACAAAACAAAGCTCTTAAAAAGCATCGGATTTATTTTTTAAGGGTTAGCACATATAATTTTGCTGTGTGGGAGGTGACAGGAATAAATGAAGTATGATTTAAAACCACTATCTGTTCATGATTAAAAAAACACACATTTTACTGATAATGTGTTTCAATATACTTGGAGCACATCACATATTTTTAAAATGTCACATTGAAAATAAATTAGATCTTAATCAAGGTGCTGCAATAAAATGAACTCCCTCAATGTGTTACAGAGACTACTCAAAAAAAACCTGTGCGTGAAGGTTATGATGAAAGCTGCCAATCCATGACAAATGTGGCACAAACTAAGTTAAAGCATTTGCTACCCCCCCAAAAAATCATGCTCCTGTCCCTTTGAAGCATGAGCGATAGCATAGTGATTTTGCCCCTTTCTATCTTCTCCAGTACCTGGTTGATCCTGCCTGGTCCTCCCCTCCCCTTCCCTCCCCTCTTTGAGCTGACCACGTTTATGATGGCTGCTGAGCCATGAAATCATGGTCCATCATCTAGCTTCTCTCCTGTGCATCTCTGCATCTCCCCCTCCCTCTCTCCCTGTCAGCTCCATAGTGTGCAGTGAGAACACGATCTCCTCACCGCCCCTCCCCTCTCCTCATTGCCTCTCCCCTCTCCTCCAAGCCTTCATTCTTTGACTATACTGTTTGCCCAAAACAGAAGGGAATCTCCGTCCCTCCCACTTGGCTCCCTTAGATCAGGATCCAGAGCAGAAGGAGGACATGTGACTACAAATGAGCACAAAGGAAAAAGGTATTAACGATTGGAAAAAATAAAAATAAACCACACTGCACTGCTAAACAAACAAACACATGGAGGTTAGATCCATTTTAGCCATGAGTTTACAACCACTTTAATAAGGTTGGTGTTACTTCACATTTGTTATTTGTAATAAATCAGGGAAAACCTTCTTACACTGGAGCTTTTCTCTTTTGCTTTGAATGCCATACACATTTAGGACTGAACACAAGATCATTTGGAATTACTTGTGATACAAAAACCTGCACTACGTTTAATATTGTCAGACTGCTGCTCTTTGAAAGGTGTGCTATCCCATTTGTAGCTCTACCCCCATAGGAGCCGCTGATAAAAAGGTATCCTCCACCCAGACACACCAAATTTCCATAGCACTCTTGAGTCAAGAAACAGTCCTTGCAGCTTTGTTTTTTTAATTTTTTTTTTCATTTAGGTGTTAATAAACTTGGATGGGAGTATTTTGGGATGCCCACTTGACTTTAAGAAAACTCTTCAGGGACAACTTTCCACTGTACAATCTATTTACACACTCCTTAGCTTCATCAAGCACATCAAGCACATCAAGCACAGATGGCACACTGTTAGATGATCTGACAAAAAGGGTTCCGTCAGATAAAGCAAAGGCCCATTACAGGCAGGGACCGCGGGTCCCTTAGTTGCGTAGCAAAGTCCCAGTGTCCAGCTGTCCTCCTGTGGCTACTGATCCCAGCATCTCCTGTTCAGGCACTGCCAGCCCACCTGACTGCAGATGCCTCTTTCACTAGCCCTCCTGGCTAATCTTCCACAGTCCTCACAGACTGACTCTACAACCATCTGAGACTGCGACTCTTCAGTCCTCTCAGTTCTCACTCACCAGCCACCCGGCTGCCTTCTCCCTGGAGATCTCCTGGGCATGCTCGCTGGTTCCTGCTGTCCTCACACCTGCTCTCATGCCACTGTACAGGACTCCTCTTTGAGTTATCAGAGGATCCCTCCTGCACCCGGGGTCACCCCCCCCCCAGACTAGGGGGCTACGCTCAAGGGTCTCCGACAACCTCCACAGCACTCCATTTCCAGGTTCCACCCAAACTCCACTGCCCCTGCTGGACTGACCCAGAGTATTTAAGAGGTCCCTCCCCCTGCCAGCCCATTTGGCCGGGGATTAGTTGACACCCTCTTCAATACTCCAGGAAGCTCCTCCTAACCTCCTTCCCATTCTTCTGGAAGTTTCTCAAAGTTACAGCAAGTAGGGGAAGGTAACAGAGATGCTACCTGATGAGTCATTCCAACCTCCCTGAGTCACTCAAACCCTGACCCAGAAAAACACAGGCTTGGCTGACAGCCAAATTTACCTACAATAACAAACTATTTACATTTCCATTTTAGCACATTAGGGGGTGCTACACATTAAGACTCGAACAAATATAATAAGTGATACGGCTGTCCTAATCTGTGTATGTCAAAAAATAATAAATATATGAATTAACAGCAAAAATGTAAAAGTGTTGGTTGGTAAATACACCATAAATAAAGATCAAACAAAACCAATAATAATCTACCAAAGAGAATCAACCCAGTGTCCTCTGCGGATCTTCTGCTTCCGCTCAACACTTATCACCATGTGTATAGTCCATAAATGATACAATCCTCATACTTTAGAAACAATCGGAGCTACAGCTGCCGGTGAATCGCGCATGCGCGAGACGAGAGGTGCATGCTGGTTACCCATACTCTTATCCAGGAAGAGTTAGTGATTGGGCTTCACATGCCCACAATCATGATGGCAATGGCCACAACAGGACAGAAAAACATGTGAGTATTAATTTAATATTTTATCAACATCCTTTTTTTAAATTGTATAATTGTTTTTTGATTTAAGAATAAATTATGCATGGATCATTAAAAAAAAAAATGTGGGCGGAACTCCGCTTAATGTTCAAAATGATGCATCAATGTGTTCCGTGCTTTAACCGTGAATGATAGATATGTAGAATTCATTGGAGCTGTTCCTTCATTTAATGCATGTGCCTTTCGTATCTTAGTGAGCAATTGTGGTCTTTGTCACATTATGGATTTACTAAGTAGCCCTTATTATTATATTATTATACAGGATTTATATAGCGCTGACAGTTTACGCAGTGCTTTACAACATATGGACCATATCTTCCTATAAGGCACAAAACAAGAATTATTTCAGTGGTCGAGTGACTCTGAAAATACACAAGACAACACATGCACTGAACATTGGTGTACATTTTAACAGATCAGTTAAGGGGATCACACTCACTGGCTGTGCAAATGTCCACACAATCATGCAAAGCCACAAAAGTGCTACTTATCTTTAACCCCCTTAGCGGTATTCCCGAGTCTGGCTCGGGGTGGATTTTCAATACCAAAAGCAGTAACCCCGAGCCAGACTCGGGATCGCATTGCAGGATTCTTGTAGAGGTTACTTACCTTGTCCCCTGGATCCTGTGATGTCTCCCCGCTGTGATCTGCGAGCCGCCGTGTCTCGCTCGATTCACAGTGCCGAGCTCCTTTCCCTGCGAGTGTTGCGACGCACGGGGACGGAGTTTGGCGCCAAATTCAAAAAGTAAAACACACAGTATAGATACAGTATACTGTAATCATACAGATTACAGTACTGTATCAAATAATTACACATCCCCTTTGTCCCTAGTGGTTTGTCCAGTGTCCTGCATGCAGTTTTATATTATAAAAACTGTTCTTTCTGCCTGGAAACTGGAGATTGTCCATAGCAACCAAAACCGTCCCTTTACATCAAAAGTGGTTTTATACCAGCTAGAAAACAGCGATAATAAATTAGAATCACTCGCAGAATTAAGCGATAGTGATTTGTGGGGAGATCCGTCATCAAACACTGAAAAGTAATGGCAGTGACAATTCTGCAACTGAGCAAATTTTAGTGTTTTTGATTTGATTACATTATTGAATATTTATTATTATTATTATATTATTATTTGGTATAATTATTTATAGTTATTTATTATATTATAATTTATGATTTTGTTTTTCAAACTTTATCATACCCGGGATGTCTACTAGACTCTTGTTTGGACAGATTTAAGTGAATTATTCCTAAGAATTACAGACCTACAATATAAAACGCCAAATTTCCATGCAAAATAATTGTACCGCGTTCAGCACCTAAAATCTGAAATAATCATACCGCCAGGGAGGTTAAAGTGATTTTGTAAGTCAGGCCCAATATTTCGACCAACAGTTACATTAGAAAATTTGCAATAAATATACACTGAATTATCAAATTGAATTTTTATTTTTATTTTTTTATTTTAAGGTCTCAAGTAAGATGACCAAGGGCAAAGATATAACTTGTTGATGCACAGCATATGATACGTTGTAGAACAAGCATATATTATTTGAGGGCTACATACAAATGGAAATGACTAAATGACTACTCTTATGACAAAGCAGCCAACACACTTCTTCTTTGTGGACACAGGGACATACTGAGCTGATGTCATAAACCACATCAAGCTGCTTGCTACTGATGGCTGCAAAACATCCCGCAAAGGAAAGCAAGAAACATACTTTGCCGTCTGCCTTGAAAAAAGAAAAAACGGGCCTACTTTGAAAGAAAAAACTATGCTGCTGTCTGCTGATAAAGGCTTCTCGTATGACCTTATTTCACCCTCCTTTGTTTTGACCAAACTTAAGCTTTGACAATTAAATTGTGGATTCCTGCACATTTTTATTAGCATGGGTAAAGGGGGTGAATTTGATTTCTGTTTAAGTTTATAATTTCTCCCAGCTTTACTTTCAAATCAATAGGGAACCTGTCCTCTGAATATATACGACATAATAAAACTTTATAGCTGAAATGGTGTATCTATATTCTAGGTAGCACCTTTGAGAAGAGAGTCTGGAAAATAAAATTTTATAGAACAGAGAAATGTCTTTAGATTGGAGGATGACAAACAGCTGAACTAACGGAAATCTTCATAACTTTTTTTTCTGTCTGTTTGCCTGCAGTGTAATTTTAACAACTTTAATTTATTTTAAAAAATCATTTTCTAAATAATTAAGCTGGCCCCAGACATAGTTATTTATTGCTTTTCTATTGTTCTGCATTGATTGGCAACCCATAAGTATGAGACAGTTTTCTCCCTGCTACACACACTAGCTGCAAGCTGTCAAGTGTGCAAGTGTTTGACAGCTCTGTAATTCTGCATCAGGTTTAATGACAGATCAACAGACTCCTTCTGTATTCTTGTCTCGCTCGGAGGCTTTTCTCACTCTGATTGTTTGACACTGTGAGGCGCATTTGGGCACCATTTTTTGATTCATACAAACGTATTTAAAAGCTCACAGTACCTCACTCCTCCACTATAAAGAAGGGGCATGGACCCCAAACATGTTAATTTAGTGGAAGTAATGCATCACTTCACACACTGATTGGGCCCCCATTTGCTCCAGCTTGGGACGCTCCTGTATTTTCTTTCATTATGGTTTCTCCAGTGTCCACCTAAAATAACCCATCCTGATTGCTTCCTCTCCTATTACAGGCTCCCCAGTGAGAGCTCTTTTGCATCTGTTGTTGGGACATGGCATTTCTTTGGATGAGTTATATACACTGACCAAGTCACTTGTATGCAAGTGCAATTAGTATTTTTTTTATTATTAACCACTTACAGACCAGAATATTGTCCCCCTTAATGACCAGGCCATTTTTTGTGATACGGCACTGCGTCGTTTTAACTGACAATTGCATGGTCGTGCAATGCTGTACCCAAACAAGATTGATGTCCTTTTTTTCCCCACAAATAGAGCTTTGTTTTGGTGGTATTTGATCACCTCTTCGTTTTTTGTTTTTTTTTTGCGCTATAAACAAAAAAGAGTGAATTACAAAAAAGAGAACAATTTAAAAAAAAAACAATATTTTTTATTTTTTGCTATAATAAATATCCCCCCAAAAATGGAAAAAACAAATTTCTTCATCAGTTTAGGCCAATATGTATTCTTCTACATAAATTGCAATAAGCGTATATTGATTGGTTTGCGCAAAAGTTATAGCGTCTATAAAATAAAGGATACATTTAAGGCATTTTTATTTATATTTTACTAGTAATGGCGGGGATCTGCAATTTTTAGCAGGACTGTGACATTGCGGAGGACAGATTGGACACTTTTGACACTTTTTTGGGACCACTGACATTTATACAGCGATCAGAGCTAAAAATAGCCACTAATTACTGTATAAATGTCACTGGCAGGGAAGGGGTTAACACTAGGGGGCGATTGAGGGGTTAAGTGTGTTCCCTGGGAGTGTTTCTAACTGTATGGAGGCTGGGCTGACAGGAGGAGGAGAGAGATCCCTGTTCCTAATCCCTAGGAACAGCCGATCTCGCTCTACTCCCCTGTTGGAACAGGGATCTGTCTGTTTACATTGACAGATCCCCGTTCTGGCTCTCGTTCCCTCAATCACGGGTGGCTGGCAGACATCGCGGCCTCCAGCCACACGCATCGGGTCCCCCACTGTACAGCGCATGCCTGCTATGGCTCCTTAAAAGAGCCAACGTACACCTACGGCAATTTGCGGGAACGTGCCCACCTGCCGCCGTATAATGACGGCGATTGGTTGGCAAGTGATTGATTAAAATAGTTTTACCTGCACTATTCAGTACGCTGTGTTTCTGTTTTTAGATTTACATGTATATTTGGTCCTTGGAGATATACACAGAGCTTACAAAGATATTCAGAGTTTTCTTGCAACCAGTGCAGCGCAATGCATTTGAAGATTTGACTTAGCTACACTAATACTTTTTAAGATGACACTGGAGATGTATTTAGCTTAGTATAAATATGACAGTCCATCTAGCCAGTTGTTAGCTCATACAAGTGAACCTACAAACCACCTCTATAACTTGTCTACTGTTGAAACAGTCTACCGTCTGTGTACTAGACATCTCCCAAAACATCAATCTACTACGTCCACTACCTGCCTAATTACCAGGTATTCAGGGAAACATCAAAAAATGAAACGTATAGTGGAGAAATATTGGCATTTACTTACGACCGATGAGGTGGTCTCGAAATACATCAATTCACATCCTGAAACATCTTTTCACAGATCCCAGTCATTAAGGGACCACCTAGTACATAGTCATCATGTAGGAAAAACACCCTGGAAAACCAGTAAGTTTTTTTCCAAATGTCAAACAATTGGCATTGTCTATATAATGCAATGCCTATTGTATAGGTAAAACTAAGAGACCCTTCTTCCACCGTATTAGGGTCCACGTCTCCTTAATTTCCAAAAAGAAAATGGAAACTTCAATTAGTAGACACATAGGATTGTACCATCGATTCGATTTTTCCAATGTCCATTTTTTTGCTCTAGACCGTGTCCCTCCGCATGAAAGGGGAGGAGATGTGGATAAAAAACTGTTACAAAGAGAGGCAAGGTGGATTTACAAGTTATCAGCCACCAAATATCCTGGGTTAAATGAAGCCATGAGCTTTAAGTCTTATCTATAGTATGTCAATCTGGTTCTAGATATTGTCCCCTTAGGATGTTCTCTTGGCTAAGCCATTACTATTGATATACATTTCATTTTGTATGTACCTAACTATGTACCTAACTTTTTTCAATGATGGTCTGACCGTTTACGTGAACCTAGAGATTGGGGCATCTGGATGTTTTTGGATAGGTCTCGTTCACCCTCCCCTAGTATATACTACATAATTTATTGACTTTTATTATAGATCATTTCATTATAGATCTTGGCTTCTTGGCCATGCTAGTTTATTTCTTTCTTCTATTATTATATTTTTTTATTATTAGTTTTTTGAGTCACCACCATCTGGAGCATTGGTGATCGCACGGATACGCAGGGTGCTTCCCCTCGCGGGATGGATATGGCACCTTTTTAGTGTGCTACTATTCCTGCCAGATGTTGGCACCAGTGCCCATCATGCCGGCGTAGCGAGACCTTCCAGGGCCCTCCATGAGGATTGGTTTAGGGATTGGATCTTGTTCCTACCCCCCCCCCCTTGTATCCACCGTGGGGACCATGGGCTTTACCCGTGTTGGAGACGTCCGTCCTGTTGGATGGACTTTCGAAGATGGCAAAAATGGGTTCACTGCGCTTGCGTGTGATGTCTCCAGCAGTCATGCTGAGAGGCTACAGCACGTCCGTAATCTGCGTGAGCATATAAGGCAGGGCTGTTGGCTTCCGCCACCGTGCCTGCACTGAAATGGGGGACGTTGTGAGCATCATTTTGTTGTCTGACAGTTAAACCTTATGTGGGATTCTAATACTTTGTTGGGAAAAAATTTGACAAGTATATGGGACTACTTCTATATCTAAATTCCCTTGGTGTTTGTTTATCACTAGATGGGACATTGTGACCCTTGTGGAGGGAAGGATCTTGTTGGTGGGCTCATGGCTATTGTGGATATATGATGACTGTTTGTTTGATCTAATGTGGACGGACATCCTTGGATTGTAATATCCTTTCCTATTCACCATTTTGGATGAGTGTAGGTGCACTGGACAGCAGTTCAAAGTATTTGTGGGCCTATTGGGGCCCACATTCGCTGATCTCATGATATATTTAGATCTATTGTTTAGATACAGTATTTCTACATATTTTCTTTGTATTTCACAGAAACACGGATACCTGTATGCTCACCCTATGGTCCCTACCACCATTGGTGGTGCGTCTCTTCTTGTTTTTCTGTACCTACTATTTAGCATTGCTTATTTGAATATCTGAGCTATACATAGATGGTAAGTGTTTTTCTATCATATGTCCCTTTGTGTTGCGTTCAAGCCATCATTTGGACCATTATAATCTGCTATTTATTCTTGTTTTATGTATTAATTTAGGTATATGCAATGTATATTTCATGTGGTCATATTTGTGGCAATGTAAATACAAACTGTCTGTCTTGATAACAGTATTGACTGTATCTATTCTTTCATAGCTATGTATGCTTTACAGCTCCTGAAGAAGCAGTACAGCGAAATATGTTGAGCAACAAGCATTCTTGGATAGCACAGTATTTGTATATGTATATATATATATATATATATATATATATATATATATATATATATATATACACATATACATATATATATATATATATATATATACATATACATATATATACATATATATATATATATATATATATATATATATATATATATATATATGTATATATATGTGTGTGTGTGTGTGTTATGTATGTCATAATCTTTTTAAATGATTCCCTATTGGCAATTGCCCCAAATTTTTTAATTTGGAATGAAATAAAGAATATGTTTTTTTAATATTTGATGTGTCTTGGTACCATTAAAATCCCCTTCCTTTGCGATTTCCAAAAATTTTATGTTTTTGGGATGAAGGTGTCCTTGATCTATGGGTGTTAGTGACATGTTCAAATACATCTCCATTACCAGATATGGCACTTAAGCAGTTCCATACCGGCCATTGTAAAATGACGCCGGCAGGAACACTCCATCCCTCCGGGTGGACGTCATATGACGTCTGTCCGGTCTCACTGCTCCTGCTTGTCCCTGGGGTCGCACAGCACGGGACACAGCCCATCCCCGAATGGGGTAAAAAGCCAATAAAGCCAATAAAAATGGCTCTTTGTCAAGTCACAACCGGTCACATGAGCTGTGCTCGACATCGCCAATCGCGCGTGCCCTGCGGCGATCGGGATGAGGCGTGTCCCTCGGACACAGCCCCTGTCCGGTCAGGGTAAAGAGCCAATGCAGTAGTGCTGTTTCTGGGTTCTCCTCCTCAGTGTGTGAGGAGGAGATCTGGCTAAAAAAAAAACACAGTACAGTGCCCGATTGCCCCCCCAAATAAAGAGGGACCTGTCACAGCCCATCAGAGTACCTGTCACAGCCCATCAGATTACCTGTCCCCAGCATCAGAGTACCTGTCACAGCCCATCAGAGTACCTGTCACCAGCCCATCTAAATACCTGTCACCAGCCCATCAGAGTACCCGAGTACTTATTTGCAGCTCATCAGAGTACCCGAGTACCTATCTCCAGCTCACCTGAGTACCCGATTACCTGCCATCAGCCCAGCAGAGTATCCGAGTACCTGTCACCAGCTCATCAGAGTACTTGAGTACCTGTCACCAGCCCACCAGAGTACCCGAGTACCTGTCACTGGCCCATCAGAGTACCCGAATACCTGTCACCTGCCCATTAGAGTACTCATGTACCTGTCACCAGCCCATCAGAGTACCCGAGTACCTATCTACAGCCAATCAGGGTACCCGAGTACCTGCCTCTAGCCCAGAGTATCCAAGTACCTATCTCCAGCCCAAAGTACCCAAGTACCTATCTGCAGCCCATCAGAGTACCTGACTACCCGAGTACCTATCTGCAGCCCATCAGAGTACCCGAGTACCTATCTACAGCCCATCAGAGTACCCGAGTACCTAAGTACCTGTCTCCAGCCCATCTGAGTACCTGAGTACCTGTCACCAGCCCATCAGAGTACCCGAGTACCTGTCACCAGCCCATCAGTGTACCCGAGTACCCGTCACCGGCCCATCAGAGTACCCGAGTACATGTCACCGGACCATCAGAGTACCCGAATACCTGTCACCAGCCCATCAGAGTACTCGAGTACCTGTCACCAGCCCATCAGAGTACCCGAGTACCTGTCTCCAGCCCAAAGTACCCAAGTACCTATCTGCAGCCCATCAGAGTACCTGACTACCCAAGTACCTATCTGCAGCCCATCAGAGAACCCCAGTACCTATTTACAGCCCATCAGAGTACCCGAGTACCTGTCTCCAGCCCATCAGAGTCCCCGAGTACCTATCTGCAGCCCATCAGAGTACCGAGTGCTTATCTGCAGCCCATTGGAGTCCCTGAGTACCTATCTGCAACCCATCAGAGTATCTGAGTACCTATCTGCAGCCCATGCCTCATAGAATGTATGACGGGGTGTTTGCTTTACAAAATGGCGTCATTTTGTGAGTAATTCCACTGTCCTGGTGCTCCAGGACCTACAAAATAGTGATGGGTCATCAGGAAATTAGATGTGTAATTTAAGCTCCTAGAAAGCCTGATGGTGCCCCCTACATGTTGGGCCTCTGTAAGTGGCCAGGTTGTGTATAAGTCTCACACATGTGGTATCGCCATACTCGGGACGAGTAGCAGAATATATTTTGGGGTGTAATTTTTGCTATGTACATGCTATGTGTTCGAAATATCTTATGAACTGACAACTGTGGATTAAAAAAAATACATTTTCATTTTCTTTCCACATTTTCCAAAAACTTTTGGAAAATTATGGCATGTTCAAAAGACTCATAATGCCTCATAGAATATACATTGGGGTGTTTGCTTTCCAAAATGGGGTCATTTTGTGGGTAATTCCACTGTCCTGGTGCTCCAGGACCTACAAAATAGTGATGGGTCATCAGGAAATTAGATGGGTAATTTATGCTTCTAGAACACCTGACAGTGTCCCCTGTATGTTGGGCCTCTCTATGTGGCCAGGCTGTGAAAAAGTCTCACACATGTGGTATTGCCATACTCAGGAGGTGTAGCAGAATGTATTTTGGGGTGTAATTGGAAGTATGCACATACTGTGTGTGAGAAATAACTTGTTATTATTACAATTCTGTGTAAAAAAAAAAAGAAGAAGAAATGTCTTAATTTTCCCAAGAATTGTGGGAAAATAATTACAACTTCAAAAAACTCAGAATGCCTCCTACTAAATACCTTGCACTGTTTACTTTCCAAAAAGGTGTCATTTGGGGGGTATTTGTACTGTCCTGACATTCCAGGGCCCCAAGAAAAAAGATAGGCCCCCAGTACGTCAGGTGTGATATATTTAATGATTTGCACCATAGCTTGTAGACTCTGCAACATTTACACAGACTAAATAATATCCACTAATTTATGGTATTTTTACCAAAGATATGTAGCAGTATAATTTTTGCCCCAAGTTTATAAGCAAAAATTACTTATTTGCAAAATTGTATATAGAAACTAAAAAAAATGTTTTTTTTTTCTCAAAATGTTCGCTATTTTTTTACTTATATCGTAAAAAATTCAAAACGTAGTGGTGCTTAAATACCACCAAAAGAAAGCTCTATTAGTGTGAAAAAATATAAAAAATTTTGTTGGGGTACAGTGTTGCATGACTAAGTAATTGTCATTCAAAGTGTGAGAGCATTGAAAGCTGAAAATTGGTCTGGGCAGGAAGGGGGTGTAAGTGCCCCATATTGAAGTGGTTAAAATTAGTGACCAAATGTCAAAAACAGTTCAAAGTAACATAAATAGTCCCAAACAAAGACATAAGTGTGTGCTAAAAGTCACCAATAGTGTCTATATATCTTCAATGATAAATATCAATCTTCATGCAGTGCTTGTGACAACCACTTTCACAGTGTAGATTCAATGAACTCTCCAAAAATCAATGCCTCACATCGAAGTGGGAGTAAACTCCCATACATGAATTTTACCTATAGGTAAGCCTATAATAAGGCTTACCTATAGGTACTGTAAATATCTCCTAAATATACACCGTTTCAAAGATATTTACTGTACATGCAACCAGGGCCATTCCTTAAGAGTACTGTGCCGTTAACAGCAGCTCCTACGCGCACGAGCGGGAGTGATGTCATCATGGCTCCAGCCACTAACGCAGCCAGAGTCCGCAAACGGAAAGGAAGATGGGTGAAGATGGAAGCCCTGTCAGCGGTGACAGCTCGGCTCTGGAAGGCCGTCGTTCTAAGGTAAGTTTCACATAATGTGTTACTACTAGCACATTATAACTTTGCCTTGCAGGTTAAAAAATAAATAAACAATCGCCGGAGGTTTACTACCACTTTAAATGATCAAAATCAGCTCCAAGCTTTCCCAGGATCCTCCTGCTTTAGGCATTAAAATCTCCTTATAGACTCTCCATCCAACACTCGCCCATAAAACAGAAAGGCTAACAATAGTGCAGTAACATAAAAACTAGTATTTCTTATAAAACACATTAAAACCACTCATAAAAGTTATATAAAACATTGCCTTCTATCAAACACTCATCCATCAGTATACCTGCTTCCCTGTCTCACCACCTCACGGCAGCACTAACCAAGCACCGTGGGTTCGTGTTTTTGTGTCACACCCGATTCAGCGTGCCGTAGCTCCCCAACATGTTTCGACTTCCTCATAGGGCCAACTGAATGAAGATTAATATTTATCCTTGAATATATATTTACACTATTAGTGATTTTTAGCACACATGTCTTTTTTGGGACTATTTATGTTACTCTGAACTATTTTTGATATTTGGTCACTTTTTATACTTTAAAAACATTTTGTAAGAGGATAAGATGTGTAGCACCAGCTAATGTTTGTATATATTTTGTTTTAACAGACACTTTATGTCATTTGCTGAGTTTTTAAAGGGCAGCATGTTTTTTTGTGGAAGGAATATTTGATTCATTATTTGTTTTAGTGGGAAAATGATATTTGTTTGGCACGGTAAAATTATGATTTATATTTATAATTAGTGACTATAGTACAATGAGCTATTTTTTCAACTCAGGCAGCTTTATATCACCTGGGGCTCAATTCATTAGACTATAACAAACCTGTTTGCCAAAGGGAGTCAGCAGTGACAACCAGTGAGAGCGGAGAAGGCCAGATTATTGGTATGTAAATTAACACCGGCATTACTGCTCAAAGCTACAGTTCAGCCCAAAAATATTTTTCTCTTATTGCCACAGTCCCATTACTTACCTGTAATAAAGCATGTCTCATGTCTGACAGACAAAGCCATTAATTGATGGGGAGAGTCTGATGAATGACAGGACTCTCTCCTCCATTCACAGATCATTTTAAAAGCAGTTTAAGCAGATAAATAGAAATTAGCAAATAAAAAAAAAAATCATCAGGAAAATAATAACTAAGGAGAGAAATGGAAGAAGAAGTTAATATTTGGGCAATCTAGGGGTTAATAAGGAGTTATAATAAGGGGAACAATTTTTATTTTAAAGAATCTTTTTTTTTTACGTTTTGGATTGTTTTATCTGGCATCATATGCAGATCAAAGCTCATCCCATTGATCTGCAGAGAACAAATGTTACTTTCTATCTTTCTGTCCCATATGTAGCGGTACCCCTGTAGGAGCTGCTGCGTATTATGGTCAACTTGTCACCCTGCCCAGTCCAGCATTCATCTCTCAGACACTCTGAGACATAGAACAGTCCATGCGCTTAGTTTTTTTGTATTTTATTGAGGGGATTGAACTTAGATGTGGTAAGGGAAGTATGTGATGCCCATTAAAATTGGTGGAACTTGCTTGGGACAACTATATACAGTCCTGTTATATACACTCCACTCTACACTTCTCCTCCTGCACATCGCTTCCTCTCTAATCTTCATGTTCTTCTTCTCTTGCACATTGCTTCAGGCACAGTTAGCACAAAGTGGTTAGGCCTGACACTGTCTTAGCCAGGCCTTAGCAATTGCCTTTTGCAGGAAGGGAACGCGGGCCCCTATAGTGTAACAAAACAGAAAGTCTCTGGTGCTAGCTGTCCTGTGGTTTGTACAAGGGTCCCGTCCGCACCCAAGCCCAGGCCCAAGGTCACCCCCCCAGACTGGGGAGCTCCCTCAATGGCCCCAACAGCCTAGCACTCCATCTCCAGCTGTTCCACAACTCCTCCCCAACTGGACTCACCCTTGGTATTTAAGGAGGACTGCCCCCTGCCAATCCAGGTTGGGGATTGGTCAGGACTCCCTAAGACACCAAGGCAGCTCCACCTCTCTTCCCCTCCTCTCTTTCCAGAACTTTACAGCAAACTCTAGAAAGAAGAGGGAAGTCTCAGTGATGCTGCCTGTGAGTCACCAGCTGCTACCTAAACCACTCCCAGCCCAGATCAGATCAAAACAAACAAGCCTGGCTGCCAGCCAGGCCTGCCTAAATTTACCTATCCTACAAAATCCTATCTCTAGTGCCTACCTACCTAGAGGGTGCTACACATACAACCCATCAAATCAATTCTTTAACCAGCAGGGCAGTAGTACAGTTTAGCAATGGCATTTGAACAAGGCCACACTAAAAGGGTATTTACAAGCAGTCCTGTTAATAATAGAGTCTAATATTTGATATTCTAAACATCCTCATGGACGCTTAGGAGGACAAGTGACTCCTTATTTTAAAGCAGACAGTCTCCTCTTTCATGTAGATCATTCTAACATTTTTTAATTACATACTGGAAACTCAACTGCAAACATAGACAATCCTAGACAAAGCTCTAAGACTTGCTGAGCCCTGACTGGGCTTTGACCTTTGTTCACACACGGAAATCTATAGTTCATTAACAGTAAGCACACAGTATTACAATATTACAAAACCATTTACCAGAATGTATTTTTTTTAAACTTGCATATTGGTACGATTGTGTTGCATTTTTAATTGTTGTATGTTATTTAAAGATTTGTAATTACGGTACTTCCTCAAATGTTTATCTGTGTATCATAAAATATGGCTTTATAGACCAACATCCCTGCTAAATGTGGATCTGAAACTATTTACCAAAATCATTTCCAACTGCATGTTGCCTCATTTAAGCTCCCCTATCCATGTGGACCAGGTTGTTTTAATTCTAATAGGGAGGCAAAGGATAATACAAGTCCAAAAAGTCAAGTATAAAGGTAGCAACCTACGCTGAGGGCCTTCTGTTCTTTATAACTACACCAGAACTTGTTCTAAACAAAAATGGTCAGCTTTTCTATATCAAAATCAATTTACAGAAATCGGAAGCCCTTAATGTCTTCATCTCCATCCCCAAACCCAAATGGATAATCTAAAAATCAAGTTAATCTTGAAGGGATTAGAAAAACCTAGGTACCAAGATCACTCCCACAGCCGACAGACTTTTTGAGGGGATTTTTACCACCTCTCTAACAGGCTATAAGACTAGACTTGCAATAAAGGAATTGTACACCTGGTTCAGGGGTAGTGCCATTCTTAAAATGAATATCCTTAATTGTCTACTTTACCCATTCAGGCATTTCCAATACCAATTCCACATCTGTTCTTAAATATGATACATAGAGAATACATGGCTAGTGAAGAATAATGTCAAATCTTTAAAATTCACCCTAAGTGTGGTACCCAATGCTGGTCTCATCTCCTCGCAGATAAGACACAGAACTGACCAGTACTAAGAAACCCCGATATCGAATCAGGTCTACAAGATAAACAACTCATATTACTTCTTCAGACTAACAAGTTTAGATTTGAGGACTACAAAACTACTAATGGTAGTCTCTCTTTGTCTCCACCCTACACACAGCGTCTATCCTTCCCTTATCCAGGTGAAATATGCTAAAAATAAAAAAAAAAACACAATTTCTTGGCATCCATTTCCAAGCAATATCACCCAGGGTATTAACCTACTCCATATGATTTTCTCTGTTCTGAATAAGGTATCCATTCTTTGTCTCAAACATATAGCTTCTTGATGTGCCCCCCTAGACCAACATTCCGCACCTTTGCTTCTCAAATGAGAGAGAAATAATAGGGCTATTTTCTCTCTTGGGCAGAGAGATCATTTCTTGTACTTTGCACATTGTTCCTCCATCCCCATTGGATTTCAAAACCCTAATGACATAGACTCCCATCTGTACTACATAAAAAAACCCTCAGACTTCCAAACTCTGTTAGAGGTGTAAGGTACATGAGGACTCAGTTCCTTATCTTTGGGATTGCCCCCAACTGGGAACCCTCTGGGTCCAGGCCCATGACATTCATAATTTATACATAAATTGACTAGCATTAGTCTTGGAGATTATCCTTCTGCATACCTTTTTTACTCTAACTACCTTCCCAGAAACAGATACAAGCGCTCAAACTGATCCATTACTGAATGTAGCTAGGTTCTTAATTGTAATTTTGTGGAAACAGGAGGCTATACTGACAGTAGAACTGTGGTGTTCTAAAATTATAGCTCTTAAGAACATAAGGGCCTTCACTGCAGGTCTAAATCACCATTATAGAACATTCAGACTAATATGGTATTGCTGGATAGAGTCTTCCACTCCCAGGAATATAGAATACTAGTTTTAGAAACATAAACCTTTCCAAGGTGATAGAGATATAGTTACCCCTCTTTTAAATAATGGTTGGGCTACAAGTCCCCTGACTTCTCAATTCCTACCCCACACTATCCTAACTTAACCTTCCCTTTTTTTATTCTTCATCCCTTCATCATACTGATCCATCATACTGATCTTTGTTACTGACTGCCTTCTCTATCCCCACACCATTTTCTTACTCCTTTCTGTGTGTTCCTTGTTTTTGGACCTTATTTGGAAAATAGACTGAGATGTATATCTCACAATTTAAAAAAAACAAAAAACATACCAGATCCAGATAATTGCCAGATACCAGGTAAATAGGAAATTTATTAAAAAAATGCAATACATGTACATTTCTCCATCTACTGTTTCTTTTTAAAATGCTGCAAGTACAGGAATATACCAGTTGATCCTACCAAAAATTCAATGTGCTGCTAACTTTCATTAGTGAGCTGACAATGCCACCTCTGCTGCACTAAAATTCCAAGCAGTATTATTGGCGCATCCTGGTTCTCCCTCTCTAGACTACAGAACGCCCTTATGTTATGGAAATGAGGGGATGCCCTGTAGTTAACTCAGGGCAAGCTGACAATGACTCAGGGTAGGCTGGCCACAGTGCCAGCTTAGTTTTTTTTCATATGGTAAGTTTTAGGGGAATAATTGTTTCTTTGGTACACCTAAGGCTGCATTCACACCTGAGCGTTTTGTTTTCAGGCAGAAAGTCGCACGTTTTTACTGTGTTTTTGCCATGTTTCTGACACGATTTTGCACAGGTCAAAATGTCACTAATGTAAAAAGCAGAAAAACGCATGTAATCTGCCCAAAAAGAAGCTCATGTACTTTTTTGAGCTTCAGGCGTTTTGCTTCAGGCTACAAAATTTTCAGATGTGAACAGGGGCCAATGAATGGTATTTTGCTCATTGGGCGTTTTTATCTGACGTTTTATGAGCTGAAAACGCTCAGGTGTGATTGCAGCCTTAAGCCTCTCACACACGGTCGGATTTTTCACAGACAAAACCTCGGACAAAACCTCCTCCTCCGGAACAGGAGGAGGAGGATTTCTTGGACCAAAAATTGGTTGCTTTATTACTCATGACCAATTATGTTATATGCCTTTGCTGCGTGAGCTCCAGGAGAATAATCCAGATGATTTTCAGAATTATCTCCGGATGACGGATCCCTGCTTTCACCAACTCTTGGCATTGTTGACCCCCTATATTAAGAAGCAGGACACATGCATGAGGCTTTTATTTAATTTTTGGTTGAATAATGATTTGATTTGGTATATTTTCTAAATTTTTGGATGCATAGAGTGCACTTTTTGGTTAATTTCTATTGGCAGATAGCATGTCTAATTTTATTTGTTTTCTTTTTTTAATGCACAAAAAAAAATATTGTGTAGAATAATACTTAGCTATGGCCTCTTTCACACGAGGGATCTGTATGTCCATTTTTCATCCTTCCGTTTTCGGATGAAAAACGGACATACATGTATCCCTATGGAGCGTCGGATGTCAGCGGTGACATGTCCGCTGACATCCGACCCGCTCCGATCCGAAAAGTGTAACGGAGGAAAAACCTACTTTTCCATCCATTATCAGGTCGGGTGACGACGGACACTACGGTCCGTCATCATCCGATCCCCAATAGGGGAGAGCGGCCCGTGTGAAAGAGCCCTATGGGTTTTACTTCAAATGACAGTTTGGGAGTAGGCAGTTACATTTAAAAAAATACAGTGTAAAATTGACAAGGAACACCAACATAGTTGTATCTTTGATCTTAAAAACTATGGGATAATGGTGCACAAAAAAAAAAGAAAAAAGCATAATAATATTATTCTTGATATCACTAGAAAATAAAAGCCTTTTAAAATATGTTTGCCATAACTTTATCAGTATCACCAGCAAAGCAGCTTCATTATTATCCCATTGAATAAAGAAGAAGAGAATCTGCACTGCATTTCGAGATTTCATAATTTGCCACGTCACAAATGTTAATTCTCCATTACGAACGCTAGTTTACAAGACCGACAGCTTCCACCTCGTCCTTGCTTCCGACCATGTGTGTTTGTACTTTGGACTTTTGTCCAATGGACTTGTGTACACACGCTCGGAAAATCCAACAAAAGACATTAGTCAGCGGAAAATTTTAAAGCCTGCCGTCCAACATTTGTCCACAGAAAACCTGACAACAAATGTCCGATGGAGCATACAAACGGTCGGATTTTCCGCCAACAGCCTGTCATCACACATTTCCCGTCGGAAAATCTGATCGTGTGTACGCGGCTTTAGTCTCCCATTTACTTTGAGTGATTTGTATTGTGTTTCTCTACACCTGATTATGGTGTCCGTTTATGAAGCAGTGAAATCTATTCACTGCTTCGTTCTCCGGCATTCACAGTGAAGAATCTTCTCCTCTGTGTGCCTGTTTATGAAGCGGTGTAGATCGCTTCACCTTCTGAGGAGTGAAGTGATCTACAAATGCTTCAAACAGTGGAGAACGGCCCCTGATACTGAGATTACAGTACCAGATGTCAGTTTATCAAGCAGTGATAAATTATCACCGCTCAACGGCGTGGATTAATGTTAATAAAATAACGAGTCCCCCTACATTATACACATATGTATACACACACACACATTATATATACATGTATATACACACACATGATATATATATATACATATACACATTATATGTATATATATGTATACACATAAATATGACAGGGAGACATGCTTACAGTGTTGGGGGGTCTGAACGAGGCATAAGGAAGTTAAAAATCTTCCTCCTTCCCCCTCAGATCCCCCCAGATTTCCTCTTCACTCCCCGATTCACCACCTCTGAGCTGGTGAACCTGGGAGTGTGAATTCTGACACAGATCGCCAGTGAAGCGCTGAGATCACCGCTTCATAAACTGGCCGTTACTGTGACATTAATGAGGATTCTCCGTGTGTAGAGATAATCGGCGGGAGAACAAGTTCAAACATGTTCTCCCCCGATTACCACTGTTTCATAAACTGTTTATGGACTGTGATCAGCGGTGATCCTCGGGATCACCGCTGATCACTGCTTCATAAACGGACACCTATGCGTGATACACTCAACATGCAGAATCTCATTGTTTGTAACTGTGATCATTCACATTTCAGTGTCTCTTGTACACTCAATGCTCTATACACAAAGAAGTACATGAGCTTTTTTTAAGTGTAATCAGGCACTTTGGCCCCATATATTAAAATAGGAGCACCTGCAAATGGGCAACTTGTGCCATTTCACACATTTTTGCACACTTTTTTTGCGCCTGAAAAAGTCCTCTCCTCTTCTACAGCTGCTCTCCTCCCTTTGTCTAACCTAGGAAATAAATGCTTGAAGCCTAATACATGTGCAAAACACTTGCACAAAAATTGTTAAGACAATTTCAAAATGACATAAAAAATTTTCAAAATCACCAAAAATATGCTCCGCAAACAAATAATCTTTCTTCATAAATTTAGACCAATGTAGTCTGATACATTCCTTTGATGGAAATAACCCAAATCAATGTATATAATTTAGTCTGTGTGAAAGTTATGAGTCTACAAACTATGCTATATATATTTGAAAATTGATCAGTTCTGATGTACTGATGGCCTATTTAATTTATTGAGGCCCTAAAATGCCAGGACAGTACAAACACTCCCCAAATTACCCCTTTGAGTTCGTGTATTAATTAACCACTTGCCTACGGGGCAATTTCACCCCCTTCCTGCCCAGACCAGTTTTCAGCTTTCATGCAACACTTTACCATCCTTTTTTTTACACAAATAGAGCTTTCTTTTGGTGGTATTTAATCACTTGTGGATTTGTATTTTTTGTGCTATAAATAAAAAAAAGTGAAAAATGTCCTTTTCTTTGTTTCTGTCATAAAATTTTGCAAATTATTAATTTTTCTTCTTAAATGTTGGCCAAAATTTATACAGCTACATATCTTTGGTAAAAATAACCCTCATTAGTGTATATTATTTGGTCTTTGTGAAAGTTAGAGAGTCTACAAGCTATGGTGCCAATCATTGAAAATTGATCACACCTGATCACACCTCATGTACTGAAGGCCTATCTCATTTCTTGAGATGCTAACAAGCCAGGAAAGTGCAAATACCCCCCAAATGACCCCTTTTTGGAAAGTAGACATCCCAAGGTATTTAGTAAGTCACTTGGTGAGTTTTTTGAAGTTGTAATTTTTTCCCACAATTCTTTGCAAACTGAAGATTTGTGTTTTTTTTTAATTATTTTACAGAATTGTCATATTAACAGGTTATTTCTCTCACACAGCATATGCATGCTTGCAAATACACACCAAAACACATTCTGCTACTCCTCCTGAGTATGCCAATAACACATGTGTGAGACTTTTTCACAGCTTGGCCACATACAGAGACCCAACATGCAAGGAGCACTGTCAGGTGTTCTAGGGACATAAATTACACATATAATTTCATGACGACCTATCACATTTATGAAGGCCCTGGAGGACCAGGACAATGGAAACGCCCACAAAATGACCCCATTTTGGAAAGTAAACACCCCAATGTATATTCTATGAGGTGTAATGAGTCTTTTGAACGGTTCTTTTTTTCCAGAAGTTTATGGAAAATGTGGAAAAAAAATGAAAACGCATTTTTTTACACAAAGTTGTCCATTTTTAAGATATTTCCAACACATAGCATGTACATAGAAAAATGACACCCCAAAATACACTCTGCTACTCCTCCTGAGTGTGGTGATACCACATGTGTGAGACTTTTACACAGCCTGGCCACATACAGAGGCCCACCATTGAAGTAGCACCTTTAGGCATTCTACAAGCATAAATTACACATCTAATTTCCTGACAACCTATCATTTTTAAAGGCCCTTCATATTTCTAACACATAGCATTTACATACCAAAAATTACACTCCAAAATAAATTTTATTGAGGTAAGGGTAAAAAAAAGTATTACCTGTGGCTTTAGTAGTAGTGTCCACAGAGGAGACAATTGATCCAGGCAGCAGGCAACAGGCAGGGATGTGCTTAGCGACAACAACAGTAATTATCCAGGCAGCAGGCAGGAATATTGTCTATAGTCAGCACAAGGATATCGTCAGCACAGCCAAAGAATTGGTCCATAGAATTTGTCTAGGCAGAGAATGCCAGCACAGCCATAATATTGGTCCTGGTACAACGTTACCTGCCTACACTCATTGTCGTACCGCTCTCCAATCCTTCATAAAAATACTGCCTCTTGCTACAACTAATTATTTCCATAGTCCAGAGGCATGATGGCAGTAAGTTAGCAGCAGGCTGAGGGCCGCAATCAGGTAAGACCTGTGCTCAGGGGCACAGGGGTAGAGGCTTCACCCACCCAAATCTCTATGAAGCCTCTGGACTCCAGACCCTAATCTGGAAATGACGAAACCCGGAGACAACAAAAAAAATGTTTTCTCCACCCAGAAAAACATTTCTGGAGCCCCTCACATGTGAGAACCCTGTGTACTACAGTAGCAGGGCAACATATCAGTCCAAGCGGTAGGCAAAAGCATAGTCCATAAAACAGGCCAGGGTCAGTTCACGTGCAAGCAGTCCAAGCGGAGGGCAGAAGCGTAGTTGATAAAACAGACCAGGGTCAGTTCACATGAAAGCAGTCCAAGCAGCAGGCAGAAGTGTAGTTGATAAAACAGGCCAGGGTCAGTTCACTTGGAAGCAGTCCAAAAGGTAGGCAGAGGCATAGTCAGAAAACAGGCCAGGGTCAGTTCACGTGGCAGGCAGTGGCATGGTTATTTGAGGAAGCATGGGAAATGGTCAGCACAGATGATGAAAATGGGGAAATGGTTAAGAAAATGGGCTAATATTTTAGGCATGTGTGATACAGTCGGAAGCATTCACCAATGCAAAGGCCAGGTTCGGAGGGACACTGGGGACAATGGTAGCTGGTATCTTTGTTGGTAGATGAGGGACGTGAAATTTAGGAAGTGGGCAGGGCTTTCCATGGATTTGATGTGAATTATGTAGGCATTATAAATGGCCAAATGAAATAAATAGATTGCTACTTTCTTGTACAAGAAATGGGACCTCCTTATTAACATATAGGGCTGCAGCATTTGGTTGTTGAAATCCACCTCCCCCCATGTAGAGACTGTAATCTTGTACACATGTTGGCTTTTTAATGGGACCTCGTCTTCTCTGAACTTCAATTGTAGTGTCATCATGGATGGTGGACATTATGTACACATTCCTGGTATCCTTCCACCTCAAGGCCAGCACTTTGTTGCATCTCAAAGTTGCTCTTTCTTCCCTTCTCAGTTTTTTATTCACTATGGCTTGTGGGAAGCCCTTCCTATTCTTTTTGGAGGTTTCCCAGGCCAGGGTTTCTGCGAGGTATAGGTGTTTGAAAAAGGGCAGGCTGGTGTAGAAGTTATCCAGGTATATATGGTAACCTTTCTTCAGCAGTGTGTATGCCAGGTCCCATACAATTTTACCAGTTGTGCCCATGTAGGCCGGGCACTCAGGGGGCTGGAGCTGGGAATCTCTTCCTTCGTATATGCGGAATGCATACATTTATCCCGTGACTCTCTCGCAAAGCTTATAAAATTTCACTCCATATTTGGCCCTTTTGCTAGGAATGTATTGCTTTATTCCTAGCTGGCCTGAAAAGGGTACCAGAGACTCATCCACACATATATGCTGATCGGGGACATAGAGATCTGCAAATCATTGGGAAAAGAAATTTACGAGTGGGCGAATTTTATATAACTTATTGTAATTCGGATGATTGCTGGGAGGGCACTGGGTGTTGTCGCTGAAATGAAGGAAGCGCATAATCATCTCATATCGGAACCTGGGCATTACGGCAGAATAAATGGGCATGTGGTGGATGGGGTGGGTGGACCAATAGGCATGTCCTTCATTTTTATTTGTAAGCCCCATGTTTATGGTAAGGCCCATAAACACTTTGAACTCCTCCAGAGTCAAATCCCTCCACTCAAACAGGCGAGCATATGATGATTGGGGTTGTTGGCAATAGCTGGGCATATAAATTGGTCTGGTCCACGATCAATTGCAGCAAAGTGTCGGGCAAAAATAAATAAAAACTGATTGATTGATTTCTGTAAAATTTGGGGTATTGGCCTGCACACCTGGCTGTGCGGTGAAAGGGGGAATTCTTGCTGATCCTGAGTCCGAAGGCAGCCATGTTGGTTTGGCAAGACCAGCTGGATGATGTGCAGTGGCCCTGGCTCTTGGGGGACGTGGCACTCCAGTGCTGGTAGTTGAGGGATTTGGATTTCCTGTTCTGGCATTTGGGCGTGATGCTGCGGCAGCGCTGGTAATGGGCCTGGGCATTTCTTGTGGTTTTTCACTGGTGGCAGCGCTGGTAGTGGGCCTTTGGTTTTGGGGTCTATCGCTGGGGGCAGCTCTGGTACTGGGCCTTTATTCCTACGGTCTATCGCTGGCAGCAGCGCTGGTAGTGGACCTTTGGTTTTGGGGTCTATCGCTGGTGGCAGCTCTGGTACTGGGCCTTTGTTCTTGGGGTCTATCGCTAGTGGCAGCACTGGTACTAGGCCTGGGAATTTAATCTTGGTGTATATTGCTGGTGGCTGCCTGGTTTCCAGAGCGCCGTGCCCTTTTAGGAGGGATCCATACTTCCTGTGATTCATTTGCCGATCCACTACTATTGATCGGTTCAAATGCTGAATTTGATTCAGAATCGGAATTGGCATTTGAATCTGATGAGAACTCCCTGCTGCTCTCATCAGTCATGGAGAGGATCTGGAACGCCTCCTCACTGGTATATACTCTTTTGGACCTTTTTCTGATAGGCTGTGTGATGGGTGGCAGGTGATGGTCACTGATGGGCTGTGTGACGGGTGGCAGGTGACATTTACTGATAGTTGACAGGTGACAGGTGATGGGTGACAGGTGACAGTCACTGATGGGTGACAGGTGACGGTCACTGATGGCAGTTTCTGATGGTGACTGGAGCACTTTATGGGACTGATAGGTGACAGATGAGGGCCACAGATGGGTCACTGATGGCGGTCACTGATGACAGCCACTGGCGATGGTCACGGATGGGTGACAGATGCACCGCTGATGGCAGACTCTGACGATGACAGGTGCACTTTATGGGCACTGATGGGTGACAGGTGCACTTTATGGACACTGATGGGTGACAGGTGCAATAAGCACTGATGGGCACTTATGTGGTGACTGTTGGGTGACAGCTGCAATGGGGAGGGGGGCGATGTGACAGGTTCTCTTTACTGTGTGGTGTTGTTGCAGACACTGATACTACACAGATCGGTAACTCACTGCTCTTGGCTCTTCTCTCCTCACACTGGAAATGGTGTGTGAGGAGAGAAGAGCCGGTAACAGGTAGTAACGGCTCTGTTTTGTGGCCGTTTTTGTACCACAGCTGATTATGTGGTAAACAGGCACCAGCCATTGGCTGTTTACCCTTGTCGATGACGAGCAGTGTTCCATGCGTGGTCTTAGTAAGGGAGTACCATTTGTGATTGGCCGCGACCTAATCGGAAACAGGTTAAACAAATGTGTATTTTACACAAAACTAGTAAGGGTACATGCATGTACTGTAGTACTGAAGTATGAACATCAGACATTCCTGGCACAAAAAAAAATGCAAGGATGGGCTGTACAACGCTTGCGTACCTGTACCCACACATAATAATTCTTCTAGATTTATTTTAATCAAGACAGTGTGGAGTGTACGAATATGCACATAATTGTGTGTATATTTGCGTACTCGCGTAAAAATACTGACTAGCAAAGCAGATGTCTGTATATTTTTTTTTACTGATCTATACGCAGTACACATTAACATGCATGTGTGTACAGGCACATTGAAAACAATGGTCTGCATTTACATCTGTAAAAATAAAATGTCTGTATGCCTAAAAACTCTGCATTTTTAGACAGCTGTGTATAACAGGCCTAATGTACCAGAATATGTCTAATATTAGCCACTGTAATTCTCCTTACACCAGAAGTTAGGGGAGCACACTGAGCCATTCAGTGCTCTCTTGCTTTGTACAGTGAATGCAGCCTCCCTTCTTTAATAATTTTATGGGAAAGGGGTGAAGGTGAAATGACCTCATCAGTGTGCTTCTGCTCTGTCCAATCAGAGGCTGGAGTGGGCCAGTTAACTGCAGAGGACAAAACAGAGATCTTCAATCTAGGCATGCTGTTTGGCAGGGGAGTAAAATTCTCAAAATTGCTAATATTTTGGCAGTTCCATGCTTTTAGGTTTTTCCCTGGAGTTCAGATTTAATTTTCTAGTTATTCCCTTCAACAGTACAGGAGCCCTATCAATGGATTAAAACATTTATGCAAAATGTTGTGGTAGATAAAAAAAAAACTACTAAATATCTCACAGACAGCATATTCATATAAAGCAGTAAATATTTAATATACAAGAATAAAGCCACAATTGTTGTCAAGGGGAATACGAGAAGCTTGCGGCAGGCACTGCTGCTTTAATATTTCACTTAATTTTCCTCTCTAATACCTATCAGTGTCATGTTTGCTTTGGCTCTTAACATAGGAAGGCCGTCATTGTTGCAAAGCTTAATTTACTCAATTGAACAAGGTAACAGCTTGGCTGCCTTAACGAGTCATAACTTCGGTCGGTGTATTACAGTACAGTCGATTAAATTTATTACTTGGCTTGTGGGATCTGGTTATCACAAGCAGCTTGTCTCTGTCTGTGACACACATTTTAAAGACATCAAAGCCAGCAGAGCAAGGGAGGGATAGAAAGGGATATTCCTTTCTGTGAATCAGCTGGACAATGTCATGTGCAAAGGTTATGCTGCATAGCTAGACATAGCCCAAGGGGGTTCAATAAAAACTGCAACCAGTAAACCTGGACTTACTTTGTTTTCTTCATTTCTCCACATTTCAGCTCTCCCAGTTTGGCAATCCTGCATAGCTTTTGAATTCTGTTCTTCTTGGATCTGCAATGATGAAAACTAATTAAACAGCATGAACGAGAGAGAAAACACCAGGGTGTTTATGAAGTTTAGTTACTGCTGAGATTTTTAAAGATTTTTGTATAATCCTTATAAAAGGATTATAGGTGTAATTCCCGACTTGGAATGCAACATGTTGTTTAATATCACAGGGGTTGAGATGTCTCCATGGGGTAACTTGGCAAAATGTTGATTTAAACCTAAGGTATTGCGGGCACATTTATTTATTCTTTTTTTTTTTGCTTACCTTTCACTTTTTTTTTCTCTCTTTCCCTTCATTTTTTGAACTGTGATATTTATGTCCTAAAATGCCCCACAAACAGGCATTCATTTCTGAGTTTTGAAACTCAGCAAGATCTGACAAGCATCACTTGCCTGATGTTGGAGCTCAGTTGTATTTTGGCAAGTAGTTCACACCACGCCGTATAACCCTATACATTGATATTCCTATGCAGCCTATGGGGCTAGCGAGCATGGGGACAGTCCAAAAGTCCAGAACCTGAGGTCCAGCTGGGACCAACTGAGATGATCAGGGAGAAGGTATTTAAATATTTGATGTACACATTTGTTTGTCCATGTCTGTTAGATTGCAAAATAGAGCCATTGTGTGCCCAAAATGTTGCCACCTTGGCTGTGGTCACAAGTAAACCATTTTGCATCTGTACTTTTTGGGGTGATGGCCATTCTCCTTTTAATAATGTTTTTTTATTGTTGTCTATGTGCCTGCTTGGGAGATTCACTTTCTCTCCCATTATCCTGATGAACAGGGCTGCTCCAGAGGCAGATGCCAGCAGAGGTGGACATTTTTTACTTCTCCACCACAAAAATGGCTGCCTGAAGCAGCCACCTCAACTGGCCTCAGGGACAGCACAGAGCTGCTGATGACCATGAACCTTTACTTGTTTGGTGTGCTGGCCATTACTAGTTTTTTGACGATAGCTGTGGCACTAGCACAGACCATGCACCTAGACTCCTATGCCATGGAAGTACAGTATGTGTGCAGGCAGGTTAGTGCAATATAAACCTAATAGCGTTTCTAACTTTACACCCTCTATTCAGAACCTTATTTAAGTGTTCTTAATGAAAGCCTCTAAGGATTGTACCTCTAACAGGTCAGGTATTTTATTTTAAATGATGCCTTCTTTTGCAATTCTAATTGTACTGTGGCTGTTCTCATTTTCATTTAATTTACATTTTAAGACTTTTGTTAAAATGTAAAGGAAAACAATGTGCGTCAATACAAAAAGTGTCAAAGGTTAGCTGTAAAATTAAATCATAAATAAAGTGGCAATTGTTAATAAATAGCTTGATCATTTTCTCTAAGCTTCATTAGTGTTTGAGCAGCGTGCTTTGGTGGATAATAATTAAGCTCATAAGCTTTTAATGGAAATCTAATATATGACTTGTATTGTAGCTGATGCTGGAAATATTTTAAGCTCTATAACATATACGTTTAAATTCATGCTTTGACTAGATTGTAGCAATCTATTCTGCAACATACAAGCTTATTTAATAAGGAAGTGCAAAAACAGTGATACTATGTAAACTTCAGTATCCCCACACCAACCAGTCAAATTGAATTTTGAATCATTTTAGAGTAGACAGAAAACTAAAAAGTCCATTAAATACTGTTACCTTGTATTTGGTTAGAGTTGAATCAAAATAAAACGACCTTAAAATTGTTCTGTGCATTTTTGGCATTTATGTAGGTGTTAGGGATGAGCTTCGTGTTCGAGTCGAACCCATGTTCGACTCGAACATCGGCTGTTCGACCGTCCGTCGAATTGCGAACGATATGGGCCGTTCGCGCCAAATTCGTGTGGCGCGTCACGGCCCATAATTCACTGCGGCATCGCAGTGCATTGCTGGCTGATGATTGGCCAAGCATGCACTATGACCCGCATGCTTGGCCAATCACAGCGCCGTCAGTAGAGAGAGCTGTAATTGGCCAAAGCCAGGGTGGCTTTGGCCAATTATGGCTCAGGGGATTTAGTACACACCCCACACTATATAAGGCCGCCTGCATGGCGGCCCTGTGTAGTGTGTGTTCCGGTGTGCTGAGAGATAGAGAGAGAGAGAGACAGTGTCATTTGATTTGAGTTAGATAGATTAGGCAGAACAGTCAGTCAGTTAGCTGCACTTACAGTGTATTGTGTATATATATGCATCCCAGGTGTTGCATATATATATATACACTGTATTCAGTTTAGCTAGATCCGTTCCTGTTATCTTCTATCTAGACTATTTACATTTAGTGCAGTGTGTCCTGCTCACAGTGTTCAGCTAGATCCGTTCCTGCTATTTACATTCAGTGCAGTGCGTCCTGCTCACAGTGTTCAGCTAGATCCGTTCCTGCTATTTACATTCAGTGCAGTGCGTCCTGCTCACAGTGTTCAGCTAGATCCGTTCCTGCTATTTACATTCAGTGCAGTGCGTCCTGCTCACAGTGTTCAGCTAGATCCGTTCCTGCTATTTACATTCAGTGCAGTGCGTCCTGCTCACAGTGTTCAGCTAGATCCGTTCCTGCTATATACATTTAGTGCAGTACGTCCTGCTCACAGTGTTAAGCTAGATCCGTTCCTGTTATCTTCCTACTGACAGGCAGGCTTGTCTGGTTACAGTATATAAAGCTACCTGAAGAAAATTACAGGTGTTCTTTTTGATCCTATTAGTACCACGGTCAGGCAGCTAGACTATTTACATTTAGTACAGTGTGTCCTGCTCACAGTGTTCAGCTAGATCCGTTCCTGTTATCTTCCTACTGACAGGCAGGCTTGTCTGGTTACAGTATATAAAGCTACCTTAAGAAAATTACAGGTGTTCTTTTTGATCCTATTAGTACCACGGTCAGGCAGCTAGACTATTTACATTTAGTACAGTGTGTCCTGCTCACAGTGTTCAGCTAGATCCGTTCCTGTTATCTTCCTACTGACAGGCAGGCTTGTCTGGTTACAGTATATAAAGCTACCTGAAGAAAATTACAGGTGTTCTTTTTGATCCTATTAGTACCACGGTCAGGCAGCTAGACTATTTACATTTAGTACAGTGTGTCCTGCTCACAGTGTTCAGCTAGATCCGTTCCTGTTATCTTCCTACTGACAGGCAGGCTTGTCTGGTTACAGTATATAAAGCTACCTTAAGAAAATTACAGGTGTTCTTTTTGATCCTATTAGTACCACGGTCAGGCAGCTAGACTATTTACATTCAGTGCAGTGCGTCCTGCTCACAGTGTTCAGCTAGATCCGTTCCTGGTATTTACATTCAGTGCAGTGCGTCCTGCTCACAGTGTTCAGCTAGATCCGTTCCTGGTATTTACATTTAGTGCAGTGCGTCCTGCTCACAGTGTTCAGCTACATCCGTTCCTGCTATTTACATTCAGTGCAGTGCGTCCTGCTCACAGTGTTCAGCTAGATCCGTTCCTGGTATTTACATTTAGTGCAGTGCGTCCTGCTCACAGTGTTCAGCTAGATCCGTTCCTGCTATTTACATTCAGTGCAGTGCGTCCTGCTCACAGTGTTCAGCTAGATCCGTTCCTGGTATTTACATTCAGTGCAGTGCGTCCTGCTCACAGTGTTCAGCTAGATCCGTTCCTGGTATTTACATTTAGTGCAGTGCGTCCTGCTCACAGTGTTCAGCTACATCCGTTCCTGCTATTTACATTCAGTGCAGTGCGTCCTGCTCACAGTGTTCAGCTAGATCCGTTCCTGGTATTTACATTTAGTGCAGTGCGTCCTGCTCACAGTGTTCAGCTAGATCCGTTCCTGCTATTTACATTCAGTGCAGTGCGTCCTGCTCACAGTGTTCAGCTAGATCCGTTCCTGGTATTTACATTTAGTGCAGTGCGTCCTGCACACAGTGTTCAGCTAGATCCGTTCCTGCTATTTACATTCAGTGCAGTGCGTCCTGCTCACAGTGTTCAGCTAGATCCGTTCCTGGTATTTACATTTAGTGCAGTGCGTCCTGCTCACAGTGTTCAGCTAGATCCGTTCCTGCTATTTACATTCAGTGCAGTGCGTCCTGCTCACAGTGTTCAGCTAGATCCGTTCCTGCTATTTACATTCAGTGCAGTGCGTCCTGCTCACAGTGTTCAGCTAGATCCGTTCCTGCTATTTACATTCAGTGCAGTGCGTCCTGCTCACAGTGTTCAGCTAGATCCGTTCCTGCTATTTACATTTAGTGCAGTGCGTCCTGCTCACAGTGTTCAGCTAGATCCGTTCCTGCTATTTACATTCAGTGCAGTGCGTCCTGCTCACAGTGTTCAGCTAGATCCGTTCCTGCTATATACATTTAGTGCAGTACGTCCTGCTCACAGTGTTCAGCTAGATTCGTTCCTGTTATCTTCCTACTGACAGGCAGGCTTGTCTGGTTACAGTATATAAAGCTACCTGAAGAAAATTACAGGTGTTCTTTTTGATCCTATTAGTACCACGGTCAGGCAGCTAGACTATTTACATTCAGTGCAGTGCGTCCTGCTCACAGTGTTCAGCTAGATCCGTTCTTGCTATTTACATTCAGTGCAGTGCGTCCTGCTCACAGTGTTCAGCTAGATCCGTTCCTGGTATTTACATTCAGTGCAGTGCGTCCTGCTCACAGTGTTCAGCTAGATCCGTTCCTGCTATATACATTTAGTGCAGTACGTCCTGCTCACAGTGTTCAGCTAGATCCGTTCCTGTTATCTTCCTACTGACAGGCAGGCTTGTCTGGTTACAGTATATAAAGCTACCTGAAGAAAATTACAGGTGTTCTATCCCAGCTTAGTGCAGCTACAGGCCATTAGTATGTCTGGAAGGCCAAGAAGGAGAGGCAGACAGTCACAAGCCAATAAGAGAGGGCAAGCAGGCTCTGTGTCTAGTGCTGGTCGTGGAGACGGTGCATCCTCATCAGCACGTGGCCATGGGACACGCTTGGCCTTTTTTTCGGCAGCTGGCCGTGTTGAGCCGCAACATGCGGAAGACTTGGTCGAGTGGATGACCAAGCCGTCCTCATCCTCCTCATCCTCTCTCACCCATGCCCAGGGTGCTTTGTCTGGCAAAGCAGCGGCCTCTTCCCTCAGCTCAATGTCATCAGTGACTCCTTCCCTAGCTCCACCATGTCCTCATGAGGATTCCCTCGAACTGTTTGACCACAGTGTTGGGTACATGCTCCAGGAGGATGCCCAGCGTTTGGAAGGCTCTGATGATGATACTGAGCTCAATGAAGGCAGTAACATGAGCACGGACAGAGGGGGTGCCCAAGAAGGACAGCAATCTGGCAGTCATGCTCCCCCTGCTGCAGCATACTGCCAGGTTTGCTCCAGTGATGAGGAGGGAGGGGATGATGAGGTCACTGACTCAACGTGGGTGCCTGATAGGAGAGAGGAGGAGGAGGAGGAGGAGGAGGAGGAGGTGGCACATCACCAACTAGGCAGGATGCCCTCCAGGGGCCAGCCTAAGGGCAGCACATTGACTGCATCACACCCCAAAGCTCCACATGTGCAGGGCGCTGCAGTCTCTGCGCGTTATTCAAAAAGTTCTTTGGTGTGGGCCTTTTTTGAGACGAGTGCATCAGATCGCACCGCTGCTATTTGCAACATATGTCTTAAGCGTATCTCGCGTGGCCAAAACATCTCCCGCTTGGGTACCACATGCTTGACCAGACATATGTTGACCTGCCATGCAGTTCGTTGGCAAGCGTATCTAAAAGACCCACACCAAAGAACAAAGACGATTTCTCCTTGCTCCTCATCAGCTGAGATTTCCAACCCCACTAGACCTTCAGTCCTCTCTGCGACCTGCAGTGAGAGGAATGAAGGTGTAGAATTAGGTGTGTCACAGCCAAGTACTTATGGGCAATCTGCTTTTGGTACACCGACGTCAGATTGTACCAGGCAAATTTCCCTGCCCCAGCTGCTGCACCGCCGAAAGAAGTTTGCTCCCAGCCATCCACATGCCCAGCGGTTGAATGCTAGCTTGGCAAAATTGCTAGCACTTCAACTGCTGCCTTTTCAGTTGGTAGACTCTGCCCCCTTCCGTGAGTTTGTGGAATGTGCGGTTCCTCAGTGGCAGGTACCCAAACGCCACTTTTTCTCACGGAAGGCGATTCCGGCTCTCTACCGGCATGTGGAAGGCAATGTCCATGCCTCGCTGGACAGGGCGGTCAGCGGTAAGGTGCATATTACCGCTGACTCATGGTCCAGCAGGCATGGACAGGGACGTTACTTAAGTTTCACGGCGCATTGGGTGACTCTGCTGGCAGCTGGGAAGGATGCAGGACAAGGTGCAGTAGTGTTGGAGGTTGTTCCGCCACCACGCCTCCAAAATGCTGATTGTGACACACCTCTCTCCTCCACCCCCTCCTCTTCTTCTTCCTCCATGGCCTCTTCCTCGGAACCAGCGGTGCTCCGTAGGCGTTCAAGGGGCTACGCAAGTACGCAGGCCAAAAGATGCCATGCGGTGCTTGAGCTGGTGTGCTTGGGGGACAGGAGCCACAGTGGGGCAGAGGTTCTGTCAGCTCTGCAGGGGCAGGTTCAGAGGTGGTTGACGCCACGCCAACTTAAGGCAGGAATGGTGGTTTGCGACAATGGCACCAACCTCCTCTCTGCCCTCCGACAGGGACAACTGACCCATGTGCCCTGTTTGGCTAACGTCCTTAACTTGGTGGTGCAGCGGTTCTTGGGCAGGTACCCGGGCTTACAGGATGTCCTGAGGCAGGCCAGGAAAGTCTGTGTGCATTTCCGCCGGTCATATAATGCCAGTGCTCGGCTGACGGACCTCCAAAAGGAGTTTAACCTGCCCAAGAACCGCCTAATCTGTGACATGCCCACCAGGTGGAACTCGACGTTGGCCATGCTGCAGCGGCTGCACACGCAGCAGAGGGCCATCAATGAGTACCTGTGCGACTATGGCACCAGGACAGGGTCAGGGGACCTTGGTTTTTTTTCCCCACGCCAGTGGGCCATGATCAGGGATGCATGCACTGTCCTGTCACCATTCGAGGAGGCCACGAGGATGGTGAGCACTGACAGTGCATGCATCAGTGACACTGTCCCCCTTGTCCACCTGTTGGAGCACACGCTGCGTGGAATAATGGACAGGGCACTTGAGGCAGAACAGAGGCAGGAAGAGGAGGACTTCCTTAGCTCTCAAGGCCCCCTTTATCCAGACAGTGTTCCTGCGTGCCCGCCGATCACACAGGAAGAGGACGAGGAGGAGGAGGAGGAGGAGGAGGAAGATTGTGTCAGTATGGAGGTGGAGCCTGGCACTCAGCATCAGCAGTCTTTAAGGGATCAGTCCCAAGGAACACATGGACTTGTACGTGGCTGGGAGGAGGTGGCTGCGGACGTTGTTGTCCTTAGTGACCCAGAGGACTCCGGACCGAATGCCTCAGCAAACCTACGCTGCATGGCCTCCCTGATCCTGCAAAGCCTGCGTAAGGATCCTCGTATTCGTGGTATCAAGGAGAAGGACCAATACTGGCTGGCAACCCTCCTTGATCCACGTTACAAGGGTAAGGTTGCGGACCTTATCTTGCCATCGCAGAGGGAGCAGAGGATGAAACATCTTCGGGAGGCCTTGCAGAAAGGTCTGTGCAACGCGTTCCCAGAGACTGGGAGGTTACAAACTCCTGTTTCTGGACAACGTGTTGCTGAGGCTTCGGTCAGTCAAAGAAGGAGCGGTGGAGAAGGTGGCCGTCTGACCGATGCGTTCAGACAATTTTTTGGTCCGCAGCCCCAAGGTATGATCGGTTCCAGCAACCATCGCCAGCGTCTGTTTTACATGGTGCAGGAATACCTAGGGGCAAGATCAGACTTGGACACCTTTCCCACCGAAAATCCTCTGGGTTACTGGGTCTTGAGGATGGATCACTGGCCAGAGCTTGCACAGTATGCAATTGAGCTACTGGCCTGTCCTGCATCCAGCGTTCTTTCGGAACGCACATTCAGTGCTGCTGGAGGCGTGGTAACCGATCACAGGGTGCGTCTGTCCACCGACTCGGTCGATCGGCTGACCTTCATAAAAATGAATCAGTCTTGGATCACCACCAGCTACCAAGCACCTGATGCAGATGTAACCGAATAATTTTTTTTGAAATCTCAGATCCCTTCAAAGACTGCCTATGCTGATGCTGAGTGACTATCCCTGAGTAATTATCCTCTTCCTCCTCAATCATCACGCTGATAGCTTGTAAGAACATTTTTGGTTCTGGGCGCCACCACCAGTGCCTAAGGCACAATTTTTCAGCCCCTGTTTAACAGGGGCGTGTAATTACAATTTTTGATGTAATACTTTGCAGCAGGGCTCGTTCCTGCATTCCAACTAGAGTGTCTGTGAGGGGTTGCAGTGTTGTGGCACCAGCACCAGTGCCTAAGACCCAATTTTTCAGCCCCTGTCTAACAGGGGCGTGTAATTACAATTTTTGATGCAATACTTTGCAGCAGGGCTTGTTCCTGCGTTTCAACTAGAGTGTCTGTGAGGGGTTGCAGTGTTGTGGCACCAGCACCAGTGCCTAAGACCCAATTTTTCTGCCCCTGTCTAACAGGGGCGTGTAATTACAATTTTTGATGCAATACTTTGCAGCAGGGCTCGTTCCTGCATTCCAACTAAAGTGTCTGTGAGGGGTTGCAGTGTTGTGGCACCAGCACCAGTGCCTAAGACCCAATTTTTCAGCCCCTGTCTAACAGGGGCGTGTAATTACAATTTTTGATGCAATACTTTGCAGCAGGGCTTGTTCCTGCGTTTCAACTAGAGTGTCTGTGAGGGGTTGCAGTGTTGTGGCACCAGCACCAGTGCCTAAGACCCAATTTTTCTGCCCCTGTCTAACAGGGGCGTGTAATTACAATTTTTGATGCAATACTTTGCAGCAGGGCTCGTTCCTGCGTTCCAACTAGAGTGTCTGTGAGGGGTTGCAGTGTTGTGGCACCAGCACCAGTGCCTAAGGCCTAATTTTTCAGCTCCTGTTCAACAGGGGCATGTAATTACAATTCTTGATCTAATATTTCACAGCAGGGCCCTGTGAGGGCTTACAGTGTTTTGGCCACAGCAACACCTAAGGCCCAAATTTCTGCTGAGTATATAGGGCAGGACCCTACTTTCAAACATCTAACTTACAAACGACTCCTACTTGCAAACGGAAGGAGACAACAGGAAGTGAGATGAAATCTACCCCTAAGGAAGGGAAATTCTCTCCTGTAAGAGTTAATATGGGAAAACAATTTCTCCTTTCCACTGATGCTTTCCAATCCTTGTTCCACAAAAAAACCCAAATTTTCCAAAAACATTTTTCATTGGGACAAAAAAGTGAGGTGAAATCTTCTGAAGAGGAGGAAAGACGCAAAACAAATGTCACAGGGGTGATAACCCTTCCCTATGTTTTCCAAAAAGCTTAGAAAAGATTTTTTGGCTGGAGCTAAACACATTAAAAATGTTCAAAATTACAAACAGATTCTACTTAACAACAAACCTACAGTCCCTGTCTTGTTTGCACCGCCTGAATACTGCTGTTCAGAGTATATAGGGACCTTTCCTTATTTTAATTTGGGTGCGGGGTTCCCCTTAATATCCATACAAGACCCAAAGGGCCTGGTAATGGACTGGGGGGTACCCATGCCGTTTGTCTCACTGATTTTCATCCATATTGCCATGACCCGACACGACATTAAACCCGCAAGCAGTTTTAAATGAGATTTTTTCCTTTAAAAATGACATTTGGTGCAGGGACTGTTCTAAACATGGGAAACACGCGTCACTTTACAGGCATACTATAGACACCCCCCAGGTACGATATTTAAAGGAATATTTCACTTTTTTTTTTTTACTTTAAGCATCATTAAAATCACTGCTCCCGAAAAAACGGCCGTTTTTAAAAGTTTTTTTTGCATTGATACATGTCCCCTGGGGTAGGACCCGGGTCCCCAAACCCTTTTTAGGACAATACCATGCAAATTAGCCTTTAAAATGAGCACTTTTGATTTCGAACGTTCGAGTCCCATAGACGTCAATGGGGTTCTAACGTTCGTGCGAACTTGCGGTCCGTTCGCGGGTTCTGGTGCGAACCGAACCGGGGGGTGTTCGGCTCATCCCTAGTAGGTGTGTTCATTCTGACAGTATGTACGTACATGTGTGTTAGGAAGGAAGGGGTCTTTTAATTTTTTTTATTTATTCATTATTTTAATACATTTTAATTGACTTTTCTCTCATACATGTGCAAAAACAGCTTTTTTTGCTAGAAAAGTCTGAAGAGAAAATTAAAAATAATAAATTTATGAGCAATTTCTCCACAAGAGAGAAGAGGTCCATTGCCATTGGACACTGCATAAAAAATGACGACTCATTGAATGAGGGAGGGTTATTGGGGAGGTGTCCAACCACCTGAAGGTGCGAGCCCAGAACCCATGGTCTATGAATAATATTCCTGTGTCCTGTACTGTATAATTAAAGTTTTTCTTGTTTTTATTAAAATAATAAACATGCTATACTTACCTGCTCTGTGCAATTGTATTGCACAGAGTGGCCCTAGACCTCCTCTTCTGGGGTCCCCCACCAGCGCTCTTGGCCCCTTCTCTTTTCTGTTTGCCACCCTAGGAAGCCACATCCTATGATGGAACACCCGCGGGCTTGTTCCCAAGCTGGGCTGTGTGCATCCATCGACACACACAGTGTGGATCAAGCATGCTCCCTCCCTCCAGAGAATAAATAAGGGAGAGAGGCGCCTCTAAGTTTACAAGTTAAAAGCACTTTAATGGTAACATACAAATGGCAACTCACATGGGTGAAGATAAAAAGGGAACATCTGTAGGTAAAAGCATCCCAAGAGAAAAATAGGTCAACGGGTCAAGGTTCCTCCAATCCCCCGCTGGTCTATGTGAATGGAGTATAGCAGGCACATCTGTGTGTGGAGATATCCCGAAAGGGTAAGGGTGGTGAACCGTCAGATGCCTTTGCGCATGGCGCTGCAGAGCATAGTGTCCTCACTGGAATCCGCTGATGGTAGAAACAGCTTTAGAAATCTTTCTCCTTTTTACCTACCGATGTTCCCCTTTATCTTCACCCATGTGAGTTGTCATTTGTATGCTACCATTAAAGTGCTTTTAACTTCTACACTTAGAGGCGCCTCTCTCCCTTGTTTATTCTGAGCTTCGCGGGAATCTGGCTTCTATTCCCACTTGGTGAAAGCCCTGAGTGTACAGACTTTATCATTTAATTTATGTATTATGGACTAATCTATGGACTCTTATTGGGTTAAATTAGAGCCAATAATTAGTGTCTTGCACCTTTTACTTGTTTTACGCTCCCTCCCTCTGCACAGAATTTCATTGTCAGCAGCAGGAACCAAAGGCTCCCACTGATGTCTCTAAACCTTGGCTAATTGACTTGCTACATCAGTTATTAAACTGTTCCATACTGACTAATGTGGATTTATTCCAGACAGGTCAACATCAATTAAAATCTAGGGAGTGTTACCTAATATGTAGAATGTTCCCAATAATGTGGGTAACAGAGCAGTGTTGTTGTTAGACGTTGCCAAGGCTTTTAACAGTTCTGGTTATGTCTCTAGAATATCCTAGCACATTTCGGGCTAGACTTTAACTTAAAATGGTTTAAAATTCTCTATTCTTTACTATTCCCCTGAGTAAGCATTAATGGTGAGCAGTATGCCCCCTATAGCCTCTCTATAACTTAAGTTAGCAGTGGAACCTCTAGCAACAATGATTAGAGAATTCATTTAAATTACAGAGTTCATTAGGGATGACACTGAGCAAAAATGTGTTCTTCATGCAGATAACACGTCATTGTTTTTAGAGGAGAACACTAATTCACTCAAACACCTTATCACCATGATTCATAAATTTGAATTGTTTTCAAGACTGAACGTTAATTGGGATGAGGCAGCTCTACTCCCTTTGAATCCCCTTAAGGAACCACTACCTGCGATTGCCAGCTCCTTGCAGGTTGTCTCCTTCTGATACCGGGGGATTAATATTTTTGCATCCCAAATCTACATAAAACTCAACCTTCTGCTGAATTGTGAGAGGGGGCAAAATTTATTGTCCTCTGCAACTATCTGTGGTTGGACATGTGCACCTTTTAAAAATTCGTTATGTCCTCCATAATGCCTCTATATGGCTGTCCAAATACTTGTTTACAATTATAGACACATTGATCTGTGATCTGCAACATTTAGTTAGGGGGAGTTAAACACCGATAGTGAACCCCACACATGCCCTCAAGCTCTATATACTTCATGTGGAGTCCCTGGATTTTCCTTTGAAACCAACCTACTGCTCCACACTCATTCTTCTACTTTCCTCTGAGTACAAAATAAAATATGCATTACAATGAAAATTCTACTAACACTACACCTATACTCCTTTATGGGTTAAAGCACTCTTAACAAAAGTACAAACCTTAGAAGGTTCGAGGCCTGGAAAACACTAAGCATCAAGTATGTTTATCAATTCTTCACACAAACTACCTTTAGTTCCTTTTAAACAACTCCAGGACAAATTGCCAAAATATATTTTTACAAATATCTGCAACTTAGATGTGCCATTTAAGAACAACAAAAAGTATGCCCTCTGACCTCCATAAGGCTGAACTACTCACTATGATACTCAACCCTACAGCTTAACAAGGTATCAAGATATCAAGATACACATATATATATATATATATTACTTTGCTCTAGCCTCATACACACACCAACCCCCTTCCTTGCAAATCTAGATGAGGCAGGACATTGGCCAAAACACTGAGAAATGGTGGGATATTATTCTACAAAACAGAGTACATAGGGCATCTGGGGCACAGAACCTTGCATTGCCTTCATCGACTAAGCCAAAGAGACTCCCCTTTTTTCACAGATGTCATGTTGAAACAGGCACCTTGCTTCATATGCTTTGGTGTTGCCCAAAAATATTCAGATACATGTCAACAAGTTATTGAATTTATTATAAAATACATAGGGGTTGATTTACTAAAACTGGAGAGTGCACAATTTGGTGCAGCTGTGCATGGTAGGCAATCAGCTTCTAACTTCAACTTGTTCAGCTAAGCTTTGACAAAAAAAATAGAAGCTGATTGGTTTCTATGCAGAGCTGCACCAGATGTTGCACTCTTCCGTTTTAGTAAATAAACACATAGGTATGCTTTAATAAAATACTCCTATGACCTGCATACCAGGCTATTTTGAACTACAAGTTAATAACCAATACATGACCACAGCTATCAACAAACCCTTAATTTTAGCTAGAAAGCTGAAGTAAAGCATGGCATCCCAGGCTATGCAGTGCCTGTGAATTTGGACTTGGATGGGGCGATGGAGGAGACCCCCTCTAGAGATATTCTTCCTGTTTGCCTGATCTGGGCAGGTTTACAGTGTCTCAAATGAACACATTGGATTAGGAAAAAAAAAAACATTTCACACATACTGAATGGGGCCAGTAGGGTCCCATCCATTTGTTGTTACATTGTTTGCCTGTAGATTTTGTACTCGCTGGCTCTAACGTTTGAAGTCACATTCACTGGTTTGTATGTCACTGCCTACAACCCAAGTTGTGAAATTTGATTTGCATTTGCCTTTTTTCCCCTTTTATATGATGTTTCCTTTATTTCTTACTCTTTCTATATATGGGAGACAGCTGTACTTATGTGTCAATCCCACTTTGTTTTGTATATTGGAAAAAGTAATAAAAAGTATTGGAAAAGAAGGCTGGAGTAAAGAAAAGGCTATCACCCTTCCTCCTCGCCCAAACTATTATTGTGTGATAAGAGGAAGTCAACTCCAACGTTAGATTAGAAAAATATATGTATCAACATCAGGGCTGCCCCCCAAAATTTGACAAAATGTGGTCAGGGTGGTTACACAAGCCAGAAGTAGCACCAACCAATATTATCCTATGTAGATTACTCAGCTGACATTGCACATTGATTGGAGATTAAATTCAAAGGCATAATTTTGTTCAATTATTCTAGATTCATGTAACCAAGAGACCTATTCACTAGAGTAAATCCTGGTTGTCACAATTGGATGGGTCATTGACAGGTATGTTGCCCGTGTAGACAACGTACATTTGGGTATAACATGTATAGTACTTCTGGATACCTCAATTCATTAATATTGTATTTCAGGAATCTCTATATGGTGGATGCAACATTGTTATGTTCTTTCTTATTGATTGTAATAACTCTATTTTCCTTTTTTTGTTTTGTATGTCTCCTTTTACCATATTGCTTTTTTTTTTTGTTTCAGAAAAAGAACACAAATCTCTAGATAAAAATGATCTGATTAAAAAAAATGATTAGCAGATTCAGAAATTTATACAGTTGAAGTAAACCTTGACATATAATGTCAGCTTCTCCCACCTTCTGAATCTCTATATTGATAACTGATACCTACTTTTATATTAAAGGACCAATTTTGAGGCTTGAAAGTTGGAATGGAGAGGGACCAATCTTGGTTTTATAGGAAATGTTGAGATACATGTACAATATTTAACTGCCCATATTGCTAGATGCATTGACAGTATTATCAAGCGGTTTCAGAGAGGGTATAGTAACATCTATCTATCTCTAATTTTTTCATCTTATGCTCAGTTTGAATTGTCCATATTTGTAACAGGTTTACTTTACAGAGCAAACATTTCTGTATTACAATCTATATATACACAGCCTACAAGGTGTCTTTAAAAGCATGATGGATCTTTAGGTTTCAACATTACTGAAAATGTTAACACTCAAATAGCATGAAAATGATAATACTTGGTATAGTGCATAGCTGTCTGTTTCCTACCCTTCATATAATATCTGTTTCCAATGCATCATTAAGCATTTTCTTGGTCAGGGCCTTGCCTATTCAATGATATTTTCAGCTCTTTTTCCTGGCACATGTTCTAAATCAAATCATAGAGCTATAAGGTTACATTGTTGACACAATACAAACTGTTTCGAGCAGCTGTATAGACAGCAGGGTTTCACTTGAGTTTTTTCACAAGACACATAAACCTGAATTAAGGTTCCAACAAAGTTGAGTTTTTTTGTAACAAACTGTCAAATAAATGTTGGCTGATATACAGTCTGGCACAGGAAAATGAGTTTACTACAGCTACCCTGGGCTACAAGTACATGACATAGGGTTTTACAAAATGAATAATGAACTGCTGAGTGAAAAGCATTGACTAATTACTAGGTACACTTTTTCCAACGGTTAGATCAGCTTTGCTGTCATAACAGAATTCCCAGAGATAAAAGTCCAAACCCAAATTCTCCCTATAGACTGACTTTCCCTCGTGGAATATTTTACCCAAAATGAAAATGATAACTCTTTCTTATGGTTTCCTAATTCCATTCAGGTGTTACCAATTTGGACATACATATGCACTGATGAATCTACCAAAGATCTGCCCACCAACTCAGGTATTATGCATCTGAGTCTTCATAAATATGGATGTTAAGAAAATAAACAAACTCTGTATTAAGTGTGTGTAGGAGACTATTTTTATTTAGAAACTGAAATTCTCTTACCATACTGTACTTAAAGTGGAAGATAAGGCTATAACTATTCTTAAAAATATTTCCTCCCCTCTCCTCCTACCTATTCTGCATATCTTGTATAAAAAAGGAACTGTGTACTTCCCTTTTTCAGATTCTGTCCAGTCATGTGATCTGGCAGCACTGGTTCCCCTTTGTCAGTGAGCAGATGCTGTAGGGAGGAGCGCAGACAATGGATGGGCTATGTTGTCAGCCTATGGGTGACATCACAGCTTTTGTTATCAAAACGGATGCAATAAACACCCTGCTGTTTAAATTTGATTTGCACATACCTGAGTATTCAAATTGAACACAACTGAACATTTTCTACTTCTTTAGTATATCAACTCCTGGGAGTAATAGCTTAGGGGAGGAAATGGCCACTACAAATACAAGTACCAAATATTTACCAGACAGTTATAGTATACTGTACATAAGCTACTCACACATATTGCCAAAGCTGGCTATATTACCAAAACTATTGGCACATCTGCTTTTACACGCACATGAACTTTAATGGCATCCCAGTCTAATGCTGGCCATACACTATACATAAAATCGGCTGAAATTCGGTTATTTAGACCATTTGTTCCTTTTTCGGACAGTTATAATGGGCACAAAATCAATAATCATTTGGATGGTTTTGAGCGGAAAAAACGAAGGACAAGTTTGGAAATTTTCTGCCAAACGAATGATAAATTGAAAGGTAAATGTGTTTCCCGTCCAAACTGTCTGCACTAGGTATATGTAAAAAAAGAACAAAAAATGTATTTATGTCCACTGAACGATTTATCAGTCATTACATGATGGCACCATCGTTTGCGCATATGGCCGAACGCTCGTTCTTTGAAAATGGGTTTGGCCGATTTTTCGTATAGTGTATGGCCAGCATTAGTCTGTAGGGTTCATTATTGCATTGGCCCACCCTTTGCAGATATAACAGCTTCAGCTCTTCTGGGAAGGCTGTCCACAAGGTTTAGGAGTGTGTCTATGGGAATGTTTGACCATTCTTCCAGAAGCGCATTTGTGAGGTCAGGCACTGATGTGGATGAGAAGACCGGCTCGCAGTCTCCGCTCTACTTCATCCCAAAGGTGTTCTATCAGACTAAGGTCAGGACCCTTTGCAGGCAAATCAAGTTCCTCCACCCAAAACTCGCTCATCCGTGTCTTTATGGACCTTGCTTTGTGCTCTGGTCAAAATCATTTGATGGAGCGAGGATTATGGTATGGGGTTGTTTTTCAGGGGTTGGGCTTGGCCCCTTAATTCCAGTGAAGGGAACACTTAAGGCGTCAGCATACCAAGACATTTTGGACAATTTCAGGGTGACCCCTTCCTGTTCCAACAAGACTGCGCACCAGTGCTCAAAGCAAAGTTCATAAAAACATGTATGAGTGAGTTTGTGGTGGAGGAACTTGACTGGCTGCACAGAGTCCTGACTTCAACCTGATAGAACACCTTTTGGATGAATTAGAGGGGAGACTGTGAGCCAGGCATTCTCGTTCAACATCAGTGCCTGACCTCACAAATGCGCTTCTGGAAGAATGGTCAAACATTCCCATAGACACACTCCTAAACCTTGTGGACAGCCTTCCCAGAAGAGTTGAAGCTGTTATATCGGCAAAGGGTGGGCCAACTTAATATTGAACCCTACGGACTAAGACTGGGATGCCATTAAAGTTCATGTGCATGTAAAAGTAGATGTTCCAATACTTTTGGCAATATAGTATATATCCATATAAAAGCAATATAACTTTTTTTTTATACATATTTACTTAAAAAGTTTACAGTATTTAAACCATGTAATAATTGCTAGACAATGTTGTTCTATATTTAGAAATAAACATTTTTTTTCATACCATGTCGGTCTCCAGTAAACCAGAATGTGATTGTATGTTTACTGGAACATTCAGGCTGTCTGGAATGTTTACAAGAGGTCTGTGAAATTATGTACAAAGAACACGTCCCCCAAAGGCAGGGATCTCATTTGTTGTTCTGAGGTTCACAGCAGCCTTAGGGGAATATCAGCACTGCGCTCTTATCAATGTATTGATTTTCAGATACTGCAATGATCAGGCTTTTCCACATTTTAAATATGGGCCAAAAGCCAGCATGTGTATTATGATCTTAAATTAAATCTGCTAGCAATTGTCAGTGAAATTTGCTACAACCGCTGTATGAGACAATTACACATTGAATGCCATAATTCATAACAATTTCGGCATGGCTTGGTGCACTCAGAATGGAAGCAAACAGCCTGAAAATGGCTGCCAGCCATACACACACAAAAGCTTTTAGATTAATTTCCTCTGAGGTTACTTTTAAATTTCGAGGCTGATGAAACTTGTTTTGGTCTCGTCTTCATATTGGTTTTGTGATAGGATTTAGTCTGACATCTGTATAAGAAAAGGTCTTTTTGTCATGGTTGTGGAAATCTATTAGCTATGATATGAAAAGCAATGCTAACAATTGTCTTTACATGGAAAGCATGCACATTACAAGTGTAGTGCGCTAAACAACAGTCATGCCAGACTAGCATCATTAAACCTATCGGTTCCAATTCCTTTAATCCGGAATAGGCATACCAGTACTTTTTTTACTTAAACCAGCATGGAAAAAAACACAAAAAAAGGACCCAGATAATGGAATATTTGCTTATGTATTTATCTTATGGCAAAGAAGGCCACCTATTTGGTTTTTGGATTGTCCTGGCGAAACTAAAATACGATGAAGCTGTGTTTATCTTGAACACCCAATAGCGTGGAAAAGAAAATAAAGTACCAAATATAAAGTAAAATGCCAGACAAAGGTATATTTTCGGGACAATTAGGCACAATTACATTTCTAGACGTTACCTAAAACATAGTACGTTATGAAATTTTGAGTTCATGTCCTCTTTAAAGCAGAACTCAACCCACTGGCCGAAAGTTGAAGTTTAGTCAAAACTTAATGCTAAACCTGCTCTCTGCCACATTCTAAACCTAGATAATCTAGCCCTGTACAGAAAGAAAATCAATATACTTACCTGTTCTGCAGCTGCTCTGGTCTGGTCTCCAGCGGCGGGTGCTGTGTGTGGGAGAGATTTGACAATGGCTGTGAAATACCTGGGAAGTGATGCCACCCATAGACTTACTATGTGGCTTCCGTTGTCAGCTGTCTCCAGGGCCATCTTTAATATTGATTGGACCCTGGGCAAACATTTTCTTGACACCCCCCCCCCCATGCAATTTAGCTCTCCACCTGCTCTGAGACATACAATAAATAGCAGTTAGACTCAAAATCAGTTTACTGAATCAGATCAGGCAGCGATTGTGATTGGTTACCAGAGGTTACAGTGTATCATTACCGCTTACTGACTGGTTGCTAGAGGTTACCCCCCCCCCACCACCAATTTGCTTACCTTTTCAGAACAGGCTGATGTTAGGCTTAATGACCACAGTTTCATGCAGGACTTTTACGCATGCCCCTTCACCTTCCCAGTGGGCAGCATTCAGTACAGGTGATCGTGGATATGACCTCAGGGAGGTATGATATACATATTAATGCTGCCTTTATTTACATATCAATGCAGGTTGTTTACATGTAAACACAGGGTCTGCAGGTGAGTCATCTGTACACAACAATAGGGCAGAGCTGGGAAGCATTAGTATCAGCACTTCACACTGAGATATCGGGACACAGGACGGGACTAAAACTTCAAGTGACAAGGGAATTTAAACTGGGATAGTTGGCAAGTATGAGGCAGGCTCTTTGGGCCCCACAACAATGATGGGGCCCAGGGCAGCTACCCCTTTTGCCTTGCCTTAAAGACGGCCCTGGCTGTCTCTTCTACACACTGAAGCCGCCGCTGACAGCTCAGCGTATGACCAGATCAGAGTGGCTGCAGAACAAGTAATTACAATGATTTTTCTTTACAGGGCTATATAGATTAGGCTTAGAATGTGGCCAAGAGTAGTGTTAGTTTGCCAAAACAGCTATATTAACCACTTGCCGACCAGGCTTTTGCTGGCACTTTTTGTTTACAAGTTTAAATCAGTATTTTTTGCTAGAAAATGACTAATAACCCCCAAACATTATAATTTTTTTTTTAGCAGAGGCCCTAGGGAATAAAATGGTGATCATTGCAATTTTAACACAGTATTTGTGCAGCGGTTTTGAAAATACAGTTTTTAAAGAAAAAATACACTTTAATGAATAATAAAAAAAACCCACAATATTTACCCCAATTTGTATGTGAAAGATGATGTTAAGCCGAGTAAATAGATACCTAACATGTCACACTTTAAAATTGCGCACGCTTGTGGAATGGTTTAACCACTTGCCGACCGCCTACCGCATATATACTGCGGCAGAATGGCACGGGCAGGCAAAATCACGTACCCGTACGTAATCTGCCTCCCGCGGGCGGGGGGTCCGATCGGACCCCCCCCCGGTGCCATCGGCGGTCGGCATTTGACTGGGAGCGTCGGGAGGCGAGGGGGAGACCATCCGATCGTGGCCCCCCCCTCGCGATCGCTCCCAGCCAATGGGAATCCTCCTCTGCCTGTGTGTCGTTTCACACAGGCAGAGGATGTGATGTCATCTCTCCTCGGTCTGGCAGTTTCCGTTCCAGCGCCGAGGAGAGAAGACAAGTGAGTGCACAACACACACACACACACAGTAGAACATGCCAGGCATACTTTACACCCCCGATCCCCCCCCGATCGCCCCCCGATCCCCCCCCAATCACCCCCCCCCCCCTGTCACAAACTGACATTAGCAGTATTTTTTTTTTTTTTTTTTCTGATTACTGCATAGTGTCAGTTTGTGACAGTTAGTGTTAGGGCAGTGAGTATTACCCCCCTTTAGGTCTAGGATACCCCCCTAACCCCCCCTAATAAAGTTTTAACCCCTTGATCACCCCCCCTCACCAGTGTCGCTAAGCGATCATTTTTCTGATCGCTGTATTAGTGTCGCTGGTGACGCTAGTTAGGAACGTAAATATTTAGGTTCGCCGTCAGCATTTTATAGCGACAGGGACCCCCATATACTATCTAATAAATGTTTTAACCCCTTGATTGCCCCCTAGTTAACCCTTTCACCACTGATCACCGTATAACTGTTACGGGTGACGCTGGTTAGTTCGTTTATTTTTTATAGTGTCAGGGCACCCGCCGTTTATTACCGAATAAAGGTTTAGCCCCCTGATCGCCCGGCGGTGATATGCGTCGCCCCAGGCAGCGTCAGATTAGCGCCAGTACCGCGAACACCCACGCACGCAGCATATGCCTCCCTTAGTGGTATAGTATCTGATCGGATCAATATCTGATCCGATCAAATCTATACTAGCGTCCCCAGCAGTTTAGGGTTCCCGAAAACGCAGTGTTAGCGGGATCAGCCCAGATACCTGCTAGCACCTGCGTTTTGCCCCTCCGCCCAGCCCAGCCCACCCAAGTGCAGTATCGATCGATCACTGTCACTTACAAAACACTAAACGCATAACTGCAGCGTTTGCAGAGTCAGGCCTGATCCCTGCGATCGCTAACAGTTTTTTTGGTAGCGTTTTGGTGAACTGGCAAGCACCAGCCCCAGGCAGCGTCAGGTTAGCGCCAGTACCGCTAACACCCACGCACGCACCGTATACCTCCCTTAGTGGTATAGTATCTGATCGGATCAATATCTGATCCGATCAGATCTATACTAGCGTCCCCAGCAGTTTAGGGTTCCCAAAAACGCAGTGTTAGCGGGATCAGCCCAGATACCTGCTAGCACCTGCGTTTTGCCCCTCCGCCCAGCCCAGCCCACCCAAGTGCAGTATCGATCGATCACTGTCACTTACAAAACACTAAACGCATAACTGCAGCGTTCGCAGAGTCAGGCCTGATCCCTGCGATCGCTAACAGTTTTTTTGGTAGCGTTTTGGTGAACTGGCAAGCACCAGCCCCAGGCAGCGTCAGATTAGCGCCAGTACCGCTAACACCCACGCACGCAGCATACGCCTCCCTTAGTGGTATAGTATCTGATCGGATCAATATCTGATCCGATTAGATCTATACTAGTGTCCCCAGCAGTTTAGGGTTTCCAAAAACGCAGTGTTAGCGGGATCAGCCCAGATACCTGCTAGCACCTGCGTTTTGCCCCTCCGCCCGGCCCGGCCCAGCCCACCCAAGTGCAGTATTGATCGATCACTGTCACTTACAAAACACTAAACGCATAACTGCAGCGTTCGCAGAGTCAGGCCGGATCCCTGTGATCGCTAACAGTTTTTTTTGTAGCGTTTTGGTGAACTGGCAAGCGCCAGCGGCCTAGTACACCCCGGTCGTAGTCAAACCAGCACTGCAGTAACACTTGGTGACGTGGCGAGTCCCATAAGTGCAGTTCAAGCTGGTGAGGTGGCAAGCACAAGTAGTGTCCCGCTGCCACCAAAAAGACAAACACAGGCCCGTCGTGCCCATAGTGCCCTTCCTGCTGCATTCGCCAATCCTAATTGGGAGCCCACCACTTCTGCAGCGCCTGTACTTCCCCCATTCACATCCCCAACCAAATGCAGTCGGCTGCATGAGAGGCATTTTCTTTATGTCCTCCCGAGTACCCCTACCCAGCGAACCCCCCCAAAATAGATGTTGTGTCTGCAGCTAGCGCGGATATAGGCGTGACACCCGCTATTATTGTCCCTCCTGTCCTGACAATCCTGGTCTTTGCATTGGTGAATGTTTTGAACGCTACCATGCACTAGTTGAGTATTAGCGTAGGGTACAGCATTGCACAGACTAGGCACACTTTCACAGGGTCTCCCGAGATGCCATCGCATTTTGAGAGACCCGAACCTGGAACCGGTTACAGTTATAAAAGTTAGTTACAAAAAAAAGTGTAAAAAAAAAAAAAAAAAAAAACACAAACAAAAATATAAAATAAAAATAGTTGTCGTTTTATTGTTCTCTCTCTCTCTATTCTCTCTCTATTGTTCTGCTCTTTTTTACTGTATTCTATTCTGCAATGTTTTATTGTTATTATGTTTTATCATGTTTGCTTTTCAGGTATGCAATTTTTTATACCTTACCGTTTACTGTGCTTTATTGTTAACCATTTTTTTGTCTTCAGGTATGCCATTCACGACTTTGAGTGGTTATACCAGAATGATGCCTGCAGGTTTAGGTATCATCTTGGTATCATTCTTTTCAGCCAGCGGTCGGCTTTCATGTAAAAGCAATCCTAGTGGCTAATTAGCCTCTAGACTGCTTTTACAAGCAGTGGGAGGGAATGCCCCCCCCCCCAACATCTTCCGTGTTTTTCTCTGGCTCTCCTGTCTCAACAGGGAACCTGAAAATGCAGCCGGTGATTCAGCCAGCTGACCATAGAGCTGATCAGAGACCAGAGTGGCTCCAAACATCTCTATGACCTAAGAAACCGGAAGCTACGAGCATTTTATGACGTAGATTTCGCCGGATGTAAACAGCGCCATTGGGAAATTGGGAAAGCATTTTATCACACCGATCTTGGTGTGATCAGATGCTTTGAGGGCAGAGGAGAAATCTAGGGTCTAATAGACCCCAATTTTTGCAAAAAAGAGTACCTGTCACTACCTATTGCTATCATAGGGGATATTTACATTCCCTGAGATAACAATAAAAATGATTTAAAAAAAAAAAATGAAAGGAACAGTTTAAAAATAAGATAAAAAAATAATAATAATAAAGAAAAAAAAAAAAAAAAAAAAAAAAGCACCCCTGTCCCCCCTGCTCTCGCGCTAAGGTGAACGCAAGCGTTGGTCTGGCGTCAAATGTAAACAGCAATTGCACCATGCATGTGAGGTATCGCCGCGAAGGTCAGATCGAGGGCAGTAAGTTTAGCAGTAGACCTCCTCTGTAAATCTAAAGTGGTAACCTGTAAAGGCTTTTAAAGGCTTTTAAAAATGTATTTAGTTTGTCGCCACTGCACGTTTGTGCGCAATTTTAAAGCATGTCATGTTTGGTATCCATGTACTCGGCCTAAGATCATCTTTTTTATCTCATCAAACATTTGGGCAATATAGTGTGTTTTAGTGCATTAAAATGTAAAAAAGTGTGTTTTTTCCCCAAAAAATGCGTTTGAAAAATCGCTGCGCAAATACTGTGTGGAAAAAAAAATGAAACACCCACCATTTTAATCTGTAGGGCATTTGCTTTAAAAAAAATATATAATGTTTGGGGGTTCAAAGTAATTTTCTTGCAAAAAAAATTATTTTTTTATGTAAACAATAAGTGTCAGAAAGGGCTTTGTCTTCAAGTGGTTAGAAGAGTGGGTGATGTGTGACATAAGCTTCTAGATGTTGTGCATAAAATGCCAGGACAGTTCAAACCCCCCCCAAATGACCCCATTTTGGAAAGTAGACACCCCAAGCTATTTGCTGAGAGTCATGTTGAGTCCATGGAATAATTTATATTGTGACACAAGTTGCGGGAAAGAGACAATTTTTTATTTTTTTTATTTTTTTTTGCGCAAAGTTGTCACTAAATGATATATTGCTCAAACATGCCATGGGAATATGTGAAATTACACCCCAAAATACATTCTGTTGCTTCTCCTGAGTACGGGGATACCACATGTGTGGGACTTTTTGGGAGCCTAGCCGCGTACGGGACCCCGAAAACCAAGCACCGCCTTCAGGCTTTCTAAGGCCGTAAATTTTTGATTTCACTCTTCACTGCCTATCACAGTTTCGGAGGCCATGGAATGCCCAGGTGGCACAAAACCCCCCCAAATGACCCCATTTTGGAAAGTAGACACCCCAAGCTATTTGATGAGAGGTATAGTGAGTATTTTGCAGACCTCACTTTTTGTCACAAAGTTTTGAAAATTGAAAAAAGAAAAAAAAAATTTTTTTTCTCGTCTTTCTTTATTTTCAAAAACAAATGAGAGCTGCAAAATACTCACCATGCCTCTCAGCAAATAGCTTGGGGTGTCTACTTTCCAAAATGGGGTCATTTGGGGGGGGGTTTGTGCCACCTGGGCATTCCATGGCCTCCGAAACTGTGATAGGCAGTGAGGAGTAAAATCAAAAATGTACGCCCTTAGAAATCCTGAAGGCGGTGCTTGGTTTTCGGGGTCCCGTACGCGGCTAGGCTCCTAAAAAGTCCCACACATGTGGTATCCCCATACTCAGGAGAAGCAGCTAAATGTATTTTGGGGTGCAATTCCACATATGCCCATGGCCTGTGTGAGCAATATATCATTTAGTGACAACTTTGTGCAAAAAAAAAAAAAATAAAATTGTCACTTTCCCGCAACTTGTGTCAAAATATAAAACATTCCATGGACTCAACATGCCTCAAAGCAAATAGCTTGGGGTGTCTACTTTCCAAAATGGGGTCATTTGGGGGGGTTTTATGTCATCTGGGCATTTTATGGCCTTCAAAACTGTGATAGGTAGTGAGGAGTAAAATCAAAAATGTACGCCCTTAGAAATCCTGAAGGCGGTGCTTGGTTTTCGGGGCCCCGTACGCGGCTAGGCTCCCAAAAAGTCCCACACATGTGGTATCCCCGTACTCAGGAGAAGCAGCTAAATGTATTTTGGGGTGCAATTCCACATATGCCCATGGCCTGTGTGAGCAATATATCATTTAGTGACAACTTTTTGTAATTTTTTTTTTTTTGTCATTATTCAATCACTTGGGACAAAAAAAATGAATATTCAATGGGCTCAACATGCCTCTCAGCAAATTCCTTGGGGTGTCTACTTTCCAAAATGGGGTCATTTGTGGGGGTTTTGTACTGCCCTGCCATTTTAGCACCTCAAGAAACGACATAGGCAGTCATAAATTAAAGGCTGTGTAAATTCCAGAAAATGTACCCTAGTTTGTAGACGCTATAACTTTTGCGCAAACCAATAAATATACACTTATTGACATTTTTTTTACCAAAGACATGTGGCCGAATACATTTTGGCCTAAATGTATGACTAAAATTGAGTTTATTGGATTTTTTTTAGAACAAAAAGTAGAAAATATCATTTTTTTTCAAAATTTTCGGTCTTTTTCCGCGTATAGCGCAAAAAATAAAAACGGCAGAGGTGATCAAATACCATCAAAAGAAAGCTCTATTTGTGGGAAGAAAAGGACGCAAATTTCGTTTGGGTACAGCATTGCATGACCGCGCAATTAGCAGTTAAAGCGACGCAGTGCCGAATTGTAAAAAGTGCTCTGGTCAGGAAGGGGGTAAAACCTTCCGGGGCTGAAGTGGTTAAAACATCAGTAAAGTACTTAAAAATCTCCATAGGCAATACATCAAATGCCTCTGCAGGTTACCTGTTTAGAGTTACAGAGGAAGCCTATCGCTACAATTTTTGCTCTCGCTCTAATTTCTGAGGTGATACCTCATATGTGTGGTGCGAATACCGTGTACATATGCGTAATTTATGTATGCATTCACTTCCTTCACTATTGCGTGCAAGAACAGAGAAATGGGGACGCTTTAAAAAAAAATGTTCTTATTTATTTTACTTTTTATTTTTACACTGTCCCTTAATTTTATTTATCACTAAAATAAAAAAAACATTTAAAAAAAAATCTTTTTCTTTAACCACTTGCCTATTGGGCACTTTTACCCCCTTCCTGCCTAGGCTATATTTCAACTTTCAGTGCTGTCACACTTTGAATGACAATTGCGCGGTCATGCAACACTGTACCCATATGAAATTTTCAGCATTTTTTTTACCACTTTTTCCACTATTTTCTTTTGAGAAAAAAACAAAACAAAAACTTTTTTTTTAATTCGTTATAAAATTTTGCAAACAGGTAATTTTTCTCCTTCACTGATGTGCACTGATAGGCTGCACTGATGGGCACTGATGAGGAGGCACTGATACTGTAGGTGGCACTGATGAGGAGGCACTGATAGGTGGCACTGATAGATGGCACTGATGGGCACTAATGGGCGTGTGGCAGGCGTGATCATGGGAGGACTTCATATGAAAAGATTATTTACTTCCAGCCTGGACCGGAAGTGCCGTTATGACATTGCTCTTGTCCTCCAAGACCATAGAGGCGATCAAAGAGTATGTACTCTTTAATCGCCTTTAGGAGCAGCCTTCGGAAGTATCTCGCCAAAAATGAACTTTTTTTGTTGCAGGGGATGCCCAAAATCTAAATGGTATCTTTGTGTAGACTTCTGAGAAAATCAGTGAGTCAATCACACAAGCAGGATGTAACATTTCTGGGGGTGTTCCGTGCACCAATGTTGTATGGAATGCCTCCAAGTTGCCATATTGCATTGAATTTTACCGGAAATTACATAATGCAAATTGAAAAGGAAAGATCATTTTAAAAACCATTCAATTACAATATGGGTTGAGTAGCAATTGTATATGCTATATTTGTTTTATTTTATTTAATTTATTAATTTTAATTTTTATTCTATTTTTTCCCCACAAAACTGGAGTTACGCTTTAAGGGATTCGATCCAAAGTGATATTGTTCCATAAATCAACGTTACTGCCAGAAGGCGATGTAAAGTATCTCTAGTTAACTCAAACTGAGACCTGAGTAGGGAGTCTGTTAGCTAAATCCCTCCATGTAAAAACACAAAGAATGTGTTTAATGGTATTTTTGTTAAGGTATATGATTGAAGTGTCTGCAGTGGGCACAGACAACATAGCAATATATTCCCTTTCAAAGAGAAAATAACTCCTTCACATTGACAGAAGGAGTCCATGAAATTATAGATTGTGTCCAGTCCTTGTAGAGGAATGTCTTATAAACTGAATGTATCGAGAAGGTCTTTGCAACCATAAGAGGTCTAAAAGACTCTGGGGCTAAAACAGCAAGTGGATCCTCAAATTGCAGGATAGAATGTACTGTACTAATCAGGTTACAAAAAATTCCTTGTAAATCTAAGTCATATGGAATTTTCTTAAAGGATAAGTTCACCTTTTCGGTGGGAGATTTTCACTTTTCATAATAAATAGAATCCATTTGTAATATTATTTCTGGCCCAGCAATCCCAATGTTCTTGACTCTGACTTAACTTATCCATAAAAAGGTCTGAAATGTAATATTTCTGTCTGAGTTTTAAAACATTCCTTCTGGTTGCATCACTTCCTATAGGTCAGCTCCCATCATTCTCTGTGTTTTTGCATCACAGACAAAGGTGTGATAGACCGTGTATTACCAGTATGTACTACACCTCCCTCATTACAACACCACCACCTACTTCTTCCCTTAAGGTGACCATACACATTACAATCTGATTGTACAATCTCCTTTAGATCTCCCATTAGCTATGTAGTGCAAGGGCCTGCCTGATTTGATACAAATTGATAGATTGGTCAGGTGGGTCTTCCTGTTTCACAGTTCTAGTAAATCTAAAGGAAATTGTACAGATAGCGTATAGCATAGCATAGGGTATGGCTACTATTATACAGGTACATAGGAGAGATTTGATGGAGACACTCGGCTCTCAGGACTCGTTCACATCTTTGCATAGCGGGAACTTACACTCCCACACACGTTTTTTTTAGGGCGGGCTTTTGGAGCGTTTCCGCTCGTCACACATAAGGCAGCCCATTCACTTAAATGGGCTGCCCTATGCTCAACAATCGCCCCAAAGAAGCTCCAGAACTTTTATAGAGCAGAGCGTGGTACATTTTTTATTGTGCTTTTTAGTCCGTTTGCAGTGTGTGTCTGAAACACACAGCAAAGCATGCATTTTCTGTGCAGTTGGCCATGCGTTTGGAAACACACAGATGTGAATGGATCCCAATTTCACTTTCAGACCCCATTCACACTTACTGTAGTGGGAGCACACATTTTTTGGCTCGTTTTTCCCATGACACACATAGGGAAGCCTGTTTCTTTCAAAGAGCTATCCTACACATGGCAAAGTAGCTCATGGGGCATTTTGGCTTGGGGCAAGTTGCACATTCTTTAACTGTACATTTTGCTGCGTGTGTCACCTGTTTTTTCATGTGGCAAAATGTATGTTTGCTGTGCCATTAACAATTAATGACACTGAAAGTGCAATTATTTAATTGTAGGTGTATAAAGATGTCCATACACCAGTGTCTTGCACAGATGCTTTAAATCAGAGTCAATAGCTTGGTATTTTGGACAGCTATTTCAAGAGAAATTCCCAAAACGTGGCCTATTGGGGGTACTTGAGGACTGAGGTTGAGAGCTACTGCCATACACTATACAATCTGTACAATCTCTGTACAATCTCCTTTGGATTTACCAAAACTATGGAACAGGAGGAGACACAGCTATCCAATCACTCTGTATCCAATCAGGCAGTCCCTTGCACTACATCAGGGGTGTCCAACCCGTGGTCTGTGGCGGAATGTGGGCCCAGAGAGTCTAGCATGAGGACATAGCAAACATAGCAGCTGTGGCAGCCAACATTGACAAGCCAGGCAAATTCACACATGGAGAAATGCCGGGGATGCTGTTGATGGGTGAAGGGTGTGTGCCAATGAGGTCAGCTGGTAAACCCCTTCCTATGTCTTACTGGTTTCTCCATCCCAAATCTATATATCAGGAACTCTGAAGCTTTCCAAGAAATACAGCAAGGGCTAAGGTAAGGCCTTGTTCTAAAAATCAAAAAAAGCTTTTATTTTTCTGCAACCAAGGTATATTGGTACATAGAGGAGCTGAAATTTAGAAAAAAAAAGGTGAACTTACCCTTTAAACACAGCATCTATTAATTGTGCAGAAACAACCCACCCTCTGAAGTTATAGAAAATTCCAATTAGGATAACCTTATAATAATAGGGATCCCAGTATCTAGGTTACAGTCACTGGTTTCTTCTGGGGATCCTGAGAAATCGCTCCTAGAAGCAGTAGAGGAGTATGGGCTGAGGTCACCCTTGACCGTGGGGGGGTTCTCTGTGTGTCTTTAAAAAGACATGATGTACATCATAGCAGAAAGCAACTAGGCTCAGTGTAATTTGCCTTACATACTCACAAACTCAAGCGGCCAGGGCCGATGAGGATCGCAGGTGGCTGAAGGTGACCAAGTCACTGTAGATGGACAGTGGAACAAGAGCAAATATAGGATGCTTCAGAAGCAGAAGAGAGCTGTAGTTGTGTATATATGCTAGAACCACTTAGCCCACAGTAAAACTGTGCAGATGTGCAAAATACACAACTGGAAGCTCATAAACCATTTCCTAGTACCAAAGTTTACTGGGTTGAATAAAATACTCATGACCATCAAGGTCAAGCTTTAATGTGGTGCCATAGTTAAAGTCTGAAGCATATTTACAGCATGCAGCATGGCAACAAAAGGTATGACTGTTTTGCACAGAAAAGGAACAGGTTTTATGGGCAAACAAGCACTATAGCTATTTGTATATATGTGTGTAGCTATTCTTTTTCTTTAGTTACTTATTATTCATATGCTGTTTTTAGAACATTTAATTACTGTCTGTGAAATGAATAACCAGCTCTGGATGAAAGGAATAGCATTCAGCGAAAACTAAGATTAAAATGAGCTTGTAACTCAGCTGAAGACAAGTCCCCGTGCTTAATTTATTGTAAAACTACAGCACATTAAGCTAAGCATTTTTCATCCTTCCTGACTGACTTTGACTTTATTGCTACCTTTCCTTGGCTAAAACATTATTGATGTACTTCAATTAATCTTCAGCGCTACTGTCCAGCCAGGCTTGCCTATTGGATATGCAGTATCTGTTTCTTTGCAGCAGAAATTCATAGAAACCTTTCACATTAAAATATATCCTGTTGTCTAACTAAATTTCAGAGAGACGCTGAGATAATCTAACCTTAGTGGGCCATTAAATCCTAAACGGTAGCTTTGCTGAAGGAAATAATACATTTCCAGGTATCTGTTTATGCATTGTATATGCACCTGTTATAACCTCTATATTAATCCAACAACTTACTATTTCTAAAGTGCTTCATATATTTATTGACATCAGGATATGCAAACCTGAGCAGATATCAGTAAGATAAACACAATGCACTATTAGGGATGCTACATAAGCAATTACGTACTTGAGGAAATTTCTATAAAGAAAAGATAGAACATTCCGAAAAAAACATTTGTGGACACGTGACACTGGAAGTAGAATAGCTCCAGTCATTCCCTCCAAAGATGTCACAACTTTAAAGTCTTACCATATGCTAAAAAGATGCAAAGACATTTGTTAAGTACTTATAAATAGTACAATAGGAATGTAAAACAGTGTAACCATACTCTAATAGAAAAACCACGCAAATTGTAAAAGTTAATATACCGTATATGAATATAATGAATTCACGACCAGCACAATTATCACTGTAAAGTATTTTGATGAGAACTCATCATTTAAAATCCTTGCTCCGGCTAAAATATTAAATACAATTGCATTCTTGTTTTATTCCTTCATAAAATGAAAAATGAAACCTGAGTGGTTGCCATTGCTGACAGTTCCACCTTTTTTCTTAAATATATTTCTCGCATTTTAACCTCCTTAGCGGTTATCCCTCAGGGTGGCTCAGGGTGAATTTTCAGTACCAAAAGCGGTAACCTCGAACCACACTCAGGATCGAATCGCAGGATCCAGGCAAAGTTATTTACCTTGTCCCCAGGATCCTGCGATGTCTCCCCATTGTGTGTGCGAGCCGTGTCTCCACTTGATCTATCATAGTGCCGAGCTCCGTTCCCTGCGAGCTTTTCGAAGCACAGGGACGGAGCACGGTGCCAAATTCAAAAAGTTAAAAACACATTACACATAAAGTACACTGTAATCTTAGAGATTACATTATTGTATCACATTATTTCACCTCCCTTTTGTCCCTAGTGGTTTGTCCAGTGCCCTGCATGCAGTTTTGTATTATATATACTGTTCTTTCTGCCTGGAAACTGGGGATTGTCCATAGCAACCAAAAAGTGTCCATTTACAGCTAGAAAACAGCGATAATAAATTAGAATCACTTGCGGAATTGAGCGATAGTGATTTGTGGGGAAATTCGTCACCAAACACTGAAAATAACGTCAGCGACAATTCTGCAACTGAGCAAATTTCAGTGTTTTTGATTTGATGACATTATTGAATCATTTAACTTTATTATTATATTATTATTTGTTATAATTATTTATAGTTATTTATCATATTATAATTTATGATTTCGTGTTTCAAACTTTATCATACCCGGTATGTCTACTAGACTCTTGTTTGTACAGATTTAAGTTTGTTATTCCTAAGAATTACAGGCCTACAATATAAAACGCCAAATTTCCATGCAAAACATTGTACCGCTTTGAGCATCAAAAATCTGACATAATCATACTGCCAGGGAGGGTAAAAATCTGGAACAGACAGATCAATAAAAAGCTGACTGACTTCCTAATCCTTCCCCATACTATCCAAAGTTAAACAAAAAGTTTAGGCTAGCATTGCACTTTATTGGATGCATAATCAAGCTGTAGAAACTTTTACATTTGGACCTGTACATAATTACTAATAGATAAAAAACAACTCCAAAGACAACTCTGGATGAGGGCAGGATGAGTGTTCAGAGAGCTTTACATGCAAAGCTGAGGTTGTGGCATGTTTTCACTTTCTGTGGCTGATCAGATTTTGTTGGATGTTTGGGAATTTACTTTTTCAACAACTGGGTAGCTGTAATGAAAAAGTTAATGATCTGTGCTATCAGACTTTTAAACACATTTGCAGTGGATTTTTTTTTTACCTGTGGGTGTTAGCTTTGGACAGAGTTGAAGAGATAAAACCTCTGTAAGGTTTTACTGTGTCCCCATTGGAGAAATGTTCCCTGCTGAGATAGGAATTAATGGGAAACCACTTTATTTCAGTAAAATGAGGAAAGATTAGAACCTCTTTAAGGTTAATTTTAGGGATGAGCGAATCTGCCTGGGTTTCACTTACCGAAAGGTTCAGCAAATGTTTCCATGAACTCGAACTTAGCAGTGAATCCAACTGAAGTCTATGGAAAAGTGAATTCTGTTTGAAAAAAAAATCAATATCAAAAAGTGTGATCGTGCTTTTTCATATTGATTTACTGTGGATGCGGGAACACATTTAGTGATTGCAGCAGCTGTACACTATTTATTTATTTATATCACTAGGTGGCAGCGCGCTAATACCTTAGTTACATCTGTTTGAAAAAAGCCATGGGAACCTGGGCACTGCCATTGGAACATGTAGCAATGTAAAAAAAAAACCAGAAAAATACTGTATGGCAGGGAGGGCATTTTTTCCATGTTCCACTTAAAATACACAAATCCTTTAGAAAGCATGACATAAAGATAAAAAAAACCACTTTTAAAATATTGCTACCCACGGCTCCTATACATGCTTCTTACAGTTTACCATATACAAATCTTCCTCCGACTGCTAAGATTCATCTCCTCAATGTAAATGAGCAATGACTATAGCAGTGGAAGCCAGAGAGTGAAGCTACGGCTTCTTCTAATTAAACCCCGTTGTCGCTTTGCACATGTACACAAAGGTGCCAGAACTTTGTGGTCAGGTGCTCGCTCAGAAGAAGATTTTAAAAAGTTATTTGCACTGAGATTTCTTACAAACAGTATTCAGCATTTATAAGACTAGTGGGGAGGTAATGTTTAAATGTGGGATAAATTTAAACGTGGCTTTTATTGGTACTTTAAAGTGGTATAAATGGTTCAGCTTTAAAAAAAAAACAAAAAAACAAACAAACATGTCATACTTACCTGCTCTATGCAGTGGTTTTACACAGAGCAGCCCTGATCCTCCTCTTCTCGGGGTCCTCGCCACCGCTCCTGGCTCCAACCCCTTGACCTGTGCCCTCCATAACAAGCCGCTTGCTATGGGGGCACCGGTGCGTGCTTCCACCTGAGCCCTGCTCTATGTGTCCATAAGACACATAGAGCTGCAGCTTGGCCCCATCCCCGCTCTCTCCTCATTGGCTCACTAGTTGTGATGGACAGCAGTAGGGGTCAAAGGCTCCCGCTGCTGTCTCAGCCAATGAGAAAGGGAGCCCGCGGCAGCCGAGGCTCTTCTGCAAATTCCTTGATTGAGAGGGAGCTCAGGTAAGTATTAAGGGGGCTGTGGGGGGAGCAGCACACAGATGTTTTTTTACCTTCATGCAAAGAATAGATGAAGGTAAAAAAACCTTCAATCCTTACAACCACTTTAAGGATGTTTAAAGCTTTATGTAGTGTTACAGAACAGCATTTTTTTTACAGACAGCCTAAGTGATAGCATAGTCTGATGCATGTTAATTGTTTTTTTTTTTTTTTTAAGCTTGGTTTACATACAGTATCTCACAAAAGTGAGTATACTCCTCACATTTTTGTAAATCTTTTATTATATCTTTTCATGTGACAACACCGAAGAAATTACACTTTGCTATAACGTAAAGTAGTGAGTGTACAGCTTGTATAACAGTGTAAATTTGCTGTCCTCTCAAAATAACTCAACACACAGCCATTAATGCTTAAACCACTGGCAACAAAAGTGAGTACACCCCCAAGTGAAAATGTCCAAATTGGGCCCAAAGTGTCAATATTTTGTGTGGCCACCATTATTTTCCAGCACTGCCTCAACCCTCTTGGGCATGGAGTTCACTAGAACTTCACAGATTGCCACTGGAGTCCACTTCCACTCCTCTATGATGACATCACGGAGCTGGTGGATGTTAGAGACCTTGCGCTCCTCCACCTTCTGTTTGAGGATACCCCACAGATGCTCAATAAGGGTTTAGGTTTGGAGACATGCTTGGCCAGTCCATCACCTTTACCCTCAGCTTCTTTAGCAAGGCATTGGTTGTCTTAGAGGTGTGTTTGGGGTCGTTATCATGTTGGACTACTGCCCTGCAGCCCAGTCTCTGAAGGGAGGCGATCATGCTTCAGTATATCACAGTACATGTTGGCATTCATGGTTCCCTCAATGAACTGTAGCTCCCCAGTGCCGGCAGAGCTCATGCAGCCCCAGACCATGACACTCCCACCACCATGCTTGGCTGTAGGCAAAACACACTTGTCTTTGTACTTCTCACCTGGTTGCTGCCACACTTGACACCATCTGAACCAAATAAGTTTATCTTGGTCTCATCAGACCACAGGACATGGTTCCAGTAATCCATGTCCTTAGTCTGCTTGTCTTTAGCAAACTGTTTGCGGGCTTTCTTGTGCATCATCTTTAGAAGAGGCTTCCTTCTGGGACAACAGCCATGCAGACCAATTTGATGCAGTGTGCTGCGTATGTTCTGAGCATTGACAGGCTGACCCCCCACCCCTTCAACCTCTGCAGAAAAGCTGGCAGCACTCATACGTCTATTTCCAAAAGACAACCTCTGAATATGACGCTCAGCACGTGCACTCAACTTCTTTGGTTGACTATGGCGAGGCCTGTTTTGAGTGGAACCTGTGCTGTTAAACCATTGTATGGTCTTGGCCACCGTTCTGCGGCTCAGTTTCAGGGTCTTGGCAATCTTCTTATAGCCTAGGCCATCTTTATGTAGAGCAACAATTCTTTGTTTCAGATCCTCAGAGAGTTCTTTGCCATTAGGTGCCATGTTGAACTTCCAGTGACCAGTATGAGAGAGTGAGAGCGATAACACCAAATTTAACATACTTGCTCCCCATTCACACCTGAGACCTTGTAACATTAACGAGTCACATGACACCAGGGAGGGAAAATGGCTAATTGGGCCCAATTTGGACATTTTCACTTAGGGGTGCAGTCACTTTTGTTGCCAGCAGTTTAGACATTAATGTTGAGTTATTTTGAGGGGACAACAAATTTACACTGTTATAGAAGCTGTACACTCACTACTTTACATTGTAGCAAAGTGTCATTTCTTCAGTATTGTCACATGAATAGATATAATAAAATATTTACAAAAATGTGAGGGGTGTACTCACTTTTGTGAGATACTGTATGACAGCAGCATCCCAATCTGTTTCACTGCAGTTTAAAAAAAAAGGTTTTTTTTCAGGTTGTTTTAGTTGAAACACATGCTCAGAGTGCTATGACTGGCTCTGGTGAGGGAAGAAAGACTGACTTCAATCCTATACTGGCCATGCAAGCACCTTGTGTTAATGGCAAAAAGAAAGATGGTATTTGTAGTCCAACAGTGGGCATTCCCTGACGTTTACAGTATGCACTTGCCTTTACTGGAAGTTTGGGTAAGCACCGCTGGAGTATTGGGGGCAAGTGATCATAATGCAATAAAAAAGTGACTGGGGGCATATTTTTCATAAACGTATTTTGCGGTTTATGATTAGAACATACACATGAATATGTTAGAACTAAAAAAAAAGGCATTAACTGATTACCGCCCGCCCACCGTCAAATGACGGCTGGGCAGTGCGGCTCTCGTTCTGGGATGCCGTCTCTGTAAAGAGCCACGTCCGTGGCTCTTTAACCATGTGATCGGTTGTGTCTAATCACAGCCGGTCACATGTAAACAAGGAAGTGCTGGTAATCGGCCCTCCTCGACTCACACTGACAGAGTGTGTGGCGAGAAGAGCTGATCAGTGGCATCTCCACGCAGGGGGACATGTAGGAATGTAATCAGGGCACTGATCATCAGTGCTCTGATTAGAGTATAGCAATACAGTGGCAGCAATCAGTGCCCACAAGTGCCACCAATCAGTGTCCATTAGCAATGTCAGACAGTGCTGGCAATCAGTGCCGCCTATCAGTGCTGCCCATCAATGCCCATCAGTGCCGCTCATCAGTGCCACCCATCAATGCCCATCAGTGCCCATCAGTACCGTCTATCCATGCTGCCTAATCTGTGCCCCCCCAGTGCCGCCTATCATTGCCCACCAGTGCCGCCTATCAGTGCCCACCAGTGCCACCTATTTGTTTTTTAATGATAAAATGTACACCAAAAATCTAAAATCTACAGTTGCTATATATTGTGGCATGTCATGAATTTCCAAAGCACTATAGGATAGCTAAAGAGACAGCACTGCAGTGCTCCTTTCAGACACAACAGTCTTGCATTGAACCTTAAATCTGATAAGACGAGAATCAGTGCTTCTCCAGTTCTATCTATACATTTCAACATGATTTTTCTGTCTCTGCAAGCAACAGTTTTTTTCAACACATGGTTGGGGAGACTACAATGAAAAAAAAAGAACTTAGAGCTCCATTTACTAGCTGGATAAAATATTACATAACATCTATATGGAATATTTTGTATATACCGTATATACTCGAGTATAAGTCGAATTTTTCAGCCCTTTTTTTTGGGCTGAAAGTTTACCTTCGACTTATACTCGAGTCCGCGCCGTCTGTCTGCATGATCAGCGTGTCATGCAGGCAGACGGCGGCCGGCGTGTGCTGATAATGCACGGAGGCTATTCCAGCTTTCAAAAGCCGCGCCTCCTGCTCTTCTGTGATAGGCTGAACAGCTGTCAGTGTACAGCCTATCACGGACATTCTCTCATCCTCGTCCGTGGTATGAGAATGAGAGAATGTCCGTGATAGGCAGTCAGCGGTCAGCCTATCACAGACGAGAAGGAGGCGCGGCTTTTGAACTGTGGAATGGCCGCCGAACAGTATCATCACACGGCCGCTGTCTGAGGATGGAGATCGCCACAGGAAGGCTACACAGGACACAGGTAGGCTGCACATGCACACAGGACACACAGGACACACATGACACACAGGACACACATGACACACATACACACAGGACACACAGGACACACATGCACACAGGACACACATGTACAGGACACACATGTACAGGACACACATGTACAGGACACACATGTACAGGACACACACACATGTACAGGACATACATGTACAGGATACAGGTAGGCTGCACAGGACACAGGGAGGCAGGCAGCTGCAGATGGACATTATTGACCCTCTGCATTTCTCACCCTCGACTTATACTCGGGTCAATAAGTTTTTCCCAGTTTTTTGTGGTAAATTGGGGGTCTCGACTTATACTCGGAACGACTTATACTCGAGTATATACGGTACCTGAATTAAAGCTGAACTCCAGGGAACCAGTTAAACAAACAGCAAAAGACACTGTATATGAGAGCTACATTAACTGCCAAAGGTTTTCTTTTTCTGTTAATTGCTGAGATGTACACAGCTCTGCTAAACAGCACAGCCAGCCTGAACCTGATTTTTTTTTTCTACTGCAGTTAAAGTGGTTGTAAAGGCAGACAGTGTTTTTTTTCTTAATGCGTTTTAAGATAAAAAAATCTTACTCCACTCGGCTTGGGTGCCCTCGTAGCAAGCTGCTTGCTATGGAAGTACTCAACAGGAGGGAGGGGAGAGGAGCTTTGGCGAGGGACCCGAGAAGAGAAGGATCTTGGATGCTCTGTGCAAAACCACTTCACAGATTAGGTAAGTATACCAAGCTTGTTATTTTTAACCAAAAGAAAAATGAGACTTTAGTATCACTTTAACTTCTTGCCGACCAGCCGCCTCAGTTATTCTGTGACAGGTTGGTTCGGCTGCGCAAATCGGCGCAGCTGTATGTCGGTCCCTTTAACAGCTATAGCAGGCGCGCACACTCATGGCACGTCACCGGAGCCAATGCGCGTGGCTGGCGGCCACGATGTCCGCCTGCCACCCGCAATCACTCCACAGAGAGCCAAAACAGAGATCTGTCAATGTAAACAAACAGATCCCCATTCTGACAGGGGAGTAGAAAGAGATCGGCTGTTCCTAGTGGTCAGGAACAGCGATCTCTCTGTACTCCCTGTCAGTCCACTCCCCCCCAGTTAGAAACACCTCCCTAGGGAACCCTTAACCCCTTAATCACCCCCTAGCATTAACCCCTTCCCTGCCAATGCCATTTATACAGTGATCAGTGGCTATTTTTAGCACTGATCACTATAATAATGTCACTGGTCCCAAAAAAGTTTGTCTGCCGCCATATCGCAGTCCTGCTAAAAAACACTGATCACGGCCATTACTAGTAAAAAAAAAATAATAATGAAAATGCCATAAATCTATCCCCTATTTTGTAAACGCTATAACTTTTGCGCAAACCAATCAATATACGCTTATTGTGATTTTTTTTACCAAAAATATATAGAAGAATACATAGTGGACCTTAACTGATGAAGAAATTTGTGGGTTTTTTTTGGATATTTATTATAGCAAAAAGTAAAAAATATTGTTTTTTTTTTTTCAAAATTGTTGATCTTTTTTGTTTATAGCGCAAAAAAAAACAAAAAAAACGGAAGAGATGAGAAAAAAAGGGCACTAGTGAAGAGGACTACACGTTTCTGAGCATGACAGATAGTGAAGAGGAAGTCACTCATCTGTCAGAATACGATTCTGTAGACAGCAGCGGCACCCTGACAGATAGCTCTGACAATGGAGTTATAGTCCCTGCCAAGGTCAAGCGTACCTGACCCCGTTCGTCTGCTGTTGTTCAGGTGCAAGAACCGCAAACACCAGCGGCCTAGTACACCCTGGTCGTAGTCAAACCAGCACTGCAGTATCACGTGGTAAAGTGGCAAGTCCCATAAGTGCAGTTCAAGCGACAAGCACAAGTAGTGTCCAGCAGCCACCAAGAAGACAAAGAGAGGCCCATCAAGCCCATAGTGCCCTTCCTGCTGCATTTGCCAATCCTAATTGGGAGCCCACCACTTCTGCAGTACCCGCACTTCCCCCATTCACTGGCCAACCCAGGAATTCAGGTGGAAACAGTTGATTTTATGTCACTTTATTTTTATTCGCTGTTTTTCAAGGAAGATCTCTATAGATCTATTGTGGACCAAAGCAATTTGTATGCTGGTCAATTCATCACTGCTAATCCCTATTTGACCCTTGCCAGAGAATGTAAACCTATTACGGTTTCCGAATTTAAGACCTTTCTGGGCATATCCCTCCTCATGGGCATAACTAAAAAGAGTGAGTTGCGGTTATATTCAGCCACTGACCCAATTCACCATATGCCCGCGTTCTCTGCCTCCATGGCCAGGGCATTATATGAACAGATCTTGCGGTACATGCACTTCAATGATAATGAACTCTGTCGTCTTCGGGGTGACCCTGGATACGATTGGCTCTACAAAATTCGGCCCCTCGTAAACCACTTCAACCTACAGTTTACAGCCTTGTTTACTCCCGATCAAGTTGTCTGCATTGATGAGTCCCTGATTACGTTTTCTGGCCGCTTGTCTTTCAAACGGTATCTTCCCAGCAAGCGTGCCAGATATGGGGTCAAGATGTATAAGCTCTGTGACAGGGCCACAGGCTATACATATAGTTTTATTAGAAGAGGGAAGAAAGAGCAGCGCTGCTCTAAGCATAATAAATAGGTTAAAAAGGAGCTTTAATATGCTTAAAATACACTCACATTCTGGCAGTGTTAGTCAGGAATTTGGGTAAAAGGTTTGTTTTTCCTCAGCTGTTCTGGGTATTCCCTCGGTTTCCTGGTTGGGCAGCAGTGATGGAACAGTCCCTGGCACTGGCGTCCATAGCTCCGAGGCTGAAGGTATCACAGGCAGGTACATCAGCTGGGCACGTCAGCAGGACACGTCAGACGCTGGAGAACAGTGGGCGTGGCTTAAGTGCTCGCGTTCGGAGTATGCGTACTCCATCAGGCAGGGGATTCAGGCGTCCTCGGCAAGATTCATATAGAGATAGGGGAGGGGAACGGGCGGTGCCACGGACTGCAAAGTTCAGCAGACCAATGCTTTGTTTTAAAGGCGCAATAGGATGCTTCTGTTTAGTATGGGCATGTGCTAAACACCGGGCTGTGGGTTATTAATGAATTGGCCATACAAAAAAACATGCATAAGTAAAAAAAAAGAACAAAGCAATAAGGATAAGGGTTGTATTACTAAATGGAGTAAGTAGCAGAATAAGGGGGGGGTTTACATAGAGAAGAGAAGTAATAGAAATAAAAATAAAATAAAACAAAATCAATTGTAATAAAAAGGAATGGAAATATTAATAGACAGAAAGACGGGGAAATAGAATAAAATAAAAGGAACATAATAAAATGGAAGTGAATATACTTTTTTTTTTTTTTTTTTTACAGAAGGAAATATATATGTGTGTGTTAAAAAGTATCTATGTGTATATGGAAGGAACAATGTAATCAGATGTGACCATACAAGGTTTTAGGCTATATACAGTATCTCACAAAAGTGAATACACCCCTCACATTTTTGTAAATATTTTTTTATATCTTTTCATGTGACATCACTGAAGAAATTACACTTTGCTACAATGTAAAGTAATGAGTGTACAGCTTGTGTAACAGTGTAAATTTGCTGTCCCCTCAAAATAACTCAAACACAGCCATTAATGTCTAAATGGCTGGCAACAAAAGTGAGTACACCCCTAAGTGAAAATGTCCAAATTGGTCCCATTTAGCCATTTTTCCTCCCCAGTGTCATGTGACTCCTTAGTGTTACAAGGTCTCAGGTGTGATTGGGGAGCATGTGTGTTAAATGTGGTGTTATCGCTCTCACTCTCTCATACTGGTCACTTTAAGTTCAACATGGCACCTCATGGCAAAGAACTCTCTGAGGATCTGAAAAAAAGAATTGTTGCTCTACATAAAGATGGCCTAGGCTAAGAACATTGCCAAGACCCTGAAACTGAGCTGCAGCACGGTGGCCAAGACCATACAGTGGTTTAACAGAACAGGTTCCACTCAGAACAAGCCTCGCCATGATTAACCAAAGAAGTTGAGTGCACTTGCTCAGCGTCTGATGAGATCAAGATAAACTTATTCGGTATAGATGGTGTCAAGCATGTGTGGCGGCAACCAGGTGAGGAGTACAAAGACAAGTGTGCCTTGCCTACAGTCAAGCACGGTGGTGGGAGTGTCATGGTCTGGGGCTGCATGAGTGCTGCTGGCACTGGGGAGCTACAGTTCATTGAGAGAACATGAATGTCAACATGTACTGTGACATAATGAAGCAGAGCATGACCCCCCTTCAGAGACTGGGCCGCAGGGCAGTATTTCAACATGATCACGACCCCACACACCTCCAAGATGATCACTGCCTTGCTAAAGAAGCTGAGGGTAAAGGTGATGGACTGACCAAGCATGTCTCCTGACCTAAACTCTATTGAGCATTTGCGGGGCATCCTCAAACGTAAGGTGGAGGAGTGCAAGGTCTCTAACATCCGCCAGCTCCGTGATGTCGTCATGGAGGAGTGGAAGAGGACTCCAGTGGCAATCTGTGAAGTTCTGGTGAACTTCATGCCCAAGAGGGTTAAGGCAGTGCTGGAAAATAATGGTGGGCACACAAAAATTACACTTTGGGCCCAATTTGGACATTTTCACTTAGGGGTGTACTCATTTTTGTTGTCAGCGGTTTAGACATTAATGGCTGTGTGTTGAGTTATTTTGAGGGGACAGCAAATTTACACTGTTGTACAAGCTGTACACTCACTACTTTACATTGTAGCAAAGTGTCATTTCTTCAGTGTTGTCACATGAAAAGATATAATAAAATATATACAAAAATGTGAGGGGTGTACTTACTTTTGTGAGAAACTGTATCTATAGCTCTACACAGTTTTTGGATATTCACTAATTCATCGGATATACTTACAAATATACGTTATGAGCAATCTCGTTGGCCACAAAAATCAAATATACGTTATGACAAGCTCGTTGGCCACAAAAAAATCTTGTTGGAAAAATTACATTTGAAAGAATTATATTATCATTATTATATATAATCAAGAATTTGTCAGAAACCATGAAATCAGACCGAGACAGAAGTACAGTTAAATCACACTTGTTTAATAATAAAAGTAAAAAGAACAAACGTAATCAAAACATAGCCAAAGTTAAGTAACCGGAATGTATAGTCAGCCAAGCAAGAAGTCAGGGATCAATGTAGTGGAACAGCAAGCAGGATCTGGAGCCAGAAGTGATGTCAGCAAAGCAAGTCTTTAAACAGGAATGCAGGAGATGTTGACCAAGGCGAAGGCAGAGATCCACTGTGCTGAACGGCTTAAGTAGGCAGGAATGACGAGCAGGATATCATCAACAGCTGAGTAACTGTGGAGAGATAGGAGTTGGCAATTGGCCGACAGCTGAGTGGCCAGCTCTGAGAAGGAAGGGCTGAGCCCAGCCCTGACAGAATTTTAGTCAATATATAGGTGTTGTTGTTAATTTATTATTCAGCTGCAGCACTGATTCATTTATCTTCACAGCAATAGCGTTTGCTCCCACGATACATAAATCAGCGACTCCAGCGCTGCTGGAGGTGATTTCACCACCACAGTTAAAAAAAAAATGGTGCATGTATGCCCATCAATAGAAGTGGGTGGATGAAGGGCGGTATTCTAATGGTGGGCATACCCACCGATCAATCTGTTTTTTTCATTCAGCCCACAGGCTACATGAAAAAAATAACATTACAATGTATGCCCAACAAGAACCAGCAACGTACTGGCATGTTGCCGGACTTTAAGTGGTTATACCAGAATTATGCCTGCAGGTTTAGGTATCATCTTGACATCATTCTTTTCAGCCAGCAGTCGGCTTTCATGTAAAAACAATCCTAGCGGCTAATTAGCCTCTAGACTGCTTTTACAAGCAGTTTGAGGGAACTTCCCCACCCCTTCCACCCTCTCCCATGGTTTTCTCTGGCTCTCCTGGCCCAACAGGGAACCTGAGAACACAGCCGGTGGTTCCGCCAGCCGACCATAGAGCTGATCAGAGACCAGAATGGCTCCAATCATCTCTATGGCCTAAGAAACCAGAAGCTACAAGCATTTCATGACTTAGGTATGCCAGCTATAAACAGTGTCATTGGGAAATTGGGAAAGCATTTTATCACACCGATCTTGGTGTGGTCAGATGCTTTGAGGGCAGAGGAGAGATCTAGGGTCTAATAGACCCCAATTTTTTCAAAAAAGAGTACCTGTCACTACTTATTGCTATCATAGGGGATATTTACATTCCCTGAGATAACAATAAAAATGATAAAAAGAAAAATGAAAGTAACAATTTAAAAATAAAATAAGAAAGCAAAATAAATAATAAAAAAAGCACCCCTGTCCCCATTGTGCTCACGCGCAAACGCAAGCGTTGGTCTGGGTCATATGTAAACAGCAAATGCACCATGCATGTGAGGTATCACCGTGAAGGTCAGATTGAGGGCAGTAATTTTAGCAGTAGACCTCCTCTGTAAATCTAAAGTGGTAACCTGTAAAGGCTTTTAAAAATGAATGTAGTTTGTCGCCACTGCACGTTTGTGCGCAATTTTAAAGCATGTCATGTTTGGTATCCATGTACTTGGCATAAGATCATCTTTTTTTTTTCCATCAAACATTTGGGCAATATAGTGTGTTTTAGTGCATTATAATGAAAAAAGGTGTGTTCTTCCCCCCCAAAAAATTGCGTTTGAAAAATCGCTGCGCAAATACTGTGTGAAAAAAAATTGCAACACCCACCATTTCATTCTTTAGGGTCTTTGCTTTAATATATATATATATATAGTGTTTGGGGATTCAAAGTAATTTTCTTGCAAAAAAAAAAATTTTTTTCATGTAAACAAAAAGTGTAAGGAAATGCTTTGTCTTCAAGTGGTTAGAAGAGTGGGTGATGTGTGACATAGGCTTCTAAATGTTGTGCATAAAATGCCAGGACAGTTCAACCCCCCCCCCCCCAAATGACCCCTTTTTGGAAAGTAGACACCAAGCTATTTGCTGATAGGCATGTTGAGTTCATTGAATATTTTATATTTTCCCACAAGTTTCGGGAAAACTGCACTTTTTTTTTGCACAAAGTTGTCACTAAATGGGGTCCTGTACACGTCAAGTCTCACACATGTGGTATCCCCGTACTCAGGAGAAGCAGCAGAATGTATTTTGGGGTGTAATTCCACATATAACCATGCCACGTTTGAACAATATATCATTTAGTGACAACTTTTTGTAAAAAAGAAAAAAAAATATTCTCGAAACTTGTGGCAAAATATAAAATATTCCATGGACACAACATGCCTCTCAGCAAATAGCTTGAAGTGTCTTCTTTCCAAAATGGGGTCATTTGGGGGGGTTTGTGCTATCTTGTCATTTCATGGCCTCTGAAGCTGTGATAGGTAACGAGAAAGGGAAATCACCATTTTACGCCCTTAGAAAGCCTGAGGGTGCTGATTGGTTTTCGGGGTCCTGTACACGACTAGGCCCCCAAAAAGCCTCACGCATGTGGTATCCCCATACTCAGGATAAGCAGCAGAATGTATTTTTGGGTGTAATTTCACATATGTCCATGGCATGTTTGAGCAATATATCATTTAGTGACAACTTTGTGCAAAAACAGAAAAAAAAATAAAAAAATTGTAATCAACTTGTGGCAAAGTATAAAATATTCTATGGACTCAACATGCCTCTCATCAAATAGCTTGGGGTGTCTACTTTCCAAAATGGGGTCATTTGGGGGGGGGGGGGGGGGGGTTGTGCTATTTTGGTATTTTATGGCCTTCGAAACTGTGATAGGTAGTGAGGAGTGAAATAAAAAATTTACACCCTTAGAAATCCTGAAGGCGGAACTTGGTTTTCGGGGTCCCGTACGGGGCTAGGCTCCCACAAAAGTCTCACACATGAGTTATCCCCGTACTCAGGAGAAGCAGCAGAATGTATTTTGGGGTGTGATTCCACATATAACACCCACAAATTACCCCTTTTCGGAAAGTAGACACCCCAAGGTATTTGCTCATAGGCATGGTAGTATGCAGTATGTAGTATTTTGCAGCTCTCATTTGTTTTAGAAAATTATGAAAGAAAAGGAAAATGTATTATTTTTTTTGTCATTTTTCAATCACTTGTGACAAAAAAATTAAATATTCAATGGGCTCAACATACCCCTCAGCAATTTCCTTGGGGTGTCTACTTTCCAAAATGGGGTCATTGGGGGTGGGGGTTTGAACTGTCATTTTAACACCCCAAGAAATGAGAAAGCTGCATAAATTCCAGAAAATTTACCCTAGTTTGTAGACGCTAGAACTTTTGCACAAACCAATAAATATACGCTTATTGACATTTTTTTAACCAAAGACGTGTGGCTGAATACATTTTGGCCTGAATGTATGACTAAAATTAGGATTATTGATTTTTTTTATAACAAAAAGTAGAAAATATCATTTTTTTTCTAAATTTTCGGTCTTTTTCAGTTTATATCGCAAAAAATAAAAATTACAGGCAATCAAATACCATCAAAAGAAAGCTCTATTTGTGAGAAAAAATACGCAAATTTAGTTTGGGTACAGCATTGCATGGCCACGCAATTACCAGTTAAAACAGCGCAGTGCCAAATTGTAAAAAGTGCTCTGGTCATTGAGCAGCCAAATCCTCTGGGGCTGAAGTGGTTAAAATTGTACTTGAACTTGGGGATACGCCACTGCGCAGGAGGCTTTATCTATGCGGGTGGAGGCCGCGGGAGTTGGGATTTAGAAGTATGGGTCTGGGGGAGGTTTTCGTGCGTGGGGTGGCTTTTTTGCCGCCTGCCGCAAAGTGCTGTCCTAGGCCTGGGCCTTGTCGGCCTAGGCCAAGACACAGCACTGGGCGGAAGTGGTTAGGTAATACAGCTAGGTCTAGTCCCTGCCCAAGCTAGCAACTGGACAGTGACAGAGAGGCAGCAGAAAGATGAGCTAATTTTTCTATCACTCTTTTCTCCCCTCCTGACAGCAAGTTCCTAATTAGCACATGAGCACTGAAGTCACCTTACTGGTTCCTTGTGCTGTTTGTACCTCTCTCAGTCTAAGCTATGCTGTACAGTGGATTTCAAGAGACTGATACCATGTCAGATTCAGGTGCTTAAACTAGTTGCTTTAAAAATACACTTTAAACCAGCATGAACTGGTGTTATCTGCCTGGGTTTCAGGCAAAAAAAGGGAAAGAAAATATGTTCAAAATCACTATCCATTTCCTTCAAGAATAATACACTGATAATACAGTCCTGATATTATACTCTAAATGTCAGAGTCAAGTTGACTCTAACTTAGTGAAAGATTATAGTAAGAAAATATGTTTTATCTGTATGAAATGTGCTTATGTAAAGAATGTAAACAAGGACAGAACTGTCCTTACCTTACCTGATAGACAGCACTTAGCACTAATGAGCAGAGGGCAGGCTTTGTTACACGAGGAAGCAAAACATGATAAACTGTATAATATATTGACACCTTTTTTGCATATCAGTGATTTCCTAATATACAGTGGGGACGGAAAGTATTCAGACCCCCTTAAATTTTTCACTCTTTGTTATATTGCAGCCATTTGCTAAAATCATTTAAGTTCATTTTTTCCTCATTAATGTACACACATCACCCCATATTGACAGAAAAACACAGAATTGTTGACATTTTTGCAGATTTATTAAAAAAGAAAAACTGAAATATCATATGGTTATAAGTATTCAGACCCTTTGCTCAGTATTTAGTAGAAGCACCCTTTTGATCTAATACAGACATGAGTCTTTTTGGGAAAGATGCAACAAGTTTTTCACACCTGGATTTGGGGATCCTCTGCCATTCCTCCTTGCAGATCCTCTCCAGTACTGTCAGGTTGGATCGTAAACGTTGGTGGACAGCCATTTTTAGGTCTCTCCAGAGATGCTCAATTGGGTTTAAATCAGGGCTCTGGCTGGGCCATTCAAGAACAGTCACGGAGTTGTTGTGAAGCCACTCCTTCATTATTTTAGCTGTGTGCTTAGGGTCATTGTCTTGTTGGAAGGTACACCTTCGACCCAGTCTGAGGTCCTGAGCACTCTGGAGAAGGTTTTCGTCCAGGATATCCCTGTACTTGGCCGCATTCATCTTTCCCTCGATTGCAACCAGTCGTCCTGTCCCTGCAGCTGAAAAACACCCAACGTTGCTGCACTCATCTTTCCCTCCATCCTGACTGGTCTCCCAGTTCCTGCCGCTAAAAAGCATTCCCACAGCATGATGCTGCCACCACCATGCTTCACTGTTGGGGCTGTATTGGATAGGTGATGAGCAGTGCCTAGTTTTCTCCACACATATCGCTTAGAATTAAGGCCAAAAAGTTCTATCTTGGTCTCATCAGACCAGAGAATTTTATTTCTCACCATCTTGAAGTCCTTCAGGTGTTTTTTTAGCAAAATCCATGCAGGCTTTCATGTGTCTTGCACTGAGGAGAGGCTTCTGTCGGGCCACTCTGCCATAAAGCCCCGACTCGTGGAGGGCTGCAGTGATGGTTGACTTTCTACAACTTTCTCCCATCTCCCAACTGCATCTCTGGAGCTCAGCCACAGTGATCTTTGGGTTCTTCTTTACCTCTCTCACCAAGGCTCTTCTCCCCCGATAGCTCAGTTTGGTCGGACGGCCAGCTCTAGGAAGGGTTCTGGCCGTCCCAAACGTCTTCCATTTAGGGATTATGGAGGCCACTGTGCTCTTAGGGACCTTAAGTGCAGCAGAAATGTTTTTGTAACCTTGGCCAGATCTGTGCCTTTCCACAATTCTGTCTCTGAGCTCTTCAGGCAGTTCCTTTGACCTCATGATTCTCATTTGCTCTGACATGCACTGTGAGCTGTAAGGTCTTATAAAGACAGGTGTGTGGCTTTCCTAATCAAGTCCAATCAGTTTAATCAAACACAGCTGGACTCAAATGAAGGTGTAGAACCATCTCAAGGATGAGCAGAAGGACCATGTGATATTTCAGTTTTTCTTTTTTAATAAATCTGCAAAAATGTCAACAATTCTGTGTTTTTCTGTCAATATAGGGTGCTGTGTGTACACATGGCTGCAATATAACAAAGAGTTAAAAAATGTAAGGGGGTCTGAATACTTTTCGTCCCCACTGTACACAAAGACTTTAGCAGTCTTCACTAAAGCTGGCCATAGATGGGTCGAAATTCAATCCTTCTATGGGCAGGCTGGCTGTACTGACTTGATCCATCGATCAACGTCAGTACAACCAGCCTGTTGGATTTTTTCGCCCAATCACTTCTGGTCACTATAGCCACCACCACTGATCGTTGTATTCTGCCTGTGCGATTCCCTTCGGCAGAACACAATAGTGCTGCAGGAGGGATTTCCCTATCAACAATGACTGAGTTGATGGAGGAACTGGGCAATTTTCTTTCCTTTAACCCATAGTTGAACAAAGGAAAATTGCATAACGTATGGCCTGCCTAAGTGCACAATAACACAATGCTGCGGAAGTGATGAGATTCCTCCACACATCTAACCCATACTCAAATTTCATTTCTGAAAATATTTGTCCTCTCACATTCTTAGCAAACACCTCTAAATGCGTTATCCATCAGAAACTGGCATATCTATACACATGCTCTCAATGATACCTTTATCTCTTTTACAGACAATTACTGTAACTCAATGCTTTGAACAATTTACTTCCTTTTGCCTATCTCTCATCAAAGAGAAACTCTCTTATTCCTCTTTGTATCTATTCTCTTTTTCTCTCACAGATATTGCTGTCTTGTAGTTCTCTTTTCTTTTTTCATTTTCACTCTTTATTTTGATCGCTTTCTATCTTTAGATACTAATCACTTGTCTATCTTGTTGAGCTCTTTTACACTGGTAGCTGGGGGGTAGTTAAAACAGGGTGAGTTTGAGAGGTGGCACTGCCTGTAAAACTAACCCATTGAGATTAATGTGGCACACTGATCAGCAATAAAAAAACAAAAAAACAAGCACCTGCCAGCCGTTGCAATACCCCCACCCAAAAAGCCACTGAGGATCATTTTTCACAGGGCATAAGCTTATCGCCTGTCTGAACTAGCCATTTCTCTCTTTATTTTTTCTAGCTACATTAAATCACATTCCATCTTCTCATCTACTCAGCTTTTTGCTTTTCTCGCTGTCTCTCCCAATATATACAGTATCTATATTGTTCCTATCTATTACTTTTCCACAGAAACTTTATAGTAAAGACAAATTCTGTGTTTTATCATAACGTGTGTGTTTCTCATTGGTCCTTGCACTTACACTATTGGCAGGTGTGCCAGAGGGGGCTGAGACTGTTATTGGGGTTTTAGAGGCAGAGTATAGAACCAAACATACTTAAGCGGCTCCTTCGGGGGGTAGCACTACAAGTATATGACAGAAATCTCTCTCCGCTTCTTTGCAAGATGCAAGATGATCTAAAAGAATGGATGGTTCTCAATCTATCATGGTTTGGGTGTTCCACCCTTGCTAAAATGAATGTACTTCCCAGATTACTTTACCTAATACAAACTATCCTGATTATTCTGCCCAACTCCTTCTTTTCAGCGTACATTTATTTGGAAACATTTTTCACCTTGTATTAAGTATACACGGCTCACTCTCTCTCAATTGAAAGGGAAAGTTGGTCTGCTGAATATAAATATTATTTAGAATGGCATTTAACTCGCATAGTGGACTGGAATGTTCCCCACCAGAGGAAAGCATGGGTGACAATAGAAAATGCCCAGTCCCCCATACCACTCCGTCTATCGCCCTGGCTCCCACTTTAAGACCTTCCAAAACAACTCAAAGAACACCCACTTATAGGAACATCATTACAATGCTTCCGAATCACATGCAAATCGGTGGCCTTTTCTTTCACACCAGGTTCCTTAACCACAGTGCGTGGCAATCCAGATTTCCCCCCTGGCCTGGCACACACATTCCTGATAAGGGAATGGCCTCACAAAGATGTTTTAGCATTTCCACTACAGGTACCTTTCCCTGGTGGACATATAGACAAATCAAACACTTTCTGGGTTATTCGCTGATGACGTCACAGTCGACAAGACCGCTTACGCATTTTGAAACTTTATGCACTTTGTGGCCTCACTGCCACCTGGTTTCACTCAAATAACCTCTCCTTACAGAGGCACCATCCCAAACCATCGACACAGCAAGAAAAGCTTCGGAAAAAGAGCCCCAACTCTATCCAACCTGTTCCAATTTGTGATGGAGATGTGGTCGTGAAAAATTAACCATGCTACACATATGGTGGAGCTATGAGCTTTTGCAACCATACTGGAGATCTACTGAATACATGACACCATATCCTAGGTAACATCGTACTCTCTGAATTTCTCCCCAGCCCAATATTTACTACACCACACTTCCCTTCCCAAGTGGGATTATCATAAGTCTCTTTGAATGCATATAGTAAATGCACGCCTCTGTATCCTAACCCACTGGCTATCAAAACATACCCAAACATTAGATGAGTGGTTTGCTAGAGTGAACAGAATTGAAGCGATGGAGGAGCTAATACACAATGGTCACGAGAGCATACACAAATTTACAGTTACATGGTCCTGTTGGTCTGTATTTTCAATAAAACATTTATGGAAAAAAAAAAAAGAGAGGAATTAAACAAACATGTACGAGAAAATAAAGATGTATTTTAAAAAATGTAATTGTAATTTGTCAAAGATCTACAGGATTTTCTGCAAGACAGGGTCTATGCATGATTTCCAAGAAATAGGAGACCAAAACAGTATGGAAACACAAATGAACCACCTGATACATCATCATCTAATGATTCTGAAAACTCTGATGAAGTAGAAGAGAATAATAAATGAGTCTTGCCTCTCTGGGGAAGCACAATCAGATTGGCTTTGGAAGCTGCAGAGGCCAATGGCTCTTGCTGTGGGGGCATCGTCGTGGGACCCTAGAAGAGGAGGATCCAGGCTGCTCTGTGCAAAACCACTGCACAGAGCAGGTAAGTATAACATGTTTGTCCAACCTATGGCCCAAGACAGCTATGAATGCAGTCCACCAACACAAAATCATAAACGTACTTAAAAATTATTTTTTTGGAGAACTTTTTGTAAAAATGTGTTTACACTTAGCAAGCACATGCAACCGAAGAAAAATTTGACAGTGGGGTAGATTTACTAAAACTGGTGCACTCAGAATCTGGTGGAGCTGTCCATAGGAGCCAATCAGCTTCTCACCTCAGCTTGTTCAACTAAGCTTTGCTAATAAAACCTGGAAGCTGATTGGTTTCTATGCAGAAGTGAAACACAAGCACCCCCTATCGGAGTGCAATACCTCTAACGGGACTTTATGGCGGGGTCACCTCTGGTAAAGTAGAAAATAGTAGGAAATTTTAAATTTTGTATAAAAGTATTAAAGTTTATTCATTAAACATTTCTTAAAACACATTACCATGACCTAACCGTATATACAATAAAAATGGATGCGTATAATGGGAAGATACAATTGTAAAGGAGAATTGACCAATTACAATGATACAGGTAAATAACCAATAATCATAGAAACCCAACGTTTCGAGGTATGTAAAAAAGTTGACCTCTTCTTCAGGGGTAACGATAATTAGTCAGAGTGGGTGTTTCATCTAAAAAGTTAACAAAGAAGCAGAACAGAAATAAGTGAAAGAAATTCTCAGATATTCATAGCAGGAGGCAGTAGAGAGCATTTTGGTTTGCATTACAAGGTTCAGTTCACATTTCAACAGTTGTTAACATCATTGGTAAATTCTAGACATCTATAAACAAGAAATTCATACTGACCCCTTGAAAATCATGTAAAACTTCCTAAGGACGTTTCCAGCATCCAGTGCGACTTAAACAAATTGCCGTCCGTCACGGCCACACAGGAATCGCAAGACCAAGGTTGAAGCAGATAGAAAAAAGACCAAGTAAACCACAGGAGTGAAAGCCAGGGTGGGCTGAGGTTGCTTCACAAAGGATGTCCCCCATAAAGCGGAACAGACACAGTTCTCCCTACGAGGGCTGGAAAAACAGCCTGCTTGATGGAGTATGGAAGGTGGGGGGTAATAGCCCGCTGTAATAAAAATACTTCAATGAGGATCTCAGAGAAGAAACTAGTATAAGTACAATATTCATCTCCAAAGTAGAGGTAATATTGGGGTAAGCAAATACAGACCACCCAGAATTATATATATCAGACACATACCTAAAAAGATATAAAGGTGAATGGAATCAGGTCACGGATTCCAGTATGGAGCCAAAAGGAGATATTTTGATAAACCTCAAATTGGGCCGAGGTCCAGAGGGGTATGCAGGTTCCCTGGTTAGGTATAGGCCCGCATAAGTCTGCAAATTGAAAGGCACAACAGGGAAATGTTGTAGGTAAATCAATAATCAGACCTCTGCATAGTTAGCAAGAATCCCAGTAAAAAATAGTCCTCAGGTTTACCTGCTTGTCTTAGCTTCCTCCAGGCACGTCTGTGTGGTATAGGAAACAGCTGATGAGTGCAGCGTCAGCAAGGTTTAAATATGTATGTGCTGGAGTGGGAGTTGGTGCCCAATCAGTAACCTGATTGGCTGAGCCAGGGGTGGGGGGCGGTCTAGAAAAGGGAGGCCAGGACGTGTCTGTAAAGGACATCCCCCGGGCGGAGTGACGTACAGCGTCATCTCCACGGTGCACTCCCTGGAGTGGAACCATCCACAGCAGGGCGGAGATGGACCAATGCCGAGGCGCAGCGCTCGGCGGGGGGCGGAGCCAGCGCGACGTGGAGAGATCCCCCATACGTCAAAAGATCCCGCAGCGCAGAGCTGGCGTGCCCGTTGTCATGGAAACCCATGACACAGACTGCCAGAGAGAGGGGAGGCCGGGTGCGCTCAGAAGAGAGCGCATCTCAGTCTCCCCCGGGTGCGCTGAGTGAGCTGACACACAGCCCAAGCCTGGGAGAATTGAAAAGGAGAGTGGGGGTGATGGATTGTAGAGTAAGAGGGGGGAAGAACAGACAACAGACAAATTGGAAAGTGCAGACATGAAAGGAGGAATGAAGAGAGAAATAGAGATGACAGTGAGTGGGAAGAGCGAAGGAAGGGAGAAGAGGAAAAAAGGGGGAAAGGAAACAGGTTGGGGCTCAGAGGAAAGGAAGGGAGAAAAGCTAGTGTTTGTGCACTAGCTCTCTACTGCCTCCTGCTATGAATATCTGAGAATTTCTTTCACTTATTTCTGTTCTGCTTCTTTGTTAACTTTTTAGATGAAACACCCACTCTGACTAATTATCGTTACCCCTGAAGAAGAGGTCAACTTTTTTACATACCTCGAAACGTTGGGTTTCTATGATTATTGGTTATTTACCTGTATCATTGTAATTGGTCAATTCTCCTTTACAATTGTATCTTCCCATTATACGCATCCATTTTTATTGTATATACGGTTAGGTCATGGTAATGTGTTTTAAGAAATGTTTAATGAATAAACTTTAATACTTTTATACAAAATTTAAAATTTCCTACTATTTTCTACTTTACCAGAGGTGACCCCGCCATAAAGTCCCGTTAGAGGTATTGCACTCCGATAGGGGGTGCTTGTGTTTGGCTAGAAACTGGGATGGGGGCTCACCTTTAGAAACTTACAGTGCCTATTGGGATGACACCTCCCTTTCTTTCTATAATTAGGGTAGAAAATACCCATCTCCTCGCCTGGTAGTCTCCCCTAGACGCTGCTCCACTTCACTAACTACTTTATCCTTACCTTATAAATTTCACCATGACTAACTATGCTGGGAAAAATTGGGACAACACCATGTCTGGGTTATATAAAAATTTCTCTGAAAAGGAACAGAAAGAGTCGGAGCTATCTCAGATTTTTACAAATCTCAGAAGACTCCTGGAAAAGAAATCGACAAATCATTGGCACATACATTTTTTTCAACTGTACATAAGGAACAATATTAATCCGTTTGGTTTACGGATCCAGATCTTCCCTACAATGGAACATGTGGACCCGTCCTTCAAACAAGCCTGGGAAAGCAAATTATCAGCTTGCTCACATGAAATGATGGCACTCCTTATAGAGGAATATAGAGGGATTATTAAACAAACGGACAAGGAGCTGGAATCCCTCTATGCTCTTCTGACACCATTCAAAACTCATACCTCGTTCATCCAACTTGACAATGACCTAAACGCACATCTAGAACAGTTTAACAGAAATATACTGATAAAAAAGGAAAACAAATTCCTACGAGACCGCACAGCCTTCTCCGAACATAAAGCTTACAATTGGAAAACCAACCAAACAAGACCCAAGTCTAACTTTAAAACCAAACCACGATTTAACGAGTCTGATCTATCAGACGCCTCCTCAATATCCTCACACTCTGTGGGAGGACAAAACAGACCTTATAGATCACAAAAATCTAAACGCGGCTCAAATGGAAGTGGGTCCAACGGGAAATATCCTAAAAGACGCATTACGGAAACCCATGATACCCCTTCCCAACATCAGGGCACTGCGGGAACCCCAAAAAATTCAATAACGAGACACACAGTACCCTCAACCTCCCAACAAGAGATCACCTCCCTCTTCCCTAAACTGACGACAACAGGCACCACTGCAACACAGCCAAGTACAACACATGAGCGTGGTGGAGCAACGGGCGGTAACAATACCGGCCCACTATGACATGGGAATGGAGATGATAGGGCCTCAAAGGTGTCTGACCAAGGGGTAAATGTCCTAAATGTGGTAAATTTATCCACATATGAACTTTCTCATGTTGAACTACAAGTCCTCTCACGGGGACTGAGTTTTTGTCCCAATCATAATATCAACAAATTTGAAGCCATAAAAGATCTCCAATTGTTTGCACGCAAATTGATCCTTAAACAGATGTACTCTAAGTCAATCCCGGCTCAACCTAACTTTGAGTCACAGGAATTGAAGGCCCTAGACACTTTGGTCAGTCTACTGGAGGAGAACGAATCTCCTGACCTGATCGACCAGATCGATCTAGAACACCTGTTAGGTCGTTTCGACCATACGGAACCTCCCCCCATACCAAAATTTAAAAAGAAATCTGATAAATTTCCCTCCTTGAATACCAATTCCAACGTCCTAGCGTTTGTTAAATTGGTAGGAAAGGAAATCTGTAGGATTAGAACCAATACCAAGGAAAGCGATAATCTATCTAACGATGAAAGGGCTGCTCTCAAAAAACTACATGATCATCCACACATAACAATAAAGCCCTCCGACAAGGGGGGCAACATTGTAATTATGGATAATACACAATATGTGGAGATGTGCATGAAAATTCTTGAAAACAAAAAATGGTATTGCAAGATCGCAGCCAATAAGATTACCAAGTTCAAACAGGAATTTTATTCCCTAGTAGATCTAGCCTTTGAACAACAGGTGATTAGCAAATCAGAATGGGAATTTATTAGAACCAAACAACCCAAGATCCCAACCTTTTATGCCCTACCAAAACTGCATAAATGTGTTAAAAGACCTACAGGGAGACCCATAGTGTCGGGGAATGGCTCAATAACAGAGAACCTCAGTTCCTTTATCGATGGGCATCTCCGCCCTTTTGTGACCAACCTTCCCAGCTATCTTCGTGATACCCCCCACTTACTCCAGATCTTGGACGGATTGGCCATCCCCCCCACGTCGACCTTAGTGGCAATCGACGTGGAGGCCTTATACAGCTCAATTCCCCACACTAAGGGTCTAAGCTGTATCCGACAGGCTATCTTACAAGACAATAGATTCAATTCTTAAATGGGCGATTTTCTGTTGGACTCATTGGATTATATCCTACGGCATAACCACTTCACTTTCAATGGCTCCCACTTCCTCCAGGTGCAGGGGGTAGCGATGGGGACTTCCTGTGCCCCATCGTACGCCAACCTGTACCTGGGGGAGTGGGAGCGCATGATCAACCAATCCGATGATATGGCCCCCTTCATGATGAATGTAAGCCTATGGCTCAGATTCATCGATGATGTCCTTCTTGTCTGGGATGGCCCACAGGATCAACTCAAACCTTTCCTAGAATGCCTAAATAAAAACAATTTTAACTTGAGCTTTACAATGACTTTTGACAACTCTTCCATAACCTTCTTAGATGTAATTATCTACAAAGACGACAGGGGGCGTATTAGTAGCAGTTTATATAGGAAGCCAACAGCGGGCAATACTATATTACATGCCAGCAGCTTTCATCCATCACCTTTAATCGCATCCATCCCTTTCAGTCAGTATCTGAGGACACGGAGAAATTGCACAGACGACACAATTTTCAAAAGAGAGGCAGATCTCCTGAGAGAGAGACTATTACTTCGGGGTTACTCCAAATCTTGCCTTAAAAAGGCCTACAATCGGGCAACTTTGAGACCTAGGAAAGAACTACTTTACAATCCATCCTCTAAAAACACTAATAAAAAAAATCCAATCTCGATTATAACAAAATATTGTAACCAACATGAAATTTTTAAAAAAATTGCCAACAAATACTGGCATCTTCTTTCAATGGACCCCACTGTAGGCCCCTATGTGAGTAAACATCCTGCCTTCACATTTAAAAGAGCGAGATCTCTCAAGGACTACCTGGTGTCCAGTGAATATCATGATTCCGGACACCAGGATCCATGCAAATATCCTGGTACATTCACCTGTGGTGGGTGTAACTACTGCCGGTTTATGAACACCACGCGCAATATAACACTCCCAAATGGCGAACGCTACCGCCCTAAACACTATGCGAATTGCCAAACAGCTAATGTAGTGTACCTACTTCTATGTAACTGCTTCTGTTTTTACGTGGGCAAAACTATTCAGCCCTTCTGGCAACGTGCCTATCGACATATCTTATCCATGCAGACCTGTAACCCAAGCCTCCCTTTGGGTAGACATGCGAGAGATCTACATGAAGGAATCACTCCGAAAATTTCCTTCCTGATCCTAGACAGAATACATCCTGGCATAAGAGGGGGTGACACTAACAAAACATTAATGCAGGCCGAACAAAGGTGGATTTTCCGCTTAAATGCGACCATGCCACCTGGCCTTAATGCTACCACTTCCTTCAGACCCTTCCTGGAGGGATTCTCCTCAGGAGGATCCGAATGGGAGTCCTTATAATAAAATCACCCCCTTAATCAAACTGATGCAGCCCTTTGTCCCACTTGGACCTTTGGTACCCCTCATCCACAATATAGCAATCGGGTATCTATACGGGACTATCAATATACCCCAGGTCTTTTTGGGGATAGTCCTTAAAACCTACAGGACACATGAACCATTAGGACTGTATCTTTATTTTGAATATGCCTGTTCCTGTCTGGCCCTTGATGTAACACATTGTTCAATGTATGACACAATAACCCTGTTTTATGATTCTAGGACCTTTTTCCAATTCGGTGGGACTGCCCCTCCTGACTACACAGATAAACTCACCAAGTGTTGGTAATTTTCACAGCATGCACTTTCATTCTTTCCTCTTCTTTCCCTTCTCTCTTTGGTTCTTTTCTTCCTCCTATTTCTCTTCCTCCTCTGCACATACCCTCCCCTTTTCCCTTTCTCTTCTCCTGCACAAACACTAGCTTTTCTCCCTTCCTTTCCTCTGAGCCCCAACCTGTTTCCTTTCCCCCTTTTTTCTTCTTCTCCCTTCCTTCGCTCTTCCCACTCACTGTCATCTCTATTTCTCTCTTCATTCCTCCTTTCATGTCTGCACTTTCCAATTTGTCTGTTGTCTGTTCTTCCCCCCTCTTACTCTACAATCCATCACCCCCACTCTCCTTTTCAATTCTCCCAGGCTTGGGCTGTGTGTCAGCTCACTCAGCGCACCCGGGGGAGACTGAGATGCGCTCTCTTCTGAGCGCACCCGGCCTCCCCTCTCTCTGGCAGTCTGTGTCATGGGTTTCCATGACAACGGGCACGCCAGCTCTGCGCTGCGGGATCTTTTGACGTATGGGGGATCTCTCCACGTCGCGCTGGCTCCGCCCCCCGCCGAGCGCTGCGCCTCGGCATTGGTCCATCTCCGCCCTGCTGTGGATGGTTCCACTCCAGGGAGTGCACCGTGGAGATGACGCTGTACGTCACTCCGCCCGGGGGATGTCCTTTACAGACACGTCCTGGCCTCCCTTTTCTAGACCGCCCCCCACCCCTGGCTCAGCCAATCAGGTTACTGATTGGGCACCAACTCCCACTCCAGCACATACATATTTAAACCTTGCTGACGCTGCACTCATCAGCTGTTTCCTATACCACACAGACGTGCCTGGAGGAAGCTAAGACAAGCAGGTAAACCTGAGGACTATTTTTTACTGGGATTCTTGCTAACTATGCAGAGGTCTGATTATTGATTTACCTACAACATTTCCCTGTTGTGCCTTTCAATTTGCAGACTTATGCGGGCCTATACCTAACCAGGGAACCTGCATACCCCTCTGGACCTCGGCCCAATTTGAGGTTTATCAAAATATCTCCTTTTGGCTCCATACTGGAATCCGTGACCTGATTCCATTCACCTTTATATCTTTTTAGGTATGTGTCTGATATATATAATTCTGGGTGGTCTGTATTTGCTTACCCCAATATTACCTCTACTTTGGAGATGAATATTGTACTTATACTAGTTTCTTCTCTGAGATCCTCATTGAAGTATTTTTATTACAGCGGGCTATTACCCCCCACCTTCCATACTCCATCAAGCAGGCTGTTTTTCCAGCCCTCGTAGGGAGAACTGTGTCTGTTCCGCTTTATGGGGGACATCCTTTGTGAAGCAACCTCAGCCCACCCTGGCTTTCACTCCTGTGGTTTACTTGGTCTTTTTTCTATCTGCTTCAACCTTGGTCTTGCGATTCCTGTGTGGCCGTGACGGACGGCAATTTGTTTAAGTCGCACTGGATGCTGGAAACGTCCTTAGGAAGTTTTACATGATTTTCAAGGGGTCAGTATGAATTTCTTGTTTATAGATGTCTAGAATTTACCAATGATGTTAACAACTGTTGAAATGTGAACTGAACCTTGTAATGCAAACCAAAATGCTCTCTACTGCCTCCTGCTATGAATATCTGAGAATTTCTTTCACTTATTTCTGTTCTGCTTCTTTGTTAACTTTTTAGATGAAACACCCACTCTGACTAATTATCGTTACCCCTGAAGAAGAGGTCAACTTTTTTACATACCTCGAAACGTTGGGTTTCTATGATTATTGGTTATTTACCTGTATCATTGTAATTGGTCAATTCTCCTTTACAATTGTATCTTCCCATTATACGCATCCATTTTTATTGTATATACGGTTAGGTCATGGTAATGTGTTTTAAGAAATGTTTAATGAATAAACTTTAATACTTTTATACAAAATTTAAAATTTCCTACTATTTTCTACTTTACCAGAGGTGACCCCGCCATAAAGTCCCGTTAGAGGTATTGCACTCCGATAGGGGGTGCTTGTGTTTGGCTAGAAACTGGGATGGGGGCTCACCTTTAGAAACTTACAGTGCCTATTGGGATGACACCTCCCTTTCTTTCTATGCAGAAGTGAGCCTGATTTTGTACTCTTCAGCTTTAGTAAATCAAACCCAGTGTCTCTTTAGTGGACTTCTATAAGCTTTATCTTCCCCAAAAAATATCCACTTTTCGTAATCATGCCTTATTCATGTCATCAGTTTTCAGAAGCACCTGTATTTGTGAGCAACTATTTTCAAGGATGAAGCCCACGAAAGGAAAACTTGGAACCAAAATATCTGATAAGCAACTTGAGATATTCATTCAGAGTTGCTACTACATCCATCAGACTAGATATCGATGTGTTAGTTTATAAAAAAACAGTGTCAAATATTGCACTAGTTTTATGTTGCCCTCTTTTACTTTTATAATAAAAAATATTACAAAAAAGTTTTATTACTCAGATAGGTACATTATACATAGCAGTGATCATTAACATAATTTTTACTGCTTATCAGCTAACTCTATTGTTAGTGTATTTTATGTGTGGCCCATGACAATTCCTCTTCTTCCAATGTGGAACAGGAAGGTCAAAAGGTTAGACACCCCTGTGTTAAAGCGTATCTATGGTTAAAATGTAAAATCATATAATTAGCCTACTCCTATTAACCGCTTCCGGACTGCCCACCGTACATATACTGCGGCAGGGTGGCACGGCTGCGCAAAATCAAGTACCTGTACACGATTTTGTCCATGCGGTGTAGGGGGAGTGTGCCAATCACAGCAGGAGCCAATCAGCGGGTCTGGCGGCCTCTATGGCTGCCGCGACCCGCCGATCCTTCTGTGAATAGACAGATCAGCGGTGTGCCTAAATAAGGCAAACCGCTGATCTGTCAGGGTGAAAAGGAGAGATCTTTGTGTTTCAGCTAAGCTGAAACACGATCTCTCTTTTCCTCCAGTCTGTCCCTCCCCCACACTGTTAGAAAACACCTCTCTAGGACACACTTAACCCCTTGATCGCCCCTGGTGTTAACCTATTCCCCTCCAGTGTCATTTATACTGTGACAGTGCATTTTTTTTTTTAGCACTGATCACAGTATTGGTGTCACTGGTCCCCAAAAAGTTTCACTTTGTGTCCAATGTGTCCGCCGCAATGGCGCAGTCCCGCTGATAACCGCCATTACTGGTAAAAACAATTTAAAAAGTCCCTAAATCTATCCGATAGTTTTTGGGTACAACCGCGCACGACCGCGCAATTGTCAGTTAAATCGACGCAGTGCCGTATTGCAAAAAAATGGCTGAAGTGGTTACTCTGAACCATTATAAAATTTGGAAACTTCCTTTGTGAAAAATCCCACTGATTCACTTTCTTGAATTCTGTGACCTCCTGAACTACAGAGGTGCTGAGAGGGGGAGTTTCAGAGGCGGAGTCAGTACAGGAATCACTTGCAGGCAGAAAGGTACCATGGGATATGTAGTCATTAGAAACTGAAAGTAAACAGTAGAGGAGAAGCTTCAAAGCATGCAAGAAATCCAGGAAGTTGTGGAAATAGATGACAAGCAGACAGACAGCACCCACAACATGAATTTTCAAGTAAGCTTATATTGATTTGTCAAAAATAACTATTGTTTTTATTGCTATTACAATGTTGATGTCATAAAATGAAAGTGTATGTTGTGTCCATAGATTTAATTTAAGGGAAAAAAAAATAACACCAGGCATACACAGTAGCAAGAAATGGCAGAAAAAAGCATAAACTGTTTAGGATAAGCAATATTTTAGAACAAAACGATGATGATAAAGACACAATTGACACTAACGACAGGTTGAAAATTTTAAACCTATCGTCATTCACAATAATTCCCGACCATGAAATAGTTCATAAAATAGGTTTGTACCTTGTTCCATCAACCATTTTTATTCATTTGGGTAAGTCAAGGATATAAATGTATTTGCCCGCAAGTTAGCACTAAAAAAAGAGTTTGAGGATACTAGAGGCTTTGAAGGGTGAAAATGAATCAGGATCCACTGACGTTAAGGGACAGTACAGTACTAGCTTACAGTAGGAGTGACTTAAAACCACCATTCCCTCAGGGAGGGAATATACAATTGTTTGCTAAGCTTGTGGAGCATGAATTGGGGCTCCTTTAGAGAAAAGGAAAACAGGTAGGACAAAGAAAGAATACAGTTTAACCTACAGAGAAAATCATTACAGGATTTACAAAAGAATAGAGAACGGTTTGTAAAACCAGCAGACAGGGGCAGAAAAGAACTACCGGTACCTGAAAACTTGCTTAGATATTATAAGTAATACAAGAAATTATAAAATATTCAGACTAACACATGTTTACAGAAACTTCAGGGAACAAAGCTATGGAGATAAAACTGGTGTCAAAGGAGTAGTTTAAATATTTCGGGGTTACATCCCCCTATGCTGGCCAATCAAGATGGCTGAAGACCTGGCATTCATTAGAAGTCGGGGAAAATACACTATATTACCAAAAGTATTGGGACGCCTGCCTTTACATGCACATTATTGTTAATGACATCCCAGTCTTAGTCAATAGGGTTCAATATTGAGTTGACCCACTCTTTGCATTTTAAACAGCTTTAACTCTTCTGGGAAGGCTGTCCACAAGGTTTAAGAATGGGAATGAGTGACGATTCTTCCAGAAGTGCATTTGTGAGGTCAGGCACTGATGTGGACAAGAAGGTCTGGCTCGCAGTTTCCGCTCTAATTCATCCCAAAGGTATTCTATCAGGCTGAGGTCAGGACTCTGTGCAGGCCAGTCAAGTTCATCCACCCCAAACTCGCTCATCCATGTCTTTATGAACCTTGCTTTGTGTACTAGACATGGGCATTCGTTATTGTCCAAATGCATTTTCACCTGAATTTAAACGATTTTCGTGTTCGCTTTAATAAAACGACAACGAACGAGCAGAATCTGAAATCCGAAAGAAACTAAATAAAAAAAAATGCTTTATTTTTGTATCCATTATATTTTGGTATCATTGCGACAACAGTTCGATATAGATAGATAGAAGATTTGACATGACGGTGACAATAGCGATCTGTGTCTATCGAACCTGCGGTAATATCGTTCGACATGAAGATTCGACGAAGCAGCGAGCGGACATTTACGGTCAAATGCTTCGCCCATAGGCTATAGAAGAATTCGAATGTTGTATGACTAGTAATAAAAATTATAATTATTATTAGTCAAACAACATTAGAATTTTACTATAGCTTGTGGGCAGAGCATTCGACCGGAAATGTACGATCACGGCGTCTTACAGTTTAGCTGCTTCGTCAAATCTTCCTAGAGCATCCGACAGACACCATAAGTCTTCAATTGACAGATTCGACTTTAATTAATTTGTATTTTCATACGAATGCATTTTCTAACAAAACTAATAAATAAAAACGAATTTCGGGAGTAACTTAATAAATTTACTTTTCTGACGAAACCGAAATTCCAAAACAAAATATTTCAGTGTGCACATGTCTATTGTGTACTGGACCAAATCATTTGGTGGAGAGGGGATTATGATGTGGGGTTGTTTTTCAGGGGTTGGGCTTGGCCATCAGCATACGAAGACATTTTGGACAATTTCATGCTTCCAACTTTGTGGGAACAGTTTGGGGATGGCCCCTTTCTGTTCCAACATGACTGCGCATGAGGAGCTTGACTGGCCTGCAAAAAGTCCTGACCTCAACCCGATAGAACATCTTTGGGATGAATTAGAGCGGAGACTGCGAGCCAGGCCTTCCCGTCCACATCAGTGCCTGACCTCACAAATGCACTTCTGGAAGAATGGTCAAACATTCCCATAGACAGACTCCTAAACCTTGTGGACAGCCTTCCCAGAAGAGCTGAAGTTGTTATAGCTGCAAATGGTTGGGTCATCTCAATCCTGAACCCTATGGACTAAGACTGGGAAGCCATTAAAATCCATGTGCGTGTAAAGGCATGCGTTCCCAGTACTTTTGGTAATATAGTGTAGGTCAAACAGGACTTATTAGAATCCTTTTATTAGTGAATAACTAAACAAGGGGGTTCTTCCTCTCTAAAAGGTAAACGGAGAATGAAGATACTGTTCGATTAATAGGGACACATTCAAGTAAATCAGGTAAAATCTTTAATATACTAAGACATTATTGGTCAGTCTTATTAGATGACAAATATTTAACAGAGGTTGTGCCAAAAAATCAAAGTGTAACATACAGGAAGGCTAATAACTTCTATTGAATTAAAGAATGAATTTGCTTTTAGGAGTAACCAATAACTTTATATTATGTAATACTTAAAGCTGAATTCCAGCTTGCATTTAAAAACATATTTATTGATATATTAATGATTACAGAGCTGCAAAAATGTGCACCTTTTATATCTGCCTGAAGTTTAATTTTAATAATATCTAACGTTGGCTTAGGCAGCCTTATTCTTCAAACAGTGCGAAACATAAAGATTATGAATTATACAACTGTTGGGATACCAAGAACTAGCATCCTGTAGAGTGAAAAAGACCAGATGAATGGATCTGCACAGAGAACACCAGACGCAAAACTAAGTGAATATAAATGTAATCTATTAAGGAAACACAGGTGACAAGTAATATAAATATAGCAATCAATATACAAAAAACCAATGAACTTTTATAAGGGTGACCCTAATCAGTGGAATTGACTACAAATAAGCAACCCTGCCTAAACTAGATAACTAAGCTATATACAGATGGCAGGATAAACAGGGCAGAGCAGGATCAGGGTGAGAAGCAAGGAATGAACCAGAATGGGGAGAAGGTACACAGGAGCAGTTACAAGTAGGCAGGAGCAGCATCAGTGTTACAGGTTACAAGGAACAGACCTGAAGCACTGTGGGATGCTAGAGGAGAGACTAAATACTTTTAGAGTAGCCAGCATCAGGTGGGGACTAATTGCTGGGATCTACTGGCAACTGGGAGACACCCGCTGGTGGACACAGGGACTACACCCTGCAGTTCTGAGAACCACAGTGCCACCAGCAGGAGATCCAGTTCCTAACAACAGCACAAAAAAAAATCTATTCTGCAGTTGTTTTGCCAAGGCCCACTTTATCATCCATTTTGCAGCATTGAGAGGTTGCGAGGCAACTGCAATACTAATGGGGTGTAAGCTATCATTGTGCAGCTCTTCCTGTTGCTAGACATTTCCCCTGTTGATTTCATCAGTGAATCATTCCACTAATCAGAAGCAGGACACAGGAGTAGCCTAGGTATAAATATTAAACTCCTCAAATTAGACTCCTCATAAATATTAAGCTCTAGAAGAGTTTGCCTAGGTACTGTCACATGAAAAATAAGTAATAAAATCATTGTATTACCAATTTCTTTTGTCATGGCTGTGGATAGTCAAACTTTGAATTTTAGGTTTGGATGCACTTTAAATCTAATATAAAGCAACTTGTAAAAAAAGAAGATAAGGGCATGAACCTGTCATGCCTGAATACTGATTATCAAATACGCAGTATGTTCTTCGATCGTATCAACAGACAAGATATTTCTGCATATTCGAATATTTACAAAAAAAAAGGCCAACTAAACTGCTGATTTACTTCTGATATAAACAAATGTTCAGCAAATGAGCAGATAAGATCTTTTAGTGCATATATACTGCAAAATTGTCCCATACTCACACGCTGGGGAATTTGGTAATTTTATAGTTCATTATGAGTGGAGCAATAATGTGCATTTGTAGCGTGTATCGACACATTAAAAAAAGATCCAGGTCCTTCGTGCCCTAAATTTGTCTCTTAAAGCAGACCTATTATGTAAAATGTGAAGCTAAGTCATTACTATTACAACCTGATGTAAAACCAAAATTACTGTAACTGTACAGTATATGTCTAAAATTCTGCGCTAGTGACTAGCACTACAGCTTCTATATCTGGACTACTGTACCTGCCACTTTACAACTATAATGCATTAAAGTGGCACTATACTCACCTGTTCTCCAGTGCTTTGATCTCCTGGAGCTCCCCTCCGGCCGCTGACATCTCTAGCCTGGCAGCTCCTGGGTATCGAGTCTTGGCCGATTCCATCGGCCTGGCCAAGATAACGTCACTCTCGCACATGCGCAGGAGTTCAGTCACTCAGCATTGCCGAAATTCTTGTGCTGAGCTGCGTCTGCACAACTCACTGCACAATGCGGACAGGCAGGTAATTAACTTTATTGCAGAAGAGACATAGCAGTGTTTCAAAAGCCCCCTATATTTCTAAATTTTTAGCTGCTGTAAATGTCAACAGTCAAATCTACAAAGTGTTATTACGCTAATTCACTGGCCAGTGATACTACCTTCGCTAAGCTAACACCATTTGAATGGGTCAGCCTTGAGAGAAAGGCTTCATTTTCAAAATGTATATGATATTAGTGACAATATCAGAGAATCCTTTCCCTAAATATCTATATATAAGGAGGTGGGAGGAGATCCTCGGACGTGACCTTCCTATTCTGATATAGAAAAATTATCTGGACCCAGAACACACCAAAAAAAGCTCTTTTTGTATTACACATAATGAAAATAGATATTAGATATATACAGTATCTCACAAAAGTGAGCACACCCCTCACATTTTTGTAAATATTTTATTATATCTTTTCATGTGACAACACTGAAGAAATGACACTTTACTACAATGTAAAGTAAGTAGTGAGTATACAGCTTGTATAACAGTGTAAAGTTGCTGTCCCTCAAAATAACTCAACACACAACCATTAATGTCTAAACCGCTGGCAACAAAAGTGAGTACACCCCTAAGTGAAAATGTCCAAATTGGGCCCAAAGTGTTAATGTTTTGTGTGGTCACCATTATTTTCCAGCACTGCCTTAACGCTCTTGGGAATGGAGTTCACCAGAGCTTTACAGGTTGCCACTGAAGTCCTCTTCCACTCCTCCATGACGACATCACTGAGCTGGTGGATGTTAGAGACATTGTGCTCCTCCACCTTCCGTTTGAGGATACCCCACAGATGCTCAATAGGGTTTAGGTCTGGAGACATGCTTAGCCAGTTCATCACCTTTACCCTCAGCTTCTTTAGCAAGGCAGTGGTCATTTTGGAGGTGTGTTTGGGGTTGTTATGTTGGAATAGTGCCCTGCAGGCCAGTCTCAGAAGAGAGGGGATCATGCTCTGCTTCAGTATGTCACAGTGCATGTTGGCATTAATGGTTCCCTCAATAAACAGTAGCTCCCCAGTGCTGGCAGCACTCATGCAGCCCCAGATCATGACACTTCCACCACCATGCTTGACTATAGGCAAGACACACTTGTCTTTGTACTCCTCACCTGGTTGCCACCACACACGCTTGATACCATTTGAACCAAATAAGTTTATCTTGGTCTCATCAGACAATAGGACATGGTTACAGTAATCCATGTCCTTAGTCTGCTTGTCTTCAGCAAACTGTTTGCGGGCTTTCTTGTGCATCATCTTTAGGAGAGGCTTCCTTCTGGGAAGACAGCCATGCAGACCAATTTGATGCAGTGTGCAGTGTATGGTCTGAGCACTGACAGGCTGATCCCCCCACCCCTTCAACCTCTGCAGCAATGCTGGCAGCACTCATACATCTATTTCCCAAAGACAACCTCTGGATGTGACGCCGAGCACATGCACTTTGGTCAACCATGGTGAGGCCTGTTCTGAGTGAAACCTGTCCTGTTAAACTACTGTATGGTCTTGGCCACCATGCTGCAGCTCAGTTTCAGGGTCTTGGCAAACTTCTTATAGCCTAGGCCATCTTTATGTAAAGAAACAATTCTTTTTTGTCAGATCCTCCTTTGCCATGAGGTGCCATGTTGAACTTCCAGTGACCACTATGAGAGAGTGAGAGTGATAACACCAAATTTAACACACCTGCTCCCCATTCACACCTGAGACCTTGTAACACTCACATGACACTGGGGAGGGAAAATGGCTAATTGGGCCCAATTTGGATATTTTCACAAAGGGGTGTAGTCACTTTTGTTGTCAGCAGTTTAGACATAATGACTGTGTGTTGAGTTGTTTTGAGGGGACAGCAAATTTACACTGTTATACAAGCTGTACACTTACTACTTTACATTGTAGAAAAGTGTAATTTCTTCAGTGTTGTCACATGAAAGATACAATAAAATATTTACAAAAATGTGAGGGGTGTACCCACTTTTGTGAGGTGCTGTATGTACCACACGCCTGATTGTATACACTCCATATACTGTACCTCTCAGTCAGCAAGATAAGCTGGAGATGTAACACCAATGTGGATTCTTTATCCCATTTATTTTGGTCCTGCTTTGGTATTTTAACCAACTGGCAATCACAAATTTCAGGCATCACTATCTCAATGGATCCTTTCACTCACCTTTTAGGTCTTCTAGAGGTATAGTGTAAAGTATAAAATGTATAATATACAAAGCTAGTGTTACAATTTAGCCTGCAGTTTTCCTGCCTGTGTAATTCTTACCTCCTTGCTGCAGTGCTTCTCCCAGTCCTCTGATTCCTTTCACATGTGTTGTTTGCCTTCTGTGCTCACCAATGCTATTCTGTGGGTTTATATTTCCTTTACCCAATGACATCAGAATGGGGAAATGCATAGGGAATGGCTTAGCGCGTGGCTAAGAGAGAGAGGTTTCCATGTAGCCAGAGGTATCTGTATATTGCCAATGTTAGAGCTATCGACTCAAGCAGCATTGGAATGGTTTTAAAGTGACGTTTTCAATTTGTATTAAGTTATTATGTAAGTGCATTTCTTTCTTTTTTGAAAATAAAAATATCTCAATAAGCACTATGTCAGTTTTTGTGTTCTTTTGAGCACTGATCCATGCTTTATCAACTGAGCTGAGGGGATTGCTGCATTTACCAAGTGAAAGTTCTGGGGAGGATTGCTTGAGCCCAGGGAGAGCCCAGCTGAGATTATGGAGTTCAATTAATTTGATTAAAGGCGCATTAGGAACTTTGTGTTAGAAATTTTACTTTCTCTTTCAGCAGTGGGAGAGGAGTCTTGGCATATAGTGTGTGACAGCTGATTGGAGAAAAGGCACACACCCCCTCTCTACACTTTCAGAGCTGTGATGTAAATAGATCAGCTCTCTGCTATTTTCAGCTGCTTTTATCTCCTGTGTTGGAGAACTTGTCAGAAGTTATCATGCTGATAACAGAGGATCGAAGCAGCAGAAAGACACGGGACTTAGGGTTTTGTAAATAGATAAGTAAACACTACAGATATACGTGCAGATTTCATGAATTGGGTTTACATCCACTTTAATGGCTTTTTGGTATATGAATCAGCACGGCATATTTGCACCAGAAGCATACTGCAAGAAATTCAGGTGACTGCAGAAAGGATCTGAAGACACATACATGGATGTTGTAAGCCGCCTACGCATCATATTGTGGTAGTGAACCAATGAACTGAATAATGAGTCCTTGGGGGACCTGACAGTTCATGATCAACTCCTACACATACTGTATGTCATGAAGAAATTTGACAGTTTGTGATGGGATGTAACTCCGAGTTTGCCAAAGTAAAACAGCAGATACACTCTATTTACAAAAGCCCAACCCCGCACCATAATCCCAGCCAGCAGTAACCACAAGCAGTACCAGCCAGCAGTACCCACCAGCAGCACCAGACAGCAGTACCAGCCAGCAGGACCCACCAGCTGGAAGACAGCCAGCAGCAGCCACCAGCTATACCCACCTGGGGGACAGCAGCAGCCAGCGATACCTGCAGGAAGAAGTGACGACTGAGGTCAGTTCAGGTGCAGGCAAACCGCACTGCATCAGTGTGAAAGCAGCCTTAGGCCCCTTTTACGCAATCAGTCCAATCGGGTTCGCTTAACTGTTTTTCAAACAGACCCAACTGGACCCTCCATTCACCTCTATAGAGCGGCAGATGTAAACAGACATGTGTCCTTTTACACCCGCCTATCTCCAAACCGGTTAACTTAAAAAAACAGAAGGGGATCTATCCCCTTCTGTCTGGGAAGATCGGATCGGAGGGCCCATAGAGTAGAGTAGTGTGTCAGCTCTGCATATGCATAGAGTAGTGTGTCTGCTCTGCATATGCATAGACCTGTCACCTGTCCTAAGTAATGACAAAGCTGGATGCTACTTGGATGTGATTTGCATATTCTATGTTGCTAAAATCATGTGGGAATCACACCAAAGTAGCACAGGACCATTTTCCTAAATTGCGCTGTGCTGCATTGATGTGCACAGGCACCTGTGCAATTCTGTGTGACTCAAGTCGTATCTGAAATCGCACTAGTGTGAACCAGGCCTAAAAAAAAGAGAGTGGACTTTGTGAAATGTTGGACTCATAATGAATAAAAGACCCCCTCTTAGTCTTTTTACCTCTATCCTCACCTCTAACAAAGAATAACTGAGAATGTTTACTTGCAATTCTCCCGTTGTGACACAAAGACCTGGAGTTATTAAAAATATCTGTCTTTTACCCTAAAGCACTATCAAGCAATCAAGCAGTAACATGGTCTAAACAACCAAAGCTTTCTTCAACAGTGAACTCCACTATATGCTTTCTTTTTACTTTTTTCAGCAAAAATGAAAACCAGTAAATTGTAATACTACAAGTTAAAGAGGAGCTCCACCAAAAAGGTGAAGCTCCCCCTATTTGCCTCACCCCCCCCCCTCCGCTGCCACATTTGGCACCTTTCGGGGGGGGGGGTGCGTACCTGGCTTTGACAGGTACCCGCTCCCACTTCAGGCTGACTTCGCCGCGGCAAACTCATCCGGAAGTTCAGCCTCCCTCCTCCTTCCCCCGCCACTGGGCCATTCAGAAAGTGCAGCGTGCTTCGCACATGCACAGTAAAATTGGCTCGGGTAAAGACACCGCTGGATTTGTGGACAGCTAAGTGTCCTAATATTAAAAGACAGCAGCTACAGTATGTGTAGCGCCTGACTTTTAATTTTTCTGAAGGGGCCTGGAGCTCTGCTTTAAGTTATATATGGTGAGCCATAGTGTATAAAATATATATCTGACAACCATAAAAAAAATTATTACTGCAAGGAAAAGAGAGTTCAAACAAGTTATAATCTGTGGCAAAAAAAAACACAACTTAAAACAATCAATAATTTTAACTTAAAGAGTTTGTATGTTCACTGTAGAATGAATAGTGGAAAGGTGACTTTGTCCTTGGCAACCAATCCTGTTGCCTTTCCCACTAGTGTTGCTCTGGTGCTGGCCTATTTAAGCTGAGTAGTTATAAGTGAGAATAGTGAAACAGGAGCATCAACATAAGTCTTCATCTAAAACTATAGCCTCTGAAATTAGATAAGCCTGTAGGCCAGGCTATGGGTTTTTACAGTATGGAACAGTAAGTATAGAGTATGACAATACCAAGTAGACCTTTAAATACCACTTCCCTACTTCCTTCTTCAATAGCGATAATGATTTATGCCCAGTGGTGACATCACCTGTGTCTCCCATTCTATTTTGGACTATTCATAAGAATATATATTTATTACATGCAAACTCTAAGCCAAGCAAAGACTGTCTTGGCAGGGAAAGAGGGTCAAAGCTACTATTTTCTACACATTTTCTTTAGGCTCCTTAAAACTTTTAATCCGCTGTCCAGTTATTAAAGACTGTGTCCATCTAAAACTACATAATTAGTTTGACAGGACCTACCACCTAAATGACTGTCACTGTAAGGCTATGTACACACGATCGGACATTCTGACAACAAAGCCATGGATTTTTTTCTGACAGATGTTGGCTCAAACTTGTCTTGCAGATCTTTCAGATCGTTCTTCTCAGATTCTTTCTGATTTTCAGTGCGTTCTGTTAGTTCGTTCTGACCAGCTGACCGGTTTCTAGCCATGTTGCAGGTACGCACTCGTCGTAGAGTTCGTGCTGTGCAGGGGCTTGGTGTTGGAGTTCTTTCTTTGACCCAAGTCCAGTTCATGAACAGGGCGAGGAGGAGTTCATGGACGAAGAATTGGTTGCTCCAGTGTGACCAATTCTCGAACATGCCTTTGTTGCGGGAGATCCAGGGGAATAATCCTAATGATTTCAGGAATTATCTCTGGATGATGAACCACGTTTTTCACCATCTGTTGGCTTTGCTGTTCCCTTATATTACGAAGCAGGACACCTGCATGCAGCAGCCATCACTCCTGAACAGAGGCTAGTCCCCACCTTGCAGTACTTGGCGGCAGGGAGAAGTCAGCAGGACATCAAGTTCTCGACAGGCATCTCCCCCCCAGGCTCTGAGAATCATTAATTCCAGAGACCTGTTCTGCCATCATTTAGGTCCTGCAGAAGGACTGTATTAAGGTAAGTTTTCTCCTTTAACATCACATTCTATGTATTTAATGTTTGCTAATTTATTGTATTTATTTCATCATTCCATAATTACCATGATTGTAATATGCTGTGAATGTCTTCTTTGTCCTCATGCATGCTGGAAGCTTTTAAAGTTCCTTTTTTGTCCTTCATGCATATTTGCCTTCACTAACCTCCCCAGCATGCTATCCTAGGCCCATACACACCTAGCCTAGTCACTTAACAATGTATTTTGTCAGCTCCATTGTAGTGCTTACCCTAAACACCCCCTAAAATGTGTACAAATGTTATTTTGGTCCTTAAGTTTAGAGTGCAAGAGGCTTTTTTTTGGGGGGGGGGGCAAAACTCATTTGGAACCCTCCCTCCCCCCAACCGCTAAGTCATTCAATACCAATACTCTATCTGCTGACTGCTCAAACCCATACACACTATACCTACCTCTATTGTGTTCATATTTATGGATGAATTCACCAAAGCATGTAGTGCAAGGTCCTGCCTGAATACTTTCAAATGATACTGTTTAAAGTTTTGTTCTCCTATTATCTTGATATGTAATTGCAGAATGTAAAAATTTGCTTCAATTTGACAGTGTGTATTCATATTTTTAGATTATGACACTTCTTACATTTCCAGTGGGCTGCCAATAGTGTAAGTAAGGAGGGGCTGGCCAAAGTAACACACATTATTTATGCATTCAGCTCTCAATGAAGTGGAGATGGTTACCTGTCCAAAACATCTCCCCCCTCCTAAAATTTTTACAATGGGCCATCAGAGGGGGTGAGGAATCTGATAAGTGGACCTTATACTTTTGTCTTTAAATACTAATTTTAATACATGTTATACTTATGTGGGCCAAGAATGTTTGTGTCTAATCTGCTTGCACTGTTATGTGCAAAAGTACAAATTTTTTTTTCTTGTTTGACTCCACAGTTTCCTTCAAACCCACAGGAATGGCAGACTGTGGCATCCCAGTTTGCTCTGCAGTGGGACTTCCCTAACTGCGGAGGGGCAATCATTGGGAAGCACGTACACATTGTCCCACCCCCCAACTCGGGGTCATACTATTATAATTATAAGGGGTTTAATAGTATTGTGATGTTGGAGGTGGTGTCAGAGACATAGGAGTTTTTATATGTGGACGTGGGGAAGAATGGTCGGATGTCGGATGGTGGAGTCATCGTCCAGACGGAGTTCTACAGACGGCTCCAGAATGACAGCTTGGGCTTGCCACCTGCGGTAGACAATGTGGCTGGTCTTCCTTTTGTGTTCGTCGCTGATGAAGCTTTTGGGCTGGGAGACCATCCGATGAGGCCATTCCCTATGAGGACCCTCACCCCGGACCAGAGGGTTTTTAACTACCGGCAGGACAGAGCCAGAAGAGTTGTGGAGAATGCATTCAGAATAATGGCCAGCCGATTCCGTCTATTTCTGACAGCAATACACATGGCGGAATATAAACTGAACCATATTGTACTTGCCTGCTGCATTCTCCATAATTACCACCGGAAAAATGCAACGAACTATGTGGCCTCAGTTGGGGCTGGGGCTGGATTTCAAAATGCAAATCTGACGGCACTTGAATCTGGTCGCCCTGGCTTGCCCCCCCATAGTGCCCGCAAAGTAAGACAAAGTTATGTCAAGTACTTTGCAGGTAGGGGGGCCATTGATATGCCAGCCGAAATTTTTTAAATAAATATTGCGAAATTTTTTAAATAAATATTTTTTGATAAACTGAACTAATATTTCATTTGATTTACTGCTTGTGTTTCTTTTAGTTGTCTCCTAGGTTCTCCAATGTTATTTTTTTGGCCATTTTTTTCAATAGTGCAAACGTAATTTCTTTGATACATGAGGTGACAATCTCTTCTTCAGCTAACTATTATTATGTTGTGGGTCTGCTACACACACACATTATTTTTGTTGTTAATGCATGTAATGCATTAATGATTAAAAATAATCATCCTTTTCAGCTCCATGAATTAATTGCTTTGAGTCCCTAAAGTGGCGTGATTGTGGCAAATTTTAGAGCACTGTGGGTGTTATTTACTAAAGGCAAATCCACTTTGCACTACAAGTGCACTTGTAGTGCAAAATGGATTTGCCTTTAGTAAATACCCCCATTGTCACTGTAAACTACACCAACTTACTACAAAAACTGGTATTGAGCATTGAAAGAAGAAGCCACACATTGTTGAGTATAAAACATTTAACTCAAAGCACATTCACATGTGCGTTAGAAAACCAACATCTTTGGTGTATAACATTTTTATGTTTGACAGTAGAAATATCCTTTTTTGGGTTAAACAGGCATGTTTAAAACCATAATATACACAACTCAGGAACTTACAAAGTTCAACTTGGAAAAAATTGAAGGCAATATGTGACATTAGTATGTCATAACTGTGATGATTTTGCCTTCATCGGATGGGGTTATGTCACCCCTGTAAAAGCCACATTTTGAAGATGCACACAAATTGGGAGTCAAAATGTGGATTTCCCTCCTGATCCCATGCCTAAAGTCAACATGTTCTAGCTCCCATCATGGGGGATCAATGGATGTGTTTCTGGGGTGCAACCCCTTCCTCTCATCTACTTGAGTTGCGAGGAAGGGATTGCACCAACAAAACATTGATATCCAGTGATGGCAGATAGCACATGTTGACACACTGTGTGCATCTTCAAAATTTGGCTTTCAAATTACTTTAAAACTTTTTGAAAATAAAAAAATATAATGACAAAATGTAAAAATTTTTGGGTGTTTTATATTCTGCCTAAAACATCAATGATGTTGTTGAGTCTTTTTTCAATATCATTGATGTTTTCCTTTATCTTCTTTAATTCCCGATTGCACACCATGATCTCCTCGATGAGGAGGTGTGCACTTGCACTGGTGAAATGAGATTCTTCTTCCACAACATCCACCACATCACCTAAAAATAAAAAAACACACCATGTATTATAAATATGCAGGCATACATCTATTACCTGAAGCTATGGTCTCAGACACTGACCTGTTGTGGTCACTATTTCGCCCAATTCCTGCACCTCTCCTCCCTCCACATCTTCTTCAGGGTGTGTGGGGATTTCCCCTTCTTTAGGAGGTGTGGTGTTCTTGGTGTCCTCAGATGTCCCAAGTCTTTTGTCCCCTATGTAAAGAAAAAATAAGGTATACTTAGCACACAGATATTTGAGGCAAGAAATAGGAATATGAAACATTGCTTGGAAGTGTTGTACAATTGTCTGTTCTGGCAGAGTTCCAAGCTAAAACATGTTTTTTTCCCTTTCTAAAGCTGGAATACTTATCTTTTTTGTTATTAAAGTTTCACAGATGAAGAGACCCCTAGTATCCACTGGTGCACCTGCGTGGGACACCCTAAAAAGGGTGTTCTGGTGTCCCACACTAGTGCTCCTGCATCCAGATGTGTAAACAGCTGCTAAGTGTCCTCTCCTTACACTGAATCAAGTTTGCATTTCATTCTAGTTACAAACCCATCTAGACAACAATGTACTAAACTTCTTTTCATACAAATAGGCCTGAACAAATGTAGTTAACCCGCATCTGCCAAAAACATTGTATTAAGGGTTGAATGATATTTAGTGTAAACGAACGATGTTTATTGTGAACGAACAATGTTTACTGTGAACGATGATTACTGTCCCCATTTTAAAATGTACAACAGTAAAGAAAAGCATATGGAGCAGCATGCAAGTAATAATAATATGAACACAAGACAAAATACTTACATTTTTGCAGCACTCTCTTGATCCTTCTGTACTACCCTGCTCCCTCAATTTGAGGTCTGACCAGCGTTTCCTCAATTGCTCCTTGGATCATCATACCCCAAAATTCTTCTGCAGACTTCTGACAACTTTAGTCATGATCTTGGCCTTTCTCATATTTGGGTTGCTGTACGGTCCATATTACCCGTCATAGTCGGCCCTCTTCAAGATGTCCACCATCTCCACCATCTCTACAAAGGACATATTTGATGCCTTAAATCTCCTCCTGGATCGGGACGTTTGTGGCTCTGGGCTTTCCTCGTCCTCCTCGTTGCTGATAATATCATGCACCTGTTATCTCTCCGCCATGTGCTCTCCCACTGCGCCGAATAAGAAGGGGTGGGGAATATACTAGAAAGAAGGTCAGGGGTGGAGTTTCACGCATGCACAGTGTAGATAAAGCATAACACGCGTGCATCATACGTACGATCTGTGAGCGGAGGACGGAGTAGCGTAAGCGCCGATTGTGCAAACGAAGGTACCATTTTAACTTGGGGCATCAGTGGTTAGTGGCCTATACTGCTTATAGATTGAGGCCTATATTGGGACAAGATTAGGAGAGTTTAGCCTGACATTAGGGTTTGTCTTGTGTTGTGTCTTGCAGAGAAAATGGATACATTTAATGACCATGACTTCCTCCCCAACTTTATGGATAAGTACAGAGAGCTGCCCTGTCTGTGGCAAGTGAAACACCCATTTTATAATAAGAAAATAAAGAGGAAGGCAGCGCTGGATCAACTGTTGGAATTGGTGAAGCCAGTGATTCCCACAGCAGATCACCTATTTGAAGTGCAAAATTGGTGGCCTGAGGAGCACATATAATAGGAAGCACAAAAAGGTCCAGGATTCCATGAGATCCGGAGCAGCAGCAGATGACATTTATGTTCCCAGGCTGTGGTACTATGACAGACTGTGGTTTTTGTCAGACCAGAGTGAACCCAGGCCATCACTCTCAACCCTTCCTTCCACTCTTCCTCCCACACTTCCTTCCACCTCAGATGAGGCTTCAGAAGTACAACCTGGGCCTTCCACCCATGAAGAAGATGTGGAGGAGCCCAGCTTAAGCCAGGTATAGCATTGTTCAACATATTTCTTGTCAAAAATGTAATTAAGTTAACTAGATGTTATTATTGATCACTAATTTCTGATTTAACAAAGTGGATTACATATCAATAGACAGTAGTAGCCAAAAATGATTGGGACAAGAACGAAAAATGCTGGGCTCAAAATTGTGTGTGATTGATGACCAAAAAACTAAAACTATGTCCCATTTTCATACACAGGAAAGTCTCAGCCAGGAGGAGGGCGTGGAAAGTGGCAGCCAGGAGGTGGCCATGCCCAGTAGCCTGACCAAATCGCAGGTTCCTCCCCTCCACCTTCCAACAAAAAGGCCCAGGAAGGGGAGGAACGTGGTGGAGTCAGTGCTTGGTTTGATTCGGCAGGCTACTGCGGTCCTTCCTCACAACACCCCTAATGTCCAGGAAGTCTTTGCGTGTATGACGGCCAGTAGGATGCAAAATATGGAGGTGGGCCAATGTCTCATCTGTGAGGAATTCATCTTTCAGGCCCTAAAAAAGGGGGTGAGGGGCCAACTCACAAACAAAATCCATGTATGTGAGTTGGACCATACTCCTCCTCCACCTCCTGCCACAACTCCAACACCACAGCCACAGCCAGGAAGGAAGCATGCAAGGAAGTCTTGAGAGTGATGGCCTGGGTTCGGTCTGGTCTGGCAAAAAATGCAGGCTGTTGTAAGACCACAGCCTGGGGACATATATGTCATCTGCTGCTGCTTCTGATCTCTCGGAGTCCTGGACCGGATTGTCCTCCCTATTAAATGGACTCCTCAGGTTAACAATTTTGCCTGTAATATAATTGATGTCTGCCCTGGGGTACAAGGGCTTCGCCCATTTCAACAGTTTATCCAGCGTTGCCTTCCTCTTTATTTTGTTATGACCCCTAATATATTACTATTTTTTTAAACAAATACTTGGCTATATGTTTTAGTTCAAAAAGGACAGTTTGTTTGTGAGTAGGCAGGTACATTTCAAAAATACAATGTCAAATTACCAAGGTACACCAACACTAAGCAACCTCTTTGAGGTTAAAAAAAAACAAGATAATAATAGTGTTGTGGTAACTTGACACACAAAATGACAAAAAATATTATGGAGATCACTATAAAAAAAAAAAAATAAGGAGATCTTGATAAAAAAAAAAGTAGATCACTCTAAGAAAAAAAAATTGTAAACATTATCTGGCGGAAAAAAAAAAAGATTATTCAGGAGATCACGAGAAATAATAAAGAAATCAGTTTGTCAGAACTCTGTGTGAATATGAGCAGCAAAGCAACTTCATTATTCTACCATTATAAAGAAGAAGAGAATGCGCTGCATTGAAATATTTAAAAATTTGGAGCATGACGAATGTGCTATCTTCATTACAAACACTAGTTTCACCAGACCGAGTGCTTCCATCTAGTATTTGATTCTGAGCATGCGTGGAATTTTGTGCCTCGGACTTGTGTACACACGCTCAGAATTTCCGACAACTACGTTTTTTGTCAGAAAATTTGAGAACCTGCTCTCAAACAGTTGTTGTCGGAAATTCCAACAGCAAATGTCCGATGGAGCATACACAAGGTCGAAATTTCTGACAACAAGCTCACATCGAACATTTCTCGTCGGAAAGTCAGTGTATACGGCCCATTAGAGTACTGCAAACTTCTGACAGAAGTGAAGGGCCTGGCAGATAGTCTCGGCTTTGCTTGAATGCCAGTCATCCTGATTCAGCAAAGGTTCAGATCTTCCTCATAGTGCTATGGTTTTCCTACCCCCCCCCCCCCCCCCGACATTCTTATTGACCAGTGAGATGGTTATGGTCCAATAGGGATGTGTGGTTGAGGCTTAGTTGCAAGTTCTGACCCTATCAAGAAGTGCAGAAGCTTTGCCTAATCAGAGGATCCTGGCATTTAGGCAAAGCAGAGTATAGTGAAAGCCCAAGGCACCTGCATTTGCCACCTGTCTACAACACTCAATATTCCTGAAATGTCACTTCAAGGTTTATCCTTTTAATTTAAATGAACAAAATATTAATAATATGGGCTGCAGGTAAGAATAAAATGAGCAGACAGAGGAAGTGCTTCACTTTAAAATGGACTTTAGCGATTGAACAATTATTTTACAGAAGTCTTTTGACTTAGCACAACAAAAAGGTAAATTTACTTGTTTATGTTTCAGGTCTTAGAAAACTCACCAACTGTCACGAGGGAGAAAGGTAGACAAGCATGCCCTGTCTGTAGTAAAATTGTAACATACATACTGTATTAGGCAAAAAGTAATGTTTATAGTAAAATGTGTTTTAGTAAAAGTCTTAACCTCTCCTATCCTCATTTGCCTGATAGGGCTGAAAAGCTTCCTGACAACTAATTATAAACATAAGTGAATGGAAAAAAAGTGTGTTCATGGAAAAATATACCATTAGGGACCATTTCCATGAAATCACTGGGGCACATCTGCACTTAACAGGTTTCAGCTGAACACACTGAAATTGTATTTTAAATGCAATAACTTTCAGTAAATCTTAAAAGGTTGCAAGAGAGAATCAAAACAAAGGAACATGTTATGGAAAAAAAAGCATTTAAGTCTGATTTTCCTGAAACTCCATCAAATAAAAATTGTGATAAAAAAATGTACAGCATAGTTCAGATCTGCTGTTTATTGGTTTAAGAAAGAGTTCCAGAAAATTGGTGGTGGCACCCATGGAAAATGTTGGGGAAGGTGAGGGTGGGCATAGAGCGACTTCTAAAGTGTCAGGTGTTCATACTGATGTAAAAGATGCCACATAAAACCTGTTATGGGTAATGAATAAAAAATATTACAGAAGGAGGTACTGAATATGAGCCAAGGAAACAAATCATTATACGCATTTGTCTAGATACCACGCATCAGGGTATATCATATTTATACGTTGTGCTCTCTTAGGCCAGATTTCTTGTGCCAACCCTTCCTTTCCCAGTTGACTGCCAAACCTTAGTATCACACTATCTAGACCAGACATTATAGCCACCTAAGGAACACAAACGTCTGGGAGCTAAGTCTTCACAAAAGGCATTGTGCCCACTCTGCATTAGTACACTAGAACAGCAGAAAAAACTTGTTCCATTATGGTAACAGCTCAGTTCTAGTCAACAGCTTCCAGAAGTGGAAAGATGGCTGTGGCTCCAAACAGCACCTCTCTCAGCTGGGCGAAGACAGGAAGTAGAATGATGTGGCTATGTGACCACCATGGTTTGACAAAGGGGCCCTCCTGTCTGCCCTGAAACATGTAGCCACATTCCCTCCACTTCCTGTCTTCACCCACCTGAGAGATGTGCTGCTTGGAGCCACAGCCATCTTGCCACTTCTGGAAGATGCTGATGCTTATGTCCCAGCCTGAAGTCTGATAGCTGCACTTCCTTAAAGGACTCTTCTTTCACCAGCCACATGCCTGCTGAGCTCTGCAGCCTCACCTAGACGGAGGCACCCTTTTGTGTTTGTTTTTTTATATGTGCATTAGGATCTCAAGACTTAATTTGAGAGGAGCTGCATCCATTTTACCTAGTGTTCCCAACCACTCTCGTGACGCTTTTATGTGCCCCGTTTAATGAGAGTTGGGTTCCAGTCAGCGCAATAGCTTATTCTTTTTGATGATGTTGATGTCTATTACCTATTATTAAGGCCCATGGTCTAACTAGTAGTAGAAAGTAAAAAAAACTAAAACATATTTGTTTTTTAACCGTAAAGATGTTTCCCCGCTCATCTAAATGAGTTCTGCAGTTCAACTTTCAAAAAACATTTTTTTCTTCATTAGCCTCCTTTGTGTAGTTCCCCTCTTTCACCTGAAAAAAAATTGCTCCAGTGCTCTTAGGCAAACATTTTTTATCTCCAACAAATTTTCATCTGGAAATGTTCCTAAATGAGTGTTGGGGTAAAGAAATGAAGTGTGAGCTCAGCAGGTAAAATTTTATTTCTGATTTGTCCTAAAAATATTTGGCCCCCACTGGAACTTAGAATGGGTAAAATGAGCACACATATTCTAAAATGGATGAATGAATGATGTCCAAATGTCAAACCTGTTAGTGGAAAAGGTAATATTAAGACATTTATAAGGAAAGGGATGGTCGGCACTCAGGATGACATCTAAAATGGTATTTCTTTAATTAATACATGTACAAAGCTGTAAAAAAAACCTACGCGTTTCGGACATTAGTCCTTGGTCATGGCTGATAAAAAATCATTAAGACATTTGCTCATCTCTTCTAATGTGTGTGATTCAATTTCACCTACTATAATTCTAAAAAACAAAATAAGAATAAATGGGCTAGGACCTGAAACTTTCTACAAGCAGCTGCCACTGTACTCACATACAAAGTACCACAGATAGGAACAAAAAAAGTGCAGTACTAAAATAACAACAAACTAAACTGAAATTAGTTATATTAAATCCACCCACTAAACAACCAAATCAAGTGAAAGCGTGTAGTAAAGTGGTATTAACCACTGAATCATGACTATGGCAAAATTAATTGTCAATATAAAACAATGCAAATAAATAAATAATATGCAGCAAATAATTATATATCCATACAGCAACAAAAAATTATAAACACAGTCCACCCAAATAAAAATGTTCATTGAAGTGTTATAACAATCACATTAGTTACTTGGGGTCCTTTGACCCCTATCACACAGGGAATGGTTCCATTCAGCCATTTAGGCCGACAAAACACACAAATAATATTTAGACCATTATTTAAATTGACTCCTGCTTAGTATTTTCACACCACCTTCTGGGTTATTATCCTGTATGGTTCAAGATATTCGTGAATCGTGTCTTGCACAAAAACAGTTGCTATTGTTAAAGAATAATCTAAGATACGCAGCTCTTTCTTGGATTGTATGACTTTCTGTTTACCAATTTTACTCCCTGTAGGTCCAAATGAAGAGCAATGAAGAGATGCATGATCCTCCAAAAGAGCAGCAGGTGTAGATCACAGAAAGCCTTTGAAGTTAGTAAACACAGCACACCACCCATGTGAGGCAGGTAGAGGCTTACCAGAGTGGAATGATCCCCATTATAAAGTGATCAAACAGCACTTAATGCAGTTCAAACATATCAAATTAACAATAAAGCCTCATCAAAATTGTATGAATGCACTGTATTGGTATACTTCTATAGAGTTCTAAACTCCGCTACTAGGAGATATCTTCTGGATGGAGAAAAGTCACTAAAATGTAACCCATCATGGGGCGTGGCCTGGACCGGCATGGTGTAGGGAGTGTGGTACGGGAGCTCCACTTGCCTAACATCCGTAACTACACATCCTGGGGCTAAACTTGCTATTTTTCTCTTTAACACCAGATCTCTGGACTACCGTGCTACCAAGGAACATGTCACCGCCAAAAAAAATGACGGATTCGGCTGCTAAATTGGCTAAATACCGTCATGCAGAAAAGGAGGCCGAAGAGGATAATGGCGCCGGCTCTCCTTCTGTGAGGAGCTCAGCTGCAGAGGACACTGCACGGGTGCTGGAGGCAATATCGGATTGCAAAAGTACCCTGACGGGCAAGATCGAGGAAGTTAAGATAGATGTCTCGCTCACACATCAGGATCTACAGAAACTCAGGGATCGGGTCACCGAGACAGAGAACCGCATCAGCCACGTGGAGGACGAGATGCATCCATTACAGGTGACTATGGAACAACTCCAGCACCAGCTCCACACGATCCTAGCCAAGCAGGACGATATGTAGAATCACCTCAGGAGGTGCAACCTACGTATTGTAGGCATACCCGAAGGCTCAGAGGGTACAGACCCCCCCTCATTTCTTGAAAATCTCCTCATTACCACCTTTGGACAGGCTGAATTCTCCACGTCTTTTGTACTTGAAAGGGCTCACAGGCTGGCTGCTAAACCTCCCTCTCAGGGGGCGCCACCCAGAACATTTATGGCCAAAATGCTTAATTTACGCGACCGAGATACGGTTCTCTGCCTCACCAGAATAAAGGGTAATATTCCCTTCAAGATCAAGGTATTTCCGGACTTCTCAGCTGAGGTCCAGAAAAAGAGGGCACATTTTACCGAAGCTAAACGGCAACTGAGGATTCGCCACTACTCCTACGCGATGCTGTTCCCAGCAAGACTTTGCGTCATTGGAGAGGACCAGGCACATTTTTTGGACACGCCTGAAGCTGTCTTTTACTGGCTTGAAAATAAAGCGGCGCCAGCACGGGAACCCGCTTGATGAATCGGCTGCTCCCCTCTGGATGACCATTCAGCCTAGGATATCTGTACTGATGGTCAATTTTCTTGAACTTCCTTGAAGCACCTGGAACAAGACACCCTGAAGGTACTGTGTGGGTCGTTCTGAGCCCCTATGAACCCTGTGAATTGTATCTCCCCCCCCGTAGGGGGGCGAAAATCTTTTTCCACTCTGTCCCGCTCTGTTATAACCCCCTTTATTATTGCTTATTTCATCCCTGGCTGTTCCCTCCCCTAAAGCCACACATAGATCCCACGGTATTGAACTTGATTTCTATGGCCCGGACTTCCTAGTTTTAATGGCAAGCTGACGACCGACATGGCATTTGTGACATGGCCTCGAACTTCTATATCCTTCCGATCCTCCTGCATACTCTATTCTGATTTCACAGGAACGGATGTCACGCTCTCTGTACTGTTGTATGTTTTTCAGCAGTTAATCGTCCCCCTAGCTGTGAGGACCCCTCGAGGCCCCGCTACCCTTACTAATGATTGCAACATGTATTGTTTGACTCAAGTTTGGTTTTCCTGGCCTGTCCGGTCTCAACTGACTACACTCGATAGATATTCAATGTGCTGTCTTGTCGGATACGCCAGAGTGTTAGTTTTTGTTTTAAGTTTAACTACGTGGTCTTTTTTTTGTTTTAATGCTCAATCCATATATAGTGTGCACAAAAATATTGGTGGTCAGGGTTGCATGCTGGCGTGGATGATATTCAAAACGCCGAACCATCCTATGCTGGTGACATGCTGCAGATTTAGTGGCTTATACTGCAATATCCTGTTCTGGCGGTCCCGGGTTTTGCGGGCGGTCCTGCATATCCCCCTGGTTGTGGTGGGGTGTGTGGGACAGGCGCCTGGGCTCGGGATGCTGAGGCAATGGATGCCTATGCCCCGTCAGCATGCCTGATATAAAATGCATTACATGGAATGTACGTGGCCTCAGAGCTAGACCCAAGCGCAATGCAGTCCTGTCCTACCTTAAGACGCAGCATGCAGGGATTATGGTATTGGTAGAGACCCATCTCACAGGCCAACTTATGTTAGCACTCAAAAACCCATGGGTTGGGTGGCTGTATCAGGCTCCTTTTACTGCGAACTCCAGGGGTGTAGCTATCCTGGTGGCAAAAACGGTGCAATTCATACTATTAACGCTTAAATCTGAACCCCAAGGCAGGTTCTTATTCTTGCATGCCAAAGTAAACGGCTTAGAACTCCTAATATTAGCCATGTACATACCCCCCCCCCCGTTTCAGTTTGGTGTTCTGACAGAGGGGTTAACATTTATGTCTCAATTTCCTACTGTCCCTGTGCTCTGGTTAGGGGATTTTAATAATATTATGCACAAAGACCTAGGCAGACTGACATTGACACCATCTGATAATCCCAGTCAATCCTATACTAGGTTTGGTAAACTTTTTACAGACCTTGACTTAGTGGGTACATGGCGCCACCGGCACCCTACGGACATAGCATTTTCGTGTTTCTCCACGTCATACAACTCTATGTCATGCATAGATTTAATCCTGATATCCCATGCTATTCTCCCCATCTTGGGCGAGGTAGGTTTTAACCCACGGGTCCTCTCTGACCATGCTCCATACTGGATCACACTTCGCATAGACTCTTCCCCTACGACATATACATGGAAGCTAAACCCTTTTTGGCTGACGGGTATCCCTGAGCTGAAGGGAATTAGGACTGAGTGGGAATTGTTCTTCCAGACTAACAAGGACACTGCACCACTTGAGATGATCTGGGACGCTTTTAAATCACACGCCATGATATTATCTCAGCGTATATCTAGATACCGTTGAAACTCATCTCGGGTGGTTAGGCAGGCGGAGCAGTCCCTTGCAGAGGCAGAAAGAGATTTCTTGGCTGACCCATCACCATCCACAGCAGATCGGTTAAAACTACAAACCAGACTTGTAAATAGTCTTCATTTTCAAAAAGCTGGAAGGAAGATCTTTTACAACAAACAGAGGATGTATGAGTGTGGAGAACGGGACGTCTTTTAGCTTACCTAGTCCACTTGGACTATAGACCTCCTGCTGTGGTATCTCTTCGCGCTGCTGATGGGGCATTGATCACTGACCCTGATATGGTGGCTGGGGAGTTCCGCTCCTTCTTCGCATCTCTGTATTCCTCTGCTACCAACAACCCCCGTGAGGAACTAGTGACACTCTTAGCTAATACAGAAGTGCCCACTCTGACACATGACCAAAATGCGATGCTGGAGGCTCCTATATCTAAAAATGACATAATTGAAGCCATGTCTTTACTTAACCCATCTAAAGCACCCGGCTCTGATGGTCTCCCCCTTGAATTCTACACGGCGTATACTGAGACCCTGGTTCCCAGACTACATGACCTATTCTCCCATATATTTAAATCTGGTGCTTTGCCCCCTTCCATGTGGGAAGCCTATATTGTGCTGATACCCAAACCAGGGAAAAACCCAGTCCTCCCCGAATCTTACCGCCCAATAGCCCTACTCCAATTAGACATTAAGATATTGGCCAAGATCCTGGCACTGCACCTGAATAAGGTGATACTGACCTTAATCCACCCAGACCAAACTGGGTTCATGCCAGCCAAAAACGCAGCTTACAATTTACGTAGGCTACATATGAACCTACAAGCGGAACATGACCAACTGGGTTCCAGAGTAGTAGTGTCCCTTGATGCCTCCAAGGCGTTTGACTCCGTCGAGTGGGACTATCTTTGGGAATGTCTAACACGCTTTGGATTTGGGCCTAGGTACATTAGGTGGATTCAACTCCTATACCAAAATCCATGTGCCAGGATCTTGGTCAACGGAAAAGTCTCTGATCCCTTTACCCTCTCTAGGGGTACTCGTCAGGGTTGCCCCCTATCCCCATTATTATATGCCTTAGCAGTGGAACACCTTGCTTCCTCCCTCAGGGCACATTCTGGTGTCCAGGGGCTGAGATGTGGAGATTTGGTAGAAAAGATCAAACTTATATGCAGACGACATGTTGCTGTATATGGCAGACACTGGCCCATCCCTAAAAATAGCCCTCGAGAATATTCAAAACTTCAGTAAATATTCTGGCTTAAAGATCAATTGGGACAAATCATTGATTCACCCCATAGATATTAGCGTTCCCACTGATATAATGGCCTCGTCTCCTCTCCTCAGAGTTAGCTCCATGACATACCTTGGTGTTGTAATAACCCGTACACCAGAAGACTACATCAGGCTCAATCTAGAACCCTTGATAGCAAGTTTAAAAGCTAAAACCCAAACATGGGCTAAATTACCACTGGGGGTCATGGGCCGAGTAAACCTTATCAAGATGGTCCTTTTCCCCAAATTCCTGTATGTCTTGTGGCATGCTCCAGCATATATACCCCTTAGGATCTTTAAGTCTATAGAGGCCCTTCTCAACTCCTTTGTATGGAGGACAACCCGACATAAATTGTCCGGGCAAACACTTAAAAATCCCAATGAGCTAGGGGGTGTAGCGTTGCCAGACTTCAACATGTACTACCTAGCTGCACAACTGTCTCACTTTTTCTTTTTAGATAAACAGGACAAGGAGAGATACCTAACTCTGATATGTTCCCCCCAGGCCCGGGGACTAACACACCCCTTCCAAATTCTTCTCAAAGACCCTAAGGGCACTGGGCAGTTGAGTGGGCGTAAAAGTCTACTGTATCATCATTGTAAAATTTGGGAGGTAATAGGCCACAAACTGAAAATACCACTTACACATTTTCACACACCATTATGGGATAACCCTAGCTTGCAAGAACTGTTAACTATCCCTGACTTCATCATATGGCTGAACCAGGGGATAAGATATTTGTCTGATGTCTACTGTGATAATGTACTTAAATCATTTCAACAGCTCAAGGGGGAATTTCATCTTCCTAATTCGATGCACTTTTGGTACCTCCAGCTCCGCCATGCCCTCCAAACGCAATTCAGAGATGACCCCCCTAATGTAGAGTACCTTGATGTTCTATGTATCATAACAAGCCAAGACTCCCGCAAACTCGGTGTTCTATAACTCTCTACTCCGACCTTCCGCAACCAGTTTAGCATATAACCTGAAAGATCAATGGGCCCGGGACGTGGGGGAGTTGGAGGACGACGAATGGAAGGATGCATTGAGTATTAATAAAAAGGTGTCCACTAAACTATCTGATCGCATTACACAACTGTACATTATGCATAGATCATATTTAACTCCCAATAGATTGGCTAAATTTAAACCTGACCAGAATCCACTATGCCCTACGTGTAATAGCCCCTCTAGCACCTTCTTTCACCCTCTCTGGACGTGCTCGGCGATACAGGATTATTGGTCCCAAATCGTTAAGTTCATACACGATGAGATGGGATCTCCTTTGACGCTATGTCCAAAACAGTGCCTGCTGGGAATATTCCCTGACTCAGATACATTTCTTAAAATATTCCTTCAGGAGGTATTGTTCACAGCTAGGCTACTTATAGCGAGGAAATGGCTGCAGGTCGCACCACCAACGCTTCAGGAATGGATCTAAGCAGTTAACCAGGTCTTGCCATACAAAAAAGAGATATATGTTCATAGGAAATGCCCCGCTAAATATGGCAGGATTTGGGATACGTGGCTGGAAAATGCAGCTACGTGCACTGAAATATCTAATGACCCATCATAGTCTGGCTTCTCTATGAATGTATTTGCAAAATCTGTATTTGAGATATGTGTGTACCTGCATTCACTATGCATTCTCCAATAACATAACACAGTATATCTGACTTATATGTGACATGTAATCAAACCACACCCTCTTGTTGCTTCCACATATTGTATAACTGTAATGATGTTATATGTATATCATGTATGTTTCTATTGTTTTTTCAAATAAAACACCATGTTTTTTGTAAAAAAAAAAAAAAAACTATTACCCATCATACTTTATATTATTGTTTTAGGTATTATTGTTGTTATGGTTTGAGGTTTAGTATAGTCATTTTTTCAGTAAAATATGCATTTTGGTTGGTTAGCATGGGTTACTGTACTGTGTTTATTTTACTTCACCTAAGGGTCCCTTTACACGGATTGATCCACTGATCCCCGCTGAGCAGGAGAATGACAGGTCCATCTCCACTCACTGTTCAGAGATGGACCTGTCAGAGCCCTGCTCTCCTCTATGGGGAGATTGGATGAAAACGGACTGCCTGTCCGTTTTCATCCGATCCCATCCAATCTGATTTGCAAGACGGATGGAAAATAGGTTCTCCATCCATCTGGATTTCATGGAAAGGATCGGATCTGATATCGGCGGATGTCGGGGGGCATGGCTGTGAATGGAGTGTCCGATCCTGAAAAACTGACAGGCGGACCTGATCGGAAAGCATGTGTGAAAGGGGTCTTAATAAATTAGTTCATTTAAAGACACACTGGAGGGAGATTTGCTAAAACTGAAATACACGGATTTTGATGCAGCTGTGCATAATAACCAATCAGCTTCTAACTTCAGGTAGGATCCATCTAAGGTCCTAAACAAAGTGTCACAAGGTTTTTTTGTGCCCTGAATGTCTCTTTAAGTGTTAAAGTAGGAAAGCCCTATGTATAGCAATCTGATTGCACAGTCTAGTATGTTTTCCTAAGATCTTTTTTCCTACCAGTCAACCTAAACTTAGACTGAATAATCAGATTGTAATGTCTGTGGCAAGCCTAATTGCACACCATGCATTTTGTAAGTCAAGGTTAAATGATACAAAAAAAAGGAAGAAAGAAGAACTAATATGACAGAAGGGACAATAAAAGATAAAATCAAAAAAATTATTTTTTACTGTAAAAGTTTTTTCATTATGGGACACAGGAATCGTTTTTTGAGGACAGTTGGTTATACTGCCACTTTCAGGAGGAATTGGACACTGGCAAACTTGACCAGCCAGGCATAACTCTTTCTATTCCCACCATGCTTTAATTTTGTAGAAAGGCAGTATTAGGAGTAGAACACAAACAGGAGGGTGGGATCACTGTACCTTATAGAACAAGGACAAACATTCAGTTATTTTGAGACAATTGGGACATCCAAAAGCAGTTCAACTGAAGTGTGGGCAACTGTAAAAAAACACTAATAGGCCCACATAGCAAACCAAATAGAATTGAGAACAGCTTGCAGCTCAAAGAGCTACCTAAAGGACCATATGCCTGAAGCTTTCATCAGAGAAGGCCTGCCTAGACTTCTGGGCAGGCCTTCTAGGTGGCAGGCTAGCAAATATGGGAAATTGTTGTTTGATGATAAAAAGCCCAAGAAGCATTCACAGACCTAGCAGAGCCTGCCTTGAATGAAAAAAGGTGGAACCTTGTCATTAATAAAAAAAGCTTGAACAATGATCTGTGTCACTGAGAAATAATGGAATGAGAAGCTGGTTCCCCCTTAAGGGGACCATTAGGAATGACAAAAAAGTCTCAGTTTTTTCTAATAGAAACAGTGGCTGAGGGGTATACCAGCACATCACAAATTACGTTTAGGCAATAAAGGGAAATTTCCTTTTGATATTTTGGAGCCAGAAAAATGGAAGAACAATGTTCTGGTTGGAAATCTTTGAGCCCGCAAAGTGGTGTCAGAAGAGGTGCCCGAATATAAAGGAGAAGCTGAGAAGTGGATTCTACATACACCGTAACCACACCACACCAATTAAACGACCTGGAGGATGGGGTAAACAGGTTAAACTCTGTATTTGTGGATGGTACTAAGCTAAGCAGGGCAATAACTTTTCCGCAGGATGTGGAAAAAGATCTGAACAAATTAATGGGGTGGGCAACTACATGGCAAATGGGGTTCAATGTAGAAAAATGTAAAATAATGCATTTGGGTGGCAAAAATATGAATGCAATCTATACACTGGGGAGAGAATCTCTGGGGGAATCTAGGATGGAAAAGGACCTGGGGGTCCTAGTAGATGATAGGCTCAGCAGTGGCATGCAATGCCAAGCTGCTGCTAACAAAGCAAACAGAATATTGGCATGCATTTAAAAGGGGATTAATTCCAGAGATAAAACAATAATTCTCCCGCTCTACAAGACTCTGGTCCGGCCGCACCTAGAGTATGCTGTTCAGTTCTGGGCACCAGTCCTCAGGAAGGATGTACTGGAAATGGATCGAGTACAAAGAAGGGCAGCAAAGCTAATAAAGGGTCTGGAGAATATTAGTTATGAGGAAAGGTTGCGAGCACTGAACTTATTGTCTCTGGAGAAGAGACGCTTGAGAGGGGATATGATTTCAATATACAAATACCATACTGGTGACCCCACAATAGGGATAAAACTTTTTCGCAGAAGTGAGTTTAACAAGGCTCGTGGCGACTCAATAAAATTAGAAGAAAAGAGGTTTAACCTTAAACTATGTAGAGGGTTCTTTACTGTAAGAGTGGCAAGGATGTGGAATTCCCTTCCACGGGCGGTGGTCTCAGCGGGGGGCATTGATAGTTTCAAGAAACTAATAGATAAGCACCTGAACGACCGCAACATACAGGGATATACAATGTAATACTGACATATAATCACACACATAGGTTGGACTTGATGGACTTGTGTCTTTTTCCTACCTCACCTATTATGTAACTGTATGTAACCACATTCCTGTGCAATTCACATGCAATTCAGTGCAGTGCAATTTGAGCGCATTCATTTTGTGTTGTGTTGTGTTAAGATGGATTGTAGTGCACATGCATTTTGGAGGTGTGCTGGGGTGACATTCACAATAAGCAGCACACCACCCCACCTAATATGTGTTACTGCTATGCAAGTACAGTATTGTGACTAACCCATTGGAGTCAAGAAAATCTGCGCACAGAATTGTGTTTATAGGAGTTCTGAAGTTTAGGTGGCATTTTCCAATAATCAGATCCTTAGGTCAAGTTTTAAAACCATATGAAATATTTGCTTCGTAAACTATAATGTATTTCACTGTAGAAAACAATAACAGGAATGTTTTGATACTATTTGTAGTAATATAGGAAGTATGCGTAATTACAGTATGTGTATTACAAGAAATGAAACCACAGGACTTTTAGCATATACATTATTTTTTCACTACTTTTCATTCAACACATCTGTCCAAAACACAAAGAAGTTATTGAGTATAAGTTTTGTTCATTCATTAAATCCATGAATATATTCACATGGTGATTAAGGGCTCATTCACACAGCTGATTTAGGCTGTAGGCTGACAGGAATCAGCATTTCTCTGCAAGCGGTATGCACAGATGTATGCAATTTAACCACAGTCAGCAGCCTGTACAAAATAATGATAGGCTGACAGGCTTCATACCAGCAGGAAGTGATCAACATATTTAACACCTTCCCGTCCGGCCTATAGCAGATTGACGGCCATGCAGGCCTTTTGTCCTTCTGAGTGGATGTCATATGACTGTTGAGGGGGCTGAGGGGTCATTGTCGGCATTTCAACACTACAAGGAATGCAATAAGAAATGTAAGAGCAAAATCACGGCAGCTAAAATAGTCCATGAGAGACAATTAGGGGTTGATTTACTTAAACTGGAGAATGCAAAATCTGGTGCAGCTCTGCATAGAAACCAATCAGCTTCCAGGTTTTTTTGTCAAAGCTTAATTGTACAAGCGAAGTTAGAAGGTGATTGGCTGCCATGCTCCACTCCAACAGATTATGCACTCTCCAGTCTTAGTAAATCAACCCCATAGCGTTTCTAAAAATATTAATAGCAAGAAAGCGAGGTCAGAGCATATGGGCCTCCTAAAGGATGATTAGGGATAGTTGGTTACAAATGACAATGAGAAGGTAACTGTACTCAATGCATTCTTCTCCTCAGTTTTTACAAAGAAAAGTGAGGGGTATAGTAATCAGGACTGTATTGTTCATAACATAACACAGAATGTACCCTTGTGGCTAACAGAAGCCAGTGTCCAAAAAAGACTTGAAAAACGTAATGTAAATAAATCACCAGGACCAGGTGGCTTACACCCGAGAGTCCTCAAAGAACTTAATCAGATTATAAACAGACCTTTATTCCTAATTTTTATGGACAGCTTTGTGGCTGGAATGGTATCAGCTGATTGGAAAAAAGCCAATGTGATACCAATATTTAAAAATGGGCCAAGATATATACCTGGAAACTACAGCCAGTCAGCCTAACATCAGTAGTATGTAAACTATTGGAGGGGATGATAAGGGTCTATATCCAAGAATTTACTTATGAAAACAGTATAATTTGTAATAACAAGCATTGATTTATGAAAGATTGTTCTTATCAGACCAATCAGGTAATATTCTATGAGGAAGTGAGTTGTCATTTAGATAAAGGAAGGCATGTGGATGTGGTGTATCTGTATTTTCCCAAAGCATTTGATACCGTTTCTCATAGCCCCTAATTTACAAATTGAGGTCAGTTGTCCTGGGACCAATTCTGTTTCATTTATTTTCTGTTACTTTTATTTCATAAAAGGTATAAAGGCTGGTGTGACGGACCCCTGTACTCCTGAGGAGTATGTCTGCTGTATGACCTTCCCTTGCCTGGTAGCAGGACAATCCAAGATCCCTCAGCTCACCCAGTCACTTGTTGAGACATCAGTGTAGGGTGAATAAAAGCATAAGACTTTATTGAAGAACAGACACAAGTATATATCTCTGGAGACAATCACCCCTCCTTGTTGGCATAGAGACACAGGGTGAGATAAACTGCACATCCAATCACATGAGGCACAAGTACAGTCAAACATTTCAACACATCTATAAACAAAAACTGGACCTGCAGCCAACAACTAGTGGTACTGAAACATTTAACCTTTCAACAACTATCAAAACAGTAACTGGGTGCGCAGACCACTTCTTTTATGGAGAGACCTGTTAAAGGAGCTTTTCCTCTCCTATGACTTGGCCATGTGTGCCTGCACACAGTTCAAATGTCCAATCTCAGTGTTCATAGTGTAAACAACCTGGCTGGTTCAGGGGTAAAATTAAATGCTGAGTCCAGTGTGGTTGTATGTTGAGTCTGGTTAGTGCAGACCAGACTGGGCTTCTCAGGTCACCCTGTGCCTCTAATAGACACAGGGTAACTTACACATAAGAGGGGAAGCTTAAAAAGGAGTTTCTTGACCCCTCTAAAGTAAGCTGGGTTCCAGGGCCACCCGGTCAAAGTGACTCCCGTTACAGTTTGTATAAATAGTTCAATCATAGTGTTTGCTGATGATAGCAAGCTAAGCAAGGCAATAACTTCACAGCAGGTTATAGAAACTAGATGGAAAATTAGGTTTAATGTTAAAAATGTAATGCACTTGGAGGCTACAAATGAACACTATTACTAGTGAAACTTTGGGGGAATCCAGGATGGAGAAAGATCTGGGGGTCCTAATAGATCACAGTCTCAGCAATAGCACATAATGCCAAGCTACAGCAAGCAAAGTTAACAGAATATTAGCATGCACTAAGCAAGGAATCTACTCAAGAGATAAGACTATAATTCTACCACTTTACAAAACTCTGGTCTGGCCACATCTTGACTATGCCGCCTAGTCCTCGGGAAGTATGTGCTGGAGCTGGAAAGATTCCAGAGAAGGGCAACAAAAGCTGGAGGACCTCAGTTACGAGGAATGACTACAAGCATTAAACGTATTATCCCTGGAGAATAAATGCTTAGAGGAGATATGATAGTTATATACAAATATCTCAATGGTGAATCTGGCATAGGGAGAAAATTATTCATTCTCAGCTTGCTTAAGAGGACACTTGGCCATAAAGTTATAAGAGAAGCATTTTTTTTTATACATTACCTCTTTATTTGACATTTTCTTATTTACAGTACCAGTTTTACAGTATGTATACATACAACAATTTTAACACTGATTTTACAAAGTATATGTTTTTAAATTCTAATTTCTTATTTCCATCAATCCCCAGCATTGACTATATACCACAAGTAGAATTACCTACTCAAAACCATTCATAAAAAAACAAAAAAAAACCCAGAAAAACCAAATAAGAAAACAAAAAGGGGAAGAAGGGAAAAAAAAGACCAAGCCCCCTCCCTCTCCCTTCCCTCCTCCACCTCCTCCTCCCACACCGCTCAACACTTCCCATACAACCTATACTTTTACTATCCACTCTCTCATCTTACATTCTTTACTATTATATTTGGAATCCAAGAGAATGAGTCCAGACCTGGTGTTATTAACCAGGGACCCCACAACTTAGCTAATATATCCATTGTACCCAGTGCTGGGACAAGCCATTTGGTGCCCAGGGCGAAGATGGCAAACTGCGCCCCCCCCCTTCCCTTTTTAATAAAGAATCAATGTTGTTTGGCTAAGCATGGCAGAGTATAGCCGAGCATGGCTGAGCATGGCTGAGTATGGCTGAGCATGGCTGGGTATCACCGAGTATTGCAGAGTATGGCTGGGTATTGCAGAGTATGGTGGGGTATCGCAGAGTATGGCTGGGTATGGAGGGGTATTGCAGAGTATGGCGGGGTATTGCAGAGTATGGCGGGGTATGGCATGGTATCGCCGAGTATGACTGGGTATGGCAGAGTATTGCGGGGTATTGTGGGGTATTGCAGGGTATTGTGGGGTATTGTGGGGTTTTGCAGAGTATTGCACAGTGTTGTGGGGTATTGCAGAGTATTGCACAGTGTTGTGGGGTATTGCGGGGTATTGCAGGGTATTGCAGAGTATTGCGGGGTATTTCAGAGTTTTGCACAGTGTTGTGGGGTATTGCAGAGTATTGTGGGGTATTGCAGAGTATTGCGGGGTATTGCAGAGTATTGCGGGGTATTGTACAGTGTTGTGGGGTATTGTACAGTATTGCGGGGTATTGCAGGGTATTGTGGGGTATTGTACAGTATTGCGGGGTATTGTACAGTATTGCGGGGTATTGCAGGGTATTGTGGGGTATTGCACAGTGTTGCGGGGTATTGCAGAGTATTGCAGAGTATTGCACAGTATTGTGGGGTATTGCAGAGTATTGCACAGTATTATGGGGTATTGCAGAGTACTGCACAGTATTGTACGGTATTGCAGAGTATTGCACAGTATTGTAGAGTATTGCACAGTATTGCAGAGTATTGCACAGTATTGTGGGGTATTGCAGAGTACTGCACAGTATTGTGGGGTATTGCAGAGTATTGCACAGTATTGCAGAGTATTGCACAGTATTGCAGAGTATTGCACAGTGTTGTGGAGTATTGCGGAGTATTTCAGGGTATTGCAGAGTATTGCAGAGTATTGTGGGGTATTGCAGAGTATTGCACAGTATTGTGGGGTATTGCACAGTATTGTGGGGTATTGCACAGTATTGCACAGTGTTGTGGGCCGGTTGTTAAGTGGTTAACCTCGCCTCAGCCTCCTCCCCTCCCCCAATCCAGCCATTTATTAATCTGTTTTTTTAGTACTTTTACACAAGTTCAGTCAGAACACTGGCACACACTGCAATCTAAATTCTACCTTAGCTTCCTTCCAGTCTCCAGAATCCAGCGGCAGCTACACTAGTAGAGACAGCCAGCCAGGCAGGCAGCAGCTCCTCGGCTCCTCGAGGAAACAGCGCCCCGACTCTGACACAGCTCCCTGCGCTCCTCTGCGTCCTCCTTCGCCTCCGGCCGTGAGTGACGTCACGGCGCTGGCAGGGACTACGGGACTCCTCCGTAGGGGAGTAAACTGTCTGTGACAGAGAAGTTGTGCTGAGGTCCGGAATTTAGGGATCATGCAGGAGGCAGAGCGCAATTATACAGTGCCGCTGGGCGCTGACATTATGAAACATAGGTCACTTTCACAAATACACTGGCGGTGGGGGGTGGGGGGCGGTGGCCGTGGCTGCAGGCTGCGCCCCCCCATTGCAAATGGTACCGCCCAGGGCACGTGCCCCTTCCGCCCCTGCCTTGTACCGGCCCTGATTGTACCCCTTTTCTGATAAACCCGTCGCTGCATTAATATTGCCTCATTTATCTGGGATCACCATTCCTCAAATACTGGTACAATGGAAGACATCCATTTTCTAGCTATTAACTTACGGGCTATCAATAATAGTCTACCAATTGAAATTGACATTTCCCTCGGATATAGCTCTTGATTAAGATAACCCAGTAAACATATTTTGGGGTCCAATTCTATCTGGCTGTTATAAGTCCCATTAATTGTGGACACCACTTCTCGCCAGTATCTGACCAGTTTAGGACATTTCCAAAGCATATGGAGCAAATCTGTCTGGGGTTGCTTACATCTTGGGCAACCCGAAGTTTCCCTCCGCCTCCACTTATATAATTTTACTGGAGTCCTATAGATAATAAACAGTTGTGATAGGCATTGTGTAGATGATAAAAAACCATTGGTGCCCTCTTCAAAATATTTTGCCATTCCTCGTCCAGTATAACCCCCAGATCCATCTCCCAACCCTTTCTGCCTGGGCTATCCAAAATATCTTGATAATTCGCCATAAGATGGCTATATACTAGCGAGGTTAAACCTTTTTTTCTCCATGCTCCTGCTAATAAAGATATCAATGGCATTGGTCTTATATTCATCCCTCCTCCTTTAAACTGGGAATAGACTGCATGTCATAGTTGTAGATATTTATAAAAGTTATTATGCAGCAATTTATATAATTCCTGTAGCTCCTGAAAAGACCATATAGCGCTTTGAGCATAAAGCTGAGGAATATATATATTCCTTTAGAATGCCAATATTCAAACCCCTCTAGTTTACAGAGTTCTCCAAAGTACCTATTCCCCCCATATTGGAGAGAATTCTGACACCCCTTCATATTTCATTGTACACCTCATTTCCTGCCATACTGTATTCATTAGCACCAATATTGGGCTAGAGTGAGTGCAAAGAGAAGCAGTTTAACTTTAAACTGCATAAAAGTTTCTTTATTGTCAGAGCGGTAAATATGTGGAACTCCCCTCCACAGTTGGTGGTGTCAGCGGGGAGTGTCAATAGTTTTAAAATCTCTTAGATGGGCATCTTACCAAATGCAATATGGGAAATGGTATTGACATAGACACACACCCACACTTACACTGGTTAAACTGGATGGACTGGTGTCTTTATTCAACTTTACCAACCATGTAACTATGTAAATCATGTGATTATTCACTACAATTATTCAATCATGTGCAGATGAAAAAAGGAAACAATGATTTGCTTTCCAAAAGGCTGTATAATTAAAATTTATTTTCAGAAAGTTTCTTGTGTGAACATTCTCAGCAACTTTAATAAATCAGCCTGAATGTATAATTTTTTTGTTGGGCTTAGGGCTAGTATCTGATTCCCTACAAACATTAGAAAGCGGTCTGAAGAAATCAACAATTTGCATAAGAATGTATTTTACTGTAAGGCTACTTTCGCACCGAGGTGACGGCGGTAAAGCGCCGCTATTTTTTGTGGTGCTTTACTGTCATTTTTGCGGAGGTTTTTGGGCACTAGCAGGGTGCTTTTAACCCTTGCTAGCGGTCGAAAAGGGTTAAAACCACCCACAAAGCACCGCTGCAGCAGTGCTTTGCTGGCGGTTTAGCGGCGCTGCCCATTCATCTCAATGGGCAGGAGCGGTGTATACACTGCTCCTTCACCACTCCAAAGATGCTGCTTGCAGGAGTTTTTTTAACGTTTTGCCAGTGCATCGCCTCAGTGTGAAAGCACTCGGGCTCCACACTGAGACTGCAGATTAAATAGAAAAAGGATGCGTATATATTGTAGCTGCCTGCACCTAAACTACCACCCTAAAAGGTGGCAATCTAAAATGAAACCAGAAAAAATATGGTGCAGCGTTTACTATATATGGCTATCTTCCTCAAACCATCTGCATTTATTGTACAAATCACTTTATTTACAAGTGGATATTCTATTAAACCAGAATGTTTGATTTACTACACTGTTCATAAGGAATAAGCACAAGTCACTTTTATATATATTTTTTTCATATATTTGCACGTTTGCATCCACATTTGTTACAAATTTGGAGAATGTGTAATGGGATAACAATGGAATAACATTTAAGGGGCACTTTATAATATGAACAATAACTAATTGGAGTTTTTTGGATGTGTTTATCTGTAAAGGCACATAGTTTTTTTATAGCACTTATTAGGTTAGCACTTTAATATAGAACTTTGTTTTGCACCACTGGTGATAGCAATCATTTTGGTATGTTTCTAAAAACACAGTGTAGAGCCACATTGCCAGCTATAGAAAAACCCATTCCAGAAAACAAAATGTGCTTTATAATTTTGGGGCCTGATCATGCATACAAAGCATAACATAACTTAATTCCAACTAGAAAACCCTTTAGTGTATACTAAAGATCTTATAGCTATACATAATATAGTCTCTAATCATCAAATATTGAAGTCAGAGAGGTATATTGAATATAAAATAATAGATTTTATTCTCAATATCACAAAAAAATCTATGCTGCATACTGTAATCACAAAAACGTTGGACTTCTAATCCTCATCCAAATCCATTTAGTAGCTAAATGCGGGACAATATTTATATTGCTGCCATCTCTACTCATTCTTAGCAATACCTTTCTCCTTCAATAAAATGAATTGTCCATACATAGATTTCTTCATAATAACAAAATACTGATAATATTGAATTGTTTTTGTAAATCCACGATTATTGTTGTTTCCACCACTGCTATAAAGAGCAAACTATGGAATCCATTAATCATCCCATCTCAAGTGCTATGCTTCGTACAAATCAATTGTGAAACAATATTACTTGTCTATCATATGCCATTCACTCCCTATATATTGATTTTCCTTAGAGTAAGCGATAAATAAAATCCAATATAAACCTAAAAGTATATTACTCCCACTGAATCTCAAATTAAGTACAATGTATAAATTGACCAATATGGGATAATTTGTCAAGTAGGGAGTCTGTTAAATGTATAACCTGAAAAGGTATCAATACAGTGTGACAAATATGTGTAATTCCATTAAAGCACGATACTGCAGTTCCTTCATCTTTCCCTAGGCAGGATTCTGCCAAAGGTACAGTGTAGCTGGGTGAATGTCATGTCATTTCATGTATAAGGAACACATGTAATTCATAATCACACATCCAAAATTCATAAAAAAAAGCCTACTGTCAATTTAAAGTATTAACAGCTAGAATCATAAAACAGTGAATCTGACATTCACCAACAATTCACCACAGATGAATCTTTCAGGTGCATGTGTTTTAAATAGACATGTGCACTGCTGAAAAACGTGTTCGTTTTCGTTTCAATTGTTTTGTTTTTTTAAAATTCTTCGGGTCATTCGTTATTTCGGATAAATTTATAACTTCGGAAAAAATAGAATGTTACGTTCTATTCATTTAGATGCGGTATTTGTTATTTTCGATAATTCGTAAAAATCTGAAATGAGAAAATCTGAAAATCCGAAAATTTGAAAATTTGAAAATCCAAAAATAAGAACGAAAATCCCAAAATTAGAAAGAATGAAAATCCTAAAATTTGAAAATCCAAAATAATTACTAGCTAACTAATAACTAACTTTTAAATTCTATGTATTGGAATTTCCATTCAAGTTGGGCTGTTAGTGAACGTAACGAATACGAACTTATCCGAAGTTATTAATTATCCAAGATAATGAATGCCGCATCTAAATGAATGGAACGTAACCAATTAATAATAAATAATATTAATAATACATTTTTTTTGTTATTATTGAAAAATAAAGTTATTATAGTTGCATTGAAAAGACTCCAGAGACTTCATTAGTTATAATGAAGAGATATTGGGGTGCTTCTGCATCTTTCTTAAAAATGCTTATTTTTGCAAAAAACAACATACACATATGGAGTTTATTTACAAATGGCAGAATTATTTTTTATTGTAGATTCTTTTAGTCTGGCAAAGCTTTTTTTGTTTTTTTTTTAAACACTGACCACCAAAAGGTGAACATTTAAAAAGTTTTTTTAACTCAAAGCAGAATTCAAAATCATTTCAACAAAGAGCAAGAGTTCCCAATTTCCCAATATTTGTTCTTTACTTTTAACTAATTGTTCATTGTTGCTAATGTTCTGCCACATTAGAACACCAACCATGCAAAACTGCCTCCTAAAAAACATAATGCATTTTATTACTTTTGGCCTTTTTTTTTTATAAAATTCTTTATATCAAAGTTTGTAGATATGCATTCACAAACAAGCTAAACATTTAAACAGAGTTGACACCTGTGACTAATACAGTATACACCTCTGCCCACAAAGAGCAAAAGAGTGACCAGCAATAAAAATTTGGTCCCAAATGTCCCTTGTAGAAATAGATCAGTCTTCTTCACCTCGGAAGGTAAAAAATCAGAGAGAAACAATTGTCCATTAGAAAACGATTAAAGTGAGGCTGGGATCAAGGTGCTTAATCCACTCACATTACAGAGTAAAAGACACATTTATGGTTATTCAAAAGTACTACACATGTTTAATCAGGCTAGGGATGGGCCGAACACCCCCAAGTTTGGTTTGCACCAGAACTCCGTGAACAGGCAAAAAATTTGTGCGAACATGCGAACACTGTTAAAGTCTATGGGACACGAACATGAAAAATCAAAAGTGCTAATTTTAAAGGCTTATATGCAAGCTATTGCCATAAAAAGTGTATGGGGACCCGGGTACTGCCCCAAGGGACATGTATCAATGAAAAAAAAAGTGCAAAAAAACAACCGTTTTTTTTCAGGAGCAGTGATTTTAAGAATGCCTAAAGTGAAACAATAAAAGTGAAATATTGCTTTAAATATCATGCCTGGGGTGTTTTACAGTCGCACAGCAAAATTACATTTCTAAAGGAAAAAATGTAATTTAAAATTGCTCGCAGCTGTGGCTCCCGGCAATATAGTTAAAAATCAAGAAAAAAAAAAACAGCCTGGGTCCCCCCCCCCCCAGTCCATACCAGGCCCTTTAGGTCTGGTATGGTTATTAAGGGGTACTACACGCCAAAATTTTTTATAAAAGCGTGGGGTCCCCCCTAAAATCCATACCAGACCCTTATCTGAGCATGCAGCCCGGAGGACAGCATAGAAGGGGGGAGAGCAAGTGACCCCCCTCTCCTGAACCATACCAGGCCACATGCCCTCAACATGGTGAGGGTGCTTTGGGGTCCATGTTGATGGGGACAAGGGCCTCATCCCCACAACCCTTGCTTGGTTGTGGGGGTCTGCGGGTGGGCCCCCAGACCCCGGCTCAACCCTATGTGAATGGGTATCGGGTACAATGCACCTCTACCCATTCACAAAAAAAGGTGTCAAAAAGTAAAAAACACAAAAGACAGTTTTTGACAATTCCTTTATTAAAAAAAAAGTGTCCGGTAATGTACATCCATCATCAATCACGTCACCTGATGGACTTGAAAAATAGAAGAAAAAACTGAAAAACTCCACCTCCATGGGAGGCCTCCCGGCGACTGCTGTCTCCTGGCAGTGACAGCTCTCATAAAGGCAAGGGTGGGCCACCCGCTGCCGTAACTGGATGACCCAGCCCCTTTCTGATGGCACATGATGTCAAAAGGGTCAGGGTCACTCGGTTACGTCCGGCTACCGGTTACCGGGTGGCCCCACCCTTGCTTATATAACAGCTGTCACCGCAAAAACACAGCAGTCGGCAGGGTGCCTTCCATCGATTTTTCTATTTTTCGGGTCTGTCGGGTGGCGTGATCGAAGATGGATGGACATTGCGGGACACTTTTTTTATGTTTGTTTTTTAATAAAGAAATAGTCAAAAACTGTCTTTTGTGTTTTTTTTACTTTTTGACACTTTTTTTGGTGAATGGGTAGGGGTACAATGTACCCCTACCCATTCACATGAGGGGGATGGGATCTGGGAGCCCCCTTGTTAAAGGGGGGTTCCAGATTCTGATAAGCCCCCCTCCCGCAGACCCCCACAACCACTGAACAATGTTTGTGGGGACCCCAAAGCACCCTCCCCATGTTTAGGGCAAGCGGCCTGGTTCGGTTAAGGAGGGGGGCGCTCGCTCGTCCCCCCCTATCCTGGCCTGCCAGGCTGCTTGCTCGAATAAGGTTCTGTTATGGATTTTGGGGGGGACCCCACGCCATTTTTTTTACATTTTGGAGTGGAGTTCCCCTTAAACTCTATGCCAGACCCAAAGGGCCTGATATGGACTGGGGGGAACCCATGCCATTTTTTTCTTAATTCTGTCATAGAGTTTCCCTTAACCACTTCAATACACTGTATTATATACTGTAAATATTTTATTATATCTTTCCATGTGACAACACAGAAGAAATGACACTTTGCTACAATGTAAAGTAGTGAGTGTACAGCTTGTATAACAGTATAGATTTGCTGTCCTCTCAAAATAACTCAACACACAGCCATTATTGTCTAAACCACTGGCAACAAAAATGAGTACACCCCTAAGTGAAAATGTCCAAATTGGGCCCAAAGTGTGAATATTTTGTGTGGCTGCCATTATTTTTCAGCACTGCCTTAACCCTCTTGGGCATGAAGTTCACCAGAGCTTCACAGGTTGCCACTGGTGTCCTCTTCCACTCCTCCATGACGACATCATGGAGCTGGTGGATGTTAGAGACCTTGCGCTCCTCCACCTTCCGTTTGAGGATGCAATGCAGATGCTCAATAGGGTTTAGGTCTGAAGATATGCTTTGCCAGTCCATCACCTTAACCCTCAGCTTCTTTAGCAAGGCAGTGGTCATCTTGGAGGTGTGTTTGGGGTCGTTATCATGATGGAATACTGCCCAGCGGCCCAGTCTCCGAAGGGAGGGGATCATGCTCTGCTGCTTCAGTATGTCACAGTACATGTTGGCATTCATGGTTCCCTCAATGAACTGCAGCTCCCCAGTGACGGCAGCATTCATTCAGACCCAGACCATGACACTCCCACCACCATGCTTGACTGTAGGCAAGACACACTTGTCTTTGTACTCCTCATCTGGTTGCCACCACACACGCTTGACACCATCTGAACCAAATAAGTTTATCTTGGTCTCATCAGACCACAGGACATGGTTCCAGTAATCCATGTCCTTAGTCTCCTTGTCTTCAGCAAACTGTTTGCGGGCTTTCTTCTGCATCGTCTTTAGAAGAGGCTTCCTTCCAGCGGCTTAGACATTAATAACTGTGTGCTGAGTTATTTTTAGGGGACAGCAAATTTACACTGTTATACAAGCTGTACACTCACTACTTTACATTGTAGCAGAGGGGGTTATTTACGAAAGGCAAATCTACTTTGCACTGAACGTGCACCTGGGAGTGCAGTCGCTCTAAATCTAAGGGGTAAATCTGAAATGAGTGGAAGCTCTGCTGATTTTATCATCCAATCATGTGCAAGCTAAAATGCTGTTTTTTATTGTCCCCCTCAGATCTACAGCGACTGCACTTCCAAGTGCACTTGCAGTGCAAAGTGGATTTTCCTTTAGTAAATAACCCCCAAAGTGTCATTTCTGCAGTGTTGTCACATGAAAATATAAAATAAAATATTTACCAAAATCTGAGGGGTGTACTCACTTTTGTGAGATATATATATATATATATATATATATATATATATATATATATATATATATATACTAAACTGCCTGCACGCCACTAACTAAACTGTGTCTAGCTAATGTTCTCTCAATCACAAATTACACTATATACGGCCAACGTGTAGGCAGCCTTATATGGTGTGGGGCCTGGACTTAGCCCCCTGAGCCATGATTGGCTAAAGGCACCCTGCCTTTGGCCAAGCATGGCTCTCACAGAGCACGCTGTGATTGGCCAAAGCATGCAGGTCAGGTGGATGCTTTGGCCAATCATCAGACATCAATGCACTGTGATCTCGCAGTGCATTATGGGGCGTTCCGCGTGCTCAAATTTGCCACGAACGCCCCATAATGTTCGGTATTCGCTGAACACCCGATGTTGGAGTTGAACTTACGTTCGACTCCAACATCGGGCTCATCCCTAAATCAGACACAGTAGAAATCAAAATTATCCAGTTACCCCAGACTTCGACAAACTTAAAGGGCACTCTATATTAGCATAGTTAGCTGTGTAAAAGAATAGGGCTGCATTATTTAAAGCCTTCCAAGCCTGTACGGTAGGCGCTGTGTTTTTCTTTAGCATAAAAAAGATTTCTAGCATAAAAAACAGTAGAGCGAGTAATGTATGGAGAGCTATAGTAGGCACTAAGTCATCCATCAGGTCTAAGAGACAAACATTTATAGAGGGATGGTGGTAAGTAATTGGACTAAAATATCTTTCTAGCACCATTGGACTGCTGGGCCCAAAAAATTTGCATAAAGTTTGGATGTATTTCAGATCAGCACCAACAGGCAGATAACTGATTACTATATATATTATTAAGTTTAGTTGTCAGATACACTCTATGCAAAAAATTTGCAGTCTATTAATTGATCTTTAGCCAAGACCAGTCTCAAGAATGGAGCTTCCCACATTTCCTCCCACTCATCTTTGTCTAAGTCTATAATATTATCTATCCATGCTGTCAAGCAAGCCTGCAACAGCTTGCTCTTTTCTCGGAACAGCTTTTTATAAATAGTAGATAGAGGTCTAGCAAGATCCTCATTTCTCAGTAGTAATTTAAATCTAGTTGGCTGAAGGGACAACCGTCCTGCCCCAAAGTATGTATTAAAAGTATGTCTACGTTGCATATATCTAAAAAATTCAGGGTTGGGGTTCTATTAAACTCATCAAATGGCAACAAAGCTTCACCCCATACCACGTCTTACTTGTACCCATTTTACCCCACATCTAGTCCATATAAATGGGTCTGGGAAGGTGTAAAAATAGGGTATGCATGGATTCCTTCACAAAGATTTATGAGGGGACATTGAGGTAGAGGCACTAGGGCCCAACCCATAGATAGTTTTTCATGCTCTAACTGGCCACATTTTTCTTGTTTAACAAGATTCACTTTCTTTTAAGACAATAAAAACAAGATGTGAATAATCCATCCATGTTTAGGAAGCCTGTTATCAAGACAAATATATTTATCAGTGGTATTAGTGGTATTAGGCCAAAAAGTACTGTAAGCTAAATTTTAATGGGAACATTTGAAAGAATTGCAGATTTTTCTCAGTGTGGCACTGAATAAACATGAATTAAAATATATTTTAAGTACACTACTAAGCCCAACTAAACTAGGACAAACATGTCCCAAGAAAATCAGAATACTTTGGCAAATTTTCTATGGTCATAAGGAGTTGAAACTGCAGGAGTTATGAAGACATTAAAGAGTAACTGGGGCAGCACAGTGGCTTAGTGGTTTGCAATTATGCCTTTCAACCAGGACACTATCTGCATGGAGTCTGCATGTGCTTGTATGGGTTTCTTCAGGGCTCTACAACTTCTTTCCAAACTCCAAATACTTTTTAATAGGTTATCTTTCTGTATAAAATTGGCCTTCGCCAAATGAAGACCTTGAGGGTAAGCTATGATGTTTATGTAAAATACACAGAAGCTTTGGGTAAAATGTCAGTACTCTATCATACCTAAGTGATCATAATTAAGTGATTCCAGGCTACAAGTGAAATCATTCAGAGAGCTACTAATGTTACCTATTCTGAAGATATTGTAGCGAGGCTAAAACTAGAATTCAATTTACTCAGTTTAACTTAATTTGAGTACTTTGTAATAACCTGTAACTAGAATCCATAGGATATCTCACAAAGTCAATGGTAGAGTATTACCTGAAGTGTTGTGTTCAGTTGGTGTATTTGGGAATTAAATGAAACAGAGGTTCTAAGATCACAAGGTTACTTAGAAACTGGCTAGAGTACTACAGCAACACATGTACATTTAATAGAATACAATCATCTTGTACAAATATTGTGGGACTGTGCTAACAAGGATTTTGCAGTTAAAAGAGGGGTATACAGGCTCTCCTTACTTAACGACCAGGTTCCGTTCCAGTGACCAGTTTGTCAAACTAATTGGTCTCCAAATGGGGAGCCACAAGTAATCAATATTTTAAGCATTCTTAACTACTGTACTGTATTGTAGTGTGAAAAAAAGGTCTAAACACAAAGCTCCAACTCAATAACATTGTTATAATTTGCATAAGTACAGAACACAAAACTATAAATAACAAAGATCCTGTACTGTACAATACAATGAGGTACAGTGCCCAAAGAGCTGGTCGTAAGTCAGAGTGGTCATTAAACGAGGAGAGCCTGTAGTAATTATTGTCAGGAAGGTGGGGCAAACTTTAAGGCCATCCAAAATAGAGGGTATGGATGCAAAACAGTTTTGCTACCCTTACCTTCAGTAACATTTCTTTTGAAACAAAACCAGTGTTAAAAGTCTCTTATTTCAAAGAAAAGCTAAAAGAGTTAAACTATTTTATTTGGACTTACTCAGAGTTCAGGGAAGATTTGAACATCTGTTCTTTTTTTATCTCATGTTGGCACAGTTCTGTGTGTCTGGTTCACTTGACTTAGTAAATATGAATGCATATGCTTGTCTGCATGATTCTGCAATAAACCAGAGCTCGGACTGCAGTGAATCTGGCACTTTGGTGTATTTGTTGATGTCATCATCACATGCAGTAAAACAAACCACTATTTATGTAATGTGCAAAAAAAAAAATGTTAACAGCATTGGGCGGTCAATTCACATGAATTTTTGAGTTAAAATAACTCATGCCGTATTTAACTCATGAATGTGCAATTCACAAACACATGTTAAATACTGCATGAGTTACATATTTTATTTTGCTGTATTTAATGTGTTTTTGCATGTTATTTTAACACAGTTTGAACCTCCGGCTGCAGCATGAAGTAAAACTTACCACTGCTAAATGTGACAGTTCAGGCCTACAGGTTATTAAAATGATTGTTATGCCCTGTACACACAATAGGATTTTCTGACAACAAAATCCATGTTTTTTTTCCGATGGATGTTGGTTCAAACTTGTCTTGCATACACACGGTCACACAAAGTTGGTCGGAAATTCTGAACGTCAAGAACGCGGTGACGTACAACACGTACGATGAGCCGAGAAAAATTAAGTTCAATAGCCAGTGCTGCCCTTCTGCTTGATTCCAAGCATGCGTGGAGCTTTGTGAGTTGGAATTGTGTACACATGATCGGAATTTCCGACAACGGATTTTGTTATCAGAAAATTTGAGAACCAACTCTCAAATTTTGTGTGACGGAAATTCCGATGGAAAATGTCCGATGGAGCCTACACACGGTCGGAATTTCCGACAACAAGCTCCTATCAAACATTTTCCGTCGGAAAATCCTATCATTTTTTTTTGTTTTATTTTAAATAACAAACATGTCATACTTACCTCCACTGTGCAGCTCGTTTTGACCCTCATCTTCTGGGGTCATCCGGCGGCTCTTGCGGCTCCTCCCCACATTAGATAACCCCTTAGGAGAAGCGCTCTCCCGAGGGGGTTACCTTGCGCACGCACTCCGGAGTCCAGCATTTGCGTTCATAGACACGAATGCCGGATTCGGCCTCGCCCCCCCGGCGCTTGCATCCTTGGATTTGATTGACAGCAGCGGGAGCCAATGGTTGCGCTGCAATCAATCTATCCAATCAAGAGTCGGGACCTCATGGAGAGAGGGAGAGTGCATGTCCGTGTCTCCGGCAACAGAATTACGGGGCTCAGGTAAGTATAATGTGGGGACTGGGGGGACGGTCACTGGCAGGTGTTTTTTCACCTTAATAAGGTGAAAAAACACGAGGGTTTACAACCCCTTTAAGGAGCTGGCATCTGCTGGTGTCTTAACAAACATGACTTGCCCCTGATGTCAGCAAGGATTTTCCCACTGACAGCAGAATGTAAACAAAAGAGCCAGCAGTAAAAAAAAAATGTTTTAAAAAATGGCATGTTGTCCTCCCGGTCCATACTAGGCCCTGCAGGTCTAGTATGGATATTGAAGGGCCTCATTCCAAAAATTCAAAAAAATGGCATGAGGTCCTTCCCACAATCCATACCAGACCATTATATGAACATGCAGCCTGGCAAGCCAGAAAAGGGGAGGGATGAGTTTGCGCCTTCTCCCCCCACTCTCCCGAACCATGCCAGGCCACATGCCCTCAATGTGGGGGTGCTCTGCTTGGGGGAAAAAGGGGGGCCTGACAGGGCTGGGCTCAGCCCTTCCTTCTCTGAGCTGGCCGCTCAGCTGTTGGCTAATTGCCAGCTCCAATCTCTCTCCACAGTTACTCAGCTGTTGTTGATATCATGCTCGCCTGTCCTGCCTACTTAAGCCGTCCAGTCCAGAAGAGCTCTGCCTTCACCTTGGTCAACATTACAAGAAACATCTCCTGCGTTCCAGTTTAAAGACTGGCATTGCTGACATCACTTCTGGGTCCGGATCCTGCTTGCTGTTCCACTACTTTGATCCCCGACTTCTGGCTTGGCTGACTATCCGTTCCTGTTACTGAACTTTGGCTATGTTTTGACTATGTTTGTTCTTTTTACTTTTATTATTAACCACTTGAGCCCCGGACCATTATGCTGCCTAAGGACCAGAGGTCTTTTTCCAATTTGGCACTGCGTCGCTTTAACTGCTAATTGCGCGGTCATGCAATGCTGTACCCAAACGAAATTTGCGTCCTTTTCTTCCCACAAATAGAGCTTTCTTTTGATGGTATTTGATCACCTCTGCGGTTTTTATTTTTTGCGCTATAAACGGAAAAAGACCGAAAATTTTGAAAAAAAATGATATTTTCTACTTTTTGTTATAAAAAAAATCCAATAAACTAAATTTTAGTCATACATTTAGGCCAAAATGTATTCGGCCACATGTCTTTGGTAAAAAAAATCTCAATAAGCGTATATTTATTGGTTTGCGCAAAAGTTATAGCGTCTACAAACTAGGGTACATTTTCTGGAATTTACACAGCTTTTAGTTTATGACTGCCTATGTCATTTCTTGAGGTGCTAAAATGGCAGGGCAGTACAAAACCCCCCCAAATGACCCCATTTTGGAAAGTAGACACCCCAAGGAAATTGCTGGGAGGCATGTTGAACCCATTGAATATTTATTTTTTTTGTCCCAAGTGATTGAAAAATGACAAAAAAAAAAAAAAAAAAAAATATTTACAAAAAGTCGTCACTAAATGATATATTGCTCACACAGGCCATGGGCCTATGTGGAATTGCACCCCAAAATACATTTAGCTGCTTCTCCTGAGTATGGGGATACCACATGTGTGGGACTTTTTGGGAGCCTAGCCGCGTACGGGGCCCCGAAAACCAATCACCGCCTTCAGGATTTCTAAGGGTGTAAATTTTTGCTTTCACTCTTCACTGCCTATCACAGTTTCGGAGGCCATGGAATGCCCAGGTGGCACAAAACCCCCCAAAATGACCCCATTTTGGAAAGTAGACACCCCAAGCTATTTGCTGAGAGGCATATTGAGTCCATGGAATATTTTATATTTTGACACAAGTTGCGGGAAAGTGACACTTTTTTTTATTTTTTTTTTTTTTTTTCATAAAGTTGTCACTAAATGATATATTGCTCACACAGGCCATGGGCATATGTGGAATTGCACCCCAAAATACATTTAGCTGCTTCTCCTGAGTATGGGGATACCACATGTGTGGGACTTTTTGGGAGCCTAGCCGCGTACTGGACCCCAAAAACCAATCACCGCCTTCAGGATTTCTAAGGGTGAAAATTTTTGATTTCACTCTTTACTGCCTATCACAGTTTCGGAGGCCATGGAATGCCCAGGTGGCACAAAACCCCCCCAAATGACCCCATTTTGGAAAGTAGACACCCCAAGCTATTTGCTGAGAGGCATGGTGAGTATTTTGCAGCTCTCATTTGTTTTTGAAAATGAAGAAAGACAAGAAAAAACATTTTTTTTTTTCTTTTTTCAATTTTCAAAACTTTGTTACAAAAAGTGAGGTCTGCAAAATACTCACTATACCTCTCAGCAAATAGCTTGGGGTGTCTACTTTCCAAAATGGGGTCATTTGGGGGGGTTTTGTGCCACCTGGGCATTCCATGGCCTCCGAAACTGTGATAGGCAGTGAAGAGTGAAATCAAAAATTCACGCCCTTAGAAAGCCTGAAGGCGGTGCTTGGTTTTCGGGGTCCCGTACGCGGCTAGGCTCCCAAAAAGTCTCACACATGTGGTATCCCCGTACTCAGGAGAAGCAGCAGAATGTATTTTGGGGTGTAATTTCATATATTTCCATGGCATGTTTGAGCAATATATCATTTAGTGACAACTTTGTGCAAAAAAAAAAAAAAAAAAAAAAAAATTTGTCTCTTTCCCGCAACTTGTGTCGCAATATAAAATATTCCATGGACTCGACATGCCTCTCAGCAAATAGCTTGGGGTGTCTACTTTCCAAAATGGGGTCATTTGGGGGGGTTTTGAACTGTCCTGGCATTTTATGCACAACATTTAGAAGCTTATGTCACACATCACCCACTCTTCTAACCACTTGAAGACAAAGCCCTTTCTGACACTTATTGTTTACATGAAAAAGTTTTTTTTTTTTGCAAAAAAATTACTTTGAACCCCCAAACATTATATATTTTTTTAAAGCAAATGCCCTACAGATTAAAATGGTGGGTGTTTCATTTTTTTTTTTCACACAGTAATTGCGCAGCGATTTTTCAAACGCATTTTTTGGGGAAAAAACACACTTTTTTTAATTTTAATGCACTAAAACACGCTATATTGCCCAAATGTTTGATGAAATAAAAAAGATGATCTCAGGCCGAGTACATGGATACCAAACATGACATGCTTTAAAATTGCGCACAAACGTGCAGTGGCAACAAAATAAATACATGTTTAAAAGCCTTCAAAAGCCTTTACAGGTTACCACTTTAGATTTACAGAGGAGGTCTACTGGAAAAATTACTGCACTCGATCTGGCCTTCGCGGTGATACCTCACATGCATGGTGCAATTGCTGTTTACGTTTGACGACAGACCGCCGCTTGCGTTCGCCTTAGCGCGAGAGCAGGGGGCGACAGGGGTGTTTTTTTTTTTTTTTTTTTTTTTCTTTATTATTTTTTTGCTTTTTTAATCTTACTTTTAAACTGTTCCTTTCATATTTTTTTTTTTAATCATTTTTATTGTTATCTCGGGGAATGTAAATATCCCCTATGATAGCAATAGGTAGTGACAGGTACTCTTTTTTGAAAAAATTGTGGTCTATTAGACCCTAGATCTCTCCTCTGCCCTCAAAGCAAATGACCACACCAAGATCGGTGTGATAAAATGCTTCCCCAATTTCCCAATGGCGCTATTTACATCCGGCGAAATCTAAGTCATGAAATACTCGTAGCTTCCGGTTTCTTAGGCCATAGAGATGTTTGGAGCCACTCTGGTCTCTGATCAGCTCTATGGTCAGCTGGCTGAATCACCGGCTGCATTCTCAGGTTCCCTGTTGAGACAGGAGAGCCAGAGAAAAACACGGAAGACGGTGGGGGGGGGGGGGCATTCCCTCCCACGGCTTGTAAAAGCAGTCTAGAGGCTAATTAGCCGCTAGGATTGCTTTTACATGAAAGCCGACCGCTGGCTGAAAAGAATGATACCAAGATGATACCTAAACCTGCAGGCATCATTCTGGTATAACCACTCAAAGTCGTGAATGGCGTACCTGAAGACAAAAAAATGGTTAACAATGGTTAACAATAAAGCACAGTAAAGTGTAAATAATTACACACCTGAAAAACAAACATGATAAAACATAATAACAATAACAATAACAATCAATAACAATAACAATAACAATAACAATAACAATCAATAACAATAACAATAACAATAACAATAAAACATTGCAGAATAGAATACAGTAAAAAAGAGCAGAACAATAGAGAGAGAGAATAGAGAGAGAGAGAACAATAAAACAACAACTATTTTTTTTTATTTCATATTTTTTTTTTTTTTTTACACTTTTTTTTGTAACTAACTTTTATAACGGTAACCGGTTCCAGGTTCGGGTCTCTCAAAATGCGATGGCATCTTGGGAGACCCTGTGAAATGGCGCCTAGTCTGTGCAATGCTGTACCCTACGCTAATACTCAACTAGTGAATGGTAGCGTTCAAAACATTCACCAATGCAAAGACCAGGATTGTCAGGACAGGAGGGACAATAATAGCGGGTGTCACGCCTATATCCGCGCTTGCTGCAGACACGACATCTTTTTTGGGGGGTTCGCTGGGTAGGGGTACTCGGGAGGACATAAAAATGCCTCTCATGCAGCCGACTGCATTTGGTTGGGGATGTGAATGGGGGAAGTACGGGCGCTGCAGAAGCGGTGGGTTCCCAATTAGGATTGGCGAATGCAGCAGGAAGGGCACTATGGGCACGACGGGCCTGTGTTTGTCTTTTTGGTGGCAGCGGGACACTACTTGTGCTTGCCACCTCACCAGCTTGAACTGCACTTATGGGACTCGCCACGTCACCACGTGTTACTGTAGTGCTGGTTTGACTACGACCGGGGTGTACTAGGCCGCTGGTGCTTGCCAGTTCACCAAAACACTACCAAAAAACTGTTAGCGATCGCAGGGATCAGGCCTGACTCTGCGAACGCTGCAGTTATGCGTTTAGTGTTTTGTAAGTGACAGTGATCGATCGATACCGCACTTGGGTGGGCTGGGCTGGGCCGGGCGGAAGGGCAAAACGCAGGTGCTAGCAGGTATCTGGGCTGATCCCGCTAACACTGCGTTTTTGGGAACCCTAAACTGCTGGTGACGCTAGTATAGATCTAATCGGATCAGATATTGATGCGATCAGATACTATACCACTAAGGGAGGTGTACAGTGCGTGCGTGGGTGTTAGCGGTACTGGCGCTAATCTGACGCTGCCTGGGGCTGGTGCTTGCCAGTTCACCAAAACGCTACAAAAAAAACTGTTAGCGATCGCAGGGATCAGGCCTGACTCTGCGAACGCTGCAGTTATGCGTTTAGTGTTTTGTAAGTGTCAGTGATCGATCGATACTGCACTTGGGTGGGCTGGGCTGGGCCGGGCGGAGGGGCAAAACGCAGGTGCTAGCAGGTATCTGGGCTGATTCCGCTAACACTGCGTTTTTGGGAACCCTAAACTGCTGGGGACGCTAGTATAGATCTGATCGGATCAGATATTGATGCGATCAGATACTATACCACTAAGGGAGGTGTACGGTGCGTGCGTGGGTGTTAGCGGTACTGGCGCTAACCTGACGCTGCCTGGGGCTGGTGCTTGCCAGTTCACCAAAATGCTACCAAAAAAACTGTTAGCGATCGCAGGGATCAGGCCTGACTCTGCGAACGCTGCAGTTATGCGTTTAGTGCCTTGTAAGTGACAGTGATCGATCGATACTGCACTTGGGTGGGCTGGGCGGAGGCACAAAACGCAGGTGCTAGCAGGTATCTGGGCTGATCCCGCTAACACTGCGTTTTTGGGAACCCTAAACTGCTGGGGACGCTAGTATAGATCTGATCGGATCAGATATTGATCCGTTCAGATACTATACCACTAAGGGAGGCGCATGCTGCGTGTGTGGGTGTTAGCGGTACTGGCGCTAATTTGACGCTGCCTGGGGCGACGCATATCGCCGCCGGGCGATCGGGGGGCTAAACCTTTATTCGGTAATAAACGGCGGGTGCCCTGACACTATAAAAAATAAACGAACTAACCAGCGTCACCCGTAACAGTTATACGGTGATCAGTGGTGAAAGGGTTAACTAGGGGGCAATCAAGGGGTTAAAACATTTATTAGATAGTATATGGGGGTCCCTGACGCTATAAAACGCTGACGGCGAACCTAAATATTTACCTCACTAACTAGCGTCACCAGCGACACTAATACAGCGATCAGAAAAATGATCGCTTAGCGACACTGGTGACGGGGGGTGATCAAGGGGTTAAAACTTTATTAGGGGGGGTTAGGGGGGTACCCTAGACCTAAAGGGGGGTAATATACACTGTCCCAACACTGTCACTGTCACAAACTGACACTATGCAGTAATCAGAAAAAAAAAAAAAAAAAAAAAAAAAAAACTGCTGGTGTCAGTTTGTGACAGGGGGGGGGGGGTGATTGGGGGGGGATCGGGGGGCGATCGGGGGGGGGATCGGGGTGATTTGTGTGCCTGGCATGTTCTACTGTGTGTGTAGTGTTTGTGCACTCACATACTTGTCGTCTCTCCTCGGGCCGGAACGGAAAATACCGACCCGAGGGGAGATGACATCACTTCCTTTGCTGCTGTTTAGCATACAGCAGCAAAGGAGTGTTTTCATTGGCCGGCGGCGATCGCGAGGGGGGGGCCACGAACGGATGGTCTCCCCCTCATCACCGATCGCCGCTGGACAAACGACGACCGCCTCGGGCACCGGGGGGGGGTCCGATCGGACCCCCCACCCGCGGAAGGCAAATCACGTACCCTGTACGTGATTTTGCCTGTCCGTGCCACTTTGCCGACGTACATCGGCGTGAGGCGGTCGTCAAGTGGTTAAACAAGTGTGATTTAACTGTACTTCTGTCTCGGTCTAATTTCATGGTTTCTGACAGGGCCATGGTAAAGCATCTTGTTCCCATATTGATGAGGACAAGGGCCTCTACCCCACAACCCTGGCCTTGTGGTTGTAGGGATGCAGGAGGGTGACTTATCGGAATCTGGAAGCCCCTTTAACAAGATCCTCTTTAACGTTGCTTACTGCTGTAATAATGTGATTGCTAATTAAAGCGTTGGACCCATTTTTGAAGATTCTGGTGTGCTGATGACATTACTGCCTTTAACAAGAGGGCCCTCAGATCCTGACCCCTACCATATAAATGAGTATGGGGTACATAGTACCACTACTCGTTCACCAAAAAATTGACATGTGTAAATAAAAATAGTACACAGTTTTTGACAAGTCCTTTATTAAAAAAAAATGTAAAAATGTCCACCCCCGATGTATTCATCCATCATCACAATGAACACCGCCCGCACAAAAAAAAAACAAATGCCACTCCCAACGTTTGGCTCCTGGCGACTGACCCCCCACCAGAAACGATCAGTCAATGACATCACATTGACATCATATGGCATCAATGACATCACATGGATTGGGGCAAACTGGTGACATTATTGACTGAGCGCAGGGTCATAGATAACGGTTGAATGACGCGGCTGTGTGGTCAGAGCCCCATACTGCCACACTTTTTTTGAAAATTGACAGCAGGTGCAGGGAGTGGATCCCCCTTCCTCTGTCACAATGAGGGATCAGGGGAAGGGTGCGAGGTTGCTGCTTTAGTAACTTGTTACATATTATACCCTGAATACAAGTGTATTAAAAGATGCTGACAGATATGAAGTGGAGGCTCCTAGAGGTACCTGCATGTACCTTCTGCAGCTTTCAGCATTCTCTGCTTGGCCTGAATGCTAAGCTGTTCTGATTGGCAGAACCTCTTATAGCTTATCGACTCCATTCCTTCTTCCACAGATTCACATTGGCCAGTGAGGGAGCCCAATCTAGTGATATGACAAAAAATATGTGGATATGGGGCTTAGCGGCAAGCTCTAGCACTAACCAGAACTATCAGAGTTTTACCCTATCAGAATATTTAAAGTGGAACTATACTGAAAAAGCAGGCAGACTCCTTATTTCCTAACACACATGCTGTCTCTTCTGCAATAAAACAAATGTACCTGCCTGTTTGTAGTCTTCTTTATAATGTTCACTAAACTGCACATGTCCAGCCAATCGTGATGGTTGAAGGTTGAAGATCCAGAGATCAATAGATGATTGTTACGGCTAGGGGAGGTAACTTTAAGTGCAGCAGAAGACCTTTGAATCTTGCAGGTATGTGCAGCCACCTGTAGTTTAGGCAGTGTATTTTTATTTTTTTTGCTGGCTAGCTGGTAAGTGGAATGGGAAATACATTTTGTTTTGTTTGCTATGTGCAAGCCCTTCCATGTGCACTTTGCTTTAAAATTGGGGTCGTTGTCATTTTGTTTTGTTTAGCCTGATGGAAACGGCGCAGAGGCACATTGGATGCCTTCAGCTGCCATTGTGCTTTGCTGGCTTCTGGTGTGTCCCTTCACCCTTATGAAGGAAGGTGCTCCCTCCAAGCAATACTGCAACAGAGTATAAATAAAAGAGAACATAATGATATCCTGCAAATAGCATGTATACACAAAATCCAGCTCAAAAGTAAACTATACTGACTTGGGGTTATTTTATATGTAAAATGTTTGATTTAGAAATTAGCTATTAATATTGGGTGCACTTTTCCCCTTAAAAAAGTACTAAGTGCACCTACTGTACAGGCATACCCCACTTTAAAGTACACAGTGGGGTTTTTTACTAAAGCTTGAAAGGGCAAAATCAGGCTCACTTCTGCATAGAAACCAATGAGCTTCCAGGTTTTATTACCAAAGCTTAATTGAACAAGCTGAGGTTAGAAGCTCATTGGTTTCTATGCAGAAGTGAGCCTGATTTTTCACTTTCCAGCTTTAATAAATAAACCCCATTGTGTACTTAAAAGTGGGGCAGCCATGGTTGTCTTGCAGGCTGGAGCTCTCTATGTGGGCACCCAAGGCGAGTCAGAGTTCAGTGTATCCATTCAGACATGGAGCCTTGACCTGGCCCGCCCCCCCTCTCCCCTGATTGGCTGACTGAACTTTATTGATAAAGTGGCTCTGCTGCTGTGTCTCAGCCAATAAGAAGCAGCTTCCCAGGTGGCTTAGACACTTGTGGACATTGCTGGAGAGAGATGAGGCTCAGGTAAGTAATTAGGGGGGGTGCTGGGGGGGTTGCTACACACAGAAGGTTTTTTTTATCTTAATGCATAAAATGCATTAAGATAAAAAAAACTTCTGCCTTTAAAACTCCTTTAAGGACTTGTATTCTCCTTATTATGTTTTTGTTTTTGGGTTTAGATAGACTTTAAAGCGGGGTTCCACCCAAATTTTGAACAATATCTGTATGTATTCTCTTCCTTGCCTAGATGCTGACATGCCGTTTAAAAAAATTTAAATGGCCGTAATTACCTTTTATTTTTCTATTCTTCTTTGCACTTCCTGGTTCTCCTCCCGTGGGAGTAGGCGTGTTTCTAGCCTCTCTCAGACTCCTGGGAGCTAGTCTCAGGCTTCCCAGGATGCCACTGAGCATGTGCGGGAACGAGCGGTGTATGCTGGGAGCACAGCATTCACCACATCCAGGAAATAAATGCTTGTGGGCTTCAAATGCCCACAATGAAGATGGAAACCGCCTGCAGTGAATAATATATGTTATTCTTTCCGACGAAATCTGACACAGGCGGACATATTACACACAATACGTGAGTATGTAATGCTGAGAAGAAAAGTTTGTGAATGAACTCGAAAAAAAAAAAAACGATAGATAGGTGGACCCCCGCTTTAAGACTGGCACTCCATGTGCCCCATATGAGCAGAACAGGTAGGGAGTGGGAGAGAGGGCTAAGTTCTGTACAACATGCTTTTTTGAGCAAAGCAGCTAAGCAAACTTGGTAAACATGTTAAAAAGAGCTTACATCTGCTGGCTGCAAATGTAAAAATGAAATATTCATGTGCAATTAAACATTTTTGTTTGCCTGGCCAGGTCACAATATGCATGGAATAACCAGTAAAGCACACGAACCTGAACACCCGAACACAATAAACACATAAGTTAAAGTTAAAAAAAAAAAACATTATACATTCCCACTAATGACAAGTGCCCTTTAGAATTCATAAAAGGTGGCATCTGATACAAAAGTATTTTTTGCAACTCCTACATCACTCCTCAGCGTGACTCTTATTTGTGTGGGATTAGGGTCCATTGAAAATGCAGTTTGTGGTCATTTACATTTTTAAATGTTTATTTTAATTGTTAGAAATAATGCATGAGCAAATATTCATGCCACAAAGAGTCACATCCATCTAACCATAGTTAAGATGCCGGTGTCGGGACCCAAAGACCAGTAAAGAAAGCCTTGTATCAATGGTTCAGGCTGGTGGTGTAATGGTGTGGGGAATATTTTCTTGCCACACTTTGGGCCCCTTAGTATCAACTGAGCATTGTTTAAACGTCATGGCCTACCTGAGTATTGTTGCTGACCATGTCCATCCCTTTATGACTACAGTCTACCCATCTTCTGATGGCTACTTCCAGCAGGATAATACACCATGTCACAAAGCTCAAATCATCTCAAACTGGTTTATTGAACCTGACAATGAGTTCACTGTACTCCAATGGCCTCCACAGTCACCAGATCTCAATCCAATAGAGCAACTTTTGCATGTGGTGAAATGGGAGATTTGCATCATGGATGTGCAGCTGTCAAATATGCAGCAACTGCTTGATGCTATCATGTCAATATGGACCAAAATCTCTGAGGAATTTTTCCAATACCTTGTTGAATCTATTCCATGAAGAATTAAGGCAGTTCTGAAGGCAAAAGGGGGTCCAACCCGGTACTAATAAGATGTACCTAGTAAAGTGGCCAGGGAGTGTATATCAAGGTATATTGTGTATGGCCATCTGTCAATAGTGAACAAGAATATGAATACAAACTAAGTTGTTATTCATAATTATTATATTTTAAGTTCATTTTCAGAGAATTGACAGTGGTTATATTACTAGATGTATATTTGTTTGATATGTCCATGTCAAATTTATTATGCATCCATCAGATATTGTTTAGTAATTTCTATGAAATTATTGGGCAGTGCAGTGGCTTGGTGGCTAGCAGGTTTACCTAGCAGTACTGATGAATTGTATTCTAATCTTGGCCAGGTCATAATATGCATGGAAAATGTGCAAATGGCACATTCTGCATGCCAGTGGAATGTGCTAACAGATATCATACTGACTAAATATTTATGGGCAGTATATTGGCAGGTGTCTGTATTTTTAGCTGTGGATGCTCCACTATGAATGGTAATCAGTATTAAATGTGAGTCATTCAGTTACAGCTGCAACTATTCCTGCTGGTAATTCATAGACCATGAAAGTCTATGAAGAATGTTTGTGAGTACTATATTTTACTCTTTTTCATAAAGTTTTTATGAAGGTGTCACATGATGCTTGTGCGCTTTCTGTTTATTCAGTAGTTACTCATGGACATTTTAATGGTGTACATAGTTAAAGCAGAGCTTTGCTGAGTGCTTGTTAGCTGAATCGTCCAGCTCTGTACTTCTTTACACCTTATACACCTCAGATGGTTCTAGATGGTAACATACCTTATGCACCCATTTGGACACCAGTGAGATCCTAAAGCGGAACTTGCATCAAAATGCGAGATCCATTTATTAGTTAGACTCCCTCCTCACCCCCAACTTAAAATGCTACAGTAAAAAAAGTCAGGTTAGAAGAACGTTTTTAAATGTACTTACTTTACATGCCAATTGTCATCTGGGGTGCATCAAAATACAAGGTCCACTTATTAGTTAGCTCTAACTGCAGCTCCCCACTCACTCCTCTGTACTCCTAACAGATGAAGGAGGATTTTGTCTAAATTCAGCACTTTTGAAGGGATGTAAAAAAGAGAAGACTGCAAATAAACAAGTAAAACTTATGTAGGAGGATTTGTTTCATCTCTGTGCATCTGAGGCTATTTACTTCACTGGGTATATGTGAGGGTTTACAACCACTTTTACCCCCTCCCACCCAGCCTGTAATATGAAATCCGAGCGGGAGCCCTGTTATCCTGGGAGGACATCATATGACGTCCTCCCAGGATCGGGCCATGCTCTGGCATTACCTGTCACCCATTGTGTTCACTGGAAATGACTGATGACATATCCCTGTACCAGGCTGCTGCTGGTACCATATGATCGCTGTGGCCAATTACTGCAGATCACATGACAACTGTACACAATGAAAGGCTCTGATTCATACAGTACCACGATTGGTCGCAGTGTCTACATGGTACAGACAGGGCTAATCACAGCCCATCTGTACCATGTGAATAGTTGTGGCCAATCACAACTATTGTGATAGTAAACACTGAATTAATAGTTTTCATTCAGAAAAAAATGACTGTGAACTGTAAAATTCACAGTTATAAGCAATATAAGTGTGTAAAAATATAAAAATCCTGATCATTTCCCCAGAGTAGTACAGTATTACTATGGTAACACTGCTCTGGTCACTGTATGTAAAAGAAAAAAAATTGTAAAAAGAGAAAAAAGAGTAATAAAAAAAGGGGATAATTTTTTATTTTTTTTTTTTACATACTGTCACCAGTCAGTGTCCCTGATCACCGCCACATCAGTTATATGATGATGCTGTACTACACTGGTGACAATATGTAAAAACGTTTTAAAAATAGTGAAAAAATTTTTTTTCTTAATTTCTTCATTGTTCAAAAAATTGTGACAAAAAATTGCAACTTCTAAAAAACTTGCCATGCCTCTTACTGAATACCGTGAAATACTTTTCAAAAATGGGTCATTTGCGGGATATTTGTACAGTCCTGCCATTTTCGGTCCTCAAGGAATGAGATAGGCCATCAGGAATGATCAATTTTCAGATATATACCATTGTTTGTGACTATCTATCTATATCTACTGTCTATAACTTTCCTACAGACTAAATATACAGTGATTTGGGCTATTTATAAAGAAATGTAGCAGTATACATTTTGGTCTAAATTTATAAAGAAAGATTTTTTATTTGCAAAATGTTATAACAGAAACAAAAGAAAACGTGTTTTTTTTTCAAAATTTTCGGTCTTTATTTGTCTATTTCACAAAAAATTCGAAAGAAAGTTCTATTTGTATGAATAAATGTTTAAAAATTCATATGGGTACAGTGTTGCATGACAGCACAATTGTGATTCAAAGTGTGACAACGCTGAAAGCTGAAAATTGGTCTGGGCAGGTAAAAGTGTCGGTATTGAAGTGTTTAAAAAATGAGGGCAAGGTAACTCTTTTTGGAATGCGCATCCCCCAACTGCCATACATTCAACTTAAAGACAGACATATGATGTTTAACGCAAAGCAGAAATAATTCTACTCTTCGTGCCAAAGTCTGTATTGTAAAATCCCTAACTCTGTGAGTCTATATGGTATAGGGTCATCCGGAATGAAAAAGTCACAGAGGAGGGGGTTGTAGTCCACCATTCAGGGCCAGCCTTGTGTATTCCAGACACAGTAAAATATCACTCATGTTAGAAGTTAAAACAGGCACATCTTTAGCTCCAACGCCCGGTGTTTGTGGAGAGTTAGGGGCTTGCGCTTAAGCTGTCACCACCACTTGCATGGCTATCTCCGCCAGCTGGATGATGGATAGATAGGAGAGAATCTGGAACGAGGGCTTGGACGCATGCTGAACTACATGGCTGGGCACGGTGACGCCACCAGCGTCCTTGTGATGTGTTTCGGAACATGTGCCCACTGGAACCGGGGTTAATGCGTACTCCTTTGTCAAGCCTTTAGCTTGGCTGCTAAAGATGTGCGCCTGTACTCTTTTCTGTTTGCATACATTCACCATACCAGTGCTCTTTTGCAGCTCCTTGCATCCTCGGTAGCTTAAGTCAGCGCCTCGGTGCAAGCAGTAACATCATTCCCCCAATCATGTGACAGTGCTTAGGCTTAGCAACTGGCTGCTAGGCCTGGGCACTGTCACAGGGGAGCAGGTCACATGCTTCTTCATATTTAGAAGAGCTGGGTATGATTATCCGCTACTGAGAAGCAAGGTGCTGAGAGGTAATGTGGGTAAGGTGAATACATGGGGGTCTCTTTCCAAAGAAATTGTCACTTTGTCCTGCATTAGCAATGTGACCGTGGGGTTGAATTACTAAAACTGGAGAGTGCAAAATCTGGTGCAGCTGTGCATGATAGCCAATCAGCTTTTAACATGAGCTTGTTCTATTAATCTTTAATGATAAAACCTAGAAGCTGATTGGTTACCACGCACAGCTGCACCAGATTCTGTGTGCACCAGTTTTAGTAAACCTTCCCCAATGTCCTTTTATAAAAACTTGATATAAATGTTACAATCTAGTGCAAACTTTTAAATGTACTGTGCAGCTCTTTTTGATATGTATGGCCATTTGTCGTGCAGAGTCTTGTAACCTTTAAGAGTTTTGTCGATTTGAGAATTACGAGCTCCTAAGATTTGATGTAAAAAGTCCTGATAGTAAACTGATTATTAAAAGTTGTTTTGTTTTATGTAGCAATAACTCTCGGTGGAGCTGCTGGTTTAAGCGGGCTTGTTACCTTCACTCTCCTTCCCTCTGTTTCACCGGCACCGGGTCTAGGGTTCCGTTGAGTTTACCTCCGGACGATACAAGCACCAATACTTGAGTACGTTTTCAATGCTTTACTGAACAATTAACGAAGGAAGTAGCAGGAAAGAGGCAGAAGGGAAACTGCAGGGAAGCTCAAATACCTTTCTGTAGGATTCTTGACAAATGTCCTTTAGAGTTGAATATTACAATAGAATGCGCTCCCCTTGTGGGACACACTCTTTGCTCGTCTGGATAAGCCTCTCTCACTTGCCTAGCAGCCAGTACGTAGCACGAACAAAAGTCTCTGCCACAGACTTGCTTGGGATAAACCCGTACGATCCTCTGCCACAGGATGTATTGTTTTTTTGCAGGGAATGTCAGTCACAGTGCTTGAACCTTTAAGCCAAACCCGGCAACACTATGCTGTAAAGTTACTTTAGGATACGTCCTCCAACCGAGTCACCAGGCCCCTCTCCAGACCAGCACTCTGCATGATCCTTCCATGACGGGTCCTCCCCTGGGATCTCCTCGGTTGTCCAGCTTCTTCACTCTGGATAGACAGCTCAGAACCATTCCTCGGCTGCTGTGGTAGGCCCCAGACAAGCTTCTAGGCCCACCCATGTGCCGCAGCGACGTGGGCCTCCGGAACGGAGGACCACGAGGTAGCACTCTAACGCATACCTGTCGGCCAGGAGGGCCAGCAGGTGGCTGTAAAAAACCCCTAAAACATGGCGTCTGTCCCATAAATACCCTCTCCCAGAATCCTACTCGGAGGACCACCTCCACCGAGTTGTCTCCGGGACAGAAGAGCACCCATACGCTTTCACACGTTGCCTTTCCAACACTAGCCGATAGTAACAACGACACCCACCGGCTCAGTATGGAAACACACGAAACGTCAGCCAAGCTGGAACAGAGGCAAATCTAACTTCTCTTAACGAGCAATTTACTAAATTTACCTATCAGATGGTAGATCGCAAATCTACCAGCGCTACATATATGTTTGGGATGATTTACTTGAACATATGCTTTTGATAATACTAGAGCATTTCAAAATGAGTTTAGAACTCTGTCTTGACCATACTAAAGAAATATGAAAAGTCTTCTCTTTTAGCCACTCTGCTGTTGACTCACCCGTGTGTCAGTCTCATAAGTTACACACTGCAGGTTGCATTATTAATGGAAAATTAGGGTAGGAATTTATAGATCACATGCTCCAGTTACAAGACAGTAGGGTTACCTTGATAAAAGGGTAAATGGTGTATACTTTGCAAAGTCAATAAAAGTAAATAAGGTGAAATTGCGCTTACTTTAAAAACCAGTCTTGTGCAAGGGAATTTAACTGCAATTTTGCTAGCATTTAATTGGTTAATTGAGTTGAGCACAGCTTCAGCTTATTTACTAAACTCAGAGAATATTCACTTTGCATATTGCAGAACCTTTGCTCATTTGCTAAAACAGCTTTATAATGATATGGATCAAGGGACATGAGTCCTCCTACATATTTGTATTCAGAATTAAGTTTTCCTTTAAATGGCAGTTCTTGAAATAACATAAATTCTTACATATAACAATCATGCTAACCAAGATCCTATCATGCAAACCTATCAATGAGTCTTTATTTTTTTTTACTTGCAATAAAGATATGATTTAATCAAGGCTACATTATGATGACATTAACAAGAATTAGACTTTCCTGTACTACAATACTGGTTTTGAAGATTTTACAAGCGCCCCCAGGCAATGAGGTAATGGATGACGGCCAAAGTCCTGCAGCTTCTCATTTGGCTCAGTCTAAGAGGTTCAACAATCAAAACAAAAGACAAATTCATATCTAAGTGACAGATTAATTAATGTTAAGAGTTAGTACAAATACAATGCTGAATTTTCATCTAGCTAACTTTACAGTGGTTTATAATCTGACAGCTATAACTAAGCAATATAACTAGAAGATATACATGAAATCCTCAAAGCATAAATTATTGAATTTACTTTGCATGGTTTAGTGCCAACCACATGATGGAATGGTTGAAAAACAATAGGACTTTGTCTTCTAAATAATTAAACATTTCAAGTTAAAGAGCACATGTAGTATAGTGCATTGTAAGTGAAGAAAAAGGTAAGGAAGAAAAGTTTGAATCTATTTAGTTACGGAGGTTTTAGGGTATTTTGGAAAGGAGTTTTTCAGCCCTATCTTCTGTACTTATTAAGCTCCAACATTCATACCATCTAAGCACCCCTGTTTTAAGCACAGTTCATTTTACATACACTTTCTATTTACATACATTACTATTATTAGTTTAACCACTTCAGGATTCAGCCTTTTTCTGACACTTGTTGTTTACAAGTAAAAATCTGTATTTTTTGCTAGAACTTACTGATGTTATGCCAAGTAAATAGATACCTAACATGTCATGCTTTTGAATTGCGCGTGTTGGTGGAATGGCGCCAAAATGGTACTTAAAATTCTCCATAGGTGACGCTTTAAAATTTTCCTCAGGTTACCAGTTTAGAGTTACAGAGAAGGTCCAGTGCTGGAATTATTGCTCTGTCTCAGACGTCCGCAGCGATAACTTACATGTGTGGTGCAAACACAGTTTACATATGTGGGCGTGGCCTACGTATGCATTCACTACAGCGCGCAAACACGTGGGGAGGGAGGGCACTTTAAAAATGTGTTTATTTATTTTACTACATTTTTACAATTTTTACATTGTCTCTTTTAAAAAAAAATTAAACTTTTATTGCTATCTTAAGGAATGTAAACCCCAAATCTCTCCTCTTAAAAGCAAAAGATCAAAAAAAAAGTTAATCTTTTGCTTTAAGAAATAAAAAACATGTTTACATGGCCCGAGAAGTGATGTCATAACAAGGCCGTAGAGATGAGCGGTGGTCCTTTTTGCCATTGCTTATCTCTATGACAAGACACTGTCAGTGCCAGATGGTTCCCGGGCTCAGCCTTGGTAACGTAAACCCGGGAACAACTGGGAGGCGTCAGGAGGGGGGAGCACCTCTCTCAGCGGTTCTAAAAGTTATTCCGTGGCAAATCCACCACAGGCTCCACTTTTATCTGAAAGACCACTGCCTAAGGGAAAATAAAATACCAGGCTTATGGCATCTAGCTGCAACCATAACCCTGGCATTTAACATCTATAAAGTATTTGATGTATTTTCCTAGTTAGGTGGTCAGCAAGTGGTTAACTTCCGGAAGGAAAACCGAGTGAAATCATATCTCCTGATCTGCATACTTGTTATTGAAGTCACTGGTTATCAATGGCAGCATACATACTGTATATAGTATATCTTAGAACATTTCCTTTAAAGCAAACATGTACAATACTGCAGCTTACCATTTTTTTTGTTTTTAACAAAAAAGATTTAATTGGACAAACAAAAAAAAAAACAATATAAGCGTGACAAAGTAATCAGATAACAAGCTTGCACAGCAGTACATGTTAAAATGCCAGCACAAAATCAAGATTATCAGGTAAATTATCAGTATGAACAAACAATGGAGCATCGGGTAAAGGGTGAAGTACATATACAATAGCAGGGTTAAATGAGGATCAGCACTAGGGAAACCTAAGCCTTCGGTGCTCCCTCAATGGCAGGAGGGGAGGGGGGGAGATTAAAGGAAAGGGGTATGGGGGGAGAGGGGGAGGGGAAAGGCCCAGCACCACCCATAGCAACTAGGATCATGCATGTTATATCGACCACCTCCACTATGAGGCTCAGCAGCATGCGTCGATCCAATTCAACCAAACCTTATCAAATTTTGCCGGACAATTCCTACTCTCGTACATAATCTTGTAGAGCGGTAACACTTTATTGATCGTGCTTTATCAAGAGCTTTTTGTGGGGAGCTCTGTCCCCCTCCACCTTAGCAAGATTTCCCTTCTGGCATAAAACAGAGTGAACGTGATGCACAATTTGGAGTATCTATCTCTCTCCATGTCCTCCAAATAACTCAATAGGAGGATCAGAGGGTCCATTGGTATGTCAATCCCACAGACACCAGTCAAAGTATCCGCCACATGTTGGCAGTAAGGGTGTAGTTTGGGGCTGGACCAGACCATATGAAAGAACGTTCCTGGTTTGAGTGCAGCAGGTACACAGTGGACTAAGATTGGGATAGATACTGCCTAATCTCTGTGGGGTATAATATGCCCTATGTAGAAATTTTAATTGAATAAAATTATCCTAGGCTGCAATCATTGAAGGAATAAATTGTCAGAAACCATGAGATCAGACCGAGACAGAAGTACAGTTAAATCACACTTGTTTGATAACGAAAGTAAAAATAACAAACATAGTCAAAACATAGCCAAGATTCAGTAACCAGAATGTATAGTCAGCCAAGCCAGAAGTCAGGGATCAGAGTAGTGGAACAGCAAGCAGGATATGGAGCCAGAAGGGATGTCAGCAAAGCCAGTCTTTAAACAGGAACGCAGGAGATTTTTCTTGTGATGTTGACCAAGGCGAAGGCAGAGCTCTTTTGGACTGGATGGCTTAAGTAGGCAGGACTGACGAGCAGGATATGAACAACAGCTGAGTAACTGTGGAGAGAGATGGGAGCTGGCAATTAGCCAATAGTTGAGTGGCCAGCTCAGAGAAGGAAGGGCTGAGTCCAGCCCTGACAGTACTCCCTCCTCCATGACCCCTCCCCCTTGGAGGAGCACCAGGCTTGAAGGGAAAATGGAAATCATGGAGGAGGACAGGGGCATGTACATCCGAGGATGAACCCCAAGAGCGTTCCTCCGGACCATACCCCTTCCAATGCACTAGTTACTGTATGTGCCCACAGAACCTATGGGAGTAAACAATGGACTGTACTTTATACTCCTCATAGTTCTCAACCTGTACAGGGTGAGGACGTGGTACCGAGGTGGTAAAGCGGGTGCTGACCAAAGGTTTTAAAAAGGAGACATGAAATACATTTGAAATACGCATATTAGAAGGAAGGTTTAATGCATAAGCCACTGGGTTATTCCTGCGAAGGATACGGAAAGGCCCAATAAACCGAGGTGCAAAACCGAGTGGACACGAAGTCAGAGGTTGCGAGATGACAGCCAGACCCTGTCCCCAACCTGGTAGGAAGGGGCAGGCAGGTGTCTGCGGTCAGCATGGAGTCTGTACCTATCATTAGCATGACGCAAAGCCTCCTGGAGTTGTGCCCAAATGGAACGAAGACCACGGAGATGCTCCTCTAATGCAGGAATACTCTGCGTAACAAACAAGTCAGGCAACATGGAAGGTTGGAAACTATAATTTGCTAAGCACTGTTGTGAGCAAACTCTGCCCACGGTAATAGGTCTGATCAGTTGTTATGATGATCAAAAATATAGCAATGTAGGAGTTGCTCCAAGGACTGATTGGCTCGTTCTGCTGCCCCATTACACTGCGGATGATACGCAGAGGAGAAAGCAAGCTGAATTCCCAACTGTGCACAAAAGGCTCCCCAGAACCGGGACACAAACTGACTACCCCTGTCCGAGACAATCACCTTGGGTAGCCCATGTAAGCAAAAGATCTCTCGAGCAAAAATGGAAGCCAGTTCCTTAGAAGTGGGCAACTTCTTAAGTGGAAAACAATGACACATCTTTGAGAACCAGTCAACCACCATAAGGATAACTGTGTTGCCCTGGGAGTTGGGTAACTCCACAATGAAATCCATAGACAGGTGGGTCCAGGGCCTCTCTCCATTGGGTATGGGTTGTAGGAGGCTCACTGGAAGGTGTCGTGGAGTCTTACTCTGAGCACACACGGGACAGGTAGCTACGAAGGCAGTTACATCAGCACGTAGACTAGGCCACCAGAATTGTTGGGAAAGGGCCCAAACGTGTTGATTCCTCCCAGGGTGACCAGCAGCCTTGGGAGAATGGTAAGTCTGGAGCACGGCAGTACGGAGACTCTCTGGGACAAAGCAGCTGTCACAAGGTTTCTCAGGTGGAGCGTGAACCTGAGCAGCAAGAATTTTGTCACCCAAAGGAGAAGTGAGACTGGTGCGAACCGTAGCCAGAATACGATCAGGAGGAATCACAAGAACCGGAAACCGACTCCAAGTTGAAAGTGGAGGAAAATTGTCGTGACAAGGCGTCAGCCCTTACATTCTTAGTACCAGGTAAGAATGAGGCAATGTAATTGAAACGTGACAAGAAAAGAAGCCCATCACGCCCTTCTGGGAGAGAGGCGTTTAGCCTTAGACAAGAATGTGAGATTCTTATGGTCAGTAAGAATGAGAACCGGTACAGTGGTACCTTCGAGGAGATGTCTCCATTCTTTCAGGGCTAAAATGATTGCCAACAGCTCTCTGTCACCAATCTCGTAATTGCAGTCCGCAGGTGAGGATTTCTTGGAAATGTAGCCACAAGGATGCATAGCACTCTCAGAGTTAGGACGTTGAGACAGAAGGGCGCCAACACCAGTCTCAGAAGCATCAACCTCAAGGATAAAAGGTAACGTAGGATCAGGATATGCCAACACAGGAGCAGAAACAAAGGCAGCCTTGAGGACTCTCAAAGGTCTTAATGGACTCCGGAGATGAACTCCGTGGGTTACCATCCTTTCTGGTCATATCAGTCAGGGGCTTGACCAGAGACGAGAAGTTACGAATAAACTTCCGATAATAGTTGGCAAAGCCCAGGAAACGCTGCAGAGAACGCAAACCCATGGGTCAGGGCCACTGTAGGACTTCCAAAAGTTTCTCTGGGTCCATCGAAAAACCAGCAGTGGAAATTACATTTCAGGAATTTAACCTGTTCACGATGGAACTCGCGCTTCTCCAGTTTACAATAGAGATTGTGCTCTCTTACTTTCTGAAGCACATGACAGACATCTGTGTGGTGGCTCTCCAGGTACTTGGAAAATATGAGGATATCATCCAGATAAACCACCACACATAACTGCAACAAATCTCAGAGGACATTGTTAATAAATTCCTGGAAAACTACCGGGGCGTTAAAGAGGCCAAAAGGCATTACGAGGTACTCATAATGGCCTGTTTTGGTATTAAATGCAGTTTTCCACTTGTCGCCCTTCTTAATTCTCACAAGATTGTATGCCCCTCTCAAATTAAGCTTTGAGGAAACCATTGCTCCCTTGAGACGGTCAAATATCTCTGTAATCGATGGAATTGGAAAGGCATTCTTAATCGTGCAACGACTGAGACCCCTATAATCAATACAAGGTCTCAGTTCACCAGTCTTCTTCTTCACAAAGAAGAAACCAGCACAAGCAGGAGGTGAGGATTTGCGGATGAAACCTTGAGAAAGTGCGTCTGCAACATACTCCTCAATGGCCTTATACTCCAAGACCAACAAAGGGTAAACCCTGCCACGAGGGGGTATGACCCCAGGTTGAAGGTCAATTGTGCAATCATATGGCCAGTGTGGAGGCAAACTACCGGCTTGACCTTTGTCAAAGACATCGCTAAAATCATGGTACTCCTCTGGCAGGGAGGAGAGTGAAGAGGTGCACAGAACCTTGGCTACCTTCTGGAAGCATATCTCACTGCATTGTAGTGACCAGGAGAGAACCTCGGCACTGAGCCAGTCAAAAGATGGGTTGAACAGAAAAAAAGGGGGGAAATAAACTGCGCTCTGGTGAAACAAACAACAAAATAACAAAACTAAATAGTTGTGCAAGCTGAAAAGAAGCAATTCCTATGCGCAGCACAAACACAGTAGATGATAAATTGGAAAAAATTGGAATCGCGCTGAAAACTGACATGCATGTAAATGATCACCAAACAGCAATAAATCCCTGAATGCATATCATACAAAATGTACAAAGTGAATACAAAAATGTGAACATATCAAAGTGACATAACACCAAACTAAATGATATAATGAATTGTGAAATAAGTGAAAATAAATTAATAAATAATATAAATAAGTAAAGGCACATGAGTCCATACACATATGTGACTAAATCACCAATGTGATAAGTAAGTAAAGAGTCCATAAAAGGCTGTATGATCTCTGCTGTATGTAGAGATAGTGCTCGATCCACCACCACAAGTAAACAATGGGCGCTTACCAGAGACTCACGATCCCCCACTACAGAGGATCAGAGAAAGCTTGAAAGGGATAATTCCTCTGGACCACAGCCGATGAGCCGAAAGCCTTGGGATAATGGCACAACCAGGACGTAGTTACCGTGGCATAGATACTCAAACTGGCACATTTTAGACACCAACCCCCAATAGGATGGATGCACCATGAAAAATAAAAGGCTCCAATAGTGTAAAACAATTTACCTTTATTAAAAATAAGTTACAGTAATTGCACTCACATGATAGTAGTAAAGTAAGTGCCTGAAATGTCTGGAGCACCGGCCGGTAAGCTCACAGACCAACCCGTCCTGCTGGTAACCGCAACAGAGATGAGAGGTAACGCAAGCGCGTTGCTCCGCCCTACGTGTTTCGTAATAGAGTTACGTCGTCCATGCCCCTGGCTCATGTGAGTGTATCGAGTGAAGTGTTACTATTTTAAAGTAATTATTTACTGCGCAATGATGTCCTTTCTGTTTATTTCATATGTTTGCATTACCTGAGAACATTCATCTGGAAATCCTCAGAATACAGAGAAAAATCTGGGTGATCTTTGTGAATAGATCTATCTCCTGCCCTATTATAAAGCATACTACAGATAATTAAGAACGGCTATCAACAGACATTTTTTTATATATAATTTTTATTGATACTACAGTATATTTAATTTCTTTATATATAATTGAGAACGGCTTTCAACAGACATTATTCTTACACTATATGGTATTTATTTATTTATACGTATACATATCCGATATCACAGGTGGCTGCTTGCAACTTACCTTGTGGAGTATAAGATCATTGCTTTCAGGTTGATTATTTCTGACCTGACCAGACCCATATATATTTTTATTTTTATTTATCATTATATAATTTATTTTTAATGTGTCCGGATTATTATTTATTGTGCACAGATTGACTGGGGTAATATCAGCGCAACTATTATTTTAATTAGTTCTCGTACTCTGTTCGATGGACATGAGGCACTTGGCAGCAGAAGCGGATCGTGCGGGAACATCAAATATCCTTTTAAACAAAGCTCAAACTCAGGGTAGCTCCAGACAACAGGTTTTTGCGTCTACCATAGAGGGTTTGCCCAGGCCAAGGCTCTCTCAGAAAGCAAAGATATCACGAAACCTACTTTGCTTCTGTCCGTGGGAAACGCCTGGGGCAGCATCTCAAAGCATATCTCAACCTGGTTGAGAAACGCTCTGCATTGGACTGGATTGCCCCCAAATCACTGGGGAAGCGGAGCAGAACCAGACATACCTCTTATAGAGGTAACACTCGACGCAGGTGCTGCACAGAGACTGGTGCAGCAGCAAGGTCGGCCTGCAACATAGGTTGTACCGGGGTGGCCACAGTGGGAGATTTCAGGTGATTCAGACTAAGACAAAAGTACAGTTAAATCACACTTGTTTAATAATGAAAGTAAAAAGAACAAACAGTCAAAACATAGCCAAAGTTCAGTAACCGGAACGGATAATCAGCCAAGCCAGAAAGTAGTGGAACAGCAAGCAGGATCTGGAGCCAGAAGGGATGTCAGCAAAGCCAGTCTTTAAACAGGAATGCAGGAGATGTTTCTTGTGATGTTGACCAAGGTGAAGGCAGAGACCCTCTGGACTGGACGGCTTAAGTAGGCAGGACTGATGAGCAGGATATGAACAACAGCTGAGTAACTTTGGAGATAAATGGGAGCTGGCAATCATCCGACAGCTGAGCGGCCAGCTCAGAGAAGGAAGGGCTGAGCCCAGCCCTGACATAAATGTTGAGACGCAGTCTTCCCATTCCTCCTTCCCCAAGGAGGGAACATCCACTCTCCATCTATTCAGAGAATTAGTAGTCCTAATGTCCTGGGCTACCGTCAAATATAGGTACAGTGTGAGTATCCCCTGCTTGGCCCACACCGCAGGAAGTTTGTATAGGTGAGAAAGCAAGGGGCTCCCCCAAAGTGGTGTGTGGGGAGAGACAGAAGATGGTTTCAGGCCCGCTACTCTAGAACACTGCCACACCCGGATCGTAGTCTTCATAGGGCCTGTTACAGAGGGGTGTGCCTTGCACCCCCTAAATGCCAAATTAGAGAGTGCCACGTAGGGGCCTAGGAGAGCCGCTTCCAGAGTCACCGCAGGGTTTTGCCTAGGTTGGGAGAACCACCACCGCACAGTGACCAAAACTGCCGCCCAGTAATAGAGTAAAATATTGGGAAGTGCCAACCTGCCACCTGACAATGGGAGATAAAGAATACGTCTTGCTACCCTGGGGGGTCGCCCAGCCCAGACAAAGGCGGTCATGACACTCTCCAGTCTCCGAAAGAAGGACCCAGGGATAGGGGTCGGGGTCTGTCTGAAAAAATACAAAAGTTTGGGCAAATAGATAATTTTAAGTAGATTCCCTTGGCCAACCGGTGTGAGCAGGAGATTCCACCATGTCATACACCGTTGATTCATCTGCTCCAATACCAGGTACACATCTCTATTCAGGTATTCTTCAGCTGTGGCACCCACCCTCACTCCCAGGTAAGTAAATTCGTCCACCCAGCGTAACTGCATTTGTTTCCGTAAGAGGCAACAACGGATGTATCGGAAATAACACTGATTTGTCCCAATTTATTCTAATCCCTGAAAACCTTCTAAATTGTTCAAAAAGGGCCAATGCAGAGTGTAGGGAAGTAAAGACATCTGCCAAGTACAATAAGGAGTCATCCGCATATAAGTATAGTTTTTCTTCTGGTGGGCCCACCCGTATTCCCCGGGACTTTTGGGTCAGACCGAAGTAAGATAGCAAGCGGTTCTAGGGCCATGGCAAACAATGCCGGCAACAGTGGGCATCCCAGATGCTTTTCCCTCTCCAAGGAAAAAGGCTCTGACAGACTCTCGTTAGTGCATATATGTGCCTTGGGATGGGCATACAACAGCCTCAGCCAGGACAGGAATCGGGATCCAAAACCAAATTTAGACAGGACATCCCAAAGGTAGCCCTAATCAACCGAGTCAAAGGCCTTCTCGGCATCGAGAGAGGCCACCAACCCTGGACTGTCATGACTGGCTATTGCAATGTGGGTATGTAAGTGCCAGGTGTTAATATCTATACCACGGCCCGGCATAAAACCTGTCTGATCGGGCTGAATGAAGGACATAATAACCATATTTAACCGATTAGCGAGCACTTTGGAGAATATTTTGGTGTCCACGTTGAGAATATGGCGATACGAGGTTTGGGGATGACCACTATCACCACATCACTTATTGTGTACGTTTTGATAAATTGAAATACCAGGGATCTCTTGATTGAAGAGTTTAAGCCTTGTGTGTTCCAGGAGAGGATCTTAAGGGAAGACAGACTACTACTGGCATTTTAACATGAGGATGAATAAATTTAATGTTTGATTGACTATACCCTTGGATCCGGGGAGGGGGGGCAGAAGAAAGACCCAAATAACCATAGCAGTACAGGCATCATAGCATAGAAGTTTACTGTCATGCAACATAAAAACACGTAACTTGGAACCATCTGAAGAAAATTAACCGTCACACAACACAAAAAAACACATAACTTATGGCCAGCAGAAGAGCCCAACTGAACCAACCCCCCAACAACGGAGGAGTCTTTGCATCCCCAAAACAATACCGGCTCGGCGGCCGATCACGGAGTCAATTGTGCAAGAGGCGCCTGGCCCCTCTCAATAGAAACAATCAGAAGCACATGAGATATTCCGGCAATGGTAAACGGTGTAGATCACCCGGAGCCCCTGGGGCACAAAGCTTAAACGGACAGAACAACTTTAACAAGGCACAAGATGAGTGAGGGGATAGGCATTCTACAGCATGTCCATAGATTTAAACATATGCAATGCTCTCACGCTCATTCAATAAAGCTATCCCTCCCCCAGGTCTCCAGGGGGGGGACGCGGGTAGACCACCAAGGCATGTCCCAGCAGGAATCAACAAGTGCAGCCAGTCATCCGGAGCTTCGGGATAGATGATCAGCCCACAAGACATGCATTCACTCAGTCATCGTGCAAAGAAGGAGAGTTTCCACTTGATAGCATCCATGTTGGGTTAGCAGCAGAGACCCAGATTATGCACACAGTGCAGGGGAGGACCTGCCACCAACATAGAGCACTGTAAAGTTCTCCGCTCTCCTGAGCAGCAAAGGTAATGTGATGGGTAGGCAGCTGGACCCTTCAGTACAGGGGCATTAAGTACATATTCCTGTAACACATAGCCAGAGACTGCAAGGAAAGCACTTTCAGGCAATTAACGTTGGATTGTGTCAGCCCATGCTGCTGCATGCCTGGGTGAGGTGAAGAAGTGCACCCATTCACCATCTTGCACTCGCAGCTTGGCGGGGAAAAGCATGCTATATTTTACCCCCTTCTCCTGCAGCATAGTCCGGACATGATCAAAGGATTTGCGCATTCTCTGTGTCTTAACAGAATAGTCAGGATAAGCAATTTCGTACTGTAAAATTTCAGCTCACCCTGCCCCCGGGCTGCTCGTAGCACCGTATCTCTGTCCCTGTAGTGTAGGAGCTTAAATATGAAGGTGCATGGTGGGCCCCCTGGGGGCCTCTCGTGGCCGGCATGCGGTGTGCCCTTTCAATGGAGAAGTGTGGGAAGAATTTCGCCCGAAGAAGTAGGGAAGGGAGTAAATGCTCCATGAAAGCCACAGGATCCGATCCCTCAGCGCCCTCAGGGAGACCCAGAACCCGCAAATTATTACGGTGCTCCCGGTTTTCCGCGTCCTCCTCCCTGGCCTCTAGGTTTTTGAGCTTAAGTTTCAGGGTCTGCAGGTTTTCATGGTGATTTCTCTGCACATCCTTGGTTCCAGAGACTCGTCTCTTTACTTCAGCCACCCGGTCTCGAAATCTATCAATGTCCCTGAGGATGAGGGCTGTCTCAGTCTGGACATGCTTGATCTTGGCCCTCAGGGTGGATTGGCAGGTGGTGATTGCCAGCATTAATGCATTAAAGGCAGGAGAGCCAGCCTGGATAGCCCTGTCAGGAGGGGAGTCAGTCTGGGTTTCCATGTGGCAGGTCGGAAATGAGGCCGGTGGCGCCTCCCTTGTCCCCTATGGGCTGCCGCTGCATGACGTTGAGGGCTGATCTGTGGTGGCGCTCCCTATATGAGCCTCTCCCTTTGTTGGGTCCCACACTTAGATCTTCTCACATCATTCGCCCTCATGGAACTACATGCTCCTTGGCCTTTTTTGCTCCCATCCCTTTTGCACCAGGTATCTACTCCTTTTCACCATTCACTTACCCTACCTGTTATTCACCATTTTCTGTTTCCCCTTTTTCATTTCAATTCTTTCACCCCTGTGTCTCTTTTCCCTGCCTTTTCATTTCCCCCCTTTTCTACTTGTACTATACCTTTTCACACTGCTCAACATTTCCCCACATTCAACATTCTTTAGATCACTTATATTTTTCTCTTCACATTTTTTACAGAGGTCCCCCCATTGGGGCTACCCTATTTTGTTTACCTGTGTTATTTCATACACTTGACACTTTGACTCGCGGCATTGTTTGTGCTGGCTGTTGTTGTTGCCCTGGGGCGCCCCCTCAGCTCCCGGACGTGGCATCTTGGGCTGGTCTGTGACTCTCATGGCTGCACCACCATTGCGCAGATGTATACGCAAATTCTGTGGGTCAAATGTACATGTGTGTGGGTCTTGCATATTTTACATTTGCCCACTTGTTTCCCTAATCCCCTAGATTATTCAAAATATGATTGCCTTCCCTACTCATAGGTGATCACTACAAGTGGCTATAAGGTCCCGAAATGCGTAGAGATTACAACTACCGATATGTGTACACAACTTATAAACTTTGTATGGACGTTCCTTCTAGACCTATTTTCATTTATTTTTATCCCCATTAAGTGACATCTTGGTGGATCACTAATCTGTATAGGTATCAACTACTATGTGTGTAATATATGCATTAAGTTCTCCATGTATTTGTCTACATTGTTATTTCCTTGTTGGAATGTATACTACTGTGCAATATTAGGTTCTTATAAAATATAAAATATTGATATATAGCATTACGCATTAACATTAATGTGGATGTAAACCCGAAAAACATTTTTTTTCTTTTTTGCTATCGTACTGTAGAGTATAAGATTTCCTATCATTTGAGCCCAGTCTTGCCACACAGAGTTAATCCATCTCTGAGCAATACTCTTTTATTGTTCAGTGACATAATTCTTGACAAACTGAGAAAAACTTTGTCAAATACTTCCCCTTGCTGTGAGTGACAGGTGATTTACATCTCGTGCACTAGCCTAAGACACAGGCAGAATTTTTTAATTCCCTCCTTCACTCCTTTCTTCAGCAGCTCTGCAAGCATTGGCTGTTCCACACCTCAGCATGATTTGGCATGCTGAAGTCATGTGGTTACTTTCCTGTCTTTTCACTGGATGTTAGCAGATGTCATAGCAGAAGTTCAGCAGAAGTTCAGTGTTAGAAATACACAGGGGAGTGTAGAGGTGGGGGAGTCTACTGACATCACGACTCCACCCACCGAGCTCCAGACAACAGACCCACCCACAGAATCTGCAGTTTTTCGGGTCTCATAACAGACAGAGGGGAGACATTTGACAAGTAAAGATACATGCAGGAGGCATATATATCCTTATAGATAACCCCTATGGCAGTAGTTTACAAAGGATGACGTTGGTTTACATCCACTTTAAATAATGAAATATATCATTATTTGAATCTATTAAAGCTGTTTTTTACTCCACTTACACATCTGCTTCCGTGTGCCTCACCTAAAGTCCCACCTCTTGCTGCTTTATTTAAAATTTCAATTATTGAACCAGGATGGTGGAGGGGACTTGAACGACCCCTTATACCTCATTTAAAGTCCCAAAATTCTTCTTTCTTCTTTTTGTCAAAAGTGTTAAAAAAATTAATTAAAAAATATTTATTTTTAACATGCTGTCACCAGTCAGTATCCCTGATCACCGCCACACCAGTTATATGATGATGCTGTACTGCACTGGTGACAGTGTGAAAAAAAAATTGTAAAAAAAAACACATTTAATGTAATTTCTTCATTTTCTAAAACATTTTGACCAAAAATTACAACTTCAAAAAATATTCCATGACGCTTACTAAATACCTCAGATTTTCTACTTTCCAAAAAGCGGTCATTTGAGGTGTATTTGTACTCTCCTGGCAGTTTTACAGCTTGCTGCCCACCCACCGTCAAATGACAGCAGGGCGGTGTGGCTCTCTTTCTGGGTGGGCGTCATATGACGTCCACCCATTTAAACAGAGCATGCACGCGATCATGTGTGCGCAGCCCTGTACTGTCGGTGGCGGCATGTCACCGAGACACTGCTAGTCACCGACAGTACAGGGGCTGTTGGTTGGCTGTTCACCACATGATCGGCTGCCATCAAGTCAGGTCAATCACAGATGGAACATCCCCCTTTCACACAGCGCACAATCGCGACCATGCTGCGCGTACACGTCAGTGGCGGTGTGTTCCCGGAAAGACACTGCTTGTCACCGACACTGGTCCACAGCCGATCACTAAATGTAAACACAGACTGGTAACTGTTACCGGCTCTTCCTTCCTCACACACTGTTTCCAGTGTGAGGAGAGAAGAGCTAGGAGCAGTGAGTTACAGATCTGTGTACTGTAGTGTCAGCAGCAAGCACCTGAACCTGTCACATCGCCCCCCCATTGCACCTGTCACCCAACAGTCACCACATCAGTGGCCATCAGCACCCATAAAGTGTACCTGTCACCCATTAGCACCCATAAAGTGCACCTGTCACCCATCAGCACCCATAAAATGCACCTCTCACACCAGAGACTGCCATCAGTGACCGTCAGCGGTGCACCCATCAGTGACCCTGGCCAGTCACCCATCACCCATCAATGACCATCGCCAATTACCCGTCACCCATCAGTGGCCATCGCCAGTCACCAGTCAGTGACCGTCATCAGTCACACCGTCATCACCTATCAGTGACCATCACCTGCCACCTATCGCACAACCAATCTGTGAACGTCAGTGAACGTCACCTGCCACCCATGTGTCAACCGTCGCACAGCCCATCAGTGACCGTCACCTGGCACCCGTTGCACAGCAATCAGCGTCATGTCCAAAAAAGTATATACTAGCGAGGAGGCGTTCCAGATCCTCTCCATGACTGATGAGAGCAGCGGGGAGTTCTCATCTGATTCCAATGCCGATTCTGATTCTGAATCACATTCAGCATTTGAACAGATTGATAGCAGCGGATCAGCAAATGATTCGGAGGAAGAATGGGTCCCTCTCAAAAGGGCACAGCGCTCTGGAAACCAGGCAGCCAACAGCAACCAGGCCAATACCCAAAATTTCACAGAGATGAATTGCTTTTATCTGTTTTTGCCTGACACTTTACTGCAATTCATTGTGGACCAGACCAATTTATATGCCCAGAAGTATATTGCCAACAACCCCCAATCATCATATGCCCGTTCGTTTGAGTGGAGAGATCTGAATTTGGAGTTAAAATTGTTTATGGGCCTCACCATAAACATGTGGCTTCCAAAAAAAAATGAAGGACATGCCCATTGGTCCACCAACCCCATCCACCACATGCCCATTTATTCTGCCATAATGTCCAGGTCCCGACAAGAGATGATTATTCTCTTCCTTCAATAATTCCCAGTGCCCTCCCCGAAATCATCCAAATTACGATAAGTTATGTAAAATTCGCCCACTCATAAATTTATTTTCCCAACGATTTGCAAAACTCTATGTCCCCGATCAGTATATATGTGTACATGAGTCCCTGGTACCCTTTTCAGGCTGGCTAGGAATAAAACAATATATTCCTAGTAAAAGGGCCAGATACAGAGTTAAATTTTATAAGCTTCGCGAGAGAGTCACAGGATATCTGTATGCGTTCTGCATATACGAAGGAAGAGATTCACAGCTCCACCCCCCTGAGTGCCCGGCCTACATGGGCACAACTGGAAATATTGTATCGGACCTGGCATACCCACTGCTGAACAAAGGATATCACATATACTTTGATAACTTTTACACCAGCTTGCCCCTTTATAAAACACTTATACATTGCAAAATCCCTGGCCTGCAGAACCTCCAGAAAGAACAGGAAGCGTTTCCCACAATCTCTAGTAAACAAAAAGCTGCAAAGGGGGGAAAGAGCAACTTTGAGAAGCAACAAAGTGCTGGCCTTGACGTGGAAGGATAACAGGAATGTGCACATGATGTCCACCATCCATGATGACACTACAATTGAGGTTCAAAGAAGACGAGGTCCCATCGAAAAGCCAACATGTGTCCAAGATTACAATCTCTACATGAGGGGAGTGGATTTCAATGACCAAATGGTTCAGCCCTATTTGTCAATGAGGTCCCATTTCTGGTACAAGAAGGTAGCAATTTATCTCATCCATTTGGCCACGTATAATGCATACATAGTCTACACCAATTCCACAGAAAGCCCCGCCCCCTTCCTAAAATGAATCAAAGAAGTTGTCATGTTCCTCATCTATCAACAAAGACCCAACCCAGAAGACCTTCACTCTGATGCTGTTAGCCGACTTCATGAGTGCCACTTTCTGTACAACATTCCACCATCTGAAGCAGGCCGAAGATGGCAAAAAAAGTGTGGCGTGTGCAGCAAACAAGGATTTAGAAGAGATACCAGCTACCATTGTCCCCAGTGTCCCTCCGAACTGGGCCTTTGCATTGGTGAATGCTTCCAACTTTATCACACATCCCTAAAATATTAGCCCATATTTTGAACCATGTCCCCATTTTCATCATCTGTGCTGACCATTTTACATGCTTCCTCAAATAACCATGCCACTGCCTTCCATGTGAACTGACCCTGGCCTGTTTTTGACTATGCCTCTGCCTAACGTTTGGACTGCTTCCATGTGAACTGACCCTGGCCTGTTTTATCAACTACGCTTCTAACTAGTGCTTGGATTGCTTGCACGTGAACTAACCCTGGCCTGTTTTATGGACTATGCTTTTGCCTAACACTAGGACTGATCTGTTGCCCTGCTACTGTAGTACACAGGGGTCTCATATGTGAAGGGCTCCAGATATGTTTTTCTGGATGCAGAAAACAAATGTTTTTGTTTTCTCCGGGTTTCGTAATTTCCGGATTAGGGTCTTGAGTCTGGAGGCTTCATAGAGATTTGGGTGGGCAAAGCCTCTACCCCTGTGCCCAGGTCTTACCTGATTGTGGTCCTCAGGCTGCTGCTGACTTACTGCTATCATGCCTCGGCCTCCCGCATGAACTGACCACACCTCTGCCTGCTACCTGGACTATGTAAATAATTAACTGTAGTAAGAGGCAGTATGTTTATGAAGGGATGGAGAGCGGTACAATAATGAGTGTCTGCAGGTAACAGTGTACCAGGACCAATATTATGGCTGTGTTGGCTGTCTCTGCCTGGACAATTTCTATGGACAAATGCTTTGGCTGTGCTGACAATATCCTTGTGCTGACTATAGACAATATTCCTACCTGCTGCCTGGATAATTACTATTGTTGTCACTAAGCACATCCCTGCCTGCTGCCTGGACCAGTGCTCTCCTCTGTGGACACTACTAAAAGCACAGGTAATACTTCTTGTTGTTTACCCTTTCTGCAATAGAACTTATTTTGGATTGTAATTCTTGGTATGTACATGCTATGTGTTAGAAATATGAAGGGCCTTCAAAAATGATAGGTTGCCAGGAAATTATGTAATTTATGCTCCTAGAACGCCTGACGGTGCTACTTGGATGTTGGGCCTCTGTATGTGGACAAGCTGTGTAAAAGTCTCACACATGTGGTATCACCATGCTCAGGAGTAGCAGAATGTATTTTGGGTTATCATGTATTCAATGTACATGCTATGTGTTGTAAATATCTTATAAATGGTCAACTTAGCGTAAAAAAAAAATGTTTTCATTTTTTTTCCACATTTTCCAAAAACTTCTGGAAAAAAAATTAACCATTCAAAAGACTCATTATGCCTCATAGATTATACGTTGGGGTGTTTGCTTTCCAAAATGCGGTCATTTTGTGGGCAAATACATTGTCCTAGTGCCCCAGGGCCTTCAAATTTATAATAGGTGGTTGAGAAATGAGATGTGTATTTATGCTGGTAGAACGCCTGAAGGTGCTACTTCAGTGTTGGGCCTCTGTATGTGGTCAGGCTGTGTAAAAGTCTCACACATATGGTATCGCCATACTCAGGAGGAGTAGCAGAATGTATTTTGGGGTGTAATTTGTTGTATGCATATATTCTGTGAGAGAAATAACCTGTTAATATGACAATTTTGTAAAAAAAAAATTCTTCATTTTCCAAAGAATTGTGGGAAAAAGTACAACTTAAAAAATTCCCCATGCTACTTAATACCTTTGAATGTCTAATTTCCAAAAAGGGGTCATTTGAGGGGTATTTGTACTTTTTCTGACTTGTTAGTGTCTCTGAAAATTGATCACACCTGATGTACTGAAGGCCTATCTCCCTTCAGTACATCAGGTGTGATCAATTTTCAGAGACTGGCACCATAGCTTTCACAAAGACCAAATAATATACACTAATTTGGGTTATTTTTACCAAAGATATGTAGCAGTATAAATTTTACCCAAAATTTATGAAGAAAAATTACTAATTTTCTAAATTTTATGACAGAAACAAAGAAAAAGGCATTTTTTCAAAAAAATCTCTTTTTTTTATTTATAGCACAAAAAATAAAAAACCCACTAGTGATTAAATACCACCAAAAGAAAGCTCTATTTGTGTGAAAAAAAAAGGACGCTAATTTCATATGGGTACAGTGTTGCATGACTGAGTAATTGCCATTATTCTGGGTGGACGTCCATGGGACGTCCATGGGCGCGCACCTGGGAACATTCGTGACCGCTGGGTCCGGGGGACCTGGCGCATCACAGATCACGGTAAATGGCTGCTGATAGCGGCCTTTACCACGTGATCGCTCCGTCAAATGATGGAGCATCACTAGTAAACAAACCAGCATCATGTCATGTTCCTCCCTCCCCTCTCTGTACCGATCAGTAGTGTGAGAGGAGAGAGGGAGAGATTGTTTGATGCGCTGTGGGCACTACAGATCCAGCCCACAGTGCTGCTCAGTGCCCATACTCTACCAGTACTCTGCCATACTATGCAATACTCTGCAATACTCTGCAATACTATGCAATACTATGCCAATACTCTGCCAATACTCTGCCAATACTATGCAATACTATGCAATACTCTGCAATACTATGTAATACTCTACAATACTATGCAATACTCTGCCAATACTCTGCCAATACTCTGCAATAAATTTTAACAGAAACAAAGAATTTTTTTTTTTTTTTTACAGAATTTTCAGTCTTTTTTGATTTATAGCGCAAAAAATAAAAAACCCAGCAGTGAATAAATACCATCAAAAGAAAGCTCTATTTGTGTGAAAGAAAAGACAAACATTTCATATGGGTACAGTGTTGCATGACTGAGTAATTGTCAATCAAAGTGTGAGAGCACCGAAAGCTGAAAACTGATCTGGTTAGGAAGGGGGTCAAGTGGTTAAGGACCGGAAGGATTTGCCCCCTTATTGACCAGGTCATTTTTTGCGTTACGGCACCCCGTCGCTTTAACTGACAATTGTGCGGTTGCGCGACAGTGTACCTAAACAAAATTGTTGTCCTTTTTTCCCACAGATAGAGCTTTCTTTTGGTGGTATTTGATCACCCCCGCGGTTTTTATTTTTTGCACTATAGACAAAAAAAGAGCGACAATTTTGATAAAAAAAAAAAACAATATTTTTTACTTTTTGCTATTATAAATATAAAAAAAAAAAAAGTCTTCATCGGTTTAGGCCAATATGTATTCTTCTACATATCTTTGGTAAAAAAAAAAAAATCACAATAAGCGTATATTGATTGGTTTGCACAAAAGTTATAGGTCCTACAAAATAGGGGATAGATTTATGGCATTTTTATTATATATATTTTTTAGTAGTAATGGCGGAGATCTGCGATTTTTAGCGGGACTGCGACATTGTGGCGGACAGATTGGACACTTTTGACACATTTTTGGGACCATTGACATTTATACAGCGATCAGTGCTAAAAATAGCTACTGATTACTATATAAATGTCACTGGCAGGGAAAGGGTTAAAACTAGAGGGCGAACAAGGGGTTAAATGTGTTCCCTGGGAGGTGTTTCTAACTGTGGGGGGATGGGACTGACTGGAGGAGGAGAGAGATCGCTGTTCCTAATCACTAGGAAGAGCAAATGTGTCTCTCCTCCCCTGTCAGAACGGGGATCTGTCTGTTTACATTGATAGATCCCCGTTCTGGCTCTCTGTGGAACGATCGTGGGTGGCCAGTGGACATCGCGGCCTCCGACCATGCACATTGGCTCTGGTGTTGCGAGCGCCCCCTATCGCTCCTCAAGCGCCTGACATACACCTACGGCGATTCGCCCAGGAGAGCCAGCCTGCCGCAGTATAATGATGGCGGCTGGTCTTAAAGCGGTTAAAGTAGTGCAGTGCTGAATGGCAAAACATCGGGGATTATTTACTAAAGGCAAATCCACTTTGCACTACAAGTGCAAACTATAAGTGCAAAGTGCACTTGAGATTGCACTGAAAGTGCACTTGGAAGTGCAGTCGCTGTAGATCTGAGGGGGGCATGCAAGGAAAATAAAAAACAGCATTTTAGCTTGCACATGATTGGATAATAAAATCAGCAGAGCTTCCCCTCATTTCAGATCTACCCCTCAGATTTACAGCGACTGCACTTCCAAATTTCAAGTGCACTTTGCACTTGTAGCTTGCACTTATAGTGCAAAGTGGGTTTGCCTTTCGTAAATAACCCCCATTGTCTGGTCATCAAGGAGGTAAAATATTCTGGAGGTCAAGTGGTTAAAAAAGTATGTCTCAGCTCTGAAATGAAGGGGGTGGACATGGACATATAGCTGCATTTAGAGGAGCTTACCTTCAGCTACCTTCAGAGATAAAATAATTCTGTGCGTCAGGAATCCGAATAGAAACTCTAAAAATGGCTATGTTAGTGTAAACATAAGTAAACGTGTGTTAACTGCTTGCCGACCAGCCGCCGTCATTATACTGCGGCAGGTCAGCACGATCCCACGAACCTTCGTAGCTATACGTCAGCTCGCGGGATCAGGATAGCATCGGCACAGCAGGGGTGCCGATGCTCGTGGCCGACGGTCGCAATTACCGCCAGCCACGAGCGATCGCGAGCAGGAGGGACAGAACACGGAAGTGTGTGTGTAAACACACAAATCCGTGTTTTGTTCTAAGAGGAATGTCAGATTGTGTGTTCCTATTAGCCAGGAACCACGATCCGTCTCTTCCTCCAGTCAGTCCACTCCCACTTCAGTTAGAATCACCTCCCAGGGAACACAGTTAACCCCTTGATCGCCCCCTAGTGAATAAACCCTTCACTGCCAGTGACATTTTTACAGTAATCAATGCATTTTTAATCGCACTGATCGCTGTATAAATGCAAATGGTCCCAAAAATGTGTCAAAATTGTCCGATGTGTCCGTTATATTGTCGCAGTCACGCTTGTTGCAATTTTTTACCAAAAGAAGTAGAAGAATACATATCGGCCTAAACTGAGAAAAATTTGCTTTTAAAAAAAAAAAATGGGGATATTTATTACAGCAAAAAGTAGAAAAGTACTGGCACCTCCCCCAAGGCGGACTGGCAGCGCACTGCACGTCGACGTCAAGTGATGTTAGGGTAGTATACTGGCAGATGATTTAGTACCAGGTTAGGTTATATAGTACCAGGTTAAGTGATATAGTGCCAGGTTAAGTGATATAGTGCCAGGTTAAGATGGGCTAGTGCCAGGTTAGGGTGATATAGTGCCAAGTTAGGGTGATATAGTGCCAGGTTAGGGTGATATAGAGCCAGGTTAGGTGATAGACAGTAGTGCCAGGTTAGGTGATATACAGTAGTGCCAGGTTAGGTTATAGTCCCAAGTTAGGCGATATACAGCAGTACCAGGTTAGGTGGTAGTGGCAGGCTAGGTGGTAGTGGCAGGCTAGGTGGTAGTGCCAGGTTAGGTGGTAGTGGCAGGCTGGGTGGTAGTGCCAGGTCTGCTGGTAGTGGCAGGCTACGTGGTAGTGGCAGGTTAGGTGGTAGTCCCAGCTTAGGTGGTAGTGCCAGGTTAGGTGGTAGTGCCAGGTTAGGTGATAGTGGCAGGCTAGGTGGTAGTGCCAGGTTAGGTGGTAGTGGCAGGTTAGGTGGTAGTGACAGGCTAGGTGGTAGTGCCAGGCTAGGTGGTGTGCCAGGTTATTTGGTAGTTCCAGGTTAGGGTGATATAGTGCCAGGTTAGGTGGTAGTGGCAGGCTAGGTGGTAGTGCCAGGTTATTTGGTAGTGCCAGGTTAGGGTGGTATAGTGCCAGGTTAGGTGGTAGTCCCAGGCTAGGTGGTAGTGCCAGGTTATTTGGTAGTGCCAGGTTAGGGTGGTATAGTGCCAGGTGAGGGGGTAGTGGCAGGCTAGGTGGTAGTGCCAGGTTAGGTGGTAGTGCCAGGTTAGGGTGGTATAATGCCAGGTTAGATGGTAGTGACAGGTTAGGTGGTAGTGCCAGGTTATTTGGTAGTGCTGAGTTAGGGTGGTATACTGCCAGGTTAGGGTGGTAGTGCCAGATTAGGGTGGTGTAGTGTCAGGTTAGGTGGTAGTGGCAGGCTAGGTGGTAGTGCCAGGTTAGATGGTAGTGCCAGGTTAGGGTGGTATAGTGCCAGGTAGGGTGGTAGTGTCAGGCTAGGGTGGTAGTGCCAGGTTAGGGTGGTATAGTGCCAGGTTAAGTGGTAGTGACAGGTTAGGGTGGTATAGTGCCAGGTTAGGTGGTAGTGATAGGTTAGGGAAGAGAATGCTGGTCCTGTTCCCCTCTTCCTCCATCACCTGCACTAAGAGTATGAATCTATGACTGTCCCTGCTGCTGCAGAACCACCTTCTCCCCCTCCCTGAAGTAAACATAAAGAAAAAAAAACTAACATGGGTGCCGGCAAGCTGAGGACTGATTCTGGCTTCTTCCTGGAAGTGGAGTCAAAATGTGGCGGGCGGGAGGGGAAGAGGGAGGAGCTGCAGCATGGACAAAGCATTATTGGCTAACGAGATGAGATGCAAATATCCCCCTCCCTTTGATGGTCGGGAGTCGGGACACTGATATCATGCAGCCCTGCATCTTACTGCTGTGTGCACTTCTCCATACATTACAGGTTGGAGATGTTGTTTTGCACACACACACACAGGTGCGGGCTTAGAGGTGGGAGCACTGCTGCTGGAGCTGGCTCTGCCTGCTGTCATTATGACAAGCAGGAGACCCGGACTGCAAAGTTTACACAATAGGACGGAGGATGATCTGCACGGCAATTACATAGCGATGCCCTCTGTGTGTCTCTCCCTCCAGCAGCTAAGAGCCTACAGAGAATTGCTCTGTAAACCCAGTGCCGATCGTTTTAGTTGGGGGGCACAGTATGATGTTGGGGGTTGAAGCCCCCCTGTGGCCCTACCCTAGTGACGCCACCGGTTGAAGTTGTCTGTCGATCCTCCCATGTATCTCCACATCCAGTATTTACCTGCAATTACTGACAGATATCCCTCCCTAGACTCATCTGTGTGCAACCACCTGTCAGCCAAGCCGTAGCAAGATGCTGTCTCTTTCCGCTGTCTGTGGCTGTCAGTACTTGTGAATGAGGCCACAAAGGTTACTAGCAATAAATATTCTGTATCTATTTGAGGGTTACTGGATAAATATTTGAAGTTATAAAGGAATCACAGATAAACCCTATAGAATAGTTTAGTCAGGTGCAAAGTCAGATGGTACAATAAAATGAATCTATCATTTCTATCAGAGTGAGAGTGATAATTCTTGCAAGAGCTCACATTTCATTCTAAACTGGTGACCTGTAAAGGTTTTTAAAGCATCACTATGGAGATTTTTAGTTACCGTAGTTTGCTGCCATTTCACAGGTGTTTAAAATTTGAAATCTTGACATGTTTGGTAACTTTTTACTTGGTACAACATAATCTTTTATATTTTACCAAAAAACGAGTATTATATTGTATTAGTAAGTGTATAAGGCCTCATGTACACTGCAGCTGTTAGACATTTAGGAGCAGTTGGACATTTTTTTCAGCAACCCCTGAACTGTCCTCAGTGTTATCTTATGTGTATATTGCAAAGTCTTTAACCTCTTCCAGCCTAATAAGGACCTTCAGGGCCAAAAACAGCTGACATCCTTCAATATGTAGTGGGTTGTGAGGCATAGTGCGTGCAAAGATGGTGAAAGTCATTGGGCGCCAGACACTTCTTGGATGCAAAAGAGGTTTTATTTTTTTTAACAGTCCTTTTACATTTTGAAGGGAAAGAGGGTTAGGGCCAGGACACCCTTAAGTAGTTGCAATTTCAATTAGCAGACTCTGAGACTTCAATAGGACAGCTGTACAGGGAAAGGCCCCAGCAAGGCGCCACTTCTGCACGTGCAGGATTTCTGTCTCCTATGGCAAGAGTACTTAACAGTTCCTAACACAAAGTTCTACTTGTAGTTCTTCATCCCCTTGAGCTCCTAGTCTCTCACTGGACTCTCTGATTCACTGACTCTGAATCCCATGAGCTCCTCAAGGCTTTTGCGGTGATATCTCCCTCAAGCGTCACCCACACTTCCCTGCTGGATCCCCAGCTTGGCACTCCAGTAACTTTTCAAGCTTCACCCCTGCTAATCGTCTTGGTCCCTGGTTTGACACACAAGGGTGCTCTGCAAGCGTCATCTCCGCTGGTGGGGTCCCTGACTTGATCACCACTTCAAGTTTCCCTATTCTCCACCGTGCCCATTCTGTGAGAATACTGCTCTGGTACTTGCTTCAGTTACTCAGTGGTCTCTGGTAAAGGTGGTTGGTCCCTTAGTGGCGACAGCTTGCCTTCTACCTCCGACCACGACAGGTTCTCTGGGCGGCAGAATCGTCACTTTTGGGGGGGCTGCAGCGTGGGGAAAGGGGATTCGGCATGTCCCTTGGGAAACAGCCTCTCCCCGATCAGGGTAATGGGCATCCTGCAGAGCATGGGAAAACAGCGTGACTGGCTGTATCCAATCACAGCCGGTCACTATGCAGAGCGGCGTGCACCGTCGCTTGTGCGCGCCCCCGGGGCCGCACAGCATGGCGATCAAGGTTGAGGCTTTTCCCTCGGACAAAGCCCACCCCCAATCAGGGTAAAGAGCCAATCAAATTGGCTATTTACTACGTTACTGGCTGTGTCCAATCACAGCCGGTCACAAATGTCAATAAACCCGAGTGTAATGACTGTTGCTGGGTTCTCCTCTTCACACACCGAACCAGTGTGAGGAGAAGATCGCAGTTAACAGTGAGTTACAGTTTACTGTCCTATTACTGTGCCCAGATTGCCCCCCCCCTGAATAAAGAGGACCTGTCATCAGTACCTGTCTGAGCTCATCAGAGTACCTGTCATCAGTACCTGTCTAAGCTCATCAGAGTACCTGTCATCAGTACCTGTCATCAGTGCCTTTCTGAGCTCATCAGAGTACCTGTCATCAGTACCTGTCTAAGCTCATCAGAGTACCTGTCATCAGTACCTGTCATCCGTACCTGTCTGAGCTCATCAGTACCTGTCATCAATACCTGTCTGAGCTCATCATAGGACCTGTCATCCATCCATCCCGTCAGAGTACCTGTCATCCATCCCATCAGAGTACCTGTCAGCCATCCATCCCGTCAGAGTACCTGTCATCCTGTCAGAGTACCTGTCCCGTGATCCCATCAGGAGTACCTGTCCCGTGATCCCATCAGGAGTACCTGTCTGCAGCCAATTACTACCAAGGTGCAGCCCATTAGTCCCTGATGTTCAGCCCATTAGTCCCTAATGTTCAGCCCATTAGTCCCTGACGTTCAGACCATTAGTCCCTGTTGTGCAGCCCATCAGTGTCACCCGTCATACAGCCACTAAGTGCAGAAAGGTATACACTCCATATCAAATACTGAGTCTGACCGATGAGAGCAATGGGGAGCTCTCACCGCCCAGTTACAGTTCTGATTCCGATACTGGTTTGGAATATGAATCAGAGGAATCAGAGGAGGAAGTAGTCCATCCAAAAGAAGACAGTCTAAACACTAGGCAGCTACCAGCAGTGCCAGACACCCCAAGGGCCAACCGGCAAATGCCAACGGCGCTAGACCCCAGGAGGAGAGGCTCAATACAAGTGCTGCTAGACCCCAGGAGGAAAGGCCCAGTGCAAGTGCGGGAATTGCACGCCAAAGAATTAGGGCCCAAACCCAGCTTCCGGATGCCTTGGCAAACCCATTGTGACTGCCCTCTAGCATAGGATCAGCCACGATCCCCCTTTCACAGCACAGCCAGGTGTGCAGGTCAACACTGAAGGTTTTTCCGAAATTGATTTTTTAAATGTATTTTTCCCTGACGAATTAGTTCAAGGCATCACGGACCAAACCAATCTTTTTGCCCAACAATTCATTGAAAACAACCCCAGCTCAAGCTATGCCCGCCCTTTTGAATAGAGACCCCTAACAGTGGAGGAGCTTAATTTTTTTTTAGGCCTAACGTTCAACATATGGCTTACAAAAAAAATGAAGTGCATGCATATTGGTCTACCAACCCTATCCACCACATGCCAATTTTTTCATCTGTCATGTCTAGGTCCCGATATGAAATTCTAATGTGCTTCTTGCATTTCAGTAGTAACTCACAGTGCCCACGCCCCCCCCCCCCCCCCGAAATCACCCAGACTTTGATAAATTACATAAAAGTTTGCCGAATGTTATATCCCTGACAGGAACATCTTTGTGGAGAAATCCCTGGTCCATTTCACAGGCCGGCTGGGAATTAAGCAGTATATCCCCAGTAAGAGGGCGAGGTATGGGTTGAAGCTCAACAAGCTCTGTGAAAGCTCCACCGGATATGTGCACTCATTCCGCGTGTACGAAGGCAAAGACTCCCAGCTCCAGCCCCCTGAGTGTCCACCGTACATGGGAATAAGCGGAAAAATTGTCTGGGTGTTGGCATTCCCACTCTTGAAAAAGGGGTATCACATTTATATGGACAATTATTATACTAGTTTGCCCCTTTTTCCGCCACCTATACCTGAAGAATACTTTGGCCTGCAGTACAGCAAGGAAAAACAGAAAGGGCTTCCCACAGAGTCTAGTCACCACAAGGCTACAAAGGGGGGAATCGACAAGCTTGAGGAATGAGGAAGTGTTGGCTGTGAAGTGGAGGGATAGGAACGATGTGTACATCATGTCCACCATCCATGATGACACCTCGGTGGAACTTCGCAGAAGACGCAGTCTTTTCGAAAGCCTTCCTGTATCCACGATTACAATAAATTAAGGGGGTGGTGGATTTAAATGATGAAATGTTGCAGCCCTATCTATCAACATGAAAATTCCTCTTCTGGTATAAAAAAGTCGCATTTTACTTTTTTCATTTGGCCATGTATAATTCTTTCATCATCTATCAAAAATTGACGGAAACACCCAACACCTTCTTAAAGTTTATTGAAGACATTGTCTCTGCCCTGATCTATCAACAAGTATCCCCCCAGAAAGCATTCGCTCCGATTGTGTCAGCAGACTACATGAGCGCCATTTTCCTGACTTTCTGACCCTGGCCTGTTTATCGACTATGCCTCTGCCTGCCGTCTGCATTGTTTATCCGCCATGTTTCTGCCTTTCACGAGGACTGACCCTGGACTATCGACTGTGCCTCTGCTTACCGTCTATTTCTGCCTTTTACCTGCACTGACCTCGGCCTGTTGACCATGTTTTTGCCTGCCCCTTGGACTGATCTTTCACCCTGCTACACAGGGGTCTCCATGTGAGGGGCTCCAGAATAGTGTTCTGAGTTGAGAAAAACAGTTTTTGGTTTTCTGTGTTCCCAGAACAGGATCTGGTTTTCCGAAGGCTTCAAAGAGATTTGGGTGGGAGAAGCCTCTACCCCTGTCCCCATTCTTTCCTGACTGATGCCCTAGGCTTGATGGTCCTGCCTGCTCCCTGGACAAATACTTTGAATGTGCTGACCATATCTCTGCCCCTGCAGCCTGTACTAACTATGGACAGTATTCCTGCCTGCTGCATGGACGATCCTTTTGCTGCTGCTGTCCACATCCCTGCCTGCTACTTGGACCAATGCTTTGGCTGTGCTGACAACATCTCTACCTGTACTGACTATGGATGGTATTCCTGCCTGCTGCCTGTTTTGCTGTCGCTGTCCATGTTCCTACCTGCTGCCTGGACCGATGCTCTACTCTGTGGACCACTGCACCACTAAAACCGTAGGTAATCTTTTCTTTAGCCTTTGCTCAGCAGAATGTATTTTGGTTTGTAATTGGTATGTGCAGTACATGCTATGTGTTAGAAACATGAAGGGCCTTCAACAATGTGATGGGTTGACAGGAATTTATGTGTGTAATTTATGCTCCTAGAATGCCCTAGAGGTGCTACTTGGACGTTGGGCCTCTGTATATGTAAAAGTCTCACACATGTGGTATCGCCATACTCAGGAGGAGTAGCAGAATGTATTTTGGAGTGTCATTTTTGCTATGTACATGCTATGTGTTGGAAATATCTTATAAATGGACAACTTTGTATAAAAAAATGCGTTTTCATTTTTTTCCACATTTTCCAAAAACTTCTGGAAAAAAATGAACCATTCAAAAGACTAATTATGCCTCATAGATTATACGTTGGGGTGTTAGCTTTCCAAAATGGGGTCATTTTGTGGGAATTTCCATTGACCTGGTGCTCCAGGGCCTTTAAAAGTGTGATAAGTTGTCATCAAATGAGATGTGCAATTTATGCTCGTAGAACGCCTGGAGGTGCTACTTGGATATTGGACCTCTGTATGTGGCTAGGCTGTGTAAAAGTCTCACACATGTGGTATCGCTATACTCAGGAGTAGCAGAAAAATGTATTTTGGGAGTGTCATTGCAAGTATGCATGTGCTGTGCGAGAGAAATAACTTCTTATTATGACAATTTTGTGTAAAAAAAAAACTAATTTCTTCCTTTTTCCAAAAATTGTGGGGAAAAAAGTACAACTTTAAAAAACTCACCATGCCTCTTACTAAATACCTTGGAATGTCTGCTTTCCAAAAAGGGCTCATTTGAGGGGTATTTGTACTTTCCTGGCTTGTTAGGGTCTCAAGAAATGAGATCAGGTGTGAACAATTTTCAATGCTTTGCACCATAGCTTGTAGACTCTATAACTTTCACAGAGACCAAATAATATCCACTAATTTGGGTTTTTTTTACTAAAGATATTTAGCAGTATACATTTTGGCCCAAAATTATGAAGAAAAATTACTTATTTCCAAAATTTTTCAATAGAAACTAAAAAAAAAGTATTTTTTTCAAAATTTTCTCTTTTTTTGCTTATATTGCAAAAAATAAAAACCCAGCGGTGATTAAATACCACCAAATGAAAGCTATGTTTGTGAGAAAAAAATGATAAAAATTTTGTTTGGGTACAGGGTAGCATGAGTGAGTAATTGTCATTCAAAGTGTGAGAGCGCTGAAAACTAAAAATTGGTCTGGGCAGGAAGGGTGTATAAATGCCCTGTATTGAAGTGGTAAAAGGGGAAAAAATTTCTGATAATTTTTGTTGAAAAACACAAATTTCACTACATGCTGTTGCCTGCATCAATGGATGAGTCCAGTAGCAACAAACTCTGGTCCTCTCACACAATTTTCTACGCCTTCGGAGCCTCAGCAACAGCCACGTAAAGAGTATTTTCTCACATATGCTCATGATGGGATCCATAATGAAAGCACAAAAAATCTACAAGCACACTGCTCTCTCTGCTGTTGCTCTCTCTTCTCTTACAGAATGGCTGAAATAGTTAATACTGGTCTTTCATGCATTGTGGGCATTTGGGAGGGTCTCCTGAGGTTATGTTTAGCCACTTAAGGACCACCCCACGTACATATACTGCAGTAGGGTGGCCCCGTAAGCGCAAAATCAAGTACCAGTATGTGATTCCTTTATTCGGCTCTGGGGCACGCGCATGTGCCGCCAGAGCCTCGCTCCTGCTGTGATTTGACACAGCGGGAGCCAATCAGCGGGTCCGGCGATTGTTTGGAAAGAGGCAGAACGGCGGTCTGCCTGTGTAAACAAGGCAGACCGCTAAGACAAGGCAGACTGATAAGCAGGAACACAGGTCTCTGTCTTTCTTCAGTTAAACCATCATCCACACAGTAAGAAAGCACTCCCAAGGAACAGAGTTTACCCTTTAATCGCCCCTGATGTTAACCCCTTCCCTGCCAGTGTCATTAGTACAGTGATAGTGCATTTTTTTAGCACTGATCACTGTATTGGTGTCACTGGTCCCCAAAAAGTGTCACTTAGTGTAAGATTTGTCCGCCGCATTGTCGCAGTCCCTCTTAAATACGCTGATGGCCGTCATTTCTAGTAAAACAAATAAAATGCCATAAATCTATCCCATAGATTGTGGACGCTATAACTTTTGCACAAACCAATTAATATATGCTTATTGGGATTTTTTTTTACCAAGAACATGTAGCAGAATACATATTGGCCTAAATTGATGAAGAAATTTTATTTTTTTACACTTTCTATTGGATGTGTTTTATAGCAGAAAGTAAAAAATTTTTTTTTTTTCAAATTTGTCGGTCTTTTTTTGATTATAGCACAAAAAATAAAAACCACAGGGGTGATCAAATACCACCAAAAGAAAGCTCAATTTGTGGGAAAAAAGGACATCAATTTTATTTGGGTACAGTTTCACACGACCGTGCAACTGTCAGTTAAAGAAACGCAGTGGAGCAAAGTTCACAAAAAATGGCCTGGTCAGGAAAGGGGTAAAACTTTCCAGAGCTGAAGTGGTTAAAAAATGCTTCTAACCTCAAATGCTCATAACTGCTGCTAAACTCAGTATGTAAAAGCTGTAAAACTGAAATTTTTCACTGTCAGTTTGCAGCTGTCAGTTTCCAGCGTTCAGAAGAGGTTTTTTTTACCTGCCCTGTGTACATGAGCCCCAAGTGTATTTTTTTCCAAAACTTGTATTTGATAAACGGCTGCTCAAAAATCGTATGACATAAAAAAAAGAAAATCAACAACCACCATTTTATTCTCCAGGGCTTCCGCTTTCAGAAAATATTGTGGAGACACAAAAATCAGCACAAAAATGCAGATTTTAACATGTATGTGAAAAATGTCAAAATTGGCCTGGATGGCAAGTGGTTAAAGATCTATATTTACAGCCTGCCTCCTTATTCAATACTTTGTTAAATCATTCCTACTTCTGCATTTAGCAAAACAGACATTAGTGTAGTGTTTGTTTTCCTTGCAAAATTTCAGCTTGTATACAAAAAGCAGCATGAGTTGTGTAATGTGTATTCCATTGTAAGCAACTTGTTCTAATATTCAAGTAAAGGTACAAAGGGAACATAGTTTATTTATAGCTGCGTGTTTATTTGGTAACCCAGTTCAGAGCTGCAGTAATTAAAGCAACATTAGTTTTTCCTATTGATACAGAAATCATTTGTATTGTTTTCAGTCTCACCATATGGTTTGCTTCAAGAGGCTGGCTTGTGGTTAGGGGTGATACACAAAAGTTACACAGCTTACGCAGATCTGAACTACCCTGTCGGAGCCCCTTTACGGAGAGGGCACTTTTATCCAACTCAGCAAAAAACTACACATGTTATCTGTCTGACAGCCAAGTTCTACAGTTACTAAGGCTTTCAAGACTCTCTCACCACAATGGTCTGGGCACTGACTGTAAACTCACTTTTATTCTACTCAGCAGTCAAGCATCATTGCTATGAATAATAGATGGTGCATTGTAGGCTTACTAAGACATGCGAAGGTACTGTAAGCTAAGTTTTATGGGATAAACAATGCATATTGTAATTATCATTATCAGCCCTTATCATCTCTACATGCTTCCCATTAGAAGTTTTCCAATTTACTTCTATTTTTACTTCTAGTTATTATATCCAACTATTTTTTATGATACCATTTTTTAGGGTTTTTAGTGGACAGTTGAAGAACTCACACAAAATAAGGCTTACATCAACAGTTGCGGGGTCATAAAAAACACTAGACAATCAGCATCACATTATAATGTAGCATAACCCAGTATTTCTCAACCTTTTTTCAGTCTCCTTTTAAAATTGTGGACAATCTCAAGGTACTCCATTCTAAAATGTAAAAAAATTATACTAATAGTTTTACATAATGCAGCAACATTCACACATGTAGGACACCCAACGTTATAGGTGATTTATTCTTCCAAAGCAAATACACCTTTGCACACTGGTACTGATTTGTATTCTAGCGTTTTGCTTCCCCCTCAGTTTCTCTCCCTCACAAAGCTAATGTGACCCCAGTGCTAATGGGGAGGGGCAAGATAGAGGCAAATAAGGATGCCTTTCAGGTGCCTGATGTCCTCCTTATCAACCGATAAAGTCCTTTGCAGTTAGGACACCAGAGGCTGGAAGGTTATAATGGTGTACAATGAAAACATGTGGCTTTGTGTAGCTAAAAGGCAGGCTTTATCCATCTGCTGGCCTGTATATAATTTTTGGGCAATTTTTAGGCATTTTGCCTAAAACAATGGAAAAACGTGGCTTTGTGTAGCTAAAAGGCAGGCTTTATCCATCTGCTGGCTTGTATATAATTTGTTGGCAATTTTTAGGCATTTTGCCAAGGCACCCCAGAAGAGTAGTATTAGTGACTATCAAAGTTACTTGAATATGTCAGTATGAGTTGATGTATTCTCTAAGCAAGCAATTACACACCATTCAGTAAATTATGCCAAACACAACAAGGGAAAGTGAAGGTAACAATCCATCTTGTGAGAGGCTGCTGGAACTTTAGCAGTATAGAGCACTGTAACACGGTTTAAAAGTTTATTATATCATGCATGGGCCAGAAAAGCCAACAACTGATATGTGGGACTGAAAAGCAGTGTAATCCCTAGTACACACGAGCCAAATGTTGGGAGACATTGGCTGGTTCAATAAAAAACTGCCGACATTCAGTCCATAAGTATGTAAGCCGGACCGACAGAAGCCAGCCATTTGGCCAGGTTCTGTCAGACGAGCATGCTGGAAAACCAGCAGCTGACTGGCTCTCGATCAGCGCTCTCAGCCAATGGCTAAGAGTGCTGATCAGAGTTTTCTGGCGTTGATAGCAATGAAAACCAGGAACAACTTCCTCCCTATGTACAACTTCAGATTTGGTTCTTCACTTCCAGGCACTGACAGTCTCTAAGTGAAAAGATGCTAGAGACCTCTAAGGAGTCTAAGTCCCTTTAGGAAGTAGCACATAGTGTTGTAAACTGCAACCTGGAGAACCACCAACTCCCTTGTAGACACTGGTCCCAGCTCTACCAACTGCAGGAAATGCCAGCCCACCTGGCTGCTTCTTCACCAGTCTACCCGAGTGACTCTTTACCAGTCCACCTGACTGACTCTAGAGATTTCCCAGGGCAAAGTTAGTGAAGATTTAAGCACACTGCTATCTTCCAGAGAGACCTGCTACATTTGGCAGTCCTTCGCCTTGTAAGTTTCTGACCGTGCTGTAGTACTCACACTGTCCTCCTTGCTCCCACTGCCTCTGAGGGAAGACTTCCTGCAAACTGTTGTCTGTTGTCAGGATCCTCCCAGCCCACCCCAAGCCCCAGCCTGAGGCAGAGAACCTCCCCCCCCAGACTAGGGGGTATGCCTCAAGGGCCACAAATATTACCCTTTAGCACTTCATGTCCATCTTCTACCCGACAGCCCCAGGCAGCATGACTCAGCCATACTTAAGGGCTAGCCCAACCACCCTGCCAGGTCCACCGCTTGGGGATTGGCCAAGCTCCCTCGAGTATGCAGAACAACCCTCCTAGCCTCCGCCCTCCAGTTTCCAGAAAGTTCTCCAACTTTCTAGAACCAGGGGAGGCACCAGAGACATCCAGTCATGAGTCATCCAGCCCTGACCTAAAGTTAACCCATGACCCAATTAAGGCTCAGGTTTAAACATGAGTCAGAATATACGTGTTTACTAAACTACCTAATGTAATTGATAGCAGGAAATAGAAGCCTGAAAAACATACTTGTCCCACCAAATTTTAGAAACAAATATTTGATGATGCAGCTACATCTTTAATTGGATTCCAGTTACCTACTAAAAGTTATAAACCCAATTAATGAATATATAATTTTAAATTTTTGCTGACCAGTGCACGACGATGTACGTTGGCACAATGGCACGGCTGCGCAAATGGGCGTACCTGTACGTCCCCTTTAAGACGTGGCATTTTGGGCGCCCGTGCCCATCGCATACTCCGTGACAGTGCCCGTGGGTCCCGCTGACTCGATGTCCCGCGATCGTGTCATGGAGCAGGACGGGGAGATGCCTATGTAAACAAGGCATTTCCCTGTTCTGCCTAGCAGCATGACAGAGATCTACTGCTCCCTGTCATCGGAAGCAGTGATCTGTGATCTCTGTCATGTTCTAGTGAGGCAATCCCCCCACAGTTAGAATCACTCCCTAGGATGCACTTAACCACTTGATCGCTCCCTAGTGTTTAACCCCTTCCCTGCCAGTGTCATTTACACAGTAATCAGTGCATCGCTGTATAAATGACAATGGTCCCAAAATAGTGTCAAAAGTGTCCGATGTGTCCGCCATAATGTCGCAGTCACAATAAGAATTGCAGATCGCCGCCATTACTAATAAAAAAAAAAATGAATAATAAAAATGCCATAAATCTATCCTCTATTTTGTAGACGCTATAACTTTTGCCTAAATCAATCAATATACGCTTATTGCAATTATTTTACCAAAAATATGTAGAAGATCACATATCGACCTAAACTGAGAAAGAAATTAGTTTTTTTCAAAATTTACGCTCTTTTTTTGTTTATATCGCAAAAAATAAAAACTGCAGAGGTGATCAAATTCCACCAAAAGAAAGCTCTATTTGTAGGAAAAAAAGGACATCAACTTTGGGTGCAATGTTGCACAACCGCGCTAATGACAGTTAAAGCAACACCGTATCGCAAAAAGTGCTCTGGTCAGGAAGGGGGTAAATTGTTCCGGGGCTGAAGTGGTTAATAGTATGTAATGGTAATGTAGCAATCTCTCCACTGATTCTAAATTCTACAATAATCAACACAATGCAAGAATTAAAGCTCCACTCCAGCAATATATTTGTTTGTTTGGGATAGAGTAACACATGTTTAAGAACTCTTTCAGATATTTCAGATATTTTTTTAATGTTGTCTAGGTGCCTCTTGGAAAGAAATTGTGTGGTCTCCACAACAGTAAGTAGATAGAATCTAAAATCAACACATCACATAAATACATTTATTTTCAGTGCTGAGAAGGGTTAGAACCTCTGTTTGTTTCCCATTGAGAGACTCCTCTCAATTACTATGTGGTCACTAGGATACAAAGTGACGCAAAATCCTTGCAATGGGAATAAAGCCATCAAGAGAAAGGGGGCTGTGGTTCTAATCCTTCCATAGTGTACTTAAAAATGAATAAAAGTTCTGCTTGCAGTTGAGTTTTAACACTTATACCTACAGAAATCACAAACTTAGAGCCTTCTTTTAAGGTACTAAAAAAGCTAGAGGGCAGATTACTCTTTTCTTGGCAGTGCCATAAAATGAACTGCTAGGCTGTTTATAATTAACAAACTTTATGTGTAATTGTGCTTCACGGATGCTTCCATGGACATTAATCATGTGAAAATTGCTGAGTTTGCCCCAGTGCCACTCGTAGAAAAATGATGAACAGAGTTGGCACGGCCACATCATTAAACCAATGTGACCCATTTCTTACAATCCTTATTTCTTTTCATGGCACCAGAAATGTTAAGCTGACAAGACAGGAGCTGGTACCCTAAATAAGAGCTGTCCTTCGCCTGTGTATTACTATTTAACAACAGACGTTGGAGATCTCTTAGTTTGAAAAAGATTTCCAGTTTCTAAGCATAGCATACTCTATGTCAGCAGAAACTGATTATAACCTTCTAATTATTCCAGCTACCTTCCATTTATTAACCAGCTCCTTACCACACTAAGCAGCACTGCTCTGCAGGGACACAGGATATGGCCCTTCCTGGACGACAAGCAGTTAAAGGCTATAACATTTTCCATCATTCTATCATCCCAGCCCAGAGGCATAATGTCACGGACAGTAATTCCACTCTAAGATACACAATGCTTTTATTATTTTTTGGTTTGCTTCAGTGTATACCATCTTATTCCCTGAACGTCTCCTATTTAATATTTGTCTTCTGGGTTAAGGTTTGTCTTTGTGATATAAAACACACAAGAAAAACCAGCTGGATCAGCTTAGCCCTATGACAGGAGCTTACAGTGGTTTACAAATGTGTGACACTAATGGTAAGAAAGAAGTTAAAAATTGTAGGCAAAATGGCACAAAACTAACATGAATAAAGCGAAACTAAGCATGCTAAAATAAGCCAAAGATGATACTGTCATACCAATATACTATGCTAAAGTTTGCAGAGCTTGCTTTTTATAAATAAGTATGGCATTTAAAAATGTACTGGTAACTTCTAGCTGCCAATACCATGGTTGCCTTCTGCTGTAATAGATTATACGGTGCCTTGAAAATGTATTCATACCCCTCAAAATGTTCCACATTTTGTCATGTTACAACCAAAAACGTAAATGTATTTAATTGGGATTTTATGTGATAGACCAACACAAAGTGCCACATAATTGTGAAGTGGAGTGGAGGAAAATGATAAATGGTTTTTTAATTTTTTTACAAATAAATATGTGAAAAGTGTGGCCTGCATTTGTATTCAGCCCCCCCCCCCCCCCCGAGTCAGTACTTTGTACAACCACCTTTCGCTGCAATTACAGCTGCAAGTCTTTTTGGGTATGTCTCTACCAGTTTTGCACATTTAGAGAGTGAAATTTTTGCCCATTATTCTTTGCAAAATAGCTCAAGCTCTGTCAGATTTGATAGAGAGCGTCTGTGAACAGCAATTTTCAAGTCTTGCCATAGATTCTCAATTGGATTTAGGTCTGGACATTGACTGGGCCATTCTAACACATGAATATGCTTTGATCCAAACCATTCCATTGTAGCTCTGGCTGTATGTTTAGGGTCTTTGTCCTGCTGGAAGTTGAACCTCCGCCCCAGTCTCAAGTCTTTTGCAGACTCTAACAGGTTTTCTTCTAAGATTGCTCTGTATTTGGCTCCATCCGTCTTCCCATCAACTCTGACCAACTTCCCTGTTCCTGCTGAAGAAACGCATCCCCACAACATGATGCTGCCACCACGTTTCATGGTGGGGATGGTATGTTTCGGGTGATGTGCAGTGTTAGTTTGCCGCCACACATAGCGTTTTGCTTTTAGGCCAAAAAGTTCCATTTTGGTCTCATCTGACCAGAGCAACTTCTTCCACATGTTTGCTGTGTCCCCCACATGGCTTCTCGCAAACTGCAGATGGGACTTCTTATGGCTTTCTTTCAACAATGACTTTCTTCTTGCCACTCTTTCATAAAGGCTAAAGGTTCACCTTCCAGCAGGACAAGGACCCTAAACATACAGCCAGAGCTACAATGGAATATTTAGATCAAAGCATATTCATGTGTTAGAATGGCCCAGTCAAAGTCCAGATCTAAATCCAATTGAGAATCTATTGCAAGTCTTGAAAATTGCTCTTCACTGACGCTCTTCATCCAATCTGACAGAGCTTGAGCTATTTTGCAAAGGAGAATGGGCAAAAATGTCACTCTCTAGATATGCAAAGCTGGTAGAGACATACCCAAAAAGACTTGCAGCTGTAATTGCAGTGAAAGGTGGTTCTACAAAGTATTGATTCAGGGGGGCTGAATACAAATGCATGCCACACTTTGCAGATATTTATTTGTAAAAAAATTTGAAAACCATTTATCATTTTCCTTCCACTTCACAATTAAGTGCCATTTTATGTTGGTCTATCACCTAAAATCCCAATAAAATACACTTACGTTTTTGGTTGTAACATGACAAAATGTGGACAATTTCAAGGGGTATGAATACTTTTTCAAGGCACCGTAGCTTCAGCTAAAGTGTGGATTAGTTTAGAACCATAGAAGTTCAGACGCCAAAGCTGGCACAGTGCTATTAAGATCAATGAGTATGCAAGAGAGAAAAAACAATTGAAAAGAGCCTGGTCACTTGGTCTGACAGGGTCATGTGACTGGCCTTACCTCCAAGCACAGAGTTCTCTCTGCTGGGTTAAGTGAAGTGAAGTACGTCATCTGCAACAAATGTATGGGTCGTAATCTGCTCTCCTTTATAAATTAGCACACAACCGTAGTATTTGAATTTGAGAAAATTTTTCATCATGAGCCTTGAAGGGCAAAGCAGTAAGTTCACTTCAATTTTGGCCCACCAGATGATTTCACCATTCCTTTACTCTCTCACTACTCCAAGTGAAATACCACTTCCGGTACTGGTGATGGATGACTGGCTACTCAGGTATGCAATATTGTCACATTGGGTGGGGAAAAAGCCCCCAGCCCTGAGTAATTTTCAAAACTTAATTTGTACTTTAGAAAGGGTTCCTTCTCCTCCTCACAAAAGCAGTGAGGGGCACATGGAAGGTAAATTCAAGCACTTGCAGGAGTTAGCATTAAAATTAACTTGTTTTTTTTTTTTTATCTGTATGGGCAAGGCACAGGTTAACTGTAAAGCCCAACTCCAGCTTAAGCTTTTATACATAGTTTTGGATAGAGTGGCAAAGAGTGAGAGTTTCTGTTTTTGTATTGCTGCCTGTGACAGGAAATGAGGGGAAATGTCCTTTAATAGGGACACAGACAGCAACAAAGACTAATCTAAGACTCCTTTCTCACTGAAGCGCTGATAAAACAGCCGCTAAAGCGCCGGTTGTATTTGCGGTGCTTTAGCGGCATCTTAGGGGCGGTTTTGCAGCGCGTTTTGGGCCCATTTTGCGGCGCTTTTAAAACGCTTTTAAAGCGCTCTGGAAGCGCTGCCCATTCATTTCAATAGGCAGGGGCGTTTTTGGAGGGCTTTTGACAGCACTCCAAACATGCTCCAAAGATGCTGCTTGCAGGACTTTTTCTACCGCCTGGCAAGTGCACCACCCGAGTGGGAAAGCACTCAAACGAATGGGAGGCAGTTTTCAGGCGCTTTTCAGATGCTATTTTTAGGGCTAAAGCGCCTGAAAACTGCCTCAGTGTGAAAGGGGTCTTACCCTTCCCTGAACTTGAAAAAATAGCTTATCCTGCTCTTTATGCTTCAGTAGGGAAATTTCTCTCACTTTCTGTTTGTTTTTCTGATACCAGTCATATAGACCGGAAGTAGAAATAATTTCTGAAATAAGAACACAGACACACAAAAAAAAACACATTGCAGAGGTCCTAACCCTTCCACGCTCCATCCAAAAGTAATAGAAAATATGTTCCCACAAATTAAGTTTGTACCATGTTACAAAACAAACAAAAACAGAAAAACTTTAATCATTTAAATCTAAGACTGAAGTCACTACAGCAAATAATGCACATAAAATTATAAACAAAAATGTGAACGTGCCTCTCCAAAAATACTAGCAATATAAATCATCGATAATTGCTTTCTTATGTAATACAATACATTACCTATTAAACTTTGTGCATGTGTGTTATTTCATCAGCAATTTTTTTTTAAAGTGGTTGGAAACTTTACACATGAAATATGAACAAAGCATATCCCTGTATAATGTGTACTTGTCTCTATTAAGAGCACTAAGTGTCATTTCTGTCTGCTGCTTCGCTCCTCTGCTATCAGCATGAGTCACCTCTAACAAGCTTTCCTGACACCTAGAGAAAAAAGGTGACATGGGAAGTGACCTCCAGCAGATTGATTGCCTCAGCTCTGTTCCTGTGAGTTGTGTGGAGGGGCTGTGTCTTTTCCCTCCAATCAGCTCCCAGAGCTCTCCTCACTGAGATCTGCAGATTATAATTTCAGCTTCCCCTTCCTTTTTTCTAAACTCTCACACAAGCTTTAAAAATTCAGCACTTTAAATGGATGCAGATAAGAGATGGCAGCAGATAACCAGGTCCAACTTATGTAGGAGGATTTGTTTCATTATACGACATTTATATAGTGCCAACAGTTTACGCAGCGCTTTACAATGTATAAGGGGGACAACACAATTACAGTTCAGTTCAATACAAAAGGTACAGGAGGGCCCTGCTCGTAGAGCTTACATTCTAAAGGGAGGGGGTGGTGGTACAAAAGGTAATAGCTGCAAAGAATGATTTGATGGGGGTGACTCCTGAGTTTGATGGGGGTGGCTTCATCTCCTGAAGCCAGTCACTTTACTGGGCATATGTGAGGATTTACAATCACTTTCATTTACAGTGTCCAGTGTCAACAAAATTTCATAAAATCTGTGAAGTGTCCAGTGCAATAAAAGTCCATCAAGACAAAGTGACTTGTGTTTCAATAGTGCAGGGAAAAAGCTTCTCCACAATTAGTACTCCTCCACATTGCTCACACCTCCTGTCCACCACTTTCCAAGCTAGCAACTCACCAGAGGTAATAATCACCAGCTCTTATCTTATATCACCTTAACAGGCACAGGATCCACTTTCTTCCACCCAATATGAAATAAAAGGTTTTCCCTAAAATTCCTCTTCAAACCTCCAGGCCCATCAATGGAGACCATAAACAGAGAACAAAAAAGTGTTCCATAGTGTAAAACCTTTTATCTATTTAAAAACAAGTAAAATAAATTGCATTCACATTTTGAAAGTGTATTTCCCAACACTAAGGATAAACCGCATATACCTTTAAGAACTTAGCCAGCTCCGTCAGCATAAACGAGGCTGCGAGTGGCGGTGCGGGATGATGTCACCTCCAAACCTGCCCCTCCCTATGCATTTTGTTGTAATTACAGTCTCAGGAATGGTTTGGATGCGCCCCATTCTGCTATCATTTATATATTCTTTACCAATCACTACCTGATTTTCCACACCAATACACATAGCGGCATCTAAACTGCTACATTTCTGAACCAGACTTAATAACTCACACCCATATCTATTCTTAATTTGTAGTATCTTCTGTATCTTTTTTACATTTCATGATCTTTTAAAGAGACTTACACATATTAAAGCGGAACTCTACCTTCTACTCTAAAATAATCAACTACACTAATTATTTGTGCAACATAAAAAAATCCATCAAATATTCTTCTAATATTTAAACTGTATTCACATGGGGAGCATTAATCTTAATATCAAATTTATAAAAATATATTGAAACTAATCACCTGCAAATAGCTACAGGTAAGAACCAGGCATAGTATTGAACCCCTAAACTATTCATATTCCGTCTGTAATCTCAATCTCTTAAAGGAGAAGTCCAGCCTGAGCTCGTTTGGCTGGGCTTCTCCTATGAGTCACAGGAGTGCAATTCGTTTTGAAGTCCGCTCTCTGCTGACGTCACACAGATCGGTCCAGGCACCACGTCATACCGACTCTAGGAGTCTGGATCCCCCAGGGGCCTGGACTGATAGCCGTCTCAGCCTCTCAGCGAGCTGCTGAGAGGCTGAGATGGATGCTCCCCGCCCCTCCACAGCTCAGCACTCCAGTGAGCGTGGAGGAGCAGAGCAGGAGAGCTGCTGATTGACAGGCAGCAGCTCTCTGCTCGGGGAGACGATAGCACTGAGCCATCAGTGGTGTTCGATGGCTTGGTTCTCAGTGCAGAGACGCCGGGGGACAGATGCAGCATCAGACCGATGCTGCATCCACCTAGATAAGTAAAATGGGGGGAAAAAAGCCAAATCCATGCTTCTCTTTTAAAGAGAATCCTTAATTAAAGCCAAACCTCAACCTAAATATGACTCTCACATATCTATACACCTCTCTTATTATTTTTAAAAATTATATAAATATAATAAAAAAGCTTTATTTAAAATTGTGTCAAAAATGTGTCAAAAAAACTATTTAAATCAATATCAATATTCAATCCTCCTGGTTGCAAAGTATCCAGCTCACATAATCATTTGGTCTCTTTTCTTGAAATATCTTAATTATGTCTCCACCTCTCCAATGCTTCCTTGCACAATCTATCCCATAAAAAAATCAATCCACTTGGATCCTTTCCATGTTTCTCCCCAAATTGTCTAGAGACATTGGAGTAGAAACACCCTAAGACAGGAAGTGTGTTACTGGCCGGATCACCAGGTGATTGAAAAAAGAAAAGCTAATTTCTGGATACGTATGCTGTTTTCTGTATTTTTTGAAAACTAATAAAAAGACACTAAATATAAAAATTCTTCTTTCAGTGCCAGGAACACAGAGAGCATTTGTTTGCGGGGGACAGATCCCTCAAAACTGGAACTGTTTCTGTTGTGACAACTGTGGCCTCGGTTTTTGTGATGATATTTGTTATACCTTAAAAAGCTTCAAACTTTTAGGGGAAAAGACATGGTCTTGGTTTTTGTGATGATACTTCTCAATTGAACACAAAATAAATTCTAGATAACCAGAGTTACAATCTGCATGGGGATGTGCACTTTTAAATGCTTGTGGACTAACTAACACATTAATTAAAAATTTAATACCTGCAGTACATTTTGTACTCAAACCCAGAACATTAACCACGGTCTTGGTGTTTGTGATGATACTTGTTATGCCTTTAGAAGCTTTAGAAAAAAAAACCTAATGCAGCAGTTTTATAATTTTGAAGTACAGTATCTCACAAAAGTGAGTACACCTCTCACATTTTTGTAAATATTTTATTATATCTTTTCATGTGACAACACTGAAGAAATGATACTTTGCTACAATGTAAAGTTAGTGAGTGTACAGCTTGTATAACAGTGTAAATTTGCTGTCCCTTCAAAATACCTCAACACACAGCCATTAATGTCTAAACCACTGGCAACAAAAGTGAGTACACCCCCTAGTGAAAATGTCCAAATTGGGCCCAATTAGCCATTTTCCCTTCCTGATGCCATGTGACTTTTTAGTGTTACAAGGTCTCAGGTTTGAATGGGGAGCAGGTGGGTTAAAGTTGATGTTATGGCTCTCACTCTCTCATACTGGTCAATGGAAGTTCAACATGGCACCTCATGGCAAAGAACTCTCTAAAGATCTGAAAAAAGAATTGATGGTCTACATAAAGATGGCCCAGGTTATAAGAAGATTGCCAAGACCCTGAAACTAAGCTGCAGCACGTTGGCCAAGACCATACAGCAGTTTAAGAGGACAGGTTCCACGCAGAACAGGTATTACCATGGTCGACCAAAGAAGTTGAATGCACATGCTCAGCGTCATATACAGAGGTTGTTTTTGGAAATAGCCGTATGAGTGCTGCCAGCATTGCTGCAGAGGTTGAAGGGGTGGGGGGTCAGCCTGTCAGTGCTCAGACCATATGCCGCACACTGCATCAAATTGGTCTGCATGGCTGTCATCCCAGAAAGAAGTCTCTTCTAAAGATGATGCACAAGAAAGCTGTAAACAGTTTGCTGAAGACATGCAAACTAAGGACATGGATTACTGGAACCATGTCCTGTGGTCTGATGAGACCAAGAATAAACTTATTTGGTTCAGATGTGTCAAGCGTCTGTGGCGGTAACCAGGTGAGTACAAAGACAAGTGTTTCTTGCCTACAGTCAAGCATTGTGGTGGGAGTGTCATGGTCTGGGGCTGCATGAGTGCTGTCGGCACTGGGGAGCTACAGTTCATTGAGGGAACCATGAATGCCAACATGTACTGTGACATACTGAAGCAGAGCATGATCCCCTCCCTTCAGAGACTGGGCCACAGGGCAGTTGTCCAACATAACAACCTCAAACACACCTCCAGATGACCACTGCCTGCTAAAGAAGCTGAGGGTAAAGGTGATGGACTGGTCAAGCATGTCTCCAGACCTAAACCCTATTGAGCATCTGTGGGGCATCCTCAAATGGAAGGTAGAAGAGCGCAAGGTCTCTAACATCCACCAGCTCCATGATGTCGTCTTGGAGGAGTGGAAGAGGACTCCAGTGGCAATCTGTGAAGTTCTGGTGAACTCCATGCCCAAGAGGGTTAAGGCAGTCCTGGAAAATAATGGTGGCCACACAAAATATTGACACTTTGGGCCCATTTTGGACATTTTCACTTAGGGGTGTACTCACTTTGTTGCCAGTGGTTTAGACATTAATGGCTGTGTGTTGATTTATTTTGAGGGGTCAGAAAATTTACACTGTTATACAAGCTGTTCACTCACTACTTTACATTGTAGCAAAGTGTAATTTCTTCATTGTTGTCACATGAAAAGATATAATAAAATATTTTAAAAAATGTGAGGGGTGTACTCACTTTTGTGAGATACTGTACATATTACTCAGTACCATACCAATATGTTGTCATATATTCTCAATTGAACACAAAATAGATTCTGGATATAGAGAGTTACAATATGCATGGAAATCTTAAATGCTCGTGGATAAATTAATTTTACGCATTAACTATAAATGTAATATCTGCAGTCCTTTTTGTACTATTCTTACCACTTACATTTTTTTTTGTTTCTTCATATTAGGCTGATGTTTCATTGTTATCACTGATGGGAATTTAAAGCAGTCGCTTCTTCACGCGTTACGGGTCCCACAATGAAGTCTAGAAAACAGAATGAAGGGACTTAAAATTGATCTTATATCTCTCTTATATTAAGTTAGGTATTAAAAATAAGCAACTGTCAAACACACAAAACTCTAGACCAGTGGTTCTCAGCCTTCTAGTGACGTGATCCCTTGATAAAATTTCCCAAGTTGTGATGATCCCTAACAGTAAAATTATTTTCGTAGCGTGGGTTGTCAGAACCCAAGGCAAGACAAGTAATTTGTGCCCCTAACCCACGGACATTTAGCGCTCCCTTAGTCCCTTCCACTTATACAGTATTAAAACCCCTTATGGTACATTTTAGGATGTACCACTCTCTCTTTAGTCTCCTTTCTTTCCCTTCTATCTCTCTCTATCCTAATTGTTTTTTCCCCCCATCCCTCTCTCTAGCCGTCTTTTTCTTATTCTTTCTCTCCCTTTTTCGTTGTTCCTCCCCCTCTTTTCCTCTCCCTTCCATGTATTCTCTATTTTCATCCCTTCTCTTACACCTTGGGGGGTGGGGGAAATGGGATGAGTAGCAGTGCTGGGGGGAGTTCTGATCAGCCAACTTAGGTGCTCTTGATCAAGGTCATCTGCTGATCTGAGAACTGTAGTGGGGATTTTTAATGGCAACTCTAATCACAGGTAGTGTTACTAACTGTGTCTCCGGCTTCACTGTGTCTCGCAGCAGTGACACCTATGCCAAAATCAGGAGATAGGGTCTCCTCCAGCCCCTCACACTTCACATTCCTCACCAGTCAGCTGACCTCTAGTCTCTGCCCCCTACCCATGCCGTGAACTAAATGAGCGGCTGGGAGGAGGCCGAGTGGGCAGCCGCAGGTTCCAGGAACAGCCAAGCTGGGCTTCCACAGTCTCCAGGAACAGCCCAGCTGGCCTTCCACAGGCTCCAGGAACAGCCCAGCTGGCCTTCCACAGGCTCCAGGAACAGGCCTGCTGGGCGGCCACAAAAAGGTTGGTAGAGTGGTGCTGGCTTCAGGAACAGCCCAGGAATTGGTGACCCCTGGCAAATCGTCATTCGACCCCTAAGGGGGTCCCGAACCCAGGTTGAGAACCACTGCTCTAGACAAACAGCTGGATACACAGATGAAGTATTTTAAAGTGCATGTAAAACCAAATATGTATATGCATATGTAATTTTAAATACAACATACATAAATACATGAATTTGACTTTATGTTCCCCTATTTAGTAGTATCTGACTTGGAGATTGTGGAACAACACCAGCAGCCATCAGGTGTATATTTGAGCTGTTAAGGAGCATTCTGACAGGAGGAGAGAGTAGAATGACCAGAGGGATAACTCTCAGTGTGCTGCTGCTCCTTCACCATTCAATCACATGCACAGTACAAAGGGAAGCATAAAGGAAAATCATAAACCATTATTTACTTTAAAGAACAGTAATTTTTGCTAGAATGTTACTTAGAACCACAAAACATTTTATATATATATATACAGTGGGAACGGAAAGTATTCAGACTCCCTTAAATTTTTCACTCTTTGTTATATTGCAGCCATTTGCTAAAATCATTTAAGTTCATTTTTTTTCCTCATTAATGTACACACAGCACCCCATATTGACAGAAAAACACAGAATTGTTGACCTTTTTGCAGATTTATTAAAAAAGTAAAACTGAAATAGAAATGGTCCTAGGTATTCAGACCCTTTGCTCAGTATTTAGTAGAAGCACCCTTTTGATCTAATACAGCCAGTCTTTTTGGGAAAGTTGCAACAAGTTTTTCACACCTGGATTTGGGGATCCTCTGCCATTCCTCCTTGCAGTTCCTCTCCAGTTCTGTCAGGTTGGATGGTAAACGTTGATAGACAGCCATTTTTAGGTCTCTCCAGAGATGCTCAGTTGGGTATAAGTCAGGGCTCTGGCTGGGCCATTCAAGAACAGTCACGGAGTTGTTGTGAAGCCACTCCTTCGTTATTTTAGCTGTGTGCTTTGGGTCATTGTCTTGTTGGAAGGTAAACCTTCGGCCCAGTCTAAGGTCCTAAGCACTCCGGAGAAGGTTTTTGTCCAGGATATACCTGTACTTGGCCGCATTCATCTTTCTCTCGATTGCAACCAGTCGTCCTGTCCCTGCAGCTGAAAAACACCCCCACAGCATGATGCTGCCACCACCATGCTTCACTGTTGGGACTGTATTGGACAGGTGATGACTAGTGCCTGGTTTTCTCCACACATACCGCTTGGAATTAAGGCCAAAAACTTCTATCTTGGTCTCATCAGACCACAAAATCTTATTTCTCATAATCTTGGAGTCCTTCAGGTGTTTTTTAGCAAACTCCATGCGGGCTTTCATGTGTCTTGCACTAAGGGGAGGCTTCCGTTGGGCCGCTTTGCCATAAAGCCCTGACTGGTGGAGGGCTGCAGTGATGGTTGACTTTCTACAACTTTCTCCCATCTCCTGACTGCATCTCTGGAGCTCAGTCACAGTGATCTTTGGGTTCTGCTTTACCTCTCTCACCAATGCTCTTCTCCCCCGATAGCTCAGTTTGGCTGGACGGTCAGCTCTAGGAAGGGTTCTGGTCGTCCCAAACGTCTTCCATTTAAGGATTATGTAGGCCACTGTGCTCTTAGGAACCTTGCGTGCAGCAGAAATTTTTTGTAACCTTGGCCAGATCTGTGCCTTGCCACAATTCTGTCTCTGAGCTTTTCAGGCAGTTCTTTGACCTCATTATTCTCATTTGCTCTGACATGCACTGTGAGCTGTAAGGTCTTATATAGACAGGTGTGTGGCTTTCCTAATCAAGTCCAATAAGTATAATCAAACACAGCTGAACTCAAATGAAGGTGTAGAACCATCTCAAGGATGATCAGAAGAAATGGACAGCACCTGAGTTAAATATATGACTGTCAGAGCAAAGGGTCAGAATACTTAGGACCATGTGATATTTCAGTTTTTCTTTTTTAATTAATCTGCAAAAATGTCAACAATTCTGTGTTTTTATGTCAATATGGGGTGCTGTGTGTACATTAATGAGGAAAAAAATGAACTTAAATGATTTTAGCAAATGGCTGCAATATAACAAAGAGTGACACATTTAAGGGGGTCTGAATACTTTCCGTCCCCACTGTATATAGATATATATATATATATATATATATATATATATATATATATATATATATCTATCTATATATAGATATAGATATCTATATATATATATATATATACATACTGTATTTAGCAGAGTCCCTAGAGAGTAAAATGGTGGAATTGCAATTTTTTATGTCACACGCAGTTCAAACAGCAGTTTTTCAAACGCTATTTTTTTGGGGGAAAAAATACATTGTAATAATGAATTTTAATGAAAAAAACTCAATATATACCCAATTTAATATATAAGATATGATGAAGTAAACAGATACCTAACATGTCACGCTTTAAAATTGCGCACAAACTACGACACTTAATGTCCATAGGTGATGTTTAAAATTTTTTACAGGTTACCAGTTTAGAGTTACAGAGGAGGTCTAGCGCTAGAATTATTGCTCTTCGTATAGCATGTGTGATGTGAATTAATCATTTGCATATGTGTGCGCAACCTATGTATGCAATTGCCACTGCGCCCGAGTACAGGGGCATGAGGGTGCTTTCATTTTTTTTTTAATTATTATTTATTATGTTAACATTTATTTATTTTTAAATTGTCCCTTTAATTCTTCTTTTTAGATCACTTTTATTGCTATCACAAGAAATGTAAACATTCCTTGTGATAGAAATAAAGCAGGACAAGTCCTCTATAGGAAGTCCTCAAGTTACGAACACAATAGGGACTGTAGGTTTGTTCGTAAGTCGAAATTGTTCGTAAGTCGCAACACTGCATTTGTAAGTGTAACTTCCGATCAGAACACTGCATTCATGTGTACCGTCCGCCCGTGCATGGATGTGGGATGTTCCGGGTGCTTGTTATGTTATCTGGGGCTCTTCTGGCCATGCAGTACATGTAGTACTGCAGTATGGGATCAGTGTTGCCAACCCCCCGTAGTGAAGTTTACTGGCAGGACAACAAAATTTACAAACACCACCAATTTTTTTTACTGGCAAAAAACATGAAATTTACTGGCAGAGCCACATTTTTTTACTGGCACTGCAAAAAAGTACCTAAAATGCAAGTTTTCCAGTGCCAAACAGTGCAAATATCAATATTTTAACTATAAACATGTAGATAGTGCTATTAGCAATGTGTTCAGGTGAAACAAAAGTCAAAAAACATATTTTTTCATTTACATGGTACAGGCGTCAGAGGCTGTACGGACATGGTCCAGGGCTCAGAGGCGTGTGCGGACATGATACTGGGCTCAGAGGCGTGTGCGGACATGGTACAGGGTTTAGAGGAGTATGCGGACCTGGTACAGGGGTCAGAGGCATGTGCAGACACAGTACGGTGTCATAGGCGTGTGCGGACATGGTACAGGGGTCTGAGATGTGTGCGGACATGGTACAGGGATCTGAGGCATGTGCTGACATGGTACAGGGGTCTGAGGCGTGTGTGGACATGGTACAGGAGTCTGAGGCATGTGCGGACGTGGTACAAGGGTCTGAGGCGTGTGCGGACATAGTACAAGAGGGGGGTCTGTCTCTGGGAATGGACCTCCTCCTGCTCTGTCTTTCTGTCCTACCTCCTCGGTTCAGTATAAGTCAGCAGCACAATACATGTCTGAGGTCTGACTGACCTGGATGGATTGTCAGTCAGCACTTCGTTCCAGAATACAGGCAAAGGCAACGATCAACCTCCCTGGATGGACCCCTGCTGTGACGAGGCACCACCGAGAACGAGCACATGTCATTCAAAAAGAGAGCCAGGCAGTGGCATCATATCACTGCGCATGCGCCTGCCCACGGTGCCTGACTAAGTGTATGCGAGTTCTCCCGAGTCCTGCAGGTTTCAGAACGGCGCATGCGCAGTTGCGCTTTCGACCCACAGCCATCTTTTTAACAAGCACGGCTGCCCGTAACGGACATATACGGGCGGCCCGAAAATAGGCTGAAATTTACAGGCTGCCCGTAAATTAACGGGCAGTTGGCAACACTGTATGGGTTGTGTCCGGAGGTATCCAGGACCAGCGTGGAGCACAAGTGGCTGGCATTTGAGGCTGTTCGTAAGTAGGAGTCGTTCGTAACTCGGGTGTTCGTAACTCGGGGACTGCCTGTATATGGAAACCCCTGGGTCTTTAAGACCCCAGATCTCTCCTCCACCCTTGAAAGCATGAGATTAAAAAAAAGCAGTGATCTCATGCTTTCCAGAAAAAACAAGGCAGTGTTTACAGCTGCCTTAAAAGCGGAAGTGATGAAAATGCTCATCGCGATCTGGTCTCCAAACATCTTTAGTGTAAACTGGCGTAACTGCCGGATCGGTTGCTGGGCTCCCTGCCGGAACTTGAGAGCCCGGAGAGGCACCAGAGGGTGACGGGAGGTGGTGGGGATCTTTCAGCTTGTTCTACATGTTCTTTTGTCTATATGTATAGAAGTAATTTGGAAGCATACACAGATCCTATACTGTTGTGCTCAGCACTAACTACTGTTGTAAGTAATGCTCTCGATTGCAGTACTAATGATAAGCTATACACAGCCTATCCTAAACAAAAAGAAGTTTTAGAACTATGGCATGGGTCATGGCATTGTAATCAGGCCAGATGGGTCTGTATCTAGTGGTATATTTTATACTTTTCTGATGGGCAAAGTTTTTAAAAAATATATTTGCTTTTATAATTCTTACAGTGTTTTGGGCTCACCAAGGACAATTACAGTATATCTGGGTTCCTGTTGTCCTATAATATTCTATTGTAACATCCTTGATTTCACAGTCATTTGGGGGTACATCAGTACTGCATCACAGGGCTATATATCTCAGGGTATCCTACTCATGGTCAAAAAAGTTGATAATAGGTTCTCTTTTGCCTACATGACCCGGGTCTATGAATTATTTATGGATTAATCAATCTGTATTACAATACGTGAATTACTGTAACTCATCAAAAGTATGTATGGTTCTTCATGGTCATACATTACAACACTAATGTGCAAAACATACAGATTATTTGGTTAATCCACCAAATCAAATCTATTTCTAAATAAACTGAAACATTATGTTGCAGCATGACAAGCACAATGTTTAATCAATTATTAATTATGTATAATTGATGGAACAAGAAAACTAAATTTTAATCAATTATTGATATTGTGTAAATGCTGGTACATGGCAACAATATTTTATCAATTATTAATATTGGATAAATATTTCCATGCTGAAATATTCTTCTTGTCTTTATGCATGGCTTCTTATTTTATAGACCATAACAATACCAAGTAAACACACCAATTCTGTAAGATAAGAAGTCATGCATAAATAAGGGAAGAATATTTGAGCATATGAAGAATGCAAATTACATTACTCATCATCAAGGTTTGTCATGGCATTTAAACCAGTGTACCCTTGCTTACAAACCCAGCTGTATTTGTTCCTGTGACCTCTGCGTTTCTGCCACCTGTTCTCATTATGTTTTTAAATCAGTTTGTATTTGTTTCATTTTTTTTCTGTGTCTAGGTCTACCATCTCTCCTCTTCTGTGCTAGTTATAGAGTAATCGCTAAGATTACTGCACAGATTCCTGGGACAGTGTGTCACTTCCTGTATATCCTTGCCTACAACCCTGCCTTTGTGCTTGTTTATCCTGATATCATGTTACTGTGTTCGAGCCTAGCCCATCTAATCCTGTTTCTCCTTCCTGCCTTGTACATCTTTGTTCTGTGTACCATTATTGCCTCATTTCTTCTCGTCCTAAAATGGACAGTTTATGGATTATTTTTCAGTCTGCTGATTCATCTCTCTTTAGTTCCTCTGATTCTGCTTCCTTTTCTATCTTTATCTAGTCCTGCTACCATACCAACTCCATGGCTTGTTCATACCAGCCTTCTTGAGCTGCACTGTCTAACATTGCCCAATGCAGTCCAAATGCAAAGACAAGGCAGAAAGTCTTGCTTTGTATAGTGCCTGTGCGTTATGATAAAATAATGCAGGCATACATTTTATTGCAGTGCAGTGCAATACAACTTGCAACACCATGTCACAACGTACTGTCATGTAAATAGTTATATTTGCTTAATTTAAGCCATGCAATGGGGATGATTTACTAAAACTGGTGCACACAGAATCGCAAATAGACTGTGCATGCTGAAGTGCAGCTGCACTCTGCCAGAGCAGTTGCTCCAGAGCTTAGTAAATGAGCAGAAACTCTGCTGACTTTCATCATCCAATCATGTGCAAGCAAAAATGCTGTGTTTTTTTTACTTTTCGGTGCACGTGATTGGGTGTACTTTGCAAAAACTTAGATTTACCTCACTTGCTAAGCTCTGGAGCAACTGCACTTTGCAAAGTCTATTTGCCTTTAGTAAATCAACCCCATTGTGTGCATGCTGGTGTGAACGAGCCCTCAGTCTTTATCTGCTTAGCTTCACTGGTTTTGCTTCCATTTCCTATCTTGTGTACCTGACTAGAGTTGGGCCGAACACCCCTTGGTATGGATCGCGCCAGAACTCTCGAACATCGCAAAAGTTCAGACCCGAACTTCAAACCCTATTAAAGTCTGTGGGACCCGAAATTGAAAAACCAAATGTGCCCAGTTTGAAGAGTTATATGCAAGTTATTGGCCATAAAAAGGGTATGGGGGTCTGGTTACTGTCCTGGGGAACATGTTTCAATGCAAAAATATTTTTTTTAAAAGATTGCTTTTAAAGGAGCAGTGATTTTAACGATGCTTAAAGTGAAACAATAAAAATGAAAAATTCATAGTTACATAGTTACATAGTAGGTGAGTTTGAAAAAAGACACAAGTCCATCAAGTCCAACCTATGTGTGTGATTATAAGTCAGTATTACATTGCATATCCCTGTATGTTGCGGTCGTTCAGGTGCTTATCTAATAGTTTTTGAAACTATCGATGCTCCCCGCTGAGACCGCCACCTGTGGAAGGCAATTCCACATCTTTGGCACTCTTACAGTAAAGAACCCTCTACGTAGTTAAAGGTTAAACCTCTTTTCCTCTAATTTTAATGAGTGGCCACGTGTCTTGTTAACCTCCCTTCTGCGAAAAAGTTTTATCCCAATTGTGGGGTCACCAGTATGGTATTTGTAAAGTGAAATCATATCCCCTCTCAAGTGTCTCTTCTCCAGAGAGAATAAGTTCAGTGCTCGCTATCTTTCTTCATAACTAATGTTCTTCAGACCCTTTATTAGCTTTGTTGCCCTTCTTTGTACTCGCTCCATTTCCAGCACATCCTTCCTAGGGACTGGTGCCCAGAACTGGACAGCATACTCCAGGTGCGGCTGGACCAGAGTCTTGTAGAGCAAGAGAATTATTGTTTTATCTCTGGAGATAAATATTCTGTTTGCTTTGTTAGCAGCAGCTTGGCATTGCATGCCATTGCTGAGCCTATCATCTACTAGGACCCCCAGGTCCTTTTCCATCCTAGATTCCCCCAGAGGTTCTCTCCCCCAGTGTATAGACTGCATTCATATTTTTGCCACCCAAATGCATTATTTTACATTTTTCTACATTAAACCTCATTTGACATGTAGTTGCCTACCCCATTAATTTGTTCAGATATTTTTGTAAGGTTTCCACATCCTGCGGAGAAGTTATTGCCCTGCTTAGCTTAGTATCGTCCGCAAATACAGAGATTGAACTATTTACTCCATCCTCCAGGTTGTTTATGAACAAAATAAATAGGATTGGTCCCAGTACAGAACCCTGGGGGACCCCACTACCCACCTCTGATCATTCCGAGTACTCCCCATTTATCAACACCCTCTGAACTCACCCTTGTAGCCAGTTTTCAATCCATGTACTCACCCTATGGTAAATGCCAAGGGACCTTATTTTTTTATTAAACGTTTATGGGGAACTGTGTCAAATGTTTTTGCAAAATCCAGATATACCATGTCTCTGGGCCTTCCTTTATCTGGATGGCAACTCACCTCCTCATAGAAGGTTACTAGATTGGTTTGGCAAGAATGATTCTTTATGAATCTATGCTGATTACTGCTAATGATACCGCTCTCGTTACTAAAATCTTGTATATAGTCCCTTATCAGGCCCTCCAAGAGCTTGCATACTATTAATATTAGGCTAACTGGTCTGTAATGCCCAGGGATGTATTTTGGGCCCTTTTTAAATATTGGTGCTACATTGGCTTTTCTCCAATCACCTGGTAACATTCCTTTAAATATACTGCCTGGAGGGTCCCCTTAGTCTGCCTGTAAAGTGGGACATCTGTACAGTGTATAGAACCTGCTGCAGCAAAACATAAATAAAGAAAAAAAATAGCATTTAAATTGATTTTCCCTGTAAGCTTTCTTTATTTTGTAAACAACGGCTTGGGCAGCCATTCTGTATAATGAGGGCATATTTTAGTGCATTCGGAACAATATTAGAGATTTTTTGAATACATTCTGATGTCTCTTTAGCAGACTTTGGATATAAATAACAATATTTTCCACCACAGTGAGCAATCCTTATGTGAAGAAGCCAAATTATAGCACACTCAAGCCAACAATAATGATTTTTTTTTTTACACAAAGTCTGGTGTCTTTCGTAGACTTTGGATAGAAGTAACAGGTGGGGAAAAAATGGGTCTTGGGTGTTGGTGCCTTCACACCATAACCCTTCACAGTTATCCTTGGCAAATGCAGGATTGGATTCTACTCTTAAAAATGTCAGGCTCGGTCCACATATGAGCCGCAAGTGGCTTACAGCAGGAGTCTGGTGCCTGCTGGTTCGCTCTTTCAGGTCCGATTTCCTCCCAAACTTTGGGCTGAATTCGCACCTGAAACAGACCAAAAGACGCACAGTGTTTTTCTGCAAAATGCACCTGCTGCGGAGATATGTGAACCGGCTCCATAGAGAGCCGGTCAAAATCTCCTGCTTTTGCAAATTGGATGCGGGGATCTCGCATCCAATTCACACCTCACACAGGTGCAGAAAAATTGGGCCTTGGGTGCTGCTGCACCCTGCACCCTGTAACTCCTCACAGTTACTCTTGGAGGGTGCAGGACTGGCACTGTGTTCAAATAATTCAGCTGCCTCCGTGTATGATGCTGGGGCTATGGAAGGATGAGCGGTAGACAAGGGGACAGAACAGGCCATTCTGGCAGATGCGGTGGACTGTGATCTAGTGTCAGCTTGGGTGATAGAGGATAAGGAGGATCAGGTTGGTTTAGTAAGCCAGTCCACCACCTCCTCTGCATGCTGTGGCTGGATAGCACAAGCAACATCACTAAACAGAGAAAAAAGTGCCCTGCCTGAGGATGGACCATGTCCCCCTTTGCCTGTGGACACAGACGCTGCTGGCCCCCTTATAGTGTCTGTCTATCTTCGTTGGCCTCCCTGACATGATGGGGGGGGGGGTAATTACCCAGATTTACTAGATACTGGGAAGAGTGTAATGGGATGCACTTTATTCAATGAAAAGTGGTGTTTGGTGCACATTTAATTGAGGATTGCTGCTGACAGAAATGTAAAAACTATAAATAAAAAAAAAAGGGGGAACAACAGTGTTGCAGTCAGAAAAAATGTGGCTGACAATTTAAAAGGGGGCAGACACAGGACAAACCCCCCCACAAACATACTACACTATACTCACACTATACACCAACACTCTACACTCAGAGTCACAATAACACACTAACTCGCTAGTACCAAACTGAGCCCTGCTCTATCTCCACTCTAAAAACGCACTGCAAAAGGTTCCCGTGGGAAGGAGCCTTTTATAGTGTGGGGTGGGACTATGAGCAATGAGCCATGATTGGGCAAATTCACCATGACTTTGTCCAATCATGACTCTGACTGTGCTCTGTGCCCTGATTGGGCAAAGCCTTGCCCCTGACCAGCGGTCAGGTGCATTGCTTTATTCAATTAGGGCCCTAGAATGCACTGTGCAGTGCACAGTGCATTGTGGGGCACTCAGTGGGTGAATTTCCTGCCGAGCACACCGCAAATTTGGGTGTTCCGCGAACGGGCAAACTGGCGCACAGGGGATTTTCAGGCCCAACTTTTGCTCGGCTCAAACTGTTAGCCCAACTCTATACCTGACGTTCTCTTTTAGACTGTATATCTGTCTTGGTGTACCCCTCTTGTGTATTCTGTCTTTTGCTCTTGTCTTCTGTTTATGTGCCTACTCTGCCCTTGTTATACTTAGCCTAGAGTTGGCAGTTCTGTTTTCAATTGCTATCTACTTCTTAACACCCACACTTATCCTGTGTTTCTCTGAGACCCTTCTATCTAGCTTCTGTACCTGTCTGTTCTCTTACTATGCTCTAAATTTCATTTACCATTGGTTCATGAAATGCTTTGAAATAATACAACTAGAGAGACTATAAAACTAAATGGATTAATCTTGTAAATTAGGAAAAAATAACTATATATTGTTGGCTTTCAATCAATAATTTTCTACCTCTAATACACACAAATTATAGTAAAGAGTAGGGTTGCATCAATACCACTTTTTTAAGACCGAGTACTGATCCTTTTTAATGTCACGTAAAATTGACCGTGTCAGTAGTTTTTGTTTTTACAATTTTTTTTACAATTTATAGATTTTTTTTTTAAATTACAATGCTTTTTTGGGGGGGGGGGGGAGGGGTGGATGATGAATGGTGTTTTTTTATATTTTTATTTTACAATTTTACCTTTTAAATATTTATTATATATTTTATTATTATTATTATTTTTATCAGTCCTGTTGGGGATGGCTTTGGTGAGATATCAGGGGTCTGAACAGACCCCTGACATCTCCCCTTTGAGACAGAGAAAGGAACTGAAAACACAGAATCCCCAGTCCCTTTCTCAGCAGCCACAGCTGCACTGAAGCTCTGGACAGGAGACAGCGGCTCCTGTTCATTCATAAACTGAGACATCGTAAATACAGTTTACGATGCTCAGTTATGATTGGATAGAGTCAGTGATCACTGACTCTGTGCATTCAGAAAAGGAAGGAGCCAGCTGTCAGCTGCTTTATTGAAATCTTTACAGGGAGATTGGTGCTTGTAAGCCCCCAGTGCCACACCAATCACCCCTGACTGCCCAGGTATCGGGTCAAGCATTGAAACATTTGGACGAGTACAATTACTCGTACAAATGCTCGGTATCGGCACCGATACTGATACTAGTATCGGTGAAACCCTAGTAAAGAGGCTTCGGAGATAACCATTTCCAATGTTACAGTGTCACACTGACTTGAACTGACATGGTGCAATCAAATTCATTAATAGATAGAATAAGTGGAATTTACTAAAACTGGAGCAGACAGAATCTGAAGCAGCTGTGCATAGTAACCAATCAGTGTTTAGCCTGAGCTTTTTCAGTTAAGCTCTGGAAATGAAAGCAAAAAGCTGACTGGTTGACATTCACAGCTGTTCTGCATTCTGTTTTCTACAGTCTTTTAAATTCACCTCAATGAATTTCTTTCTCTCTGTATATAAATTCCCCTCCAAAAACAACATAGATAAGAGAACATTAAAGCAGATTGCAACATACCAATACAAAATTAGATTGTCACTCACTATTCAAAGTCTTACTTGCGAACATCAAGAATTTGAAGTGTATTTTTCTGCCATTATATGATTAGTGAAATCACTTCTATTACAAGCATACACAAAGATGAATCCGGCCATTCTGTCCATTGCAGTGCTGTAATGGGGCTTTCCCATTTTGTAGCATATTAAAATTTACAAATTACAAGTGCATTATAAACTATTGCATCGGTTGACACATCACGTATTCACTTAAGCTTAAGACCCGGTTCACACAGGGACGACTTGTCAGGCGACTTAGCCGCCTGACAAGTTGTGTCCCGTTCTGTACTATGGAACCGTTCTAATAGGAGCGACTCAAGTCGCTCCGACTTAGAAAAAGGTTCCTGTACTACTTTTGGGGCGACTTCAGGTGACTTGCATTGACTTCTATAAAGAAGTCGTTTTGCAAGTCGCCGCTGAAGTTGAGTGCAGGTCGCCTCACAGAGTCGGCCTGCAAGTCGTGTTGCCCCTGTGTCAACTGGCTCTACAAGTATAAGTCTAACTAAATGTAGCAAACAAATACAAGGAGATTTCCAACCTCAAACCAACCACCTTGTATTTGTCATTTGACATATGTCACCCTTCCAGTGCTCCTTGCTACAACAGACCAGTTATAAGTGGGTGCAGTAGCCAATTGTTTGTATTTTGATTATATTGGTCAGGCAATGCACTGAAATCTTTGCTGCCATGTGCTGGGTGTTCAGTGTGCCCCTGTACATTTAAGGAAGGGTCGGTTCCTTCCAGGCCACCTGTCCTTACTTATCCATTACAATGCATGTGCTCCCATTGTGGAGATCCAGAAGTCAGGATTAGGGACTACAGAAAACAGGGTGCCTTGATGAGGCCTGTAGCTTACGCATGTATTTGCAAATAAGTGCAGACTAAACCCCTGTTCTTAAAGCATATTGTTGGACAGGTCATATTTGACATATGTCGCCCTTCCAATGCTCCTTGCTGCAACAGACAAGTTATAGGTGGGGAAGTGGCCACTTTGTATGCTAACTAAATGTATGACATAAGAACATGGAACATTTTTCATATTTGAAAAACATGGGGAAACTATAACACATAAAAGCTTCCAGTGAAGGTCTCGTACTTGCAGCCATCAATGAGTGCAATGACCTCAGGTGAAATGTACTCATAAACATATTTCCCCATAAACATTACTAGTCTCCAAAGCCAATACAGAAGCCAATACTGGCTACTTCTGAAGAACTGACTCTTTTTGTCAATACTATAACCTTTTTTTTGGATAAAATATAGATGCATTAGAAGCTTTGTTGTGTTTTTACTCCTGTGTGCTTTCCCAATTGGAAGACTGGTCCCTAGCTATTGTCCCTGTAAAATAATTCTGTCATGTCTGCAGAAAGTGAGAAGGGGGTAAATGCAAACAAGAAAAACCTCAACGAACCTTTATCTCTTCTCTAGTTAAAACAATGACTGGAGTTCCACTACTTAGATGAACTTCAGGATCAAGCCTCTCTAATTTTTCTCGCTTCTACCCCCAAAGATCTCTGACCTCCATGATTAGGTTTCTGTAAGGGGCCCTTTGTCACTTTCCACATATGTGGTTGTGCCCCACAGAACTATATGCCCTAAGAGCATTTTGGGAATGTGGGCAGTGAGGAGCAGGTGAGGAGCAATGGGTGACAGGCACCTGCTGTGACATTAGCATAAGTTGGCCATCAAAGTGAATTACCAGTGACAGACCTGTGGTTGATCCACAGAGTGGTTCAAACTAGTGCTGGCAGTGCTGATGTAATGGCACCAGAGCTGCCTTGTAAGAACTACAAGGGGCGGATACAAAAGTGGTCATCCTGGTCAAGGAGAGAGAGCAGCGGTAACTGGTCTTCATCACCACCAACTCCTGCACTTAAAGCACAATGCAGAAAATGCTTGTGGCTCCAGCAACCATAAAGTTCTACAAATATCAATACAAATAAGCAACATTTTAATAAAGGTAAACAGATTCCTTTTACATAATTAGTTGGTTTGCATTTCCTGGATTTGAACTTTAAAGTATGTTATATATGATCAGAAAAGTGTAAGAGACCTGCATTTCCTAAAGCAAAATGTGATGCTCTGAAGAAAAGTGAGACTAGAAGGGTTACTATAGAATACTGATATCATTGTTTTTTAGCTGTATACAAATTACACTGCAGTGAGTGATAGCAGGTGTGTTGGCCGCATAGATCAAGTAGACTAGACATCACTTAGTAATGCCAAAAAAATAAGGTTGTGAATAAAAACAAATATAGTGAACTAAAGTAAAAAAGAACAAACAGGACAAATAAAACATTTTGACATGAATTTTAATTATGTAATAGGACACATTTTGTTGTGTAAGTAATGTTCTGAAAAATGCATACAGTATATTAATACATAACTGTTATAAATGCATTAAGTTACATAATTGTAAATACTGAAATACTTACATAAATAAAAAATAAAACTTATGTTAATTTATATGTGAACAAATCCACATTTTTTGCCAAAGTATAAAAACTGTAAATTGGTTTGTTAATATTCATTGCAATATTTTGTTTTCAAAATTCATAAATAACCGTGAGTTTTGTTTAGTTCGGTTTTTAAGAAACTGAGAAACCAACATAGCTGTATCTATGACAGTGTGGGGTCCACAGTAAGTGGAAATGCATGTAATGGCTTCTAAGCTTTTTTTTTTTTTTTTTTTTTTGAGATCTTATCATAATACTAGTAATCACACATGTCTATAATTTTCAGTGCTGATGAACTGTTACATATCATACAGTTATAGAGATGTATGATTTTGGAAGTGACACAATATGAAAGCACGGTTTCACTTGCACTACATTAAATAAAGATATGACTTGCGGGCCTAGTGTTTTTACAATCTATATGAGGACATAAGGCTTTCAGGTAAAACAAAAACTATTGTCATTGCTTTATGCTGAATGAAATTTAAATATGCAGCTATGGCAGTTGCCTAGAAAGTAAACAAACTTTACGATTAGGAAGATGGTGTTGATGTTAATTATATTACAATTATATTCTAATAATCGTACCCATAAGATACTTACATATATTATCTTTTTTTTCTGGGACAATTGTGCTATGTTCTTTGAGCATTTTAGAATTACACATTACCTGGTGCAAAAGTTATAACATTAGTGAGTATGCAGGAGTTCCACAACAGGGTGGGGAGAACGGGGTAAAATTATTAGTTATGCTCTCCACCAACTTTTTATTGTTCTCTGTGTCCTGGAGATTTTTCCTCACTTCCTGTCAGAAAGGCAGTGAACAGAGGTGAACAGACAGAAATAAAAAGGTAAAAGAAAAAGGAAGAGTTCAAAGTTCTGTCAAGTGTGTATTGCTGTCTGTGTCCCCATTGTGGAAATTGTATCCTGCTTCCTGCCCTAGTGATTGATGTCAGACAGAACAGAAAGTAACGGGAAATCTGCTCAATGAAAGATCTGCCTGCACAGACAACAGTAAAAATGTAAAAAGCTGAAAAAAAATAAAAATGATAGTAAAGAAGGTAAGGGTTCAAAGCTCTAACAAGCATTTATTGTTGTCCGCACTGAGAACAGGAAGTTAGATGAAATCTTCTCCAAGGTGACACAAATAGAATTTGAAAACTGTCAGATACTCTAACCCCTTTTCATTCTATCCAACATTAAAAAAAATACATTTTGGGCTGGTGTTGGCTTTGAAAAACAGAATATATTTAAGGGTTTTTTTGTCATTATTTCCAAGGGTTTACAATATGCTAGTGGAGGCTTTGTTGGTTCCTTTTGGCCCACCTTAACCTATCAGAAATTACTGATTTTATACATTTAGGCTGTATCTGTGCCTTAACCCCCTTGGCTACAGGAGGATAAATGTTGATCTGTAGGGCTGTACTCAGTATCCTATTTTTTTCAATCTCTATTGGAAGTTGTGACATGTAAAAACTTTGAGCCAGATAAACTATACATGGTGCAGTGCAGAAGGTGTCCCTAATAAACAAACAGAGGTCCCTCAGGGCAGACCCAGACCTATCATCTATGGCAAATATTAGCATCACATTGAAGCACAGATATTAGGGTTCATAAACTATGACATTTCTGTGTCAACTTGTTATTTATGATTTGTCAATTTTTGGTGCATGTGTCACAAATTCTTTTCAACATACATTAGGTGTACTATTCTGTATTTGGTGCATGATAAGTGCACATAACATACAATGGGTATAGAAAAAAATCCCCCCCCCCCCCCCCCAATTTATTGCTTTGCAGCCTGAAATGAGGACAGATACTAGTTTTTGTTTTATCCAGTTGTATTTACTCAGTGCAACTTATAACATCCAAGTGAAAGATATAACACCAACATGTCAGAAAAACAAACAAAAAACAATTCAAAAATAGAATCACTGCGTTGGAAAAAGGATCACCACTTGTGTCAGTATTTTGTTGAACCACCTTTTGCCTTAACTACAACCTTTAGTCTGTTGGGATATGTCTCTACTAACTTTGCACATCTGCTCAAGTTCAGTTAAATTTGATGGTGACCAATTGTGGACTGCAGTCTTCAAGCCATTCCACAGATTTTCAATGAGGTTCAAGTCTGAGCTCTGACTAGGCCATGCAAGGACATTCACCTTTTTTTCCTTCCTCGAGAATTTGACGGTATTTTGCCCCATCCATTTTCCCTCTATCCTGACAGTCCCTGCTGTAGAAAAACACCCCCATAACAGGATATTACCACCTCCATGCTTTACTGTAGGAATGGTGTTATTTGGATGGTGAGTTGTATTAGATTTATGCCAGACATATCGTTTGGTGTTGAGGCCAAATAATTCCATTTATTCTCATCTGACCATAACACCTTTTCCCATGTGGTCTCAGATTTGTCAAGGTGCATTTTGGCAAAGTTCAGTCATGACTCAATGTGGCCTTTCTTGAGGAGTGGCTTTTTTTTGCAACCTTCCCATACAAGCCAAGTTTGTGGAGAATTTGTGATATTGTTGTCACACGCACACAATAACCACTTTTTGTCATACATTTCTGCAATCGCTTCAGAGTTGCTGTAGACCTCATGGTAGCCTATCTGATCAGTTTCCTCCTGGCTCATTCATCCAGTTTGGAGTGAAATCCTGATGATCCAGGGAGGGTTTGTGTTGTACCAAATACCTTCCACTTCTTAATAATAGACTTCACTGTGCTTCTAGGCATTGATAAAGCCTTTGATTTTTCCATATCTATCTTTCCTGACTTGTGCCTTTCCACAACTTTATCCCAGAGATCTTTTGACAGTGCCTTGCCACCCATAGTTGATTGTGTTCTTCAGTTGCACTACCAGGGGCTCCAGTAAAGCTCTTTTCATGCTAAGCTAATGAAAATGGCCACAGCTGGTCACAGTTGAAAGTCAAATGGCTTTGTGTGCCATTGAGAAAGTGATTAGCTACACCTGATTGAGTTTACAAGTCATTTTTAGGAGGGGGGGGGGGGTGATCCCTTTTCCAACTTAGTGATTCTGTTTTTTATGTATATTATTTTTTTCTGACATGTTGGTGTGATATCTTGGATGTTATAAGTTGCACTGAGTAAATACAGCTGGATAAAACAAAAAATGTGTCTCAGGCGGCAAACCAACAAAATGTGATTATTTTAAAGGTGGGTGATTCTTTTCTCTACCCACTATATGCGATATGCAAATATACAGTATGTTAAAAACCTAAAAATTTATAGGGTCCGTCTGTTCAAAAAAGAAAGTACTTCAGGAGTGGTCAGATTCCCTGGGAAGTAGGAGCCAGACGAAAGCCTGGTACACACAGCGAGTTCACAATGAGGAGCTTGGGAGGAGCTCACGGTACTAACTATGCAACGTTAGTACAACAATCTCCCCACTGAGCTAAAGTGTTCTGACAGGGGGGCTGCCCCCCTCCAGAACACACTAGTCAGTGCTCACAGCAATTGGCTGGCAGTGCTGATTGGATGCCAATCTGATGCTGGTTTTCCAGTATGCCTGCTAGACGGAAGCCGGCCGGCTTCTGTTGGACAGGCTGATGTACATACTGGCTGAATGTCAGCAGGTTTCTGTTGAATCTGCTGATATTTGGCCAATGTGTACCAGGCTTAATCCAGTTTTTTCAAGGTCAAAGGAATTAGTGAATCTAATGGCTCTTGGATTGTCTGTGACAATATAAAAGCAAGATAGGGCAGCCAGGGAGTTCTTACTAGTTCTAGAAATTCAGTATGACATTTAACATTACTTGCATTTAATGTCGAGAACGTACAATCTGTGTAAATTTACACACATTTCTCTGCATCTGAAAGAAAACTGGCTGCATGAGGTATTTTTAATGCTTTTCCTAAAATTAAAAAGTAGGCAAAAGTGTATTCCACTATTATTTCAATAAACATTCCTTTTGTTAAAAAAAAAAAAAATTAAAAAGTAGACATACAGGTAAGTTTTATGGTAGATCTGTATATGTATGTGTAGTATCAATGCTTTTAATTCTAACTACATTTTTATTAAAGGAAATGCATATTGAGAGAATATTTAGACTGTTATTGCCGAACTCGCCTTTGAAAATACCTGCTCCCTGGCTGATCTGCTGAGCCAAAGGCTACAATACTGAGTCTGAATTATTGACTCAGAACAGGGGAGTGATTCTTCAATCAGCTTGGGGTACAGTCGCTGACATCTGAATTAAGAGAAACTGGATGTGAAGCCTTGTGGCTTCACGGCTTGTTTCCTGCTGCTCATGCGTAAACTGCGCTGTGCCTTGTGAATGGTCCCATAGTCTTCTGGGACCTGTGATGTGTCCCAGAAGATTGCGAGGGAAGGAGGGGGGCCAACAGATCACCACAGATGTGCGAGTGGGTATCTATCAAAACCAGATACCCGTTCCCCCGAAAACAGTGCCAAATGTGGCGGTGGGTGCAAACAAGCGGAACTTCCCCTTTTCAGTGAAGCTCCGTCTTAACTACATGCTTATTCTAGGCTAGTGATTTAAAATTATTTGAGACCAAAGACATGTAGGCAACTTGTATTTTCTTGAAGTCAGCAACAGCAATCTACACATTTCTCCCAGTAGAGGTTTATTTTAAGCCTAATGCACTTAAAAAGCAAGTGTCTAATTTATTTTTGTTTGATTTTTCAGTTAACACGTGAACATGTCAACTGGTATTCATGCACTTTGTTGTTCTAATCATAAATCTGCCTATATAAAATCTGGTTTATAAACCTGAAAAACATCGTTCCCAAAAATGCACCCATTTATTGGTATCTTAGAGATTATCGCTCGTCAGCAAAACAGATAAAAAGTGGCATTAACACGTCATAAATTCTATTGCACTGACAGTAAATGAATCATTTGAGACCTCTTAAAATGAGTATGACATTCATTATTCATATTTGTCAGACTGCGCCAGCTGAGAAACAATAAAGGTGTAAACATATTTTGCTGGTCTGTAATGATTCAGACAGAGAAACAGAACATGCTGGTTTATAGATTCAAATTAGTTATTGGCAAAATACGATCAAAATAGCTCTTTCTGTACGGTAAACAAACTAACCTCACACAGGAAGTAAGCTGTGGGGACCAAAAACGACATACAATTACAAGGAGATGGGAAAGTCACAACATGTTGTACACACAGTGAAAAAAAATGTCCTTTTTTTTTTCGTTTTTTTAATTGTTAATGCAATGTTTTGTGCTACACTTGGTCTAAAAATTGTTTGAGAACAGCTGCTTAGGAGCAAGGAAATAATGGCACTAAAATACACTGAGAGAAAAATGAAAAGCTTTCCCCTTGTTAACATTTTGTAGTTGACCTTGCCTTCTACACGTAGACTGGTAGAGTCAGACATAGGAAACGGCCCACACACCATCCACACACATCTTTCATCCACACCAGCAGTTCCTCTGCAAAATACATCTGAATCTATAAAGAAAGGAACTAATTTGAGTAAGCAAGAAAATGTGTATAATGTTTCACAGTATGATCAAGAAAATCAAAAACAACTTTACAGAAAAGTTTTATATAAAGAAGGGTTTGCATACAACTCATAAAAATTGCCTTTGGCAAGTAAGCACATTTAAAGAACTCAAGGTCAATTAAACGGAGTGATAAAGATCAGAAGTAAGACTGAAACAAGCAAGATTGTGCTTGCCCGATAATGCACAATCATGTGCAAAGGAAAAAAAAGAAACATTTTGCTAGCAGGTGACTGGTTGAATGAAGTAAACACAGCGTCTTCGTATTTACCAAGATCAGTGAAAAATTACCTTTGCTAAGTGAAAATGTATTATTCCTTTACTAAATGAACCCCAAAGGATTATAGTAACTGATTGTGATGAACACATCTACCAACTGGCCAAGTAGCATCTGCAATTGTCTAAGGCAGAATGAGCATTTAAAATCTGAATACATTTTTTGTCTTATTTTTTTTATTTCCGTTTTAGGGGAAATCCAATAGCAGATTCAAAGAGAGGATTTAGGGTTGCTACATTTTTTTTGGGGCTCCAGTAATATGTTTGCAACTCGGCAGAATCTGCATGAGATTAATGCCAAAATGTCAGAGCTTGCATAAAGTGGTGGACTGTTCCATCTGTTCTTAGGGCAGCATAATTTCAAATTAAAGCCCTGCACTTACTACAGCAAATGAGGGGTACAAGGTTTATTAAACAAGTATTTAAAAATTAGATCTTAAAATGAACCACTCAGAGTCAAATTTATGGAGACTATTTACATATAATCCTAAATTATTATTATTCTGTTGACCCAAGAATGATTTCTATTTACCTTTTTATTTAGCTTTTACTAGGTTCTCTGAATGTGACTCTTAGAACAAGAAATCAAAATTGAGAACTTCTTTTAGGTCTGATAATAGCCCTATAAACTGCCTGAACTCATGATAGCATACACTGCCTATCAACTACTAAATAACGATAACAGTATCAAACACAAAAACATGTACTTATTTAGTTGTTTAAAGTTTTCTTTAAAAAAAATCAGCACAAAGGATATTGATTACCTCCAATGTGATGTGTCCCTTGTGCTGTTTTGGCCTGGTTTAGCAGAAATCTTCCCCCTTCGATGACCCCCCCCCCCCCATCCATGCTGCTGTAATCTTCCGATGCAATGAGAGTTAATATAACTGAGGGAGCTGAGACATGAGACAGGCACTCATCAGGAGTGCCCAAGTATGCCCATCCTTTCCACCCAGTACCGCCATCCACAGAAGCCATACTATAGCTTCTATAAATAAAAAGTGATCTATGAATGGAGGATGGGCAGATGATTGAAAGGTCTGCCCCCTCCATTCATAGAAGCTAGTATTGGCTTCTATAAATTAAAGAGCTGACATAGTCAGGCACTCTTGATAAGTGCCTGCCACAGCTCCCTTAATTCTAATAACCCCGCTGCACCAAAAGATTATGGTGGTGAGGATTATGGCTTGGTCGTGGCCATTGGAGGAGGAAGATTTGTGCTAAACCAGTACAGAGCAGCACAAGTATAACGCTAATCACAGGCTTTAGAAAGCAATTGGACTTGTCACATAAGACTACGTTTTTCAACCCCAACTAAAGCCAAAATCATATATTTTCTTTTATATTGGAGTGGGTAAGGGTGAATGCCTCTGTCAGCTTTTTATTACTGTTCGTAATCCTATTGGAAAGATTTGCCCTTCCCTTTCTGTTGAGACACAAAAGAACTCCACATTTTTAGTAGAGCGAGAAAAAGTTGGAAATGTTTTAATTGCTCTGACATCAGTGCCTTCCACCCACATTTCAAATATTGGGCCACACTGGGACTGAAAAGGAAGTAGAAAAATAGGGTCACAGACAGGAATAGAAACCAGACAGAAATTTCAACCCTTAACCATGTTATATAAAACTAAATGGAAAATCTGTTTGGAGCTTTAGAACTGGCAATCCTGAATTGCTTCATAATGAAGCAGGGGAGCTACACAAACTTTGTGCTAGACTAATCCCAAAAAATCAATATCAATGAGACAAAAAAGTAACATCAACCTATCACCTCTTCCAGCCAGGTGTCTCTGCTGCTACCCACAGATGTGAAAGCTATCACCCCTTTTTGGCACAAAACACATTAGGCAATATACAAATATAACCAGTATTGGAAAAAATCCTGCCACCTTAAGGAGTGTCCTCTTAAGGGATACCTACAGATGCCTACACTTAACTTTCTCACCCACATACTGTTTTGCTATTCATTTTCCTTAATCTCACTGATTTTGATGCATGGCCTTACAGTGTCATATTTTCTAAGGGGAAGTGGCATTATACTACTTGTAAAAAGAACCACGCATTTAGAGAAAAATGCATAGAAGTGGAAAGAAAAACAAAACTTGCAATTCATGGTTATGTTTTTATGTTGAGTCCATGCTACAGCAAATCTGCCACTTCAAAAAGGTACAGGTATATGTTGTTCTCGCAGTAGTGACTTAAGAAAAGGTTAAACAATTTTCCTACTGAAACTGTGTGGGTTGTGAAAGAACATTTTTAATGAAGAAAAAATTTCCCCCTAGAAGCTACTTTATTATCACCAAAGCCATCGAGTTTCAGTCTGAGCTATTTGTATGTATTTATAAAGGCTGTGATAAGATAAACTAGCACAAAAGCAAAGACCCAATCCTAATCTCAGGGTTTTACTTAAAAAACAATCAAGTACTATTTAGGTTCTGTGACAAACCTCTATATTAAAACCCCGGTTTTACAGCAAGCAAAGTACCATGTTTAATAAAACAGAAATCATATTACATAAACATATTAGATGCAAAAAGATGCATTTAAACAACACAAGGTAACTCATCAGGTAATGTATGCTCAATCCAAAAAATGTGGTTACATGTTTTTTCTTGACATGTGTGTGTACTAGAAATATATCCTCATAAATTCAGATTTTTGATTTACATTTATTTTATAGCAGAACAGGGAAGCTCACTAAAATAAAGCACTTTAGTGAATTGATTTTAATTTACCGTAAGTGCTGTATATATTCTTTACTTTATGACTGTGGCTAAACATACTTTTATTTCATGCATTTTTTTTAAATAAACAGCTGTAATTGTTTTCAAGCTTAACGCCCACAGTAATGAAACCACAGTAAGAGAATTATCACTTAGTTCCATGCAAACTTTTTAAGATATACTGCTGTATCTTGTTTCCATTAAATAATTCAGTAAAGGGAAATGCCAGAATGGCACAAATTAGTTACAATTTGTATTAGTCCTAATTAGTGATGCTTGTGACGATGCACAGCCAAAGAAAAAAAAAAAGTTTAACTCTGTTTGTAACATGTTACCTCCAATTATTCAAAATTACTAATCTGTTTTTAGTAGAGCACGGTTTCTCTGTGCTTTTACCAAGCACTTAGCTGTCTATATTTAAAAAACGTTCTATCCTTTGTGCTTCTCAGAGCTGGGAATGTTATCATAGCCTTAACACTGCCCACACATCGGTTCGGTGACTCAAAATGAAAAACACTAATCAGACCAACAAACTGTTAAAATGTTGTAGCTTATTATAACAGCACTGAAACCAAGTTTTCCCTACAGCGACATTCAAAATATGAAAAGAAAAGAAAAAAACACTGTACATACAGTAATTAGTAACACGTAGAACATAAAACAGGTACGATAAAAAACAAAGTCTTTATTATGTTTTCTATTTATTCAACAAAGATGCAGTTTTTGAGCAGTAAAATCTCCAATCCAGCCTTAAGATATATGACTGCATAAAGATGAACATCTATAGGAAATCTACATAAATATACTGCGCGCTTGGGAACATATGAATGCTTCACATGAAATAGTATAAACATACATAAACTCTGAGGCACTCAAACATGATTGTATGTAAAAAAATAACAAAAACATACTACTGTGAAGCCTCTAAAAAGCTACATATTGCCCTATCACCCTGCAAAAAGAAACTATAACGGGAATTTGTGCTGAAAAAGTCATGGAAATTGCCACTGCTGACCTTATTCTGTAAATGCTAGTTGCCTGGCCTGTTGTGGCCAAAAGGATAACTGAAGTAAGTACTTCTTACAGAATATATATATATATATATATATATATATATATATATATATATATACACACACACACACACACATACACACATACACACATCTCTATCTATATGCACTGGATAGATAGATAGATAGATAGATAAATAGATAGATAGATAGATAGATAGATAGATAGATAGATAGATAGATAGATAGATAGATAGATAGATAGATAGATAGATAGATAGATAGATAGATAGATAGACATAGATCTATATCTATATATAGATATCTATATATAGATAGATATATATATAGATATCTATCTATATATAGATATCTATCTATATATATAGATATATATAATTTTAGGCAGAAAAGGCAGTAAAAGGAGTAGGTTTTGTCAAAGCTGCAAAATTTTTGTTCTCTCTTCATGACAGGTTAAGGGAAAAGTCAAGTTTCCCTTATGCTGAATTGATGGAAAAAAATTCCCATAAGTTAGCATAGAATTTCCTTTATTAGTAGATCTCCTGTATTGAAATGTTTTACTATAATTATAAGATGCAATATAAAATTAAATCTCTATTACTACTACTAATAATAGTAATAATTTATAATATTATTAGTAGTAGTAATATTCAAACTTAAGGTTGCTTTTTAATTGGATTAAAAAAAATTACAACATCGTGTTTTTTCTTTATGCATGTTCTAGAAACCTGGGAGTATTTAAAGTTAATTTGTATAGTAAGAATGCTTACTAATTATGTTACTCGACTTACTGTGCTACTTTTGTAATGTGAATGCAAGCTACACAATTTATAATAGAAAAATCAAACCACAAACTTGGGATAGTAATGTATTCTCTCACCAGCACAGTTAAAATTCGTTAAGATGGTGTAAAATGAAAGAGGTTTGGTCATGGGGCCTGCTGCATTTCACCTCACCAGCTATCTCATCACGGCACAGAAAAACAACATATTTTAATCTTCATGCTGCCTTTGACACTCAATGACACCTACAAGCTGTGGTGTAATATTAATACTGAAACCAAACATCAAGCTGATACTATGTTTTAACAAACCTTACTATATAGAAAAAATGTACAGAATCTAGAAAAGTAGGAGAAAAGGAGCAGCAGTATTTAGTGATCGTATTGTCTTTTTTTTTTAATAATAATATGCATCGCAGATGGCAGAGTCAGATTACAAGCCTGAAGCACAAACCATTAATCTTGCTATAACAATTATTCACTATAACTATTTTTTAAGAAAGGATTCATGTATATGTGGGTGTTTGTGAACTGTAGTCTGGGATTTTTTTTACACACAAGAAGCACTTTTAATCATTTATATGGTGCACTTTTCGTAAAATTATGCAGGATGGTCTATCCTATAGCAAATCGCATCATTCATATATAAATTGTATAACAATTCAGGGTAAATTTGCCATTTTATATTCTAGTATGCAAAAATAAGCAAATATATTTCCAGTGTGGATATATATTGGGCTGCTGTATACAGGTTCAAACTGCACCCTTTCTCATGAGCTTGAAGTCATCATGCAAGCTGGTCTAACTGGCCCTAATGTACGCATATTGTCATTGTATTAGGGACATGAAATTGTAATGCATGACTGCAGCAGCTTTTACAAAGCATTACATGATATGTTCATGCTACATTTATATACACCACGAGACTTATTTACTAAAGGAGTAGAGCCTGTGAATGCTCACCAAGCTTAGTAAATAAGGTAAAATTATGTTCACTTCTTTTTTATCATGTGCAAGGATGTGCTAGCAAAAATCTGTTTGCTCTTCATTTTCCCCCGCACATGATTGGGTATTAAAATGAACAGAGGCTTGTATACATACTATAGTGAACATTTACTGTACTTTGTTATGTGAACAGCCTCCACTCCTTTAGTAAATCAAGCCCATTATGTGCATAACCACACTTGCAAAATTATTTTAACTGGTATTAAATGACTACATACTAAAATGACTCAGAGGAATGTATAGTGATTGAGCGTATGTTTTTTTTAATGCAATTGTTCAGAACTTAAATTAAATACATTGGTTTAACTTTTGTACATTATTGCAAAGTATTATTTCATATTTATAATTCCAGCCAGGCTGTGAAGTTCTAGGGCCTTTTATATTTAGCAGCCTAATAACAACTGCTTTGCCAAACAAAGCCTGCTGGTTACAGAGCTCATTAGCTTAAGCTCCAATTAACATAAATGTACTCAACTGAATGAGTCAGATAAGTGACTCCTCCCCTTTCTTTATGGGACCCAATAGGGAAATTATTTAGAAAGGGTGTAAAATAAAACAGCATCTGCTGGGCTCTTTGTTTAGGAAACCATTGGGACACCAGAGTTGTGGTTGGACCCCCAAGGTACTAATTTGTAAAATAAAGATTTCATATACAGTATGTGAGAGAAAGAAGCACAAAATGTTGGTTGAGAAATATGTACAATTAACAAAAAACTGCCCCCAAACCATTATAGGTTACATATAAAATATGCTCTTTAACATAAACTATGCTCTCTAAGTTAGAAATAGTAATGAGATGCACAAAAACATGCAAAAGAAACAAATACACAAGCTACACCAGCAACTGTAGGCCTCATTTTCTATAAATGCATTTTTCTACATAGACAGATGCTTTGCCTTGAAATAGTGCCTATAGCATATAGAACATACAGGTTGTATATTCCAGGATCTTGGAACATTAGCTGTCTTACTCTACTCACATTGCGGCCTACTTGACAGCTTAGCTTCAGGGTTTTGTGTCTCAGAGTAATAAAAAGAGAAAGCTCTTCATACAACTTTCTATGACAGCCAGAGATGTCTTTGATGGCTAATCTGTGACACACACAGAGAATCTTTACTATTAGGGATTTTTCTTGTTCAAATGACAAGGCTCACAGGTATGTAATCTGTGAATCTATCAGGGGAGAATGACACATTTAGAAACCTTGTAGAAATTGACTTCACTTTCTCCGTTAAATCACTAAACACGATCATTCCTGAAAAGGAACCATGATTTCTATGAAAAATACTGAAAAATAGAAGATACTGTATATATGAGTAAACAAGTACATAGAATAAATACTGCTAACACAAAGGATCCTGTACATTTTGCAAAAACTTTTAAACCGTTGTATTTTTGCTTTAAGACCAAGGATAACAACTTTGGGAAACATATCTTTATAAACAAGATTTTATTGATCAATTTCAACTGTCATTTATTAACCACTTCAGCCCCGGAAGGATTTACCCACTTCCTGACTAGGCCATTATTTGCGATACAGCACTGCATCGCTAACTGACAATTGCACGGTCGTTCGACGCTGTACCCAAACAAAATTGACATCTTTTTTCCCCCCACAAATACAGCTTTCTTTTTGTGGTATTTGATCACCCCTGCGGTTTTTATTTTTTGTGCTATAAACAAAAAAAGAATGACAATTTTGAAAAAAACCCAAAATTTTTTACATTTTGCTATAATAAATATCCCAAAATTTAAAAAACAAAAACAAATTTCTTCATCAGTTTAGGCCAATATGTATTCTGCTACATATTTTTGGTAAAAAAAAAATCGCAATAAGCGTATATTGATTGGTTTGCGCACAAGTTGTAATGTCTACAAAATAGGGGATATATTTATGGCATTTTTATTGTTAATTTTTTTTATTTACTAGTAATGGCGGTGATCAGTGATTTTTAGCGGGACTGCGACATTGCAACTGACAGATAAGACACTTTTGACACTTTTTTGGGACCATTGACATTTATACAGAGATCAGAGCTAAAAATAGCCACTCATTACTGTATGAATGTAACTGGCAGGGAAGGGGTTAACACTAGGTGGCAATCAAGGGGTTAAGTGTTCCCTAGGGAGGTGTTTCTAACTGTGGGGGGAGTGGACTGACTGGGAGTACAGAGAGATCGCTGTTCCTGATCACCAGAAACAGCAGATCTATCTCCACTCCCCTGTCAGAATGGGGATCTGTATGTTTACATTGACAAATCCCCGTTCTGCCTCTCTGAGGAGCGATCGCGGGTCTCCAGTGGACATCGTGGGAGCCGGCCACGCGCATCCGCTCTGCCATCATGCCCACTATAGCTCTTAAAGTGACCGCCGCACAGCTACGGCGATACACGCAGCAGTGCCAACCTACGCTGCATAACGACAGCGACATTGCCAGCAAGCAGTTAAAAGAGAAGTGAACCTCACCTCTGTATGGTATGTATTTTGTTTGTGTAATCAAATATATATATACATATGTATGTGTATATACAGTATATGTGTATATACACACACACACATACACTTTTGTGTTTGCCCTATTTATCATGAGATGAACTCAAAGATCTACGACTTTTTCTATGTACACAAAAGGCCTATTTCTATCAAATAATGTTCACAAATCTGTCTAAATCTGTGTTAGTGAGCACTTCTCCTTTGCCGAGATAATCCATTGACCTCACAGGTGTGGCATATCAAGATGCTGATTAGTGTAACCACACCATCCCAGGACCTCCACATCCAGCATCTTCACCTCCAAGATCATCTGAGACCAGCCACACGGACAGCTGCTGCAACAATCGGTTTGCATAACAAAAGAATTTCTGCACAAACTGTCAGAAACCGTCTCAGGGAAGCTCATATGCATGCTCATCATCCTCGCCGTCATAACCGACCTGAGTGGGCAAATGAGTTAAGTTGGCAATTGAGTGGGCTCACATTCGATGGTGTCTGGCACTTTGGAGAGGTGTTCTCTTCACAGATGAATCCCGGTTTTCACTGTACAGCGCAGATGGCAGAGAGGGTGTATGGCATTGTGTGGGTGAGCGGTTTGCTGATGTCAACGTTGTGGATCGAGTGGCCCATGGTGGTGGTGGGGTTATGGTATGGGCAGGCATGTTCCAGTTCCTGCCAATATCCAGCAACTTTGCAAAGCCATTGAAGAGAAATGGACCAACATTCCACAGGCCACAATCAACAACCTGATCAACTCTATGTGAAGGAGATGTGCTGCACTGCGTGAGACAAATGGTGGGAATGCCAGATACTGACTGGTTTTCGGACCCCCCGACCCCTTCAATACAGTAGAACTGCACATTTTAGAGTGGCATTTTATTGCGGCCAGCCTAAGGCACACCTTTGCAATAATCATGCTGTCTAATCAGCATCTTGATATGCCACACCTGTGAGGTAGATGGATTATCTTGGCAAAGGAGAAGTGCTCACCAACACAGATTTAAACAGATTTGTGAAAAATATTTGAGAGAAATAGGCCTTTTGTGTGCATAGAAAAAGTCGTAGATCTTTGCGTTCAGCTCATGATAAATAGGGGCAAACACAAAAGTGTTGCATTTATACTTTTGCTCAGTGTACATTCTAGAATGTACATGCACAGGCCAGTGACAAGTCAATTTACACATTAAAAGGGAAGTCATCAAGATTGACAGAACTTGTAGGCTATTCCTATGCTAATTCTAAAAAAGTTAATTGGTCAAATGGACAGCTCTTTATGGTCATAAGCAACAAGGGTCATAAATACTACAGCCGTCCTTAATTATTATTTTTTTCATCTTGAAGAACCAGATCAAAGGTGTTTGGTCAGCCAATCAGAAACTGCTCTAGGGTTAATACATGGTTTTTCAGGGGTGAAGTTTTAGCTGTCAAGGGAAATATAATCTAGAAGGGAATCATTATGGAAGCACAGGTCTAGAATATAGTACACATTACTGCATGCATGCAGGCTACCTAGGTGCATAATATAGATCAGACATATGTGCTGGATGGTGTAGTGTTTCTATGCATGCTATGATAGAAAAGGACTAAGAATTTTGAATGGGACTCTGTAGGTTGCTTTTCATTGTATTATTTGCAAGTACCATGAGGACTTTGCCATCTGTTCTGGGATTCAATAAATTATATCTCTCTGGTAAAGAACCAACTAAGGGCACTCCTGTGACCAGGGGCAGACTGGCAACTTTTGGCCCAGGGGGCAAGTACAACCCAGAGGCCCATGGTGCAGGAACTTGGCCCCCTCCCACTCTCCCTCTTCCCTGCTTCCTCCCGAACCCTATCCCAGACTGAAGTTCTGTTCCAAGTACTCTCTGTTAACCAAGTGGGTCAGGCTGAACAGCGTCTGCTGCACAGAGTCCGGCTTCCCGAACTGGCTGACAGGTGGCAGCCAGTTGCTGCAGGGGGTGCCGAGGGTGCTTGGTCGGGGCTGGCCAGGGGAGGAGAGCCTCTGCTGGAGAATGGAGTACACCATCCATGCTGGGGGCATGGCCTGTGCTCTATCCTTGTCCTTATCCTGCACTCAGTAGGACACCAGTAGGGACTTTTTACTCCTCTTCACCATAAAGCCTTTAGGTAGGGCCTGTGCTATGATTTTAGTCTACACAGGGGAAGGCAGTGGTGTACCAACAGGAGTTGGAGGGGGCCGATCCCAACCCTCTGCAACTAATATTATCCGTCCACCAACATCCCTCTGCCACTGATCCCATTCCTCCCACCACCACCCCTCTGCCACTAATCCCATCTCTCTGCCATTGATCTCCATCCCTCCCACCACCAATCCCATTCCTCACCTTCCCACTGCCACTGATCCCATCCCTGTGCCACTGATCCCATTCCTTCCACCACCACCCCTCTGCCACTGATCTCCATCCCTCCCAACACCACTCCCATCCCTCCACCACCACCCCTCTGCGACTGATCCCATCCCTCTGCCACTGATCCCATTCCTCCCACCACCACCCTCTGCAGATAGCTGCGACCAGTGAGCCAGTACACTTCAATGGCAGGTTATGGGCAGCCGCATCTATTCGCAACTGTTTGCATAGTCAACTATTATCTGTGGTTATTGTAGCTGTGGAGGTAATTCATGGCTGTGCAAGCAGTCACAAATAGCTGCAGCCATTGACAGCCTGTCATTGCAGTATACAGGTTAGTCAGGTGCTATCCCCCATGGCTCTCAATCCCGCCCGTAGGGATCAGTAGATTCTTGCTGCTGGGAGTCACAGCATGGCTAAATGTAATTGAAGCCTAAAGCAGATGTAAACCCAATCCCTGAAATCTCATATGCCTTAACAGTAATGGCATTCAATCATTTACACTTTTGATGATGAGTACAAGTGGCCACTTGAGCTCACATGAAGCAGACATTGTCCACTGTTGTCACCATCATGAAACTCGCCCTAATATATATGGAATGATAGGCAGCCTTTGTGGGGGAAACATATGTAGACATGAAGTGGCTGCAAAGAGGCTACAGAAGATCAGCAAAAAAAAAAAAAGAGATTGAAAAAAAAAGTATTTTTAAATCTGAACTCCAGGTATGATTTGTGTTGTATCCTTACATTGCTCCAGCTTGGAACTATTTAAGCATTTATCATTCCTGAGGCCCCACTCACACCTTTCCTCTGAAGCATGATCTGCGTTTAGAGCTTTAGAGGCTACTGACGGGTGGTGAGGAAGTGATGGGACGCTTCCTTACTGCCTCTTTTAACTCCATTTTTCCCCCAAAAAAACACTGTAAGCACTTGTTTGTGGAGTGTTTGGAGAATGCCCCTGTGCATGACTTGGTGTCAGCCTTATTCGGAAAGGGGTACCATTTGTACATGGACAATTATTACACAAACGTGACACTTTTTAGTCACCTTTTTGATTGTGGAATTGGCACATGTGGCACCGTGCAATCTAATTGCCGGGGCTTCCCCCCACGGCTTGTAGAATCCTGACTTAGACAGGGGGAGAGAGCCTGCTTGAAATGTAATAATTTGTTAGCAGTGAAGTGGAGGGATACACAGAATGTTTTCGTTCTGTCCTCCCTTCACGCAGATACGACTGTCCAAATTTCTAAGGTGACTGGTGTTGTGGAGAAAACCCTCTCTGTCCATGAATACAACCTTAACAAGGGAGGGGTGGACCTCAACGACCATTTGTTGGCGCCGTACCTAATTGCCCGTAAGGCCAGACGCTGGTATAAAAATGTGTCTGTATATTTATTCCAATTGACTCTGTTGAATGCTTTTGTGCTATACAAAGCTTCAGGACAAACTGGATCCTTCCTAAAATTCCAGGAAGAGATCACAGCCCTTCTGTTTGCAGACAGTGCTGTGGCCCACCTTGCCAACGTAAATGCAGTGAGCCAGCTGCATGAGAGGCATTTTGCGTATGTCCTCCCTGGTACTCCTATCCAAAGAAACACCCAAAGAAGATGTCGTGTCTGCAGAAAACGCGGATATAGGCGTGACACCCGCTTTTGTTGTCCCTCCTGTCCTGACCAACCTGGTCTCTGCATTGGTGACTGTTTCAAACGTTACCACACACTAGTGGAGTATTAGCGTAGGGTACAGCATTGCACAGTCCTAGGGCACGCTTACACAGGGCCTCAAAAGATGAGATGGCCATCACATTTTGAGAGACCCCAATCTGGAACGTTTACAGTTTACAGTTTTTTAAAAATGCCAAAAAAAACACAAAAAAACACATAAAAAACAAAACAAAAGCCAAAAAGAGTTGTCATTTTATTTTTATTATATCTCTATTGTTCACTCTATTGTTCTATATCTATTGTTCTCTCTCTATTGTTACTGTATTTTAGAACTGTGATGTTTTATTTTTACTGTGTTTTATTGTATTTGCTTTGCAGGTATGGTATGTCTTACTGTTGTACTGTTACTTTGTTTATTGTTAACCATCATTTGCTTAGCACACCATTGAGCTGCAGCACAGGTTTATTTATTCTGACAGCAACAGCGTTTGCTCCCACGATACGTAAAACCGTGACGCCAGCGCTGTAGGAGGTGATTTTACCACGATAGTTAAAAGAAGGAGCATATAGGCCAACGCATGGGGGCAGGGATGAAGGGGCGATTTTCTCCCAACATTAGGGGCGGATTGCCCCTATGCTTTGGTATATATCTTTAGGCACAGATTGCAATAAAAAAATAAGTTTTTTTATTGAGTTAATGTTTTATTGTTAACATTGTTTGCTTTTCAGTTACACCATTCAGCTGCAGCACTGATTTATCTATCTTGACAGCAACAGCGTTTGCTCTCACGATATACGTAAATCAGTGACTCCAGCGCTGTAGTAAGTGATTTCACCACCACAGTAAAAAAAAAAAAAAAAAGGTGCATGTATGCCCATCATTAGAAGTGGGTGGATGAAGGGCAGTATTCTAAGGCTGGGCATACCCACGATCAATCTCTTTTTTTCATGCAGCCCACAGGCTGCATGAAAAAAAGAACATCACAATATATGTCCAACAAGGTTCAGCAACGTACTGGTATGTTGCTGGACTTTAAATGGTTATACCAGAATGATGGCTGCAGGTTTAGGTATTATCTTGGTATCATTCTTTTCAGCCAGCGGTCGGTTTTCATGTAAAGGAATCCTAGCAGCTAATTCACCTCTAGACTGCTTTTACAAGCAGTGGAAGGGAACTCCCCCCCCCCTGCATCTTCCATGGTTTTCTCTGGCTCTCCTGTCCCACCAGGGAACCCAAGAATGCAGCTGGTGGTTCTGCCAGCTGACCATAGAGTTGATCAGAAACCAGAACAGCTCCAATCATCTCTATGGCCTAAGAAACCAGAAGCTATGAGCATTTCATGACTTAGGTTTCGCCAGATATAAACAGCGCCATTGGGAAATTGGGAAAGCATTTTATCACACCGATCTTGGTGGGGTCAGCTGCTTCGAGGGCAGAGGAGAGATCTAGGGTCTAATAGACCCCATTTTTTTTCAAAAAAAGAGTACCTGTCACTACCTATTGCTATCATAGGGGATATTTACATTCCCTGAGATAACAATAAAAATGACAAAAAAATTAAAGGAACAGTTTAAAAATAAAATAAAAAAGCAAAATAAATAATTAAAAAAACAAAAACACCCCTGTCCCCCTGTGCTCACTCACAAAGGTGTGAGCACAAGTGCTGGTGTCGTGTCGTATGTAAAACAGCAATTTCACCATGCATGTGAGGTATCGCCGTGAATGTCAGATCAACTGCAGTAATTTTAGCAATAGACTTCCTCTGTAAATCTAAAGTGGTAACCTGTAAAGGTTTTTAAAGGCTTTTAAAAATGTATGTAGTTTGTCATCGCTGCACGTTTGTGTGCAATTTAAAAGCATGTTGTGTTTGGTATCCATGTACTCGGAATAAGATCATCTTTTTTATCTCATCAAACATTTGGCAATATAGCGTGTTTTAGTTCATCAAAATAAAAAAAAAGTTTGTTTTTTTCCAAAAAAATTGAGTTTGAAAAATCGCTGCGCAAATACTGTGTGAAAAAAAAATGCAACACCCACCATTTTAATCTGTAGGGCCTTTGCTTTAAAATATATATATATATATAATGTTTGGGGGTTCAAAGTAATTTTCTAGCAAAAAAATAATAATTTTTTTTTCATGTAAGCAGAAAGGGCTTTGTCTTCAAGTGGTTAGAAGAGTGGGCGTGACATAAGCTTCTAATGTTGTGCATAAAATGCCAGGGCAGGTCAAAACCCCCCAAATGACCCCTTTTTGGAAAGTAGACACCCAAGCTATTTGCTGATAGGCATATTGAGTCCATGGAATATTTTATATTTTGCCACAAGTTTATTTGTTTTTTTTACACAAAGTTGTAACTAAATGATATATTGTTCAAACATGGCATGGTTATATGTGGAATTACACCCCAAAATACATTCTTCTGCTTCTCCTGAGTATGGGGATATCACGTGTGAGACTTTTTGGGACTCCTCACTACCTACCACAGTTACCGAAGCCCTGAAATGTCCAGATAGCACAACCTCCCCAAATGACCCCATTTTGGAAAGTAGACACCCCAAGGTATTTGCTAAGAGGCATGGTAAGTATTTTGCAGCTCTCATTTGTTTTTAAAACTGAAGAAAGAAAATATTTTTTTTTTCTTTTTTAATTTTTAAAACTTTGTAACAAAAAGGGAGATCTGCAAAATACTCAACATGCCTCTCAGCGAATAGCTTGGGGTGTTTACTTTCCAAAATAGGGTCATATGGGAGGGGGGGGGGTGTGCTATCTGGGCATTTCATGGCCTCCGAAACTGTGATCGGCAGTGAGGAGGGAAAACAAAAATTTACGCTCTCAGAAAGCCTGAAGTCGGTGATTGGTTTTTGGGGCCCTGTATGTGGTTAGACTACCAAAAAGTCCCACACATGTGGTATCCCCATACTCAGGAGAAGCAGCAGAATGTATTTTGGGGTGTAATTCCACATATAACCATGCCATGTCTGAACAATATATCATTTAGTGACAACTTTGTGTAAAAAAAAAAAAAAAACATTTTCCTGACACTTGTGACAAAATATAAAATATTCCATGGACTCAACATGCCTCTCAGCAAATAGCTTGAAGTGTCTTCTCTCCGAAACTGTGATAGGTAGTGAGGAAGGGAAATCACTATTTTATGCCCTGAGAAAGCCTGAAGGCGGTGATTGGATTTTGGGGTCCTGTACACGACTAGGCTCCCAAAAAGTCTCAAACATGTTGTATCCCTGTACTCAGGAGAAGGAGCAGAATGTATTTTGGGGTGTCATTTCACATATGCCCATGGCATGTTTAAGCAATATATCATTTAGTGACAACTTTGTGCAAAAAAAAAAAGTTTGTAATTTTCCCACAACTTGTGCAAAATATAAAATATTCCATGGACTCAACATGCCTCTCAGCAAATAGCTTGGGGTGCCTACTTTCCAAAATTGGGTCATTTGGGGGGGGGGGGGGGTTGTGCTATCTAGGAATTGTATGGTCTTCGAAACTGTGATAGGTAGTGAGGAGTGAAATTAAAAATGTACACCCTTAGAAATACTGAAGGCAGGGATTGGTTTTCGGGGTCCTGTACGCGGCTAAGCTCCCAAAAAGTCTTACACATGTGGTATCCTCATACTCAGGAGAAGCAGTAGAAAGTATTTTGGGGTGTAATTCCACATATAACCATGGCATGTGTGAGCAATATATAATTTAGTGACAACTTTGTGTAATTTTTTTTGTTGTCATTTTTCAATCACTTATGACAAAAAATAAAATATTCAATGGGCTAAACATGCCTCTCAGCAATTTCCTTGGGGTGTCTACTTTCCAAAATGGGGTCATTGGGGGGGGGTGTACTGCCGTGCCATTTTAGCACCTCAAGAAATGAGATAGGCAGTCATAAACTAAAGGCTGCGTAAATTCCAGAAAATGTACCCTAGTTTGTAGACGCTATAACTTTTGCGCAAAAAAATAAATATATGCTTATTGACATTTTTTTGTACCAAAGACATGTGGCTGAATACATTTAGGCCTAAAAGTATGACTAAAATTGAGTTTATTGGATTTTTTTTCAAAATTTTCGATTCGATTTTCGAAAAATTTTTGTGTTATCATTCATATTCTCTGAAAAATGGCCAAGAAATCATAAATTCTGCCAGGGTATGAGCACAACTGTATATGTCTGGATTTTTATAATGCTACCAAAATTGTTCAAATCCTAACAAAATAGTTCATTTTGCATTTAGAAATACTTATTAGCTGAAATTAAAACACAATTAAAAAAAAATCAAAATGTATAGCATACGTAAGGTAATCTCAATGGCACATCTGGAGATAAATAATAAAAGATAATAAAAGACAATATAAACAAGTTGTTGCTGTTTTTTTTTCTGATCAGAAACCGAAATATCATATTACAGCCAACAATTGAAACAAGTCAGAACAGCTTTAACTGATAAGCGTGCCTGCTGCTAGAGAAAAGCCACATGCAAACCACTCAGCCATTTTCCAAGTTTCATGCTCTTACCGACATAGAAATACATTAAACCTTTGAAACCAAATTTTGCACCACACAAACAATGGCCAGAAAAAGATTATGTCAACAAGTATTTCTGAACAAGGTTTATTTTTTTTATGAGAACCCCCACCCCTCACATTATACACATACGTGGCCATAAGTTAAAAAAAAGGTCCCATCTGGTAAATTAAACATATTAATTGTAGCATTATACTTTTTTTCAATTTTGGGTCATTTGGTGCAGTGAATATTAACTTAGCTTTGTAAAAAGGGGGAAGTTCTGCACAATTTAATTATCCAATCATGTTCAATTAAAATTCTGTTTTTATTTTCCGAATTTCCTTGTACATGCCTGAGTATTTAATCCAGCAATAGAGCTGCCTGCTCTGATTTCACTGCGCACTGTGCAGTAGTTAGAGCCTGCCTCATTTACTAGCTGGATGACCAGCGTTATCTAGTCTTTCCTCCCCAGCATGACTGTTCTAGGCCTGCCCCTTTCATTCAGTAGATTTTGGTTCCTTAAAATATGGAAGCTCAGCACATGTGGGTCTGATCCAGGGCAGTCTGCATGCAAATTAAGCCTGCCCAGGAACACCCACTCATCCAGACATCCAGCTGTCAAAGCATTTTGATATTTTGCATAACCTCTCCCAAGATGCAGCTCACTGCTTACATCAGGGGATGGGCTCTAGAGAGTACTGAGACAGAATGTTGTGCTGTTTTAAGAAAACCGGACCCACCCACCAGCCATGACTCTTCCACATTCTGAAGCTGCATAATTTTGCTTGCCCTATAAACTTTGTGTGATCTGCTATGGGATGCATCACTGTAGAAAGTGAACTTACTGATAAATCTGATACTAAACCAATTAGAACCTTATACTGATCATTATGGGTTCTTCATAATACAGAGGTAAAGATGGCCAAATATTACTAGATCGGATACTTTAAATAGATACAATAAGTTCCATAACCCCCATATAGCCCCATTTACAAATCTATTGTTCAGTGCATGTCAAGCAAACTAACCATTACTAAGTACAGTATATGCAGTGCAATACTTTTAGTAAAACCTCTTAGCATCAGGGTTCAGTTTAGTTAAAAGTAGACCAATATCAACTTACTGTTAGCAAACTAGAAACAATTCTTGTTTTATATCTTCCTAATGGGTCTCAAGAAGTGGGCTTTGCAAACTTTTACAGGAGGTTCGTGAAAGACTTATCTTCTATCATTTCACCTATTAGCCAAGCAACTCGCCAGCATTTCTGATTTCAGTGGTCTCCAGAAGCCCAGCCAGCCTTTAATAAACTAAAGTCTCTGTTCATTTCAACGCCAGTGCTACAACATCCAGACCCGACTCTTCCCTATGTACTGGAGGTTGACGCTTTGGAAATAGCCACAGGGGTGGTTCTGTCTTAGTGTCAGGGGCCCAAGGCGTTGCTCCACCTCGTGGCCTTTTCTTCACGGAAAATGAGCCAGCCGGAGAAGAACTATGATGTTGGGGACCGGGAACTGTTGGCTATTAAAACTGCTCTAGAAGAATGGAGATATCTTCTAGAAGGGGGTCCCCCATCCTATAATGATCTTTACAGTCCACAAGAACTTGGAATATCTCAGAACTGCGCATTTCTTAATAATACAACTTGATCTAAGAGCATCAATTGAACAGGCGTCAGACGTTCAGTACACAGAGCCAGCAGCATCTTCACAGAAGTCAAGAGGGATTCCTATGGGACCAGGACAATATCTTTGTTCCACAGCAAGCCAGACTTCAAGTCCTGAAAACTTTCCATGATCAAAAACTTGCTGGGCACTTTGGAGTACGGAAAACGTCTGAACTCATCCAACGATCCTTATGGTGGCCCACCTTAAAACTTGACTGTAAAAATTATATTAACTCCTGCCAGTGAAACAAGGGGTCCAACACTAGATCATGGGGCTTGCTAAGACCACTACCCATTCCAGGGCTACCTTGGCAGAAGATATCAATGGATTTTAAAGTGGACTTGCCCCCCTCAGAAGGATTCACAACCATCTTGGTAGTTGTGGACCGACTATCCAAGATGGCACAATTTTTGCCTATGATAGGCACATCCCCCGCCATGGATACTGCAAATATGTTCATAAAGGAAATAGTTAGGCTGCAAGGTCGACCAAACAATATCGTCTCGGAGAGAGGGGTACAATTTACCTCCAGATTTTGGAGAAACCTTTGCAAGATCTTAGACATTGAAGTGTGCCTATCCTTTGCATATCATCTATAAAGTAATGGCCAAACAGAAAGAACAAATCAAACTCTAGAATGGTACCTACGATGCTTCTGTTCCTTTGCTCAAGATGACTGGATTTCCTTGCTCCCTTGTACGGAGTTTGCATACAATAACTGAATGCATGCTGCAACCAATCAATCGCCGTTCTCAGCCAACTATGTGTTCCATCCCTCATTCCTAGACAACACCATTCCCAAAGCCTCAGTCCTGGCTGTCCAGGATAGAATAACCTTCATCCACACAAACTACCAAGTACTCCGGGAAGCCATGCTAAAAGCCCAGCAGGATTACAAGAAGCAGTATGATAAGAGGAGAAGGGGGACCCTATCTTTAAAGCCAGAGACAAGGTATGGCTCTCTTCTACTAACCTCAAACTTTCTTGTCCTTCCAGGAAATTTGGGCCAAGATTTATTTGAAGTCAAGAGGTAACCCGGTGGCGTTCGAACTTGCACTACCCGACTTATACAAGATTCACCCAGGTGTTCCACGTCTCTCTGCTCAAACTAGCTGTACCCAGCCCATTTCCTGGTAGAGAAGAATCCCCCCACCTCCAGTGTCAGTTGGAAATGAAACGGAATTTGAAGTTGAAACCATCATGGACTGCAGGAGAGGTAGGCAAAACCAATCTTATTAAATGGAAGGGGTATTCAGAAGAGAATTCATGGGAACCTGCAAGCAATATACACGCACCTAGGCTTTTACAGCTATTTCACAATAGGTAGGCCCTCGTTTGGGCATCCGGAGGCTGCCCCTTGGGGGGGCACTGTCAGGGAAATGGTCGCAGCACTAGCCAAACGTCCAGGTATGCTGGAGCATATAGATGCACGATGACGTGAATGGGAGCACGCGGATGCACAACAGCACAAAAGGGCGCACGTATGCGCAGGTTGTGATAGATGTTGGCACTCACTGGCCTATTTAAACCTGTTGCTGAGATTCCTGAGTTGCTGGATTATCGGCAGCTCCCCCGTGCTCCTGTATTCTGATTTTGGACTTACCGTTACCGACCCGGCTTGAACTACCCGCTTATACTGTCTTCCTGGTTTGACCCCTTGCTTGTATCCTGACCTGCTTCTGCCTGCTCCACTACTAGATCCCGGCTCGGCTCAGCGACTCTGCTTCTGCCTGTCTTACCGATTACCGACCCCGGCTTGTTCCAGTAGTATTGTATGAGACTCAAATCTGCTATTGACTGATCTTGCTTTGTATGACCCCCGGCCTGGCTTCTGATACTCCTTCTGGATCACCCAACTGCTGACTCTCCACAAGCACGCCTCCCATACAGTGTATCTCGCTTGTTCCCGTCACACCACAGTGATCAAGTCTTCAACTACGGCCACTCGCAAACCATGCTTCTCTGGGCACTGCATTCCCTGTCTCACCTTCAGGGTTGCACTGCACTCAGCCGCAAGGGGAGCCCTCTCAGCACCTTGGCCTCCAACCGGATTCCTGACAGCTTTTCAGAAACACAGGATCAATACCTTCCCTACTGACAGAACGGCAGTCTGCCTTGTTTAAATGAGCAGACCGCTGTTCTGCTTGTGTCCCAAATGATCGGCGGATCAGGAGACTGAGATGGCCACTCCAGAACCTTCACTTTATTCTGCTGCAGCCAATGACAGGTCGACTTGGTTTTGTGTTTTGGATCATTATCATGTTGGAATGTCAACGTACGTCCCATTCGCAGCTTCCTGGCTGATGAATGCAAATGTTCCTCCAGCATTTTTTGATAACATACTGCATTCATCTTGCCATCAATTTTGACCAAATTTCCTGTGCCTTTGTAGCTCACACATCCCCAAAACATCAGCGATCCACCTCCGTACCTTTCATCATAGGCCTTGTTGACTCCTCTCCAAATGTAGCGATTATGGTTGTGGCCAAAAAGCTCAATTTTGGTCTTATCACTCCAAATGACTTTGGGCCAGAAGGTTTGAGGCTTGTCCCTGTGCTGTTTGGCGTTTTGTAAGCGGGATACTTTGTGGCATCTGCGTAGTAATGGCTTTCTTCTGGTGACTCAACCATGCAGCCCATCTTTCTTCAAGTGCCTCCTTATTGTGCATCTTGAAACAGTCATACCACATGTTTTCAGAGAGTCCTGTATTTCACCTGAAGTTATTTCTGGGTTTTTCTTTGCATCCCGAACAATTTTCCTGGCAGTTTTGGCTGAAATTTTAGTTGGTCTACCTGACAGTGGTTTGGTTTCAAAAGAACCCCCTATTTTCACTTCTTGATTAGAGTTTAGACCCGGCTGATTGGCATTCTCAATTCCTTGGATATCTTTTTATATCCCTTTCCTGTTTTATACAGTTCCACTAACTTTTCCAGCAGATCCTTTGACAATTCTTTTGCTTTCCCCATGACTCAGAATCCAGAAACATCAGTGCAGCACTGGATGAAAGATGCAAGGGTCTGTCAGGAGTCCAGAAGCGTATTGACCTTTTATACACACACACACTAATTACAAGCAAACAGATCACAGGTGAGGATGGTTACCTTGAATAGCCATTCAAACCCCTTTGTGTCAACTTGTGTGCATGTTATCAGGCCAAAACGTTTGTAAACTTTTGATCAGGGTAATTTGAGTAGTTTCTGTTGCCATTATGATTTAAAAGAGTAAGCACAGTTGATTGATAATAAATGGCTTCAGCCAAGCACTAACCATGAGTGAAAAATGTTTTTGTGTTATCATTCACATTCTCTGAAAAATGGCCAGGAAATCGCAAATTCTGCAAGGGTGTGTACACTTATGAGCACAACTGTATACAGTATACTAACATAAAGGTTGCGTTGCGCTTGATTATATATCATACGGGGTGATAATCAAAATCACTTGTAAAATTAAAAAATATTTACATCACTGCTCACATATAATGTGCATAACCGTGCAAAATATACATAAAAAAAATTATATATCATACGAGGTAATATCCAAAATCACTTGTGAAAAAATTAAAAATTATTTACATCACTACTCACATGCAAACAGTGTATACATCTACATGTGAACAGTCAAAGTGTAAAGTGCACACATGCACCTTGAATGGTGCCAAAATGTATAATTGTGCATAAGCTGAATACCAAATGCAGTGATAAAACTAAACCATGCAAAGATCTTATAACGTGCAACATGCAGATATCTGTTGAAATATTAAACATAAATGGAAAGTGGTTCCGTCGGACCAGTCTGGTCATGTGTACACGGCTTAAGAATTACAGGCCTACAATATAAAATGCCAAATTTCTATGCAAAACAATGTACCGCTTTAAGATTAAAAAATCTGACATAATCATACCACCAGGGAGGCTACAGAAATGACATTCTTTGAACAAGCAGTAAAAGAGCTTTAAAACAAGCACAACCTGACCTCTCTAGCTGCATGTACTGTAAAATAGTTCATAGTCAAAGATCACAACAAAGAAAGTTGGTTGCGGTCATTACAGCCTACCAGCATCTGCTGTTTGTTTACATTAGAGTGCTGGAAGACTGCCAAGATTCATTCATAAAAAGTGAAGAAAGAAGGAGTTGTGATATCAGTCTATTGTGAATTTTAAAAATGAATTTATCCATAACACCTATAGCTACAGAAGTAAAGAAGGGATTTTTTTAAAGTGTGTTTAATGCTTGTTCAAAATATGTATATATTTTAATGTACATAGTTTTGGGCACAGGGCACTTTAATTATACAAATGGCTGACCCTGCCTATCCACATGACTATTTCTCTGTGTTTTTTGGGATTGGTGAAAGGGATTGCCTTCACTACGGCGCATAGAACATTACTGAGTATCTCAATATTTTATGCACGTAAAGTGATTTATACTACCTTGGAAGAAGGCAGCTGTCCCTACCAAGGCCTTCTGGAAAGGGTTAGTTAACTCCATGATACCGTTTTACAAGACCACCTATCTAAATAAGGTGTCCAAAATTAATAAAGGTCTGGCAGTGCCGATTGTCTGCCCCTTATACCAATGCCTAAACTTCTTCTGGTACCCCTTATCAACTGAGAATATAATGTGATTGAGTTATTTTTGCCCATCTATGCTCTAAGTTTACCCACTTTTTACATGTGATCAGATGTGCCTGTTGTGTCTTAATCCTCTGCTATTATTCTGTAGCAACTTGATGCCATCTCAATCCTTCGTTATGTTTCCTTCCGTAGTCAAGGTATCCCGGGAACAATTATTTCTTGCTATTGTCTATTATTACCAGTATACACAACTCCATGGAAATGGAATGGTTCTGCATGTGGGAGTTGGGAGGGGCTATGTGTAGGGGTATTCACTCGGTTTTAATGGTTTTATTTTGTAAGGGCCCTGCACAGCCGCATTCTGCACTGGAAACAATAGTTGTAGGTGCCTTATTTCGCTGTGTGATTTTTGAAGGCACTTTTGGTATTCTATTTTCTATGTACGAAAAATTGGCAATCAAAAAAATATATATACAAAATGCTACTAACAGAGATGCAGCCATCACAGAACTCTTATAATTATCAATAATATTGCTCTCCCTGTTCAAACATTTAATTAAAAGAAAGCTTTATAAGCCAGATGAACCCACAGTTTGGTGGGTTCTTGAGTAGTTTTGGTATTTCAATACAAGTTAAAAACACTTGAAAACAAAAACAATTGATGGAATACAAACTTATAGTTGCTTATGAGGTATGATAATATCCTCATATATATATATATATATATATATATATATATATATATACACATACATATAGTGCTTGGAAAAGTATTCACACCCCTTGCAATTTTTACACATTTTGTCATGTCCCTCAATGAACTGTAGCTCCCCAGTGCCAGCAGCACTCATGCAGCCCCAGACCATGACACTCCCACCACCATGCTTGACTGTAGGCAAGACACACTTGTCTTTGTACTCCTCACCTGGTTGGTGTCACACACGCTTGACACCATCTGAACCAAATAAGTTTATCTTGGTCTCATCAGACCACTGGACATGGTTCCAGTAATCCATGTCCTTTGTCTGCTTGTCTTCATCAAACTGTTTGTGGGCTTTCTTGTGCATCATCTTTAGAAGAGGCATCTATCTATCTATCTATCTATCTATCTATCTATCTATCTATCTATCTATCTATCTATCTATCTATCTATCTATCTATCTATCTATCTATCTATCTATCTATCTATCTATCTATCTATCTATCCCTTTTGTTTAACCTAGAACTAATTTTTAACATTTTCTAAAATTGTACCTCCAAGTCTTTTTACTAGGACTGTTGTAAACAATGAAAGAAGCAACTGAATCTCAAGCATATTGCAAGAGAAAGATTTGCTTTACAAAATCATATTTCTAAAATAGATCTGATCTAGAGAAAGATGTTAATCTTTTCATCAAAGTCACGCCAAAACAACAGTAAAAGAACTATTCTGTGGTTTACATCACATATAGATTAAAAAATAGAAAGAGAATACAAGAGATTATGAAACACATGTTGTGCAGTGCTAAGCGTATGACATTTGAAATGTCAACATTTCAGTATACTTAATATATTAACATCACTTTGATTAAGGGGAATTGTTTAACACAGTTTCTTGGCTTATCCTAAGAAATAGCTTTTAATAACACATATATGAAACATTTAAGAATAACACTGCAAAGATCAATAGTTTACAGAAATTCATCAAATCTATCTGATATCTTTTTCAGCAGTCTACAAACTGCATTCACAACCATGTGTGTGTATTACAATATAAATTATTCCCATGGTGGATCTTCTCTACAGTGCTGTTGCCAGGATCCTGAATTACTTGCAAAACCAGACCAGAGTATTAATGATATCAGTACAGGCATACCCCACTTTTAAGTACACAATGGAGTTTATTTACTAAAGCTGGAAAGTGCAAAATCAGGCTCACTGCTGCATAGAAACCAATGAGCTTTTAACCCCAGTTTGTTCAATTAAGCTTTGGTAATAAAACCTGGAAGCGGATTGGTTTCTGTGCAGAAGTGAGCCTGATTTAGCACTTTCCAGCTTTAGTAAATAAACCCCATTGTGTACTTAAAAGTGGGGTATGCCTGTATAGCAGTTAGACTGATTCTGAACCACTGTTACCCTGTTCCTATTAAGGTAAAAGTGGGGGAAAATTTAGCACCAAAAATAGAAAATGAAGCACCAGAAAAGGATGAATTGAGGCAGTTATTTGTAAAAGAGCATATCATATTCAAAATTGGAACCAGCGTGGTTTGAAGGATAAAAGTTCCCTCGTTTTCAGGCTGACGTGTACAAATAGTCAACATATAGTATGTGTGTGTATGCATGTGTATATATATATATATATATATATATATATATATATATATATATATATATATATATATATATTTACACGCACAGTATCTCACAAAAGTGAGTACACCCCTCACATCTTTGTAAATATTTTATTATATCTTTTCATGTGACAACACTGAAGAAATTACACTTTGCTACAATGTAAAATAGTGAGTGTACAGCTTGTATAACAGTGTAAATTTGCTGTCTTCTCAAAATAACTCAACACACAGCCATTAATGTCTGAACAAAAGTGAGTACACCCCTAAGTGAAATTGTCCAAACTGGGACCAAAATGATATTATTTTCCAGCACTGCCTTAACTCCCTTGGGCAAGGAGTTCACCAGAGCTTCACAGGTTACCACTGGAGTCATCTTCCACTCCTCTGTGATGACATCACGGAGCTGGTGGATGTTAGAGACCTTGCGTTCCTCCACCTTCCATTTGAGGATACCCCACAGATGCTCAATAGGGTTTAGATCTGGAGACATGCTTGACCAGGCCACCACCTTTACCCTCAGCTTCTTTAGCAAGGCAGTGGTCGTCTTGGAGGTGTGTTTTGGGTCGTTATCATGTTGGAATACTGCCCTGCAGCCCAGTCTCCGAAGGGAGGGGATCAGGTTCTGCTTCAGTATGTCACAGTACATGTTGGAATTCATCGTTCCCTCAATGAACTGTCCAAACTGGGCCCAAAGTGTCAATATTTTGTGTTGCCACCATTATTTTCACTTTGGGTCCAATTTGGACATTTTTGTACTCACTTTTGTTGCCAGTAATTTAGACATTAATGACTGTGTGTGAGTTATTTTATGGGGATGGAAAATTTACACTGTTATACAAGCTGAACAATCACTACTTTACATTGTAGCAAAGTGTTATTTCTTCAGTGTTGTCACATGAAAAGATATAATACAAAACTGTGAGGAGTGAACTCACTTTTGTGAGATTCTGTATACCAAGCTGAGCAGGGATGCTTGAAACTGTACATTTGCTACATTCACTGCATTCACTACATTGATACCATCTCTAGGTGCTGGAGTTGAACACGAGTGGAGTGACTCACCTCACCTTCCATTTGTATATATATATATATATATATATATATATATATATATATATATTTTTTTTTTTTTAAATCATATATACTGTATATACACATATATTTATACACCGTATAAAAATGGAACATTAGGGCAGTGTGTAAGTGCTCAGTACTGCAAGGCAAGACAATGGATGGGTCTTAATGACCTCTGAAGAAATTGAATTTCACTGTTAAAAACAAAAACACTTTAGAGAATCATTAAAGCGGCATTTGCACTTTCGCATGGTGGGAACAAGCATTCCTGCTAGTAATTTTGTTTAAGCAATTTGCATAGGATTTTCCATTTTGCATAGGGCCAGCCCATTCACTTGAATGGGCTGCCCGATGCCTGCCACCCGAAAAGAAGCTCCTGCATCTTATCAGGTGACAAGTTTCATACGATTTTTAAAGACGTTGTACAGCAATCGCCACGTGATTTGAAGCGCCAAGATTCTGCCTGCAATTTCAAATAGCGAAGTGTGAATGGAGCCTAATGCCCCGTACACACGGGCAGAAATTCCGCCAGCAAAAGTCCGATGTGAGCTTTTGGTTGGAAATTCCGACCGTGTGTATGCTCCATCGGACTTTTTCTGGCGGAATTGCCGACAGCAAAAGATTGAGAGCCGGTTCTCTATTTTTGGGTCGGAAAAAGTTCAGATCAGAAATTCCAATCGTCTGTACCAATTCCGACATGCAAAATTCGACGCATGCTCGGAAGCATTGAACTTCATTTTTTCGGCTCGTCGTAGTGTTGTACGTCACCGCATTCTTGACGGTCGAAAGTTCAGAGAACTATTGTGTTACCGTGTGTATGCAAGCCAAGCTTGAGCGGAATTCCGTCGGAAAAACCATCCAAGAGATGGAAATTCCGCTCGTGTGTATGGGGTATAAGACTGCTGAGGGTTTACCTTTAATAGTCTGTAAGCGAAAAATTTAGCAGCTCTGCAGTTGTTAAATCTGCTTACTGGCACTGTCCATGGTGCTAATCCAGTAAAAACACAATCAGCACAAACAGGGTTAAATTTTTTCTTTACATTTAAAAAGAAAGACACCACAGTATATGGAATAGTATACCATGGCAAGTGGACAGATGACTTGCAGTTCCTTGTCATGCTGATATCAACCTGAATAGCCTTTTGCAGTTGAAGCTACAATAGTTGCCCAAAAAAGAGATGTCAGTATGGGTACTGATGTCAGTGTCACTAAGGGGGTTAATGTGTAACTATGGGGATATTAGACTGTATACTTCTTTAATGGTGAATTGTTAAGGGTCTTTTAGATTTAGTACTGCAGTACAAAAAAAAAAAGAAAAGAAAACGTATACAGTATATAATACACAGCACTCTGCTAGCAAAACATTTGAATACTCCAATCGTATATAAATCTTATATATGCAGAATAGGAATACTACATATTTTAGCTGAACCTCAGTGAGTCACAACTCACTTACAACCATCAATTATCTAAGATAAAAATAAGCTTAAATGTAGGAAATGTCATTAAATTACATAGAGAATTATGTGTGGTCAAACGTTTTTCAGTTTTATTGTAGAATTATCTCATTCGAAAATGCAATGATAATGTAACAGACTACTGCAGCAGGAGAGGTAACTACAACATAAAAAAATGTAGCAGAGAACAGCTGCCAGAGTTGAAATGAAACCCTTGAAATATGAAATTTAAATATGCTTTTTGCATGAAAGGCAATAGCACAAAAACTCATAATAGTTGACTCCAGGCAAAAGATAAATTCAATAACAAATATACTATGTAGGAAAAAGCCATTTGTCATTAATTTTTTGTGTCTGTTTTGGGGCCTGTGTGCTCAGGCACTTTCTTTGTACCAGTGCCATTTTACTGACAGATATATCCATAGCAGACAGGAAACATTTCTAAATAGGGTTTCATATTAGACTACATCCATTGCACATGGGGCATTTTTACAATTGCTGCTTTACAGAAGTGGATGACCCACAATGCCCCCTGGAATGGCAACCCGTGCACACCCCCTTCTCCCCAGACCTACAGTATAAACTCCAATGCTAGCTTTACCCAAACCATCAGTCTCTGACAGTGAAAAACTCTTTGGAGTGATAAAGCCGTTTACCCAATTTCCCTGACTGGTTGCTGATCCCAAATGTATGTTTCTTTTCTTGTAAACTCCCTCTAATGCCACGTACAGACGGTCGGACATTTCGACAACAAAATTGTGAATTTTTTTCCTTCGGATGTTGGCTCAAACTTGTCTTGCATACACACTGTCACACAAATGTTGTCGGAAATTCCGAACGTCAAGAACGCGATGACGTACAACATGTACGACGAGCCGAGAAAAATTAAGTTCAATAGCCAGTGCAGCTCTTCTGCTTGATTCCGAGCATACGTGGACTTTTGTGCATCGGAATTGTGTACACACACTCGGAATTTCTGACAACAAGTCTTCTTGTCGGAAAATTTGAGAACCTGCTCTCAAACAGTTGTTGTCGGAAATTCCGACAGCAAATGTCCGATAGAGCATACACACAGTCAGAATTTTCGACAACAAGCTCACATTGAACATTTGTTGCTATAAATTCCGATCGTCTGTACACGGCATTACACTGAACACAAGAGTTATCTATATGAAGGATATGTTTTAAAAATGAAAGCTAAGGTTTGTCGATTTTGTTTTTTAAAAATTCACTCAGTTTCACAGCTAGAGTCAATAGCTAGATCTGGAGGAGATGTTTTATAATAATTTACCTTTGTGTTTTGCATTGTGATTTTGTTAATGGTAATTAATTAATTCCATATAGGAACACTAGAAATATCGTAGTTGACATATAATCCTATTCTTGGCCAGAAGTTTTTTTTATTTCCAGGTCTCCCCTAGAGCCCTTGAAACTCTTCCTAAGAACCTTGGCTGGTGCCTGAAGATTCTGAACCCTGGCAACAATGATAATGAGTACATCTACCTCAGGACTAATTGGGGCATGGTGAATTTTATAAGTTAAATCAAGTACATTCATTTGTAATGAATGTGCTTGATTTTATGTTTACCTTTCCATCACCTACGCATGCTGTTGAGCTTTTAGGAGGTTCAAATGACCCAGTTAGTAATTCACCAAGGACAGGGTGGCAAACTACTTGTACTTGTCCCCAAAAGAGTGGCAACCTCTTTGCCACTCCTCTTTTTTCTGGGGATGACACCCAAAGCATTCCCAAATTTTGAAGGGAATGTGGGTTGATATTACTGTGACGGGGGCTGCATAACTGCCTTGCAATGAGGACACCAACTTCCTGCCTATTGTGCCTATCACGCTGCACTGGGATTTTAGGAATGGTTGTGATGATTTTCTCAACAAAGGAGATAAAAACTTTGAAGCCTATAACCCTCCAAGTGATTAACATGTAAAAATATGATTTTTATAACAGCTTACCTGTAAAATCCTTTTCTTAGAGTACATCACGGGACACAGAGCCATAGTAGTTACTATGTGGGTCATAGGCCACCTTCAGGTGATAGACACTGGCACACCCTAAGACAGGAAGTCCACTCCCTATATAACCCCTCCCACTACTGGGAGTACCACAGTTTTTGTAGCAAAGCAATATATGTGTATTAGAAGAGGGGAGGGACCTCTGTGTCCCGTTATGTACTTCAAGAAAAGGATTTTACAGGTAAGCTGTTATAAAAATCCTATTTTCTTTATCGTACATCATGGGACACAGAGCCATAGTAGTTACTATGTGGGATGTCCCAGAGCAATGCCAACTGAGGGGAGGGGGACACAACAAAAGTAGGGCACCATGAGACTAAAGGGCCTATACTGCCGCCTGCAGTACACTACTCCCAAAGGCAATATCCTCATGCCTTTTTACATCCACCTGATAGAATCTGGTAAATGCATGGACTGAAGACCAAGTTGCGGCCTTGCAGATTTGAGCCATGGAAGCTTGGTGATGCACTGCCCACGAAGCACTAACAGCCCTAGTGAAGTGTGCTTTGATTTGAGAGGGTGGAATCTTCCTCTTCAAAACATAAGCTTGAACAATTACTTGCTGAATCCATTTAGAAATAGTAGATTTCGATGCTGCCTGTCCTCTTTGACCTTTAGGCAACACAAACAAAACATCCGTTTTTCGAATCTGAGCAGTCACCTTTAAGTAGACTTTGACTGCTCTCACCACATCCAGAGAATGTAGTGACTTCTCTTCCATAGAACAGGGTTCTGGAAAAAATGAAGGTAGAACAATATCCTGGTTTAGATAAAAAACCTGACACTACCTTCAGTAGAAAGTTAGGATGAGGACGCAATACCACCTTATCCTTGTGAATAATTAAATATGGATCTTTACAAGAAAGAGCAGCCAACTCTGATACCCTTCTTGCAGAAGTTATGGCTACCAGAAAAATTAGTTTCCTTGTCAAAAGGACCAAGGGAATATGCCACATCGGCTCAAAAGGCTGTTTCTGCAATGCCGACAGAACTAAATTCAAGTCCCAAGGGTTCAGGGGTGACCTAACCGGAGGATTAAGCCGCGTTACTCCCTGAATAAAGCTACGAACCAAAGAATGCGAAGCAAGTGGTCATTTAAATAATACTGATAAGGCCGAGATCTGGCCTTAGATAGTACTTAAGGCCAGCTTCATTTCTAACCCCATCTGCAGAAAGTCAAGGATTCTACTTATGACATACATCCTGGGGTGCCAACCCCTGGATTCACACCAGGAGACGTGCCTTCCAGGCTCTATAATATATGATTCTGGAGGCCGGCTTCCTTGCATTAATCAAGGTAGATACCACTGAACCTGATAGCCCACTTTTCTTCAGAAATGGGTCTCAATAGCCAAACCGGTAAATTTAGCATTTGTAAGGTAAGATGGAATACCGGACTTTGCGAGAGAAGGTCTGGACTTAGTGGTAGGGTTCACGGGTCCCCTATCGCCATCCTTATGATCTCTGTATACCAGGATCTTCTGGGTCACGCTGGGGCCACAAGAATCACCAACTTCCCCTCCTGCTTGACCCTGCGAAGATGTCATGGAAGAAGCAGAATAGCAGGGAATGCATAAATCAGTGAGAAATGATTCCACGGGAACACCAAGGCATCTGCTCCGCACACTAGCGGATCCCTTGTTCTTGACACAAAGTTGTCAATCTTTTTGTTGAACCTGGATGCAAACAGATCTACGTCTGGGATCCCCATCTTAGGCATATTGTCAGGAAGATATCGGGGTAAAGGGACCATTCTACCAGGAACAACTGCTGGCGACTCAAGTAGTCCGCCTGGCAATTTTCTATTCCTGGAATGAAGACTGTCGATAGGCAAGGCACATTGTTTTCTGCCCAAGTTAGGATATGATTCACCTTTCTCTGGGCCACACAACTTCTCGTGCCCCCTTGGTGATTGATATAGGCCACTGCTGTGGCACAGTCGGATTGGATCCTGACAGGACAATTCCGTAACCTGAATGTCCAGGCCCTCAGGGCCAAGCGCGCTGCCTGAATCTCTAGAATGTTGATGGGTAAGGTCATTTCTGATCTGGACCATTTACCTTGGACAGTCGCCTCTTCCAGGACTGCTCCCCAACCTGAAAGGCTGGCATCTGTTGTTACCACCCTCCAGGTAACTGGTAAGAAGGATTTTCCCTTCTGCAAATTCTTGATTATCAACCACCAACTGAGGCTCCGGCGCACCCTTGGAGACAGACACATTTGGAAATATATATATTAACGTCTCTATGTCTATATCTCTTTGTGTCTCAATGTTAATATATGTGTCTCAATGTTAATATATATGTTTTTTCATAGATGCACACTGTTCTCCATGTCGAAAAGCCCCTGAGGAAAGGATAAGATCCTGAAACGTGTTGGGCTCAATTTTCAACTGCAGGAAACTATATCAGTGTCATTGTATATTTCAATGTCTAATTATTTGTGTTGTTCTTAACCAGTCAAGATTAAGGTTGTATATGCACTGACTTCTTATTACAATAATATTTAATAAATTATGTTTATACATAAACAGTTTTTGTATTTACACTTAGTTGCCTTCAAAGTCCCAACCCTCGTTTGGGGGACTTCTCTTTACATTTATATGTATGGGATGGTGGCAACGCTCTAGTCTACTTTTGGTGAAACCTCTTTTAGAGTTAATCTGGCTAGAGTAGGAGCCAGGACCTTTGTAAACACTCAAGGTGCAGTAGCTAGGCCGAAAGACAGAGCTACAAACTGAAAATGAAGATTTTCTACCTCGATATTTCTGGTGAGCGGGAAAAATAGGCACATGGAGGTATGCATCCTTGATGTCGATTGACGCCAGAAGTTCTCCACCTTGTAGGATGGAGACTACTGATCGGATTGACTCCATGCGAAAAGAGCAGGTATTCAGAAACCGGTTTAGATCTTTGAGATCCAGAATGGGTCTGACATCTCCATTTTGTTTTTGTACCGTGAAAAGGTTTGAATAAAACCCTAATCCCTGCTCTTCCATGGGGACCACTTCTTCTCCCGCCCCCAGTTCCTCAGTTTGAGGGTCCTGGGTAATGGAAGGGGACCTATCGCATTTTGTCCCACACTGGGATGCGATTAAAGTTGCTAACCTTTCTTCCAAACCTATTGAAACTGAGGTACTCCCAGTAGTGGTAGGGGTTATATAGGGAGTTGACTTCCTGTCTTAGGGTGTGCCAGTGTCCATCACCTGAAGGTGGCCTTTAACCCACATAGTAACTACTATGGCTCTGTGTCCCATGATGTACGATAAAGAAACATAGGTTCACAACAATTGGCATTAGGTCTCTATAGTAATTTCATTGCATATTCTATCATTTCATTATCCGCCTAGCATATGTACACAATGAATGTCTGGTGAACTTGCAGATGACTGGTTAAGGGGCTTTAAAATTAAGCAAATAGCTCCCCAGCAAAGTTACTGCAAATAGCTTTACAGGTATGATGACCCTTACTTGCCTGTTATTTAAAATTCATAGCTTTTTGTATCTCCCTTTTCCCAGTATTTAACACCAAATGAATGTTAAATTATTTTGCCTAAAACCTGACTAGAAGCTGTACATTACCTGGCCCGTTCCCTGTGTCTATGGGAATGTTTGACCATTCTTCCAGAGGCGCATTTGTGAGGTCAGGCACTGATGTTGGATGAGAAGGCCTGGCTTGCAGTCTCTGCTCTAATTCATCCCAAAGATGTTCAATCGGGTTGAGGTCAGGACTCTGTGTAGGCCAGTCAAGTTTGTCCACCCCAAACTTGCTCCATGTCTTTATGGACCTTGTTTTGGGCACTGGTCCAAATCATTTGGTGGAGGGGGGTTATGGTGTGGGGTTGTTTTTCAGAGGTTGGGCTTGGCCCATTAGTTACAGGGAAGGGAACTCTTAAAGCATCAGCATACCAAGACATTTTGGACAATTTCATGCTCCCAACTTTGTGGGAACAGTTTGGGGATGGTCCCTTCCTGTTCCAACATGACTGCGCACAAGTGCACAAAGCAAGGTCCATAAACACATGAATGAGCGAGTTTGGGATGGAGGAACTTAACTGGCCTGCATGGATTCCTGACCTGAACCTGATTGAACACCTTTGGGATGAATTAGAGCAGAGACTGCAAGCCAGGTCTTCTCGTCCAACAGTCAACAGTCAAAAAAACAGTCAAACTAAAATAAAGAGCCAACAGGCTCCCTTGATGGCTGCTGCTCTTTTTACCAGTCCCTCTGACTGTGTTGTCCAGCTCTACTGGTTCACTTGGCTCTCCAAGCCTTTAGTTGCAGCGCCCGGCTGCACAGCCCAATCCTGGCTTCTGGATAGGGCTTCTCCTGACATCCCGATAGGAGCTGACCTGACTCCTGGAACGAGACCTCCTATCTCCTGGCTGCTGGCTGGGCACCTCTGAGCCCTGGTTAGACCCAAAGTCTCTTGACTCCTGGATGGGGAACCTCTGACCCGTGGGTGAGACCTTCTGTCTTTTGACTCCTGGCTGGGGCTTCTCTGATGCCTAGGTGAGGCCTCCTGTCTCTGGGCTCCTGACCTTCTGCCTCCCACACTTGGAGCTGTCTCCAAACTAGAAGCCCTGAGCTGTCTCAGATTTGAGTATACACTGGGGATGGAAAATATTCAGACTACCTTAAATTTTTCACTCTTTTTTATATTGCAGCCATTTGCTAAAATCATTTAAGTTCATTTTTTTTCCTCATTAATGTACACACAGCACCCCATATTGACAGAAAAACACAGAATTGTTTATATTTTTGCAGATTTATTAAAAAAGAAAAACTGAAATATCACATAATCCTAAGTTTTCAGACCCGTTGCTCAGTATTTAGTAGAAGCACCCTTTTGATCTAATACAGCCATGAGTCTTTTTGGGAAAGATGCAACAAGTTTTTCACACCTGGATTTGGGGATCCCCTGCCATTCCTCCTTGCCGATCCTCTTCAGTTCTGTCAGGGTGGATGGCAAACGTTGGTGGACAGCCATTTTTAGGTCTATCCAGAGATGCTCATTTGGGTTTAAGTCAGGGCTCTGGCTGAGCCATTTAAGAACAGTCACGGAGTTGTTGTGAAGCCACTCCTTCGTTATTTTAGCTGTGTGCTTTGGGTCATTGTCTTGTTGGAAGGTAAACCTTCGGCCCAGTCTGAGGTCCTGAGCACTCTGGAGAAGGTTTTCATCCAGGATATCCCTGTACTTGGCCGCATTCATCCTTCCCTCGATTGCAACCAGTTGTTCTGTCCCTGCAGCTGAAAAAAACCCCCACTGCATGATGCTGCCACCACCATGCTTCACTATTGGGACTGTATTGGACAGGTGATGAGCAGTGCCTGGTTTTCTCCACACATACTGCTTAGAATTAAGGCCAAAAAGTTCTATCTTGGTCTCATCAGACCCGAGAATCTTATTTCTCACCATCTTGGAGTCCTTCAGGTGTTTTTTAGCAAACTCCATGCGGGCTTTTATGTGTCTTGCACTAAGGAGAGGCTTCCGTCGGGCCACTCTGCCATAAAGTCACGACTGGTGGAGGGCTGCAGTGATGGTTGACTTTCTACAACTTTTTCCCATCTCCCGACTGCATCTCTGGAGCTCAGCCACAGTGATCTTTGGGTTCTTGTTTACCTCTCTCACCAAGGCTCTTCTCCCCCGATAGCTCAGTTTGGCCGGACGGCCAGCTCTAGGAAGGGTTCTGGTCATCCCAAATGTTTTCCATTTAAGGATTATGAAGGCCACTGTGCTCTTAGGAACCCTAAGTGCAGCAAAAATTTTTTGGTAACCTTGGCCAGATCTGTGCTTTGCCACAATCCTGTCTCTGAGCTCTTCAGGCAGTTCCTTTGACCTCATGATTCTCATTTGCTCTGACATGCACTGTGAGCTATAAGGTCTTATATAGACAGGTGTGTGGCTTTCCTTATCAAGTCCAATCAGTATAATCAAACACAGCTGGACTCAAATGAAGATGTAGAACCATCTCAAGCATGATCAGAAGAAATGGACAGCACCTGAATTAAATATATGAGTGTCACAGCAAAGGGTCTGAATATTTAGGACCATGTGATATTTCAGTTTTTCGTTTTTTAAAAATCTGCAAAAATGTCAACAATTCTGTGTTTTTCTGTCAATATGGGGTGCTGTGTTTACATTAATGAGGAAAAAAATTAACTTAAATGATTTTAGCAAATGGCTGCAATATAATAAAGGGTGAAAAATTTAAGGGGGTCTGAATATTTTCCGTCCCCACTGTATAACAACTCTGTACACCTGTTTACTTAGACAGGCTGCAGGCACCTAGTAAAATCTGGACACAGTATTGGAGGTTCCAATCCAGAACTACAGGATCCAGAGAAAACAAAAAAACCCAGCTTTCTCTGCTCAGAAAATATAGTCCAGAATCTCGCATTAACTCTTAATCCTGTGTCATATTCTCCTTCATTTTCACAGTGACAGGGCCTCGCTCTGTCACGATAGATAGATATAACTGAGAGAGGCCCTGCTACTGTGTAAAAGTAGGCAAAGAGTGAGGAGCTCAGAATATTAGTTTTAATGGGTAAAAAAATGTTTTTTTCTTTTCAGTTTTTTCAGCTGTCTCCAGGTTTTGATATTCCAAGATTGGGTTCTGGAGTTTTAAATCTTCAAAGAACTTTGAGACAGAAGAAATGTCCAACCCAGTGTCCAGGTCCTGTCAGGGAAGAGCAGGGTGTGGGTGCAGGCGTGCACAGCCTTTATAATCCTAGGCTTGGACATAGGTCGGGGGTTCCATTAGGAGACATGTGTGCTCTACTCTCCATGCTAGAGTCAGGAGGCTCCTTGTCTAAAGGGCTGAGAGGGTCAAGACGACTGAGCGAGCCTAGTGATGGAGAGTCAAAATGACTGAGCGAATCTAGAGGAATAAGAGAACCTAGAGGTCTGAAAGGACTAAGAGAGCCCATACAGGAAGGAGCTGTAACTAAAAATTGTTGAGAAAGCTGCAAAAGTGGTATGTGAGCACAGGTGTGTTGTTACTTAGTCTAAAGCAGTGGATCTCAACCGTGACTCCTTGATAAAATTTCCCAAGTTGTGGGGAACCCTAAAATTATTTTCGGATTTTCGTAGCGTGGGTTGTCAGCACCCAAGGCAAGATAAGTATTTTGCGCCCTTAACCTACGGACAATTCGCGCTCCCCGAGTCCCTTCCACTTGTACAGTATTAAAACCCCTTTCTGGTACATTTTAGGATGTATCTCTCTTTCTCTTTGTTCTCCTTTCTTTCCCTTTTATCTCTCTATCCTAATTTCTTGTTTTTTTCCCCATCCCTCTCTCTAGCCGTGTTTCTTGTTTTTTTTCTCTTATTATTTCTCTCCCTTTTTCTTTGTTCCTCCCCCTCTTTTCCTCTCCCTCCCATGTATTCTCTATTTTTTCTCCTTCTCTTACTCCTTGGTGGAGGGGTGAGGGGAATGGGATGAGTGGCAGTGCTGGTGGGGGGTGAGATGAGTGGCAGTGCTGGTGTGGGGTGGGATCAGTGGCAGTGCTGGGGGGAGTTCTGATCAGCTAACTTAGGTGCTCTTGATGAAGGTCATCTGCTGATCTGAGAACTGTAGTGGGGACTTTTAATGGCAACTCTAATCACAGGTAGTGTTACTCACTGTGTCCCCAGCTTCACTGTGTCTCCGACTTTGTGGTGTCTCGTAGCAGTGACACCTATCCCGAAAGCAAGAGATAGGGTCTCCTCCAGCCCCTCCCACTTCACATTCCTCACCAGTCAGCTGACCTCTAGTCTCTGCCCTGAACTGAATGGGTGGCTGCGAAGAGGCTAAGTGGGTGGCCACGGGCTCAAGAAACAGCCCTGCTGGGCGGCCACATGTTCCAGGGACAGCCCTGCTGGGCAGCTGCAAAAAGGCTGGGAGAGCGGTGCGGGCTTCAGGAACAGCCCAGGATTCGGTGACCCCTGGCAAATCATCATTCGACACCCCAGGTTGAGAACCACTGGTCTAAAGGATCAAGGCAAAAGGCCTAAGCAGCAGTGCTATGAGAAGAAGCCAGGTGGCTTGGTATAATTTGTTGCTTTTGCTGTTTTGACAGTGAAAACCTCTACATGGGCAACTGCTTTATGTTGGACTTTAATTTTGTTTAAATAAAAGCGGGCTGTCAAGCCCTGAGACACAGTTCTGACTATTGTGGACACAATGGAAAAACGCTACTACCACTGAGTTCCCCCAAAATCACAATGTATATAATAGTAATCTGACATACTGTATATGAGGCATAGTATTAGAAGTGCAGAAAATTGCATGCAGACAGAAGCTCGGAATACTGCTGAGTCTGGACACTGGAATTAATTATTTTAAATAGCTGCATGCAGTGTTTTAATTATTACACTGTAACAATAATACCAAAGCTGACAGACTCAGAGGAAAATGTTATTTCAATTAGTAATTTTCTGCATTTGTATTCACATTTTTATTTTATTTTAATTTTTTCCCTTTCAAACTTTATTTTACACACATATAGGTAGTAACAAAAAACCCCATACTGCTTTTATATATAAAACACACAGATCCTGGAATAATGGATAAGAACAATTAGTATTTACCTTCTAAAGGCTAAGAGTGTATACAATATACTGTAAGGCTATGTAACAAATGCAAGGTAATGAGGGTGGGATATATCCATAAAAGTGATCCACACCAATGTTGCTGCTCTTAAAATGTGTTTATTGTGGGGGAGATGGGCTGAGCCTAGCGGAGCAGACATGCATTGTTAGAGCTCCGCACCGCTGAGGAGAGAAGAGAAGGACAAAGCGGAGCCTGCAGGCTCAAAAGGTATCCATTTAAACCTTTTTGCCCCAGGGAACAAACTGTGAAAGTTTGGGCAGGAAATATGGTACTGGGAGGAAGCTGTGGCAGAAATAAAAATCACCTCACAAAGAGCTCACAGGCACTCACTGCAACTAAAGCAGCTCCAGTCACCTCACAAGATACAGCATCAGGGCGCTCTCACAGACAGAAAATGTCACAGCAAGACTCTCCATTTGAGTCAGATACAGAACAAATCCTCTCACAAACTTCTCCACAAGCCTCCTCAGCATCCCCAGTAATATTATTACAATTTGAAAAGATGCTTCATAAGGCTTTAAAACAAACCTCAGACCAAATAACAAAAAGCCTAACCAAAGAAATAAGAGAGCTGGGAAACCGCACCGCAGCCTTAGAAATAAAAATAGATGAAATTGAAATTACATCCCAAGAAAATATAACAGAATTGGAACAATTAAAAGAAGAGAATTTAATACTTCAAACTAAGCTCGAAGATTACGAAAATAGAGCCAGACGTTCAAACTTGCGCATAAGGGGAATACCTGAAACTGTGACAGACCTGCAATCTACTATTACTGCTCTATTACAAGAACTGGAGCCAGATATCCCTATTGAATGTTTAGAACTGGACAGAGTACACAGAGCCCTCACAGCCAAAAAGAAAGATGGACCCCCACGTGATATAATCACAAAATTTCATTATTACAGAACGAAAGAACAAATACTAATTGCTGCAAGAGAAAAAAAGGAACTTAATTTTCAAGGACACAATTATCAAATTTTTGCTGACCTATCCCAACTTACTATTACTAAAAGATGATCCATGAAACCCCAACTAATGGAACTGCAACGCCACAACATTATGTTTCAATGGGGCTTCCCCTTTTCAGTCAGATTTAACTACCAAGGTACAATTTACAGAAGCAGATCAGCAGATGAACTACAACAAACCCTTTTAAAATTAAATCTGACAGAACCCACAAGCAGCAACTCTCCCACACACAGAAGAATGGCATCATCTTCACCTTCAGGCAGCACTCAGAAAATTTCAGAACAAAATGGGAATCATCATTCTCACAAAAGAGGCCGTTATGCCACATCATCCATGGACCAAGAAGATTCAATGGACTGACATCCTAATTACTGATATCTCTTCATTTATTATACTAAGAGATGGTTCTCTATAAAAAACCTGTATTTATAACTGAATGTAACTGCATTCTGATAGTCACACACTGTGTGGGATCATGTTACATTCCAGTTATATTTCTTATTACTTCTGATTCATATAGCCTTAGAATATATAAGTGAAATAAGGAAATTCTTGTTCAGTTATATATTATCAGGTAATAACAATAGATTTATTACTTTTTAGGACAAATATGTTCAATAATCCAGAAGTAATGGAAGCTTTTTCTTTCTTTTCTTAAAACAAATATATTATTACCTAACTAGTTCCTAGAATTATGTTTTTGTTTATTCTAATCTGAAGCAATACAACCTCAATTTTATGAGTTAACATATCTAAACAGTTACATATGAATAAAATATGTAATTGTTTACTCTAAAAGGGTTAAAATCCCAAAATATTTCAAACTCTCTTCATCAATACCAAAGTTATTAACAGTACCTTTCTAACTGAATTATTTAGCCTAGGGCAACACTAACCATATACAACCACCCTGGAATAAATAATTTCAACAAAAACTATATTCTGCACTCCAATTAATGAAACATCATTTTGATGTCTTTTGACATAACACTTCTCTCCTGTAAGCGGAAGATCCGTGTTCCCCCATTAGCCCTCCTCATTCTCTCAACCATATTATGTGGGAGTGTGACGAAGGCACTTATTCCCCTTAGAGAGATATTTATTCTCTTTCACGGGTAAATTGTGATTACTTGCAAAAAATAACTTATACAATGTATCATCTAATCTCATATGTTTTTTGTTTACTCTTTACTCCAGAATTCACTGGTTTCTTTTCTATCTATTCATCTCTTCAGTCCACACAGGTTGATCTGCGCAGTCAGCTCTGCATAACAAAAAGTAAGTCAAAACTATTTGATCTGTTGCCATGGCACCACTGAATGTACTTTCCCTGAATGTTCAGGGAATAAATGTCCCTCAAAAAAGGACCAAAGCCTTCCGTACTTTCCATAACAAGAAGGCTCACATAGTATGCCTCCAAGAAACACACTTCACCAAAGATTCTACTCCAAAATATATTTCTCCTTTTTATCAACAAATTTACACGGCTTCTGCCTGTACCAAGCAAAGGGGAACTCTAATTGCATTTCACTGATCCACACCATTCACCTTATTTGCAGAAATTAAAGACCCAGAAGGTAGATACCTGATACTCATGGGTTATATAATGGATACAGCAATCACGGTGATTTCCTACTACGCTCCTAACAAACAACCTACACCATTCCTCTCACATATATTACAAGTGATTAATACACACAAAATAGGAACAGTGATAATGTGTGGGGATTCGAACCAGGTCCTCCTCCCATTTCTAGATAAATCACCTTTTACACCATCCAAAATAACCTCTAGATTACCTTTTTCTCAACTTCTTTCCAAATACAATCTGGTAGATTTGTGGAGAGAAAGTAACCCAATGAAAAAGAAATTCACTTATTTCTCGCACCCTCATCAAACCTTCACCAGAATAGATCATATTTTTCTAACAATAGGAATGATACCAGAAATTATTGCATCAGATATAATTCCGATTCCATGGTCTGACCATAATGCAGTATACACTACTATAGCCTCAGCCATACCAAAAGCGCATGACCCAACGTGGTACTTACCGGACATAATGCTCAAACACCCACTACATCAGATGGCCATTGAACAAGCTTTAAAGGAATACATATCAATTAATAATACAACAGACATCTCCCCAATAACACTGTGGGAAGCTCATAAGCCTGTCTTGCGTGGTACAAGACAAAGACAAATGGTACTATTTAAACGGGAACGCAAAAATCTAGCATAAAAACTAGAACTCAATTTTAATACAGCCTACATATCATTCCAAGATAATCCATCTTAGAGTACAAAATCTCATCTGGAAAAATCTAGATTGGAATACGATCTATTTCTCACTGAGTCAGTTGATAAATCCCTCAAACGCTCCAAACACAATTTCTACATGAATACAAACAAACCAGGTACATATTTGGCTCGAGCATTAAATTCAACTAACAAATCTTTCAAACCAATACGTCTGAAATTATCAAAAAATGTTTACACTTGTAATCCAGTTAAAATAGTCCATAAATTTCACTCACATCTCGCAACTTTATACAAGACAAACAATGAATTTAATCCTACAGAGGCTGAATCCTTCTTCTCAAAAATAACCTTACCTGAGTTATCTCAGAATCAAAAAAGCAGTTTAGATGAGCCTATAACTATAGATGAAGTTGCTAACGCCATAAAAGACCTAAAACTTAACAAAAGACCAGGCCCAGACGGCTACTCGGCTTTATACTATAAAACATTCTCAGAAATACTCTCTCCCATTCTCACTGAAACTTTTAACAAACTTCTAGATGGACATTCGTTTCGGCAAGAAACACTAATGGCAATTGTTTGTATGATCCCAAAACCCCTTTCTGATGATACTTCCTGTGTGAATTATCGGCCTATCTCTCTGTTAAACCTCGATATTAAATTATTAGCAAAAATAATAGCAAAACGCCTCAATAGCATTATAGGAAAATTAATACATAGAGATCAAGTAGGCTTCGTGCCAAATAGACAGGCAGGCGATAATATACGCAGGGCAGTGTTATTGGCACATATTGCTAAAAAACGGAAAATCCCTTTATGTTTTCTATCTCTCGATATTAAGAGGGCATTTGACACAGTATCCTGGCAATATATGCAATATTCATTACAAAAATGGGGTTTTGGACCCCACTTTTTAACATGGATCAAAGCATTATATAATAAACCCAAAGCCTATATAAAATATGCTGGATACAAATCTGAAGCCTTTAATATCGAAAGAGGTACCCGACAGGGTTGCCCATTATCTCCCTTATTATTTGCCCTTATACTCGAACCCATGGCCCAATACATCCGAACAAACCAAACTATAACTGGCATTAAAGTAGGAGGTATTACACACAAATTATGTATATTTGCAGACGATATATTACTTTTTCTATCATCACCACAGGTCTCTGGTCCTAACTTAATACCAGCTCTTGATGGATTTGCAGCCCTATCCGGCCTTATGATTAATCCTAAGAAATGCCTAGTGCTTAATATTTCACTCACAAACATGGAATTGATCCCGGCTAGGGCTGCACTCCCATTCACATGGGCAGAAAAATCAATCCCATATCTTGGAATTCATTTAACAGCATCTCATTCTGACTTATTCTCAACCAATTATCCTCCTGTATTAAGACAGATCACAAATCTAATAAAACAATGGTCGCAACTTCCTTTATCCTGGATAGGGAAGATTAATGCAATCAAAATGACTATTCTACCCAAATTGCTTTATCTATTCAGAGTCCTCCCTATTCCAATTCCTTCCTATTTTTTGAGAATAGTACAAAAAAGAGCACATTCGTTTATATGGGGCTCTTCTAAACCACGTATACCTATACACACACTACATCTTCCCAAAAATAAAGGAGGCCTGGGATACCCTAATTTTACTAACTACTACAGAGCAGCACATTTGGCCAGTCTGTCCAAATACCATGCAAAACAGGAAATCCCATTATGGGTACTTATAGAGGCTTCAGAAAATGACCCTCTATTAATATCAAATTTATTATGGCTTGATCCTAAAGACCGCTTTAAAATTCATAATCCCATAACTAAACACTTCTTATCTCTCTGGGATAAACTAAAAACCAAATATCAGTTACAATCTCCACACAATCCTCTCCTTTCTTTTATCAGAAATCCGGCCTTTTACCCGGCATGGATCTACCCAAATTCTTTTAAAGCTTGGACAACATCAGGCATTCAGACACTAAATGACTTCATAGCATCTAAATCATTCCTTTCATTCCCATCGCTTAGAGAAAAATATGATCTACCAAACTCTGAGATATTTAGATATCTCCAAATCAAAAATTTCTATACACCATTCCTAAAGGGGGATACACCATTATCCCAATTATCCATTTTTGAATCAATCTGTACAAAAGATCCATTTGCTAAAGGTACAATTTCATCACTTTATAATCAATTATATGGAGTAGCAAATCTTAATAGACCCTCTTACGTTCAGAGGTGGGAGGATGCTAAGATGGTAGCCATCGATCAAAATCAAATTCCAAAATTTGAAAAACTTTGGCATCCTTGGATAAAACAACAGTTCCTGTCAAACTTCAATGACTCTGTCCTGTTGCCATGGTAACAGATTAAATGACTCACAGAGACACCCATTCTAAGGCTTCAAAGAGAACTAAAAAGAATAATAAACTGACGAGCGGGACAACCTTGTGGACCATACCTCTACCTTTCAACCCTTTTTCTTCTTTCTCTTTGCTCTTCTCCACCTTACGATTAAAGCTCATTATCAGAATTTATTTGACCTATATACACTCTACTTGTAAACAATATGTATAGTAGATATAAATCATTTAAATACCTACAAAAGTAACTAAGGAAATGATATATATCTTTAATTTAGGTTTACGTGAACCCAATGTTTAATATTTGAAATTTCATGATATATACCTATATAAACCCTACTGTAAAACAATGAGCTTACTTTATAGATCCTTGTAAACTTACTTTATGTATCTTTATAACATTGTATACTCAATAAACTTCTTTTGACAAGGAAAATGTGTTTATTGTAGAAAGCACAGGTCAGAATACATGTTTCAGCCTTAGCGCCTTAATGCCCCGTACACACGGTCGGACTTTGTTCGGACATTCCGACAACAAAATCCTTGGATTTTTTCCGACGGATGTTGGCTCAAACTTGTTTTGCATACACACGGTCGCACAAAGTTGTCGGAATTTCCGATCGACAACCACGCGGTCACGTACGAAAAGACTAGAAAAGGCCGGTTCAGAACCAAGCGCGGCACCCTTTGGGCTCCTTTTGCTAATCTTGTGTTAGTAAAAGTTTGGTGAGAGACGATTCACGCTTTTTCAGACTCGTGGCTTTCAGATCGTTTTCTGACGTTCAGTTTGTGCTTGTGGGTTTGTATCTGCTCTTCAGTGCGTGCAGTCAGTTCGTATTGGAGTTTTCTGTGCGATCTTGTCCGCTCGTTGCTGTTTTTCAGGTCGCTCTTCACAGGCCTTGCTGTTCTTCAGTGCGTTCTGTTACTTCGTTCTGAGCAGCCGACCGTTTTCTAGCCATGTTGCGTATGCGTACTCCTCGTAGAGTTCGTGCTGTGCGGGGGCTTGGTGTTGGGGTCCTGACCTTGACACAAGTCCAGTCCATGAACAGGGTGGGGAGGAGTTCATGGACCAAGAATTGGTTGCTTCAGCGTGACCAGTTCTGTCATATGCCTTTGCTCCGTGAGATCCGTGAGAATAATCCTGATGATTTCAGGAACTTTCTCAGGATGACGGACCCCGTGTTTCACCGTGTGTTGGCTTCGCTGACCCCCTATATTAGCAGGCAGGATACCTGCATGAGGCAAGCCATCACTCCGGAGCAGAGGTTGGTCGCTACCTTGCGGTATTTGGCCACAGGGAGAAGCCTGCAGGACCTCAAGTTCTCGACAGGCATCTCCCCCCAGGCTCTGGGGATCATTATCCCAGAGACCTGTTCTGCCATCATACAGGTCCTGCAGAAGGAGTATATGAAGGTAAGATTTTTATCCTTTTACATCACATTTTATGGTATTGAATGTTTGCTAATATATTGTATTTCTTTCCTCATTCCCTAATTACCATGATTGTAATATGCTGTGAATGTCCCCTTTGTCCTCATGCATGCTGGATTTTTTTATAATTATTATTTTAGGTCCTTCATACATATTTGCCCTTCAATAACCTCCCCAGCATGGTGTCTCCTAGCCCTATATTCACCTCATGTAGTCACTTAACAATGTATTTTATCAGCTCCATAGTAGTGCTTTACCCCAAACACCCCCTAAAATGTTTGGAAATGTTATTTTTGATTTAAATTCAGGCAGAGGGCCAGAGGCTTTTTTTTGTGTTGTCCCCAAATTTTTTGTAACCCTCCCTCCCCCAACTACTAAGTCAGCTGATCCCAATTCTCTATCTATCCTCAATCATCTATCTGCTGACTTTGCCAAACCCATACACACTATACCCACCTCTTTAGTGCTCAGATTTATGGATGAATTCCCCAAAGCATGTAGTGCAAGGGCCTGCCTGTATACTTTCCAATGGTACTGTTTAAAGTTCTTGTATCCTATTATGATCTTGATAGGTAATAGCAGAATGTCCAAATGTGCTCAAATGTGTACAGTGTGTATTTATATCTTTGTATTATGACACTTCTTACCTGTCCAGTGGGCTGCCAATAGTGTAACTAAGGAGGGGCTGTTCCAAGTAATACCCATTATTTAGGCATTCATCTCTAAATGAAGTGAAGAGGGTTACCTGTCCAAGAGCTCCCCCCCTATAATGTTAGAAATGGCCCATGAGAGGGGGGGAGGGGGAATATGATAGGTGTACCTTATACTTTGTTGTTGTTAAATTCCCCTTAATAAATGCTATCTGGAGGTTGACCCATAATGTTTGTGTCTAATCTGCTTGCCAGGTTTCTGTGAAAAAATAGTAATGTTTATTTTTTTTTCCTCAACAGTTTCCTTCAACGCCACAGGAATGGCAGACTGTGGCCTCCCACTTTGCCCAGCGGTGGGACTTTCCTAACTGCGGAGGGGCAATTGATGGGAAACACGTCCACATCGTCCCACCACCCAACTCGGGGTCGTACTATTATAATTACAAGGGGTTTAATAGTATAGTGATGTTGGCGGTGGTGTCGGCTAATTACGACTTCTTGTATGTGGACGTGGGAAAGAATGGCCGGATGTCCGATGGTGGAGTGATCGCCCAGACGGAGTTCTACAGGCGTCTCCAGAATGGCAGCTTGGACTTGCCACCTCCAGAGGACAATGTTGAAGGTCTCCCATTTGTGTTCGTTGCTGATGAAGCGTTTGCGCTGGGGGACCACCTGATGCGGCCATTCCCGATGAGGACCCTCACCCCGAAACAGAGGGTTTTTAATTACCGGCTGGCCAGAGCCCGAAGAGTGGTGGAGAACACATTTGGAATCCTGGCCAGCCGGTTCCGATTATTTCTGACACCCATCTATATGGCGGAGTATAAACTGAACCATATAATACTGGCGTGCTGTGTTCTCCATAATTTTTTAAGAAAACATTCAGCCAACTATGCTGGCTCAGTTGGGCCTGAGGCCGGAATCCCAAATACATCAACAATGACGGCGCTTGAAAGTGGCCGTCCTGGCTTGCCCTCCCTGAATGCCCGTGATGTCCGGTTACGATACCTGGAGTTCTTTGCGGGTAGGGGGGCTATCAATATGCCAGACAATCTGTGACACCTTTTTCAAATAAAAAACAACCAAAAGAAATTCTTGGTGGACATTTACTGCTTGTGTTTGTTTTAGCTGACCCTGACAGAAATGTGTTGAGTGCAGAAAATGTCGTGATTGGGTAACCTTATAAAGAATAGTGTTGGCTGGTACTTCCTAAATGCCAAAACACATTTCACTACAAGTGCACTTGCAACTGCACTGAACCTGCACTTGTAGTGCAAAGTGTATTTGCCCTTAGGAAATAACCCCCATTTTTGCATAAAACAGCTATTACATCACCCCAAAAGTGTTGTAGTGTTGAGACAATAATCCACACATTCTTGAGTAAGGCACTTTTTTATACCTGCACAATCACATGTGCATTTACGAAAGGTTTTTAAAACAAACCAACATGTTTGTTGTATAACAATTTTTGGGGGGGCATTATCAAAAATCGAAATATCCATTTCAGATAAAACAGGCCTGTGTAAAACAAACAAGAAAGCCAAAAAACTTGAACTTACAAAGTTCACATTAGGTAAAACCTGAAGGCTATATCAGACATCAGTATTTAGGAACTGTGTTTGATATAGCGTTCAGATGGGGGGAAATCACCCCTGGAAAAGCCAAATTTGGAAGATGCACACCAATTTACGAATGTCAACATGTGCTATCTGCCATCAGGGGGGATCAAGGGACGTGTTTTGGGGGAGCAAGCCCTTCCTCAATGCTACTTTATAATTGAGTAAGGGGTTGCACCCCCAAAACGCGTCCATTGAGCCGTGATGGCAGATAGCACATGTTGGCACACTGTGTGCATCCTCCAAATTTGGCTTTTCTAAACATTGTAAAAATTTTAGTAAGATAAAACAGGTGATTTTGTGGGGTTTAAATTCGCCCCAAAACATCAATGATGTTATTATTTGTTTTAATAACATCACTGATTTGTTGCTGGATGTTTTGCAATTGGAGATTACACCCCATGATCTCCCCGATCAGTATCTGGGCACTTTCAGATGTAAAGCGTTCTGGATCACGATCACCTAAAAAGAGATAAAGAACAAAAAAAACAGGTCTCAAAAATCTGCCAACATCCATCTCTTTTACCTGAGCCTGTGGTTGCAGACACTCACCTGTTGTGGTGCCAATCTCCACCACATCTTCTTCTTCCTCCTGCTCAGCTTCTTGTGTTGGTATTTCCCCTTCTTCCAGAGGGGGCTCTGGTCTCCTGGGATGAGGGGTGTCCTCCGAGTCTTTTCTCCCCTATGTAAAACAAAAATGGTATAATTAGCACACAGATATTTGATGGCAGAACTAGAAATAGGAAACATTGCTTGGAAGTGGGGTACAATTGTCTATTTTAGCCGAGTTCCAAGATGTATATTTTTTATTGTTCTTTGTCAAGCTGCAATACTTTACCTGTTTAGTACAAGCTTCACAGATGTAGCCCCCCCTATAGTATACACTGGAGCACCTGTGTGCCCCCCCTAATAAAAATGGTGTTCTTGTGTCCCACACTAGTGCTCCAGTGTCCAGATGTGAAAACAGCTGCTCAGTGTCCTCTCCTTACACACAATCTAGTTGGCATTTCATTCTAGTAACAAACCCATCTACACAAACAAATATTTGGCATCCAAGTAGGCCCCCAAAAATGTGTGAAAATGCATATGGCCTAAACAATGGTGTTCTAGAGGCCGAAAGAAAAATGTTTGATACGAACGAATAATGGGCCCATGAACATAAAGTTGACCTTTTTAAACGTTACAATTACTAAAAGCATATGGAGCAGAACGAACGGAATAAAGACAGAAAGAATAGGAAGACAGCACAACTACTTACTTTTTTGCAGCACTCTCCGGATCTTTCGGTACTGCTCTGGCTCTCTCAACTTCAGGTCCGACCACCACTTCCTGAGCTGATCTTTAGATCTTCGTACCCCGAAATTCCTCTCCAGACTCCGGACCACTTTACCAATGATTTTGGCCTTTCTGATGTTGGGGTGGGGGTAAGGCCCATATTTTCCGTCATAGTCGGACTTCTTCATGATGTCGACCATCTCCAACATCTCCCCAAACGACATATTTGTGGCCTTAAAACATCTCCTTCTGGATCAGGACGTGCCTGGATCCGGGCTTTCCTCCTCCTCGTTGTTAGAATTATTATCACGCACCTGTTGTAACTCCGCCATCAGGCTCTTCCCCCACTGCGCCGAACGAAAAGGGGCGGGGAATACACTAGAAAGAACGTCAGGGGCGGGCGGAGTTACACGCATGCGCAGTGTGTATAAAGCGTAACACGCGTGCGTATTACGTACGATCTGTGAGCGGAGGAAGGAGCATTGGACGCGCCGATCATAAGAATGAAGGTAAGAGACAAACTTGGGCCTATACTGCTTCTAGTTCAAGGCCTATATTGTAACAAGATTAGGAGAGTTTTGTCTGATATTAGGCTTTGTCTTGTGTTGTGTCTTGCAGTGAACATGGATATCTTAATGAGAGATACTGACTTCATGTCACTATTCATTGATATGCTAAGTGAGCTGCCCTGTCTGTGGGAGATTACCCACCCCCATTTCAAGAACCAAGCAAAGAGGAAGGCAGCACTGGAGCAATTGTGTGAAATTGTGAAGCAGGTGATCCCCACGGCAGACATCACTTATTTAAAGATATTAATTGGTTGCCTGAGGAGCACATATCTGAGGGAGCGCAAGAAAGTCCTGGATTCACAGAGATCCGGAGCAGCAGATGACATCTATGTCCCCAGGATGTTGTACTACGACAGGCTGCACTTTCTGGCAGGCTAGACTGAACCCAGGCCATCCCTCTCCAGTCTTCCTTCCACGCTTCCTTCCCCCCCGGCTGAGGCTTCTGACGCCCAACCTGGGCCTTCCAGGCCACATGTGGAGGAGCCCAGATTGAGCCAGGTATAGCATTCCTCTAAATATTTCTGCTTGTCCAATCAATGATGTTAACTAGATGTTAGTTGGGAGTACTAATTTAGGATTGTGATCGATGATGCAAAACATTACAACTATGTCCCTTTTTCATACACAGGGAAGTCTCAGCCAGGAGGTGGCCGGGCCGAGCCGGCTGGCTGATATCAAGGTCCCTCCACCACACCTGAAAACAGAAAGTGGCAGTAGGACGAGTGCCCTAGAGGAGGCGGCTATCAGATTCTTTTGGAGGGCTACAGAGGTCCTGGGAGCACCACACACCATGCAGGAGAACATTGCTGCATTCATTGCATATAAAATGCAGAGGATGGAGGAGGGCCAAAAAGCCATGTGTCAGGTCCTCATATCAGAGGCTCTGGAGAAAGGTGTGAGGGGACAAATTACACCTCACACACAGCTTTGGGATGGTCCTCCTCCTCCTCCTCCCTCTCCTCCAGGTCCTCCCAGTCCTCCTTCAGGTCCTCCCAGTCCTCCTCCAGGTCCTCCCAGTCCTCCTCCTCCTCCTCCTCCAGGTCCTACTCCTCCTCCTGCCACATCTCCAACTGCACAGCCACAGCCCGGAAGGAAGCGTGAAAGGAAGACTAGACAGTGATTGCCCTGGATCCAGTCTGGTCGGCCAAAAGATGCAGCCTCTTGTGGTACCACAGCCTGGGGACACAGATGTCATCTGCTGCTATCCAAGTCTCTGTGAATCCCGGACCAGACTGCCCTCCCTTACATATAGACTCCTCAGGCCACCAATTTTGATGTTGAAGAATTGATGTCTGCCGTGGGGGTCCCAGGCTTCACTAATTTCTCCTGGTGATCCAGTGTTGTCTTTCTCTTTGTTTGGTTCTGATACCTTAATAAAGGATTTTTTGTTTTGAATTATACTCTCCTATGTGTTTTACTTCAAAAATGACAGTTTGTGAGGATTCAGGTACATTTCAAATATACAATGTGAAATGAACAAGGGACACCAACAACAAAAAATCTCCTGGAGATTAAATAATAAAAGATATCAATGGTGTTGGGGTAACTTGACACACAAAACACACACAAAAATATTCTGGAGTAAAAATAAAAATAACATTGAACAAAGATCAGCCTTGGAAAAAATCCAAACATTAAAGAAAAAAAAAAGGCTTAAAATCCCCAAAAAAAAAACATAAAAAATATAAAACTGTCAGATGTGACAACTAATAACAATATATTGAGGGAATCCCACTAAAAAAACACAAAGAAAAGTTTGTGAGAAGTGTGTGTGAATATGAGCATCAAAACTACTTAATTCTTGTCACATTATAAAGAAGAAGAGAGTGCGCTGTATTAAACCATTTTGAACATTGCAGCGTGACGAAAGTGCTGTATCCATTGCGAACGCTAAGTTTACCAGAACGAGCTGTCCCGTGTCGGAATTTGCGTGGAACTTTGTGCGTCGGAACAGGCCACACACGGTCGGAATTGACGCGATCGGATTTTGTTGTCGGAAAATTTTATCTCCTGCTATCCAACTTTGTGTGTCGGAAAATCCGATGGAAAATGTCCGATGGCGCCCACACACGGTCGGAATTTCCGACAACACGCTCCGATCGGACATTGTCCATCGGAAAATCCGACCGTGTGTACGGGGCATACGTCATATGAAACCCATCAACTCGCTGTATTCTGACCTGTACACTGTGGTTTCTACAATAAACAAGATTTTAAGAGCGGCAATGGTGGTGTGGATCACTTTTGTGGATATATATACTATAGCTGTGAGACTGCAGATCGGGCACCCCGTGAGGTCTACTGATGCTGGATTGATAGGGTAATAGCACTGAATATTTATATTTGATCAATGAGGCTGGGATGTTTGCTGCCCAACGACTGCATTTTTTTGAAGCATCCATCATTTCAATGAAACAAAATGCAGAGAAGGTATTTGATATGCTTTCTCTTAATTCAGTGGAGAAACTTAACTCTTCACCTTTTTGAGATTCATCCAGCTGACTATCTATATGACCCAAACCCTTCTACATGCACTGACCTGGTAAACAGCAAAGTAGTTGTCCAGTCAGGGCCAAGTCATTGTTGTAGGGATTATCCACTACAACAGCAGCTGTACAGTTTGGTGCAATGATGAGTACATCAGTTTTACTGCCTGGAGCCAATTTTCCCCACATCTGCAGATCGACATGCAATAAACCATACAAAAAAGATATAAATGGTGTTTTCCTGATGGGATCATTCCTAGTTGGGGGATAATGCAGTAATTCTGTTGTATTAAAGTGGAAGTAAAGCCCACTTCTTGAAGTGTATAATAATAAGGCTTACCTGTAGGTACATTGAATATCTCCTAAACTTGCACTGTGGGAGTGACGTCATTGTGGCCATTCATACAGCCGGCGCCCACAAACCCGAAAGGAAGATGGGGTAAAGATGTCAGCGCTGGGGAGCCGTGACAGCGCTGCTCTGGAGAGCTCCGTGTGCATGGAAGTCTGTCATAATAACCTAGTATGTGGTGCATACTAGCATATTATGGCAAACTGCTGCAGGGGGGCCAATTTTTTTTTCTTTGGGGCGGCATACTACTGCTTTAAAGTATATTATTCCCATATTAGAGACATAATTAAGCCCACTTTAATTACAAAAAATAAGCCTGATCTACCAGTGATAAAATATATAGAACATTCTGAAAGACAGTAAAATGTCTTACATTACCATGATTGGCAGAGGTGAAACAGACAGCTTAATGTATTCAACAAATACCAACTATTAAATTACATAAGTAGAGTCTTACTATAAAAATCCCCTCTAATTCCTTTCTAAATTGTATTACACCCCTCAGGCAGCTAACTTCCTTCTAGTGTTGCCTGCTGTGATAAATGACCCAAAGGGGAACCTGATAGCTTATTCTGTTAAATGTGTTGACGGAAGAAGCAAAAAAGCATTCTCGTACTCAGTGCTGACTGGCATGTGATTCAGCACTCTGTCAGGTGGCAATAATAGGTATAGATTTACATGCCGGAGAAAACAAATGGTACAAATCAAAACACATCTGACTTTCATCAAAAAGCTCAATGTGGTCATAAACATAAATGTCAGGTGTGCTATGACAAGCTACTGCTCCAAGATTTGATGTTATAATAGCCTATGGCAGCTTTACAGCATATCCTATGTAAAGCTATGAAGACTCTGAATCTTGCTGTTTAAAAAAACACCTAAAACTCAAGTAAACCAAGCTGACTACAAAAAAACAAGCTCAATACTGTACTCATGTAACCCTTTGCAGGAAACACACAGGAGTATATTTACACTGAAAAGGACATGCGGACATCCAGGAAATGCATATAAAAATGCTTTATTTTATTTGATAATGGAAACAGAAGTGTTATAAAACACATAATAACAAAACACACAGATAATTACAAAGGCTCAACCTAATTGGTCCAACATCTAATTTTTGGTGGGTTTATTGGCTAACTTTCCAAAAAGTGAATCAAGACCTCGTAATTTTGCATACAATAAAAATAAATATCCATAGTCAATACATTTTTTACGTTTTGGATATAGCAGGAAATGGTTAAAACTTCTGTAATTTTTTTTTGCCTGTATGTCTTTTTGGATTTTCCTTCACTTTCTGTCCTGCAGAGTGGAAATATTTCCAAAGATTGGGAAAATCCCCTCTTAGACAGTTGTTAGTAGAACAGGTGACACCACTGGAAATTTTTCCTGTGTTCCTGTTTTGGTGACAGCTGTAGAATATTAGATTTCACATTACTTTCTATCTCTGTGACAACAGTCACCAGGACCAATAGAGAGGATGAATCTCTCCAGCAGAAGGCAGATAGAAACAGAAAACTGAAAGAGGTTCTAACTATACGAAAAGTGGATATTAAATGGATGGGATATTTAAATACAAAGTATAAATATAGCATATAAAATTTCAAATTTTATTTGTACTACTAACTAATGATCACAATCATTAGATAATTCATCATATCAGGCCATATAAAATCAATTAGATTGATCTAATCTGCACATAGGGCATCAAGGACCCTGGGCTCCTGGATATACTGGGTGGCATTGTATTGAATTGAGGGCAGATTGCAGTATTTATTCCTGGGCCAATTTGGGCTTCCTTTTTTTACCTGATATTTTGATGTTGACCTGATCCTTGGGCTGTGTTGGGCCCCTTTTTTTGACCTTGGTAACTCCCTTAGGACAAGATAACCAGACTCTGACAGGGTATGGTGCAGTATACATGGTCAACTAACTCCTGTGTTCTCCATCTTCACTTTCTGTTTTTGGTGATTTCTTTGTGAGTATATTGCATTTAGACAATCATTTAACCCATTTTTTACCATTTATTGTAATTTTGTACATTTTGTAATAATAAAGATTTTGTAAACTTTTTAAACTATCTCAAAAGACGCTTTCTATTCACTTAGATATGACCTATTGCCTTTAAAGTCCCATTATGAGGGCTTTCTCCATGTATCTCCTTCACTGATGAGGCTGCACTGACGGGCAGTGATGAGGCAGTACTGATTGGCACTGATGAGGTGGCACTAATAGGCACTGATGATGAGCCACTTATATGAAGCACTGATAGGCAGCACTGATAAGCAGCATTGATGGGCACTGATAGATGGCACTGATATGCAGCAATGATAGATGGCACTGATAGACAGCACTGGTGGGCATTAATAGGTGGCACTGATGGACACTCATAGGTGGCAGTGATAGGTGGCACTGGTGGGCACTTATAGGCGACACTGATGGGTGGCACTGATTGGCGGCATTGATAGATGGCACTGATAGGCAGCACTGATCAGGAGGCACTGGCAGGCATCACTGATGGGCACAGAGTGCCATCCCTAATGGTCACTGATTGGCATCCCTGGTGGGCTCTATTGGGCATACCTGGTGGTCTGCAGTGGGCATCCCTGGTAGTCCCCAGTGGGCATCCCTGGTGGTCTCCAGTGGGTATCCTCGATGGCTCTGCACTGATAATCAATGCGCTAATTATCAGCGCAGACCCCCCCCTGTCAGGAGAGCAGCCAATCGGCTCTCCTCTACTCCCAGCTGTCAGCGCGAATAAAAGAAAAGCCGAAAATGGCACTTCCTGGTTACCATGTGATCAGCTGTGATTGGACACACTGATCACATGGTAAAGAGCCTACGTCAGACTGACACACCACACCACTGATCGCCGGGGCCCCTGCCCCTGCAGGCACGTGCCAATGGCCTATCTTGCTGAACGTCATATGGCCTGTCCAGTCAGGATAATACAACCACTTTCCAGCCTTCATTTTGCTATATGGCAGGCAGGAAGTGGTTAAAATGCTAGTCACCCGGCTGTCATGCTGACCCTCTGGCTTTACGTGGTTGTAAACCCTTACATATACCCAGTGAAGTGACTGGCCTTAGGTCGTACACAGAGATAAAACAAATCCTCCTACATAAGATGTACCTGCTTATCTGCAGGCTTCTCTTCTCTATACCTGTTGAAAGTTAAGAATTTATAAAGCTGGTCTGGGCCGTCAGGCTCCACTCCAGGGGGTGAAGATCTGAAATTACACTCTACAGATCTCAGTGAGGAGAGTTCTGAGAGCTGATTGAGGGAAGGGACACAACCCCTTCACACAGGAACAGCTGAGGCTGTCAATAAGCTGGAGCTCACTCTCCATCACCTTTTTTCTCTTGGTATAAAAAAAAACTTGTTAGAAGTGATTCATGCTGATAGCAGAGAAATGAAGAAGCAGACAGAAATGACACTTAGTGCTCTTAATTGAGTCAAGTAAATACTATAGAAGAATATGCTTTGTTCACATTTCATGTCTGAGGTTTGCAACCACTTTATTACTGTGATTCTCTGACTTGGATCAAGTTTGCAGATCAGGTATTTTAGGTGGGTAAACTTAGATTCTTGTCATATAAAACTTGAATAAATTAAAGAGCATCTCCTGGGGGAAGGGGAGAGTGATCATTTGCACTTGGTTAGAAAGCTTTTCTACCACATTTCTACCAAAGATAAGTTTCCTAATATTCCTTCAATCCTGCAATGCACCTTGTGGAAAAGCACGGACAACTTCACTGACCCGCTGGAATAGTCATCGGTGGTTTAGACCTTCTCAATAAGCTTGACAAATTGGAAGTTAGAACAGGCAATGACGATGGACAGACAACCACATGGACATGAAGGAAGGAAGTTATATTAAATCCTTCCTTCAAAAAAGGGAAACGCAATTTGTAAATTGCCTAGGTTTCAGAGAAAAATTGCTGCATGTCTCTAAACATTTAAAGTGGTATTAAACACAAAACCAAAATTGTATTATATTGTATTATATTATAGCTTACTAATCAGATGTGGTGGCTGCATTAGTTTTCTTTTTTTAGGCTTTTTCCCCTCTGTTTTGACCTCATGATCTGGCCAGCAACACACCTCCTGTATTAAAGTGCTTACACTCAGAATGAATGAACACAGGGAGCTGTTACAGCAACAGTTTTTTTCCTTTTGGGATAAAGGTTTTACATGAATAAATAAAAGCGATCGTAAGCACCCCATCAGTGGTAAATGATTTGTTTTATCCCTATAACTGATAAATCTGCAAGAGAGCTTGTTCTTTTGAAAAACAACAAGCTCTGGCGTCACTCTCGCTCATGCACGCAGGAGTCACGGCCGCGGCACAGCTCTCTCAATGGATGGCATGCCGTCCATTGAGAGCGCAGTGTACATGCTCCGGTGATGTCACTGCCTGTTTCAGATGTAAACATCTTCTATATGGTGCACGTTTAGGAGATATTTAATGTAACTACAGGTAAGCCTTACTATAGGCTTACATGTAGGTACAAAACAAAAAAGGGAGTTTACCCTCATTTTAACAAAAGTGGAGTTACACTTTCAATGAAACTCCCCCCCCCCCCCCCCCAGCCCCATATGTGGTCGTATGGGATAGCTTTAAAGTTTTTTTCCAATAAACTCAACAGACTTAACTGGGATGCCAGGAATGCAGAACCTACTCAAGCAAAGCCACATAAAAATTCAACAGTAGGATCCTTTAAGAAATTAATGTAGTAAATGTTAAAAATAATATTATCTTTCAAAAACAGGAAATCAATGAGTATAGTAAGGGTTGCTGTTAATTTCTCATACATCTTACCAGGTACTTGACCTTTCGAATAGGACAAAGCCATCAAATCTGATCAAGGAATTGTCATTGGAGACCATAAAGTGGTGTAGGAGAGACTCCAGAGTTTATGTCACTGTACATTGTTCTAGTCATCAGTTTGGGTACTTGGGTATCAGATTTATATCATCTATAGCATTACATAAATCTTACTATGGCTCAGAAAGTGAAATTCAGTGCTCCTATATTTCTCCCAGGACTAAAAAAGATAATTGTTGCACTTGTTGATTAGAAATCTCTGTGAACAGATGGTATTCCAAACTAAATGTTCAAAGACTAAACTGAATAAGTAGTAGCCCATTTATTGCTATTATATAATGTGGTTTTTAAGTGGGGGTGACTGCCAACTTCAATGCAGGAGCCACTGATAGTGATAATCTTACAAACTAACAAAGACCAGAGGCTAGAAAATTGAAACTAGTTAAGGCAATTCTTCTTTGATAAATAATATGGCACCTGGGCAATTTAGACTGAGCAGCCAATTTTTCCTGGGACCAGGGGGGAGGGGGCAGCTGGTCATCGGGCAGTTGGTGACAGGATAGTCACAGAGTCTCTGTGCAGATTTCCATCTCCTTCCGCCCCCTGCTCTGATGATAGAATGACATTGTTGGCAGGGCAGGAGAGCCAGGAGAGGAGACAGGAGCATAGCCACATAGCGAGAGGTGAGCGGAAACCACGGTTTGTGTTAGCCCCAACCATTAGCCGCTTACCTCCCGCTGTGCAGCCTGATCATTAACAGGCCACAGATCAGTACTGGTTAGCCAGCTCTTGCCCAGTGACCCAGACACAACAGGCAAATCCCCAGAGTGCTCTATGGCCAGTATGGGCCTGATGGCACTCCCTAAATTTATTCTGCAAAGAAAGGTTATTCTCATTATTTTTCTGGATGGATCTGATAAGAGCCTCGAGGTATGGGATTTATTCCATAAAATTATATTTAGGGAACATAATGTCAAGCCATGTTCACCTATGATCCCTCAGTCAATGAAAGCATCCAATATGATGCCCATATAAGATAAAGGGATAGTGGACATAGGAGGCTTTATTAAAAAATCAAACTTATCCCCAAGTCTGGGTAGTTAGACGTAACAAAGTAAAACCAAGATCAGGGATATACATAGAAGTGGCTTTTCTGTCCAATCATTGTAACAGCAGGCAGCTTGTGGTGCCTGTTGTCAGGCAAGACTTTTAGGGCCACGATCACACCACTCTTTTAATTGCGTCATGTTACACACACACAGTAAGCATCAATACCACCAAAGTTATACAGTATGCCCTGCTCTCCAGAAGACACTACCACCCGACAGTAATGGGTTAACTAACATGTAACATGTAGCAAGACAAAACAGGTCTCTAGAGCAGTCCTTCTATTTTTCTGTTTTTTTTTTTTTCATAATTTTTTTTCAGGGGGGATAAGTGTTACGATTGACAAATAACTGTAAGCAGTAATCGTGGTGACAGTTGCCCAACATTTTCTTTAAAAGTACAGAAACATGTATATTTAGAAACGGTAAGGACTTGCTGACTTACGTAGTATAAGCACCATTTTTAGTTTTGAGGTTTTTCTCTAAGACAAACATGAAAGGGTGCAATGCCGGACTTGGCACAGGAAATGAACTGGTAAAATAAAAGAGCTAGGATGGAAATACTACATTAGAAATCCCTGGGGGCTTTTTAGTCATCGGGTTTGGTACACATGAAATGATGGAAACAAAACAAAGGAGATGCACAACTCTGAATGCTATTCATCAGTATTTCATCTTTGAACTTACAAAGCCAAAGCCTTTATGTATAGGATCTCTGAACACCTACAGCTCAGATAAAATCTCAGCACCCTAGTTAAGGAAATAATTATATTACCATATGAAGGACTGAATTATGTACAAGGATATTTAAATATGATTTCACTTTAGGAAAGCATAGAGTACAGAATTTTCTAATATTCAGAATGAAATCCTTTGTACATAAAAATCACAGTTAATAGTTAATTCACCCCCACTTCAGACCTAAAATAGTCATCCTACCTCTACAGTGCATTATCATTTATTATTATTTTGCTAGGATTTAACTAGGTAGCATGAGACGCAACATGCAATTTAAACAACTGATTCAATAACAGAGAGACCGAAGGTCAGAAAAACCCCAGAAAATTTGTTATTTACAACCTGATATTATCAAGCCAGTGAGAGTGTTTATCATGCAGAATGTTAAAGTGTAAATCCAGCCAAATTTGTATTTCTTTGGATAGGGATGACAAAGGTTAGATCCTCTGTCAGGTTTTTATTGCTTTCTCTGGTTCAGCTGGGAAGAATTTCTTGTACTTCCTGTGCTGGTGACAACATTGGCAGTCAGGGAAAAATATCCAATGGGGAAAGTGATAAAATTTTTTGAAAGGAAGGGGAGCAGGGGGTAGGCTAAAACCCTTTCAACTTTTTGATGCTCTGTGTGTTCATTCCCTTTTTAGATTGTTCTTTTCCTACCTTCTGTCCTGCTGACAACAAGGTCATAGATAGCAAAAAACTGACTCTGCCACACTATAAAAAAATACATAAAACTACATAAGTTTTTTGTCTGTAGTTATACAGAAATAGATGCAGTTCACATCTATGTACATACGCAGTATTAAAAAAAAAAACATAAATTCCCTAACAAAATGCAGAGCAACTGTTTTCAGTGCCCCAGGACGACGTCAATTGTAACGAAACGCGTAGGGAGGAGCAATGTGCTGATGTCACCACGTTCACGCAAGTCCCGGAACCACGCAAGTCCCAGGCTGCAATCGAGAGCCGGCCGGCTCTGTGTTTTTTACTGCATGAAATTACTTGTATAAATATAATTGCAATACTTTATTGCAATTATATTTTCTTATGGGGATTATCCGGCAAAGTGTACCTGTAAAGGGTAAAACATCTGGGAAAGACGCTGAGACGTTGACTGCGTGTATAAAAGGCCCGGCTGGGTATTAAGCCAGAAGCGCATGTGATCGCTTGTAATAGGAGATCAACAAGAGTCTGCAAGCGGCGGTGTGTGTGGAGGTGGAAGGCACATTCTTTTTCCCATCACTATTCCTGGGTGTATTGTGTGCTAAATTCACATTGGAGATCTACTATCAATAGAATGGACTGTTTACAGTGTGCATATTGATAAATGTTTATGTATGATTTTTATTTTAGAAGGGTTGAATTTGATTAACTCATTGCAAGGATTCACTTTATGAAAATTTAGCACGAATTTATCGGAAACTGTTTTCAGTGCCTTTTTAGATATTGTACTTCATGTAATTATAGGATATTTGGCAAATATTACTTATTGTACAAACTATACAATAACACTGATTTGTCATGGAAATCATTTTTTCCCCTCACAAACGATCTAAAAGATTGTCAACTTGAATACAGGCACCTTCCGGATTTGTTTTTCAAAAGGAAAAGATCTGGCAGCTAAACTGAAGATTATTGTTAGGAAGAAAGTGAAAAAAATATCTTCTTTCTATTGACTAGTTATAGTCTGCCCTGAAGCATTACTAGGTCAGACATTTTACTCAAATAAGGAATTAGCAACTGGCCACAAAACATTTTACTCTCCTACATGTCTGGGGATTTCCACATTATAAGCTCTGTCTTCGTTACATTGCCTTCCTGTTTACTTATACCTTTTCTCCTCTCTCTCTCTCCAGTTAATCTGTTTTATTGTTTTACTTGATAGTTCTCTCTGTGCCACAATTCCTACAGATTTATAGTGATACAGCCAGCTACAGTGTAGCTGTATAGCTATTAGAGTGTAATATTTTATTTTTTTATTCTTAATCTTTTTTTTCACCTTCACAAATGACATAATAATAGTAAAGATGATTAACCACTTGTCGACCAGCTGCCGTACAGAGAGATCGCTGTATACAAGGCAGAACAGGGATCTGCTATTGCAGTGGTGGCGAACCTTGGCAACCCAGATGTTTTGGAACTACATTTCCCATGATACTAATGCACTCTGCAGTGTAGTTGAGCATCATGGGAAATGTAGTTCTAAAACATCTGGGGTGCCAAGGTTCGCCATCACTGTGGTATTGTAAACAAGGCGGATCCCCGTTCTGACAGGGGACATCTCAGAGATCTACTGTTCCCAGTGATCGTGAACAGCTATCTCTGTCATGTCCCAAGCAGCCCGTGCCCCCTACAGTTGAGGGAACACATTTAACGCCTTAATCGCCCCCTAGTGTTAGCCCCTTCCCTGCCAGTGTCATTTATTGACCAGTGCATTTTTATAGCACTGATCAATGTAATAATGTCACTGGTCCCAAAAAAGAGTCATTTGGGGTCAGATTTGTCTGCCGCAATGTCACAGTCCCACTAAAAATCGCAGATCTCCGCCATTACCAGTGAAAACCATAAAAAATAAATTAAAGTCCCTAAATCTTTGCCATAGTTTGTAAACACGATAAATTTTGCACAAACCAATCAATATACGTCAATTGTGATTTTTTTTTAACCAAAAACATGTAGAAGAATATATATTGGCCTAAACTGATGAATACATTCTTTTTTTATATATTTTTTTGAATATGTATTACAGCAGAAAGTAAAAAAATCATTTTTATTTTCAAAATTGTCACTTTTTTTTGTTTATAGCGCAAAAAAATAATAATGCAGAGGTCATCAAATACCACCAAAAGAAAGCTCTATTTGTGGGAAAAAAAGTACATCAATTCTGTTTGGGTACGTCACACGACCGCGCAATTGTCAGTGTCGCAAAAAATGGCCTGGCCATTAAGAGGGCAAATCCTTCTGGGGCTGAAGTGGGTAATTTCAGCTCGGAGAGAACTGTTATCTTTCTTGTGGAGCACTATTGAAGAGCTGATTTTAGTGCACAAATTTTGAGTTTTTATCTTTATTTATTTGTCACAATTAACGGGTATCTTTCTGAAAAAAAAAAACAAAAAACAAAACAAATGATTAAATTTAAAAAATGTAAAAAATTGAAAGCAACTGATTACTTGAAATATATTTAAAGTTTTAGGTGTAAAAAAACATTAGAACCCCTGTTTCGCTTTTACTGCTGTCTGTGTCCAATCTGGGGAGATCTATTTGATCTAGCGATGATTGTCAAAAAGAAAATAAGGAGCAATTCAAAATGTTCAGTTGTATCTGTAACAGTGGAGAATTTCCCTGACTTCCTATTGAATCCTTAAGCCAGGAATTGAAGGGAAATCTCTAAAATGGGAAACAGAAAAAAAATTAAAAAAAACTGACAGGCTTTTTAACCCATATTCAATCTATACAAAATGGTTTGGCTTTATATATAATTTATATATAATTTAACCAAATATTCTAGGAGGACATACCTGTACGTCCTCCCACTTTTGGTGCTCACCCAAAGGACTGTCTGTGTCCTTTGGGCACAGCTCATCTCTGTTTGGTACAGGGTCTCTGTGATTCGTCCTTGAACCACATAATATCTGTCTCCATTCACAGCCATCACAAAATGTAAACAGCACATGCCTGTGTATCAGCTCTCCTCCTCCTCATACAGAGAGCGTGAGTGAGGAGAAGTAGAGACAATCTTTACCTGCCAGAAGGGATCTGTGAGTTACCAGTGATTTTACAGTGAATTTACACACAGATCACACATAATGCAGCCATTTGTCCTCAGTGCACCAATCAACATCTGTCATAGTGTCCCAGTGCACATCAACATCTGTCACAATGTCCCATCAACATCTGTCACAGTGTACCAGTGCACTAACATCTGTCACAGTGTAGCAGTGCACAAACAACATCTGTCAGTGTCACCAATGCACCATCATCTGTCCCAGTATACCATCAACATCTGTCACAGTGTACCATTGCTCCATCAACATTGTCACAGTGTCCCATGAACTTCTGTCGCAGTGTACCAGTGCACCAACAACATCTGTCATAGTGTACCAGTGCACAAACAACATCTGTCAGTGTCCCCAGTGCACCAACAACATACAGTATCTCACACAAGTACACCCCTCACATTTGTGTAAATATTTTATTATAGATTTTCATGTGACAACACAGAAGAAATGACACTTTGCTACAATGTAAAGTAGTGAGTGTACAGCTTGTATAACAGTGTAAATTTGCTGTCCCCTTTAAAATAACTCAACACACAGTCATTAATGTCTAAACCTATGGCAACAAAAGTGAGTACACCCCTAAGTGAAGATGTCCAAATTGGGCCCAAAGTGTCAATATTTTGTGTGGCCGCCATTATTTTCCAGCACTGCCTTAACCCTCTTGGGCATGGAGTTCAACAGAGCTTCACAGGTTGCCACTGGAGTCCTCTTCCACTCCTCCATGACCACATCACAGAGCTGGTGGATGTTAGAGACCTTGCGCTCCTCCACCTTCCGTTTGAGGATGCCCCACAGTTGCTCAATAGGGTTTAGATCTGGAGACATTCTTGGCCAGGCCATCACCTTTACCCTCAGCTTCTTTAGCAAGGCAGTGGTCATCTTGGAGATTTGTTTGGGGTCATTATTATGTTGGAATACTGCCCTGCGGCCCAGTCTCTGAAAGGAGGGGATCATGCTTTGCTTCAGTATGTCACAGTACATGTTGGCATTCATGGTTCCCTTAATGAACTGTAGCTCCCCAGTGCTGGCAGCACTCATGCAGCCCCAGACCATGACACTCAAACCACCATGCTTGACTGTAGGCAAGACACACTTGTCTCTGTACTCCTCACCTGGTTGCTGCCACACACGCTTGACACCATCTAAACCAAATAAGTTTATCTTGGTCTCATCAGACCACAGGACATGGTTCCAGTAATCCATGTCCTTAGTCTGCTTGTCTTCAGCAAACTGTTTGTGGGCTTTCTTGTGCATCATCTTTAGAAGAGGCTTCCTTCTAGGATGACAGATATGCAGACCAATTTGATGCAGTGTGCGGCATATGGTCTGAGCACTGACAGGCTGACCCCCACCCCATTCAACTCTGCAGCAATGCTGGCAGCACTCATACGTCTATCTCCTTAAGACAACCTCTGGATATGATGCTAAGCACATGTACTCAACCTCTTTGGTCGACCATCGTGAGGCCTGTTCTGAGTGAAACCTGTCCTGTTAAACCACTGTATGGTCTCAGCCACCGTGCTGCAGCTCAGTTTCAATGTCTTGGCAATTTTCTTATAGCCTAGGCCATCTTTATGTAGAGCAACAATTCTTTTTTTCAGATCCTCAGAGAGTTCATTGCCATGAGGTGCCATGTTGAACGTCCAGTGACCAGTATGAGAGAGTGAAAGCGATAACACCAAATTTAACACACCTGCTCCCCATTCACACCTGAGACCTTGTAACACTAAAGAGTCACATGACACGGGGAGGGAAAATGGCTAATTGGGCCCAATTTGGACATTTTCACTTAGGACCGTACTCACTTTTGTTGCCAGAGGTTTAGACATTAATGGCTGTGTGAGTTATTTTGAGGGGGCAACAAGTTTACACTGTTATACAAGCTGTGCACTCACTACTTTACATTGTAGCAAAGTGTAATTTCTTCAGTGTTGTCACATGAAAAGATATAATAAAATATTTACAAAAATGTGAGAGGTGTACTAACTTTTGTGAGATACTGTATATTGCCTACACAGATTAACCACTTATCTACAGGGGTAGCTTTTTTCATTTTTTTGCACATGTTAAAATCTGCATTTTTTTTGCTAGAAATGACTGTAAACCCCCCAAAAAGTATATATTTTCTAAAGGAAGAAACCCTGGAGAATAAAAAGGGGATAGTTGCAATTTTTATGTCACACAATATTTGCATATTTTCAGGAAAAAATACACTAACATTTTTTAGTCCAAAAAACCTACAATATTATATTCAAGTAGTTTGGTAAGATATAAAAGATGGGGGTGCATTGAGTAAATAGATGCCAAGTATTAAAATAGCGCCCACCCGTGGAAATGCAAAAAATTCTCCATAGGCAACTCTTTAAACACCGTTTAGAGTTAAGCATGAGCTTTGACCCATAGAATTATTGACCTAACTCCGACATTCCCAACAATATCTCACATGTGTGGCGCAACTGATGTTCAAATACACATACTCGCCCTGTGCTGCTTTTTATATGGCTTGTGTGCAGGTGTGCGCTTTTTTTCCCCTTTTTTTTTTACTTTATTGCCACCACAAGGGGGCTAACAAGCCTCCTATGTGATAGCATGAGCAGGTGACAGGTACTCCTTATGAAGACACTGGGGGGTCTATTAGACCCCAAATCTCTCCCCTACCCTTCACTGCATCTATTCCAGCACAACTGGAATAGTTGCATCCTTGGCTACACTAGCTGAGGAATGACAGCTGTGACCCTGGAAGTGACGTAATACTTGTCACTTCTGGGGTCATTAGTCGCAGGAGGGAACAGGGAACAGATGTTCCCTGAGTTCTTACTGCTTACTCCAGGAAAGCTGTTTACCATTGTCCCGGGTCCACTGGTGAAACGGGAGGGTCCAGGAAACACTGCAGGAGCCACTGGTGCCACCGGCAGAGGGCACTAATTTGAGAGTCCTGTAAAAATGTTCAGGCAGGTCTAAAGTCGTCCAATCACTTTTACTGGAAAGCCCTTCGCAAACTCTTAAAGTTGGTATCAATCTCAAAGCTGCAGCAGCTGTGAATATGATTTAACCATTTGTCTACCATGACATATAAAAAAGCACCTTGGTAGACAAGGGGTTAACATATATCTCCATTTTTTCTTTAACAGATAAATCAGGACTACACTTTTATTTAGTTATTAGAAAAAAAGTGAGTTAAATTCCTTCAAGGTGTTTCCTTGCAGCATTCAGATGACATCCAAATTGGACCTTATGTGAACAAAAGTTTTAAAACATAACTCCAGCAAAATTTGTTTGATAATGGATAGGTTAGGAAGAGTTAAAACTCCTGTCAGGTTTTTATTCCTTTTATTAACTCAACTGGGAGATTCTTCCTCACACTCTACCCCTGTGACTTTGGTACAAGAAATTGGGGATGTGTTGGTGTCTGGGACAGGAAGGCATAGCCAGAAAAAAAACATTGCCAGAGGTTCCAAACAGTTTTCTACATTTTTTCTGTGAACGCACTAGAGAAATTTCTCCAAAGAATGGAGACTACAGAGAGAAACAGGACCATTCAAATTCTGAGGAGGCAAACTACCAAAAGACCCAGTGGGATGAAAAAACAGCCCCTCTCCCACTTACAGAAGTTGAGGCATCCTTTTAAGCAGAAGGCTTAGCGGAGGTCAAAATCCGCATACACACGAGCGGAATGTCCAACAGAAAAAGTCAGACGGAAGCTTTTCATCATCTATTCCGATCGTGTGTATGCCTCATCTGACTTTTTTTTTTCGAAAATTCTGACTGACCTAGAAATGGAACATGTTCTAAATATTTCCGACCGAACCAATTCCTATCGGGAAAACCGCTCGTGTGTATGCTGTTCCGACGGACCAAAAACGACGCATGCTCTGAAGCAAGTACGAGACGGAAGCTATTGGCTACTGGCTATTGAACTTCCTTTTTCTAGTCCTGTCGTAAGTGTTGTACGTCACCGCGTTCTTGATGGTCGGACTTTGACCGTGTGTAGGCAAGACTGCTTGAATGGAATTCCGTCGGAGTTCCGTCCGAGAAACCTTCAGAGTTTATTCCGACGGCAAAACCGGTCGTGTGTACCGGGCAAAAGAGAACCTCTGGCTCTGAGGTCTGCAGCTTGACTGGGAGGCTATGATTGCCTACAAAGTGCTACTGCTGAAGATGAAGATGAAGGAGTAGGGTGGGGTTCCTTTGTCCCATCTACAGACTGTCAACATGGTATGAAGGGTAAATCCTGTTCATTCAGAGATTTAAATAAGGAATGTAACTGCCTGTCAGTAAAAACCTTACAGGTGAGAACCCCATAAACCTATTTGGTTGTATGTTAAATAAAGTGGATCACTGGACCCACAGGCTACTGCCATTGCTTACCAGCTGAAGTCCCGTTGGGAGCCCGACCTGGGCGAATTGTGCGGATGAGGATTGGGAGGAGGCACTTGCTACATGTAAATATGTGTCCTCTAAGCTCTCTGGTCTCCTCACCCACCTCTACATCCTCCATAGGTCGTACCTGATGCCCTATCGCCTCTCCAAGTACCGGCTGGGGCAAAGCCTCCAATGTCCCAGATGTGGAAACCCCAACGGTTCCTTCTAACACCTGCTATGGACCTGCCTGTCCATTCAGAGGTACTGGACACAGGTCATCCAGTTCCTCCATGATCGCATGGGATCTCCATTGACCCTATGCCCCTGTCAATGTGTATTGGGGCTTCTCTCTCTCTCAGAGGGTGAAAAATACTTAAATATATTTTTGCAAGAAATGTTATTCTTAGCCAGAATGCAAATCATCAGGACATGGATGAGAGAGACACCCCCCACTATACAGCAATGGATTAGAACTATCAACACCACCCTCCCTTATAAAAAAAGTACTGTATTTACACAGGGGCTGCCAAATAAAATACCACAAAATCTGGGATAGGTGGCTGGAAGATGCCTCTACCTGCAATACAGAGGACTAAATCCTACCCTACATAAAAAGCCCCACACCCCCCCACCCATGGCACGACATATGCCTTCCCTCTCTCCCCCCTGGGCTTTCACTGCCCTATCACTCAATAATGTACAACGTGTTGTAACCCTTACTGAAAATTTGATAAATCCCTATGTATGTCAACATTACCCTGTGTTTAGTGCCTGTTGCACTTCTCATTTGTATGTCAATATATTTTCGAGCTCAATAAAACTTCGTCTTGAGCAAAAAAGTGGATCACTGCAGTATCTACAGTGGGAAGAGACTACTTAGCAAAAAAATCCCATTTCAAAAGGAAAAAGTTTCATCACATTTTTAGGAGGGGCCCAGAATCCTATAGATTGTTTCCAGTCCTCATAGAGGAAAGGTTTAAATAATGGGTTGAAAAAAAAGCATACTGGGTTTAGAGGGAAGGCCTGTGCAACTGTAGAAGGTCTAAAAGACCCTATACCTAAAACAGCAGATTGATTCTCTAAATGCAGGCCTGTACATGCTACATCAATTAGGTTACAATCAGTCTCTTGCAAAACTGAGTGATATGCAACTTGCTCAAAAACTGCCTTGTTCTAAGAATGTGAGGACTTTGAATCCAACTCAAGAATGTTAGCAGGGGCCTCAGGCACACTCTGAGGAGAATGTCCAGAAAGGTCAGAATCTGATGAGGATGGTGCCAAAGCACGCTTAGGGGTTGATTTACTAAAGGCAAATAGAATGTGCACTTTGTAAAGTTGCTCCAGAGCTTAGTGGATGAGGTAAAGCTTCACTTTGCAAAGAATACCCAATCACGTGCAAGGACAATAAAAAACAAAAAAAATGCATTTTTGCTTCCTCATGATTGGATGATGGAAGTCAGCAGAGCTTCTGCTCATTTATCAAGCTTTGGAGCAACTGCTCTTCAGAGTGCAACTGCACTTTGCAAAGTGCACAGTAAATCAACACCTTAGAGTCTCTACAAGCAGATTTCTCCAGTAAGTGGGCACAAACAGACAAAAAGATCAAAGTGGACACAGAGGTTCTTTTGTACACATGGAGAGGCCTCTGCCTTGCCTGACAGAACTGAAGAAGCCTCTAGTGAGGATGACCCTAAAATAATAGGTATCCCAGGTTCTAGTATACAGGCATCATTTCCTTACAGGGATACCAGGTGCTGTAAACATCCCCAAAACCAGTGGAAGAGTTTGTGCTAAACGTAAACATTGCAGTGGGACTCTGTTTCTTTGAGAAGATATGTTGCCCCAAATGTCGGAAAACAACTAGGCCCTAAGTGAAGCAAGGATTTGTGTACTCACAAACCCAAGTAGCTGCTGCTACTGAGAGAATTAATGTAGGCTGACACTGTAACAAGACTGAAGACTGATCCATGTGGTGCTGCAGGAGTAACAGCAAGATGGTGCTTCTTCTAAGCTGAAATGCTTGGAGGAAATAGGTGGAGTGCATGCACACAACACCAGTAAATGACATCAGAGCTTAGTTCTCTGTGCCCCCTCAACCCTCACTGCAAAAAATAGTGGTTCAAGATTTTTAAATAAAGTTATAAAAAAATTGACATAAAAAACAACAAGCTAACAAAAACTATAAAGTTAGAATTTTTTTCAGCCGAGGAAAAGGCATCTAACGTTCTAGGACACTAGCAACAACTAAGGTATGATGGTTGAAGGTTGGGCCTTTCTTTTGTTTTCCAATTTCCCAACCTCCTGTAGGCAGCAGTATAACCAGACTGATTAAGAATTATTGTGTCCTCAATGGACAATACAGAAAGCAAATTCTTGTTTACTTATGCCCCATACACACGATCGGATTTTCCGACAACAAATGTTGGATGTGAGCTTGTTGGCTGAAAGTCCGACCGAGTGTATGCTCCATCGAACATTTGTTGTTGGACTTTCCGCCAACAAATGTCGGCTAGCAGGTTCTCAAAATTTCCGCCAACAAAACTTTGTCGCCGGAATTTCCGATCATGTGTACACATGTCCGACGCACAAAAGTTCACGCATGCTCGGAATCAAGCAGAAGGAGCCACACTGGCTATTGAACTTCCTTTTTCTTGGCTCGTCATACATCTTGTATATCACCACGTTCCCACGTTCGTAATTGTTGGCCAACATTTGTGTGACCGTGTGTATGCAAGGCAAGTTGGAACCAACAACCTTCGAACAAAATTCCACGGTTTTGTTGTCGGAAAGTCCGATCGTGTGTACGGGGCATTAAGAATACCCAATCATGTTCAGATGCTTTCTAAAATAATTTAAGAAAATAATCACATAATTATTTGTAAAATTATTATTTTCCAGTAAGTCTCCAGTAAGTCTTGTATGCAGGAACAGTAAACAGTCTGTGATTCTGTATGACTTCTTGGTTTCAACACTTCTGGCTGCATAGCCCAGAGGTCATTGGATGTCCACACCTTCCACTATGTATGTCAGTATGCTCCTATATGTGTATAGGGACAGAGACCATCGCTGCACATAACAGTGTTGCTCTTTCCTTTCTAAGTTAGAACGTGGCTAAAAAAGAGCAGGAGAGAGAGATGGAGCATTAGAGTGGGATATTAGATGCCTGGCTCATGGCAAAGAATACAAAATACAGTTCCTATATAGAATTACATCACTTTCTTTAGATGGTAGCACTACTTCATCACCTCCTGTTAAAGCTGAGGACTAGGCTCTACAAGATGGCATATGCTGGGGCACCATTAGAAATCATGGGGCCTTGTACAGCCTACCTGACACAGCTTCCTCCACTGTCTCCCAATACACTTTAACATCCCCCATGTCTCTCCATAAACTTTAAACACCCCTCCCCTCATCCCAATGCCTGTTGTCTCTGCTGATGGCTGCTGCAAGTACAGAGGCTGGGAGCTACTAGAGGTGGCTCTGTGGACAAAGCCTAGTAGTTCTTGCCAGGAGCCTGCATGTGGACCCTGGACCATCCACTGCAAGAAAATGATTTTAAAAAGTTGACTTAACTCTCCAGTACCCTGTGAATATTGAAGAGTGGGCTGCCTTCTGTGATTTATGGGAAAATCTTACCCCATAATGCACCATAAAGTTGAGTTAGACAGGGGAGGGGAAAGTAAACAGAGGAGAGATTTATATTGATACTACACCCTTCACTTGCACTCTGTTAGAATGACGCTGCACTGGGGCTGCCCACAGGCCAGTGGCATACTAAGCATATCAGACACCTGGAGCAAATAACGGTTTACCACCCCCCTATATATCATTTTTGTTTTTAATAGAAGCTGCCCCAAATACATCCGATTTATTCTATCACACACTGTAAGTAGTAATTAATACATGTACTTATTACCTGAGGTAGGCCTGCTGTACCCACATAAGCCAGAAGTTAATGCCTGGTTGCCAGAAAAGGGGCAGATATGCTCCAAATGTGTGCAGATATAAATAAATGATCCACTAACAAACAGAGGGTGTTGAAGTCACCACTGATTACTCTACCAAGAGAAGTTAACAGTGGCAGCCACGACATTCCCTGAGTGTTGATAGGAAGTGCAGCCAGCCTCTCCCACCCCCTGGTACAACACTGCCAGCGGCAGCCCCTACCAGGCCTCATCAGGTCACCTCCATATCGGCAGCCCTGGGCACATGGATGGTCTGAAATATAGATTAAATATAGAGAGCAAAAGGTAACATGGATTTGTAATGTTTAGAGCGTTTGCATGAAAAAAATATATATTTTTCTCTACTACTACTACTTTCTACTGTTCTAAATCATTTCACCTACAACAGAGCTATAAAAAATATCTCCTAGATTTGGTATATTTTGTAGTTCCATATTAGCTGTTTAAAGTTCTTCTGTGTGTGCATCTGTAAATCACAGTTGCCAAGACAGAAATTTAAAAAAAATTAAACATACAAGTAAAAGAGCTTGGCCGCATCGCTGTACACCTACACATGAAAACCTATGAAGATGGTGGTGTTTCTGCTAGCTACAGCTGAAAAATAAAAACTGGAATTGATTGATTCATTGATAGATAACACACCTATTTGTTTAATAGTGTAGTCATTTTTTTAAAACATTTTTTTTTAAATATTATCTGCTTTCCTTTGTTTTATTTAATTAATACTGTGTTAAAAACATATAATTAAATGCAGATGTATCTTTTTTTTTTTGTTGGCTTTTTTTAACCCAATTATATTTCTCTGAAGTGACATAACAGACAAGAACAAAAACAAATGATAACGGAGCACATCTCTACTTTGGAAACAGCAGTGCTTTATATCCAGGAAGCTGCTACACAGTGGTGTGCTGAGAATATGAAACAAAATATATTTACACCAGAGTGATCAAAGCCACAAACATTTTTACTGTAAAATGACAAAATGCTATTTACCGTATATCTGGCAGCTGTACTTGGTTCCATGCACTGCTGGTCCTTGATTTAAAACATACTGTACAAGTACCCAGATATGCAGCAATGGCATGATCATAAAATGAGTGGAAATGTATTATTAGCAGAGACTGAGTAGGTCAATACCTTTCCAGTGACTAAGACTGAGATTAGTGAAAAGGCAGAGGAACAGTAACCACAGTTAATGGAATAAATGCACAATAGTTACTTTGAAGGAAGACAGAGGGATGCAGCCTACTCACATCCTACTGAATACACTATACTTAATTCTAATTTTCATATATATATCAGATATAAAATACCAGCAGATATCACTGAATTTCCACCAAATTATAAGAGCACCAGTAAGAAGCACAGTATTTTAGTTCAGTCAAGGTCTGCAATTAACTCCAAGATTTATGGAATCAGATCACATTCTCAATAGCTACTACCTTTTTATAATTTCTAACGGGCCTGCAAGATGTGGACAGATGCTTGTAGAGTTAACAATTCCAGGATCTGTAAGGTAAACTGCAATATTTCACAAGAAATTCTAATTTTTTCATCTTCACTCTTTTCAGCCGTCGTAGTAATCAAATAACCTAATATGTGTCAAAATTCCATAAGCTAAATGAAATGTCATCGGCAGTAAAATGCTTGAACCTTTTTTTAAAATTTTTTTACAAGAATTGTTATTCGCTTTACTCCGTGGTTTGCAAAACCAGCAGACCGCTTATGTTTGCTTAATTTTTTTATACATCCAGATGACTGAGTTTCATATATACGAAAAACCTAAAGGTGACAACCTTACTGATAACAGTCATCAGCAACAGCAATAAACAGAACACACATGTATAAAGCCATGCCTACAGATCGTTACCGACTGCCTAATATTTTAGTGTGTGAAGGCTTTGAAATTTATATATTTTATTTGTGACCTGATTTTTATTCTTCTTATTACTTATTCAGTAAGTACTTTCCTGTCACTTTCTGCCACAACTCTTCAAATGACTGTTTCTACTTCAGCTACAATGACGAAGGAAAAAAACAAACAAACAAAAAAAAAACCGAACACAAATTAGTAGTAAAAGTCATATAGAACATTGTGTGGACAGACATGTGTATAATAGGTAGTTCTGAAATATGTGTTCAGTGGTTTTCTAAGTAATAAGATAAATGGACATAATCTATTCACTTTTTCATGCAGACAGGAATGAAATAATTAACAGATCGATCTTTTAAAACCTTTTGTATCATGCATTTAATATGTAAAGTATAGGTACTAAATGATACCATTTTTTAATACTAGTAATATAAAAAAGATAATTACAAAAGATGGTAAGTTTCAATGATAACCATTTTACCGAAATTTGTTCATGCTACATTAATACCGTGCATTACATTTTAACTGTAGATAGTAAAGCATTCCAAATATTTTTTTTTGCTATTTGTTAAACTTATAACACACACATCTGACAAAACTGACTATGAAAAATGAGTATATTTAATTGTATACAAGAGAATTGAACATATTTTTACTATATCCAGCCATATTTTATTTTAATAAAATTTAGATCTCATAATTGCCAGTATGTTGTTACAATAACTGCAACATAATTCGTAAATAAAATAAATAAAAAGGAAATGTATTTACAGGTATTATTTTCAATAAACTAAAAATACATTTTAAAATGGGAAATCTGTTTTAGAATTTGCCTTCTACTCTTAAAATTTGTTTGAATGAAATCCTAATAAGTTCAAAGCTACAGCAGAAAACCCTAATTTGCCCAAAAAAACAATTAGCTTCAATGAAATTTTATGAAATTAAAAAAAAAAACTGGAAGCAGCCTTTCATTCCAAAAACGTTTTCTGCTCTTCATTATATAACTATAATATTTAAAAAAAAAAAAAAAAAAAAATATATATATATATATATATATATATATATATATATATATATATATATATATATATATTTAGATTTATCTGTATTTATATTTTAAACTGAGAGTGAACGAATGATGAGAATCATTGCTAAAACAATACTGGCTTTCTTTGTGGTATGTTGGTTTATTTGCTTCAGAAAGCATTATTCACCAGCAATAAATAGAGATTGCCGTAGTACGCCTTTATTCTTCCATGGTAACAAAGTAGGATTATGAATACGAATTTTCCTCTGACCGACGACAAATAATTTTCTACTGTAAATATTTGGCAGTTATTAGCCGAAAAATGGTTAGATCTCGCCGATAAGGCTGTCTTTATTTTGCTGTTAAAATTCATACAGACACTGAAGGAACCTCCATGCAAATGAGTAAAGAACCAAGCACACTCCTATTGTTGCTGTGACTCAGATACAACACTTTGAGTTGTAATGTAAATGCACCCTATTGTGGTTTTGCTATTGCCACTTAAAAATTTCGATTCTAGTGATTACATGGGGTTAACTTTAGGATACGTCAGTATATTTTTCTCTGGAACGCAGCAGTAGAAAACACCCAAAAATATGTTGATGTGTTGCAGTAGGGTAGCAATGATAAGATTTTTTTATAAACTGTAAATGACCTAAGACATGCTTAGTAACAAATAGGCTGGAAAAAGATTGAGGTTCATCATGTTTAGCTTTTACGTGTGCAGTTGGTCCAAAGGAAAACAAAACAAAATCTACTGCTAATTTTACCATACAGGACAAAAAAAAATTACTTCTAGACCCCACAAATGTGTCAGATCAATCCCATTAAAAAAATATTTCCAAACTATTGTTCAGTGAGAATAACGCAAATATCATTAGCTGAAAGAAAGTCCTCCAGTTTTTGATTTTGTCATTACTACTTACTGTTGTAAGATATTTAGCTTAACCACAAAATCGATTATATGAACCCACAATATGAGCGATTAAGGATTTTTGTTTACACTTGTACAGTACAAGAGTTTAAAAAAGAAAAAAAAAAAAGAAAAAAAGATCCACTAGTTAGATCAGTGTTTCTCAACTCCAGCCCTCAAGCACCCCAACAGGTCATGTTTTCAGGATTTCTCTCAGATGAAACAGCTGTGGTAATTACTAAGGCAGTGAAACTGATCAAATCACCTGTGCAAAATAATGGGAAGCCTGAAAACATGACCTGTTGGGGCGCCTTAAAGACTGGAGTTGAGAAACACTGAGTTAGATATTGAAATGCTGGTGTGATGGTCACAATGAAACACAGGGGGGTATTTACCAAAACTGGTGCACACAGAATCTGATGCAGCTGTGCATAGTAACCATTCAGCTTCTAACTTGTTTAATTAAAGGGGTTGTAAACCCTTGTGTTTTTTCACCCTAATGCATTCTATGAATTAAGGTGAAAAAACACCTGGCAGTGACTGGCCCCCCAGTCCCCCCCTCCACTTTACTTACCTGAGCCCCGCATTTCTGTTGGTGGACATGCGCTCTCCTTCTCTCCACGGGGTCACGGCTCTTAATTGGATAGATTGATAGCAGCGCAGCCATTGGCTCCTGCTGTTGTCAATAAAAACGAATGACGCAAGCACTAAGGGGCGGGGCCGAGTCCGACATTCGTGTCTATGGACGCAAATGTTGGACTCGGGACGGCGCCCGCAAGGTAACCCCCCGGGAGAGCGCTTTTCCTAGGGGGTTATCTGATGTGGGTAGGAGCCGCGAGAGCCGCCAGGGGACCCCAGAAGACGAGGTTCGGGGCCACTCTGTGCAAAACGAGCTGCACAGTGGAGGTAAGTATGATATGTTTGTTATTTAAAAAAAAAAAACTAACCCTTACAATCACTTTAAGCTTTGACAATAAAACCTCAAACTCTTTGGTTACTATGCACAGTTGCACCAGATTCTGTGTGCACCAATTTTAGTAAATCTCCCCCAGAGTTGTTTATTTTGTGGATTCCATCTCTACTAAACACAGAATGATATACTAGATCATTCTGTACAGAATTAAAAACATATGAGAAACAATATGATTGGTTGGTATGAGCAAGACAGACACTTTTATTTTATTTTTTTATTTCATACATTAGTCTCAATTGTTACAGCAAACCTAAGATGGGAATGATGACCACACGTTTTTTAGTTGTCTATTACATATACCTGCATGCATAAACTGTTCTTATCCAGGGAGCCCCCAGGCCAAGATCAATGTAATTTGCAAATAGGGCTTTCCAAAAAGTTAATGCATTGACTTCTTCCATTCCCTCTTCCTTACCTTACCTGACTTTTTGAGATGACTGGCTGTTTCACTGACCAGGCGCAAAGAGACAAGAGGGGCAGAAGCAAGCAGCCCACTCCTTAGTAATAACCCACGATATGCATGCTAAAGCTCCCTTTTTTTTGGGCATCAAGGACACTCTGGAAGAGACCACATTATGCATGCATTCACCAGTAATGAAGTTAGTACAGCTGACAGTTAATAATGTTTAGACCTAGCACAGGTACACTTTAAAACTTTTCAACTCTATCCAAAACTAATATTTCAGCAGACAATGTTTGACTGAATCACCTGTCAGCTTTTGATATTGCTTATATACCCTAATAGTGAGATAAGTCCTTAAATGCCATATCTATACCCATTACTACAAGGTCATAACAAAGGATGTCTAGTACCCCTGCCTAATTAGTTAAGTTTGTATTAAACCCCAAAATAAAACAGGAAGATATTGCAGCTTACTAATTCTTAAATGTGGAGGCTACAAAAGTTTTCTTTTTTTAGGTTTTCTTTTCCCTATATTTTTCTCCAATGATCAGACCCATAATACACTTCCTGTCTTAGGGCGCCTCCACGCTGGATGGAAGAACGACGGAGGCACCTTTGGAAAGCAGCATTGTCAATCTGGGGAGAAGGTAGTGTTAGACTAGTAGATTCAAATGGACTTGAATAACAAACTAAAGCCAAATTCCAGCTAATCCTTTGTAAGCAGCTATAACAACATTTTTCTTTACCTTTGGGATAATAGTTTTACATACATTAATAAAAGCTGATTATTTTAGGCACCGCATCAGTGTTAAATGGTTTGGATGAACTCTCTAATTGCTACTTTTACAGGACAGACTTGGTCCATTAGAGGAAATTGAAAAATAACAGACTTACTGGATCACCAGGTGAAAATAAAGGAAAACAAGACAAAAAAAAAAAGAAAACTAGTGCTATCTCCACATTGGTAAGCTGCAATATAATACATTTTTGTTTTTGGGTTTAATAGTGCTTTAAGACCAGTCCTTAAGAAAAAAATTTGAGAACAAACCTAAGCCGATACAACTGCTCAAAAAGTAATTTAAACTCCATCAAAATGTTAAATGGTTTTATGGGTTTGTTTGTTATTTAAGAAAGGTTGGTAGATCTGTGTGTGATGTTGTAATTTATTTGATTATTAATTTCATTGTGAGGAGCAAATGTGTCTTTAGTTGTAAACCTCACTCAACCCTCTATTTCAAATCAAGTAATGTAATGGTCTTAAAAATCATACTTCAAATGTTTATTAGATTAAGATGAGAAAACTTGGTTCAAACAGTGGGGTTATTTTACTAATACTAAAGAATGCAAAATCTGCTGCAGATCTGCATAGAAACCAATCAGCTTCCAGGTTTTATTGTCAAAGCTTAAATGAAAAAGCTAAAGTTTAGCTGGCCATTTTCTTATTCAATTTCCTTTAGATTTACCTTCAATGATGTAGTGCAAGGGCCTGCCTGATTTCATACAAATTGAAAGTGTTTAGGTGTGACCTCATATTATATGGTTTTGGTAAATCTAAAGGAAAATTGGATATTATACGGCCAGCCTTAGAAGCTGATTGGCTACCATGCACAACTGCACCAGATTTTGCACTTTCCAGTTTTGTAAATCAACCCCACTGTCACAGTTTAAGTATTTACAAAAAAGCTAGCTCTTTACCTCTTAGTTATCATTTAATAAGGGGGCAAATTAAAGGCTCAGAAAATCATAGCTAGAAGTTTCCTAATATAAGAGAATTGCTTAGGACACAGCTTAAAGTGCATGTAAATCCTATATTATTATTATTATTATACAGGATTTATATAGCGCCAACAGTTTGCGCAGCGCTTTACAATGTTAGGGCAGACAGTACCATTACAATACAATTCAATACAGGAGGAATCAGAGCAAATCTCATCGAAAATTTAGCACGTTAATGTAATTTCAAAAGTAATTTTCAACATTTTAAAGCCTGCAGCATTCATTAAAATAATATCTGGTGATCCCTTTCTTTAAAATAATTTTGCCACGAAGGTCCTTGTTCAGCCACTCTCTGTTAGAGGGTGACAACACTTTATCTCTGTCTTCCGGTTTTACTCCTGCATTGTCACTCGATCACATGGAGACTACAAGTAGATGTTTTAACACACATCACACAGGAATGGTCCACGGCTGTTACTATCAAGAAACCCACCCTGAGAAATGCCATATAGCTGATTATGGAGTGAAAGCAAGTATACAGGAAGAAACTGCAAAGAGGGTGCAGAAGATCAGCCCCCCAACTAATATCAAACAAAGGTTTAAAAAGGGTGAAACCAAGTATTTTATGGAAAAATTAAAACTTACAATGCACAGTGCTGTAGCAAACTAAATGTCATTTGGTTAGGGTTTACATCTACTTTAACTACAAGCATTAACATTTTATGTATATTATTATAGTATATGAAATAGTTTAGAATAAGTACACACTATATTTTCTCTTGCTATGGTTATATGAGGCCGTAAGTGAACTCATCGTACAAGGAAAAAGCAAAAGACGTTTGTCAGTACATAACATGACAAAGACAATTTCCTAATGAATGTCTCCCCCAAGAGGCATTAATGTGTCATTGAAAACTGAAAAACGAAAATGGCTGTGTCATTAAACATGCTTTGAAATTAATAAGGGCTCATTCACACCAGACCACATGTTGAAATGTGTACACTAGTGTGCATTGTGGGTGGTGTGATGTATTGTTACCATGGTACAATATTTAATGTTTTCTTTTTTTACTTTATTGAAGTGTCACAAAATGACACTATATGAATCTCTATGCACTACGTACACACTCGCGGCGCGGGGAGTCGCACTGTATAAAAATGACATGCATGATACATTTTTACACAGTGCACACCACTGTACATGTATGGCAAGAACAATTGTTTTCTAGGTGCTTTTGCGTTGCTCTGTGAAGAGATCAACACAACTTAATGAACATGGTGTGAACAAGTTCTAAAACAAAACTAGTTTCCCAGTAAACAACGCACATTCAGCCATAGCTCACAATACTCTGACCATGAAACACTTCCTTAACATTCTGCTTGTGTACTGTGAAAATATTATAACAAAAGAACTGCATTTTTAACAAAGCCATGTATGCTAATACAATGCCAGCTCAACGACTACTACCACCAATTGTACTGAATACCATTTGTAAAAAAACAATAAATAAAATGTCATAAAAGGACAAAAAGCTCTATACAGGTAAACATGTTTGCATTTAATTTGGGGAAGTTTGTGCCTTATAGATTTGCTTCTTCTGCATTCGGTACACTTGAAGGCTCAGAACATTACTAGGGAAAGGTCAAGGGAAACCAAAAAGGTTTATGCAGCTCTTTTATCTTGAAGTTCACATAACCAGGCTGGAAGGAAATGTAACATGGTAGTGTTATCTCATCTTATCTCTGTGAATGCTGTAGACATCATATCTTTACGAAGGCAGATATACGCCCCCCAAATTTGTCAGAGAAAGAAAATACAACAATGCAGGTTCTAAACTTTGTACATTGTTGGGAACATTACTGAGGCTTTATCTATGATCTGAGCTGTTTGCTAGGGGGATTTCCATTGTTCCCACCCACTATAACATTTAAAATGTGCCAGCCCCCATGTTTGCTTTATTAGGTAACAAGAATATACTAAAGTTAGCTGTCATTTTGTTTCATATTTACGACGATTAGATGAGTTCATTAAACCACTGAAATCAGCTACTCATAAATTCCTATGATAAAGTAGATGTAAACCCTAACTGAATGACATTAGTTTGCTAAGTCATTGTGTATTATAAACAAATGTGTGCCTGTGTCGTGTGCACTTAAAGTGGTTCTAAACATTTTTTACCTTAAAGTGATAATAAAGTTTCCATTTTTTTATTTAAAAATAACAAACATGTCATACTTACCTGCTCTGTGCGGTGGTTTTGCACAGAGCAGCCCACATCCTCCTCTTCTCGGGTCCCTCGTCTGCTCTCCTGGCCCCTCCATCCTGCCGAGTGCCCCCACAGCAAGCAGCTTGCTATGGGGGGGCACCCGAGCCGAGCTGCCACTCTGTGTGTCCATTCAGACACGGAGCCGTGGTTCGGCCCCGCCACCTCTCTTTCCTCATTGGTTCACTGATTTTGACAGCAGCGGGAGCCAATGGTGCCTTCCTCCAGATGAAGCCACATGTGAGGTGGTGAAACTAGTAGAGGTGGAGCGTGGCGGTGGAACCTTATCCTTAATGAGTGAGACTTTTGATGTAACATACATGCTTTTAACCTTTTAAATAAATGTGAGTTCTATACTAGCTTGGGGTGGAGAGGATCATTTATAATCATTAATGATAGTGCACTATTGGAGGCACTTTTTTTCTTTTCATGTATTATTGAAACCATCGTTGGCCACTGTGGATCTTTCTTTGGATCTGAGTTGGAATTAACATAGTGGCAGGTATCTCTATCAGACTTATACCATTCTCTGGGTTCATGAAGGTCTAACTTAAAACCAACAAGGAGCAGTGGAGTTCCTTTTGGAAGGATTGTTACACATTGTGCAAGGTGTGTTTGACCCCCTCAGGGTCTTGGAAGGAGGTGAGTGACTACTGTATGTGGTGGCGGGAGCACTTTTTCACTCAGAGGCTGTGTGGAGTAGAGAAATACTCTGCATCTCTTCGTGTGTCAACAGAGGAGATTTTCACTTTGTTTTTTGGACTTTATTTTGGCCTTTTTTTTGCATGTTTCATTGTGCACGTCAAAAATTATTATTTCATTGTGCACGTTATTATTTTCAACATTATTAGATATTTATGTTTAATTTATCACGGTATGCACAGGATTATTGGTATTGTCAATATTTACATTTATTAATCAGTTGATACAGCGCTGTCACATTTTTCATTTTAATGGTGCCGCGCTGCTGTCTCAGCCAATAAGGAGGGAGAGTCCCGGGCAGTCTCTCATGCAAGATCACTGGAACAAAATGGGTTTAGGTAAGAATTAGGTGGACTGAGGGAGGCTGCTGCACACAGAAGGTTTTTTATCTTAATGCATAGAATGCATTAAGAAAAAAAAACCTTCTGACTTTTTAACCATTTTAATACATTCCCTACTTTAAGGTAAAAAAAAAAAAAAACCCACTGTTTCGCCCCAATCCCTAAACACTTACCTGTCTCCTCATCGAATCCAGTGGACAATTCTGGTGGGGAGCTTCCAGAACAGGAGTTAAGGGACCACTCTGTGAAATATCATTGCACAGAGCAGGTAAGAATGTGTATCTCTCTATGCTTGCTTCAGGACTCCAAAGCAAGCAAAGCACAATTAAAATAAAAGAAGATGGAAAAATAAAAAGCCGGGAGGAGACCTAGGTCCCATGTACACACTGCAGCCTGCATATTATGAATGGGCAACAAAATGCAGGCCATGGTGTAAAGTAACTTAGAGGTGTATAGCAAATTATAAATGAGCCACTAATTGTTGCACCCCAATCCCTAAGCACTTACCTGTCTCCTCCGCCAATCCAGTGTTGTCCCAGATGCAGCACCACTCTTCTCTCTTCCTAGTTCACAGGCAGTGTGGGCAGTGGAAGCCATAGGCTCTTGCTGCTGTCAGTCAAACTCCTGTGTGGAGGGAATGGGGGCGTGTCTTACCGATGCTGTGTGTGTTTGTGTGTATGTCTATGGATGCACACAGCTTGGCTCGGTAGCACGCTGGCACAGGTGCCCCATAGCAAAAGGCTTGCTAAGGAGGCACAAGAAGCAGAGAGAAGTGGACAGCTCTGGTGGGGGGCTTCAGAACAGGAGGTAAGGGACCACTCTGTGAAATATCATTGCACAGCGCAGATAAGTATAACCTCTTTCTAATTTTAATAAAGAAAAATAGCTTTTAATATCACTTTAAAGTGTAACTAAAGACAAAACTTTTTTTTTTAGTTTTGGATAGAGTGGAGATGGATTAGAACACCTATAAGGCTTTTTATTGCTGTCTGTGCCCCCATGAGGCAGATTCACCCTCTCTATTGACTATTTGCCATTATCATCGAAAGTGAAAGTAAAGAAAACTCCAAATTTTGGGTTGTCCCCAGAAAAGTAATAGATGGGACATTTTCCAATGGGGATACTTGTTATGATTGTCTGGGGGTCCCCAAGGAATTCCCTTAAAGGGTTACTAAACCTAGAACCCTGCATTCACTATATCTGGTCTCCCACAGTACACAGAACATGGAAATGCAATTATTTTAGTAAATATAAACTGCTAAACACCTTTTCTCATCAGCAGCATATAGCATACTTGTGACTTCTATCAGTGTCTTATTAAAGCTTGTAGGAGGAGTTTTCATTCTACTCTGACTGCATGACCCCTGACCCTATGTCTGGACAGTGCTGATTGGCCCTGTGCTGATTACATGCACCCTCCCAAGAAAAAAAAAACGCTCTAGCAATACACAACTTGCTGAGCATATGCAGAGTGAGTCCAAAGACTCTGTCTTATCAGGAGATGGATTGGAGACAGTGGAACAAGGGGAGTATCAGAAAAGACAGGTATAAACAGCATTTTTACAAAATGCAGGGGATTAACCTCTTAGGTTCCACAGTGAGTATAACAAGCATGCTTTACTGCATATACAAACCGGTTTTACTGTTGTGGGTTTAGTAACATATTGTTTTATGCAGGGATTATCTCTCACTTCCTGTTTTGGCTATGGAACAGGGAGTGAAGCTAAATCTCCTCGATGGGACACAGATGGCAAAATATAAACTGACAGGGGTTATAAATCTCCCTTACTTTATCCAAAATGGAAAAAAAAAGTTTTGCATATAGCTCTACTTTAACTCAATGCATATATTATACATATACTGCATATATACTTGACATATATTATATACATTGGCAATTGCACATAGCTGTTACAGATCCTTGCCTGTTCCCAATACACAAGATAATTGTTTATCATAAGGTTTATTATCTTAATGCATTAAAAAGGTAAAAAACCTTCCACAATCAGCTTCAATGCTTACCTGGCTCCTCTTCCGATCCAGCAATGTGCTGGTCTGCACCAGCGCTGCTCTCTCTTCCTGTATTCAAAGCACATAGAGGTAGCAGCGAGAGCCATTGGCTCCTACTACTGTCAATCAAATCCTGTGGGGAGAGAGCGGGGGCTGAGCTGTGCTGCGTGTGACTATGGGCATAAGCCGACTTGCTGTGGGGTACTCAGAGAAGAGGAGGAGCGGACAGTGCTGGTGGGGGGGACCCCAGAAGAGGAGGTTGAGGGCCGGTCTTTGCAATACCCTTGCAAAGAGCAGGTAAGTATAACATGTTTACTATTTTAATTGAAAATTTTTTTACAACTGCTTTAACCTTACAATTGAGCAGATGAACAGCGTGGACCCTATTTGGGGACTCCAAAGCAAGCAAAGTACAAATAAAATGAAAGATATTTGGGGGGAAAAAATCCACCCCTATAACTTTGCTAGAAGAATTTGACAGACCGACAATTCAGAAACACATTTGGTAAACAGAGAAAAAGCACTGTTATCATATAACAGGAAGTGCCTGAACAAAGAAATTCACGACAGGATCACCAGGTAGTATTTTAACCACTTGCGTCCCAGATGCTGTTTTAAATGGCACAAGGACATCTGTACTCACATGCCCTTGCCAGTATCAGTGTCTGGCTGCTGGCTGTTAGTGATAGCCAGGGTCCAGCACCAAGCCCAGGAGCAGAATGGTCAGCCCCTGGGATTCCAATCAGATCAATAAGATTTTAGTGATTGGGTTTACATGTAAAAAAATTTAAATTATGTCCATTTTAGAATGTAAACACAACCTTAACAAGCATTCTTCTTTTATTTCTGAGAATAGGGGGTAGGACAGCGAGGGGAGAACCTCTGTCATGCTTTAATATTGTATTTTTCCCCGCTGGAGAGATTTCTGCTGACTTTCTGTCCTGGTGAAAAATCTCCCTAAGGCCCCTTTCACACTTATACAACTTCAAGCGATTTTACCACAAATTTGTCATGATTTTACAGCGATTTGCCGCGATTTTACTGCGATTTGGGAGCGTGGGGTCCCCCCAAAATCCATACCAGACCCTTATCCGAGCACGCAGCCCGGTCGGTCAGGAATGGGGGTGGGGATGAGCGAGCGCCCCCCCCCCTCCTGGACCTTACCAGGCCGCATGCCCTCAACATGGGGGGGTGGGTGCTTTGGGTGAGGGGGGCCCCCTGCGGGGCCCCCCCACCACAAAGCAACTTGTCCCCATGTTGGTGAGGACAAGGGCCTCTTTCTGACAACCCTGGCCGTTGATTGTCGGGGTATGCGGGCGGGGGGCTTATCGGAATCCGGGAGCCCCCTTTAATAAGGGGGGCCCCAGATCCGGCCCCCCACCCTATGTGAATAAGTATGGGGTACATCGTACCCCTACCCATTCACCTACGGAAAAAAGTGTCAATAAAAAACACAGTACACAGGTTTTTAAAGTAATTTATTAGGCAGCTCCGGGGTCTTCTTCTGACTTCGGGGGTCCTCTTGCGACTTCGGGGGTCCTCTTCAGATCGGGGGTCTCTCCGGCGTCTTCTCCCGGTGTCCGCATCTTCTGCCGCTCTTTTGCCAGAGGTGGCCCAGGCTTCTGGATCGTCTTCTTCCCTCTTCTCTTCCAGAGATGTTGACACGACGCTCTCTCCAGTTGGAATGGTCTCTGAGCGCTCCGCAACGGACTTATATAGGCGGTGACCTGCCCCCTTATGCCGTCACAGTCCCTGGGCATGCTGGGACTGTGACGGTTCAGGGGGCGTGGCCACTGTGTGATGACCACGCCCCCTTATGACGGCACAGTCCCAGCATGCCCTGGGACAGTGACCTCATAAGGGGGCGGGGTCACCTCCTATATAAGTCCATTGCGGAGCGCTCAGAGACCATTCCAGCTTGAGAGAGCGTCGTGTCAACATCTCTGGAAGAAAAGAAGAAGGCAGAAGGCAGAAGTCCGGGCCACCGCTAGCAATTGAGCTGCAGAAGATAGCGGAGGAGCCGGCAGAAGATCAGTACACCGGGAGGAGACGCCGGAGAGACCCCCGAAGTCAGAAGAAGACCCCGGAGCTGCCTAATAAATTACTTTAAAAACCTGTGTACTGTGTTTTTTCATTGACACTTTTTTCCCTAGGTGAATGGGTAGGGGTACGATGTACCCCATACTTATTCACAAAGGGTGGTGGGCCAGGATCTGGGGGCCCTCTTATTAAAGGGGGCTCCCAGATTCCGATAAGCCCCCCGCCCACAGAACCGACAACCAATGGCCAGGGTTGTCGGGAAGAGGCCCTTGTCCTTATCAACATGGGGACAAGGTGCTTTTTGGTGGGGGGGCCCCATGCCCCAAAGCACCCACCCCCCATATTGAGGGCATGCGGCCTGGTACAGTCCATGAGGGGGGGCGCTTGCTCGTCCCCACCCCCATTCCTGACCGGCTGGGCTGCGTGCTCGGATAAGGGTCTGGTATGGGTTTTGGGGGGGACCCCACGCCGATTTTTAGGCGTAGGGGGTTCCCCTTAAGATCCATACCAGACCTAAGGGCCTGGTATGCTCCTGGGGGGAACCCACGCCAGTTTTTTCATTTATATCTTGGTGCGGCGTTCCCCCTTATGATTCATACCAGACAGCTATCAGCACTGTCTGTCACTCATCGAAAGTTTTCCTTTCCCGATCAGTGAGCCAGGCTTGTGCTTACGAAGTCGTACTGAAATCGTGTCTGTATTATTCAGGTACGATTTGCATACTACTTGAGGGTTTAACATTGAGGTCTATGGAGTACAACTCGCATAAAAGTTGGACCAAAGTAGTGCAGAGACTACTTTCAAGTCAGCATGTCATGCCAATATGAATGGTAGTCATTGAAAATCATGGAGAATGACTTGTCATACGATTTTGCAGTACAAAATCGTGGGACAAGTCGTATAAGTGTGAAAGGGGCCTAACTGGAACAGAGGCACCACCAACAACAAGCAGATTTTATAATCTTCTCCTATTCTGCTATTATTGTATGTGTCCCACTTAGAAAGATTTTCCCCTTGCTTCATATTCTAGTGGCATCACATGTATGTACTGCTCCCGTGTAAAGTTTATATACAGAACAACTGGTGTTTTATTGAATGATAGGTTATCTATTCAGTGCATAGGAAAGACAATTAGATAAATATAGCTTGCTACCATGCTGTGAAGGGTTAAGATGTGGTGTGAGTACTCATAGTGTCTTCCAATTACAGCAGGAAAGTCTTATGTAGGTTGGTGAATTAATTAAGACTGTAGTGGTAACTCCCCACCCGCGTAGAGTTTGTTTTTAGTTTCTAAGTATTGCCGATTTAATCAAAAACTGATCGCCACCCACTGGTAAGTAAAGATTCTCCTTTGAATAGTCAAAGAATAAGTTTATGTGATCCTTCCAATTACATATGTTGTCTTAAAATAGTTTCAAGTAAAACGGAATTTTAAGCAAACAGCTGAATTAAAAAACCAAAAAACATTTTATATATACAGTATCTCACAAAAGTGAGTACACCCCACACATTTTTGTAAATAGTTTGTTATCTCTGTTCATGTGACAACACTGAAGAAATGACACTTTGCTACAATGTAAAGTAGTGAGTGTACAGCTTGTATAACTGTGTAAATTTGCTGTCCCCTCAAAATAACTCAACACACAGCTATTAATGTCTAAACCACTGGCAACAAAAGTGAGTACACCCCTAAGTGAAAATGTCCAAATTGGGCCCAAATTGTTAATATTTTGTGTGGCCACCATTATTTTCCAGCACTGCCCTAACCCTCTTGAGCATGGAGTTCACCAGAGCTTCACAGGTTACTACTGGAGTCTTCATGCACTCCTCCGTGATGACATCACGAAGCTGGTGGATGTAAGAGACCTTGAGCTCCTCCACCTTCTGTTTTGAGGATGCCTCACAGATGCTCAATAGGGTTTAGGCCTGGCTAGGCCAGTCCATCACCTTTACTCTCAGCTTCTTTAGAAAGGCAGTGGTCGTCTTGGAGGTGTGCTTGGGCTCGTTATCATGTTGGAATACTGCCCTGCGGCCTAGTGGGGATCATGCTCTGCTTCAGTATGTCACAGTACATGGTGGCATTCATGGTTCCCTCAATGAACTGTAGCTGCCCAGTGCCGGCAGCACTCATGGAGCCCCAGACCATGACACTCCCACTACCATGCTTGACTGTAGGCAAGACACACTTGTCTTTTTACTGCTCACCTGGTTGCTGCCACACATGCTTGACACAATCTGAACCAAATAAGTTTATTTTGGTCTCATCAGACCACAGGACATGGTTCCAGTGATCCTTGTTCATAGTCTGCTTGTCGTCAGCAAACTGTTTGTGGGCTTTCTTATGCATCATCTTTAAAAGAGGCTTCCTTCTGGGATGACAGATATGCAGACCAATCTGATGCAGTGTGCGGCATATGGTCTGAGCACTGACAGGCTGACCCCCACCCCAGGAACCTGTCCTGTTAAACCACTGTATGACCTTGACCACTGTGCTGCAGCTCAGTTTCAGGGTCCTGGCAATCTTCGTATAGCCTAAGCCATCTTCCTTTAGAGTAACAATTCTTTTTTCAGATCCCCAGAGAGTTCTTTGCCATGAGGTGCCATGTTGAACTTTCCAGTGGCCAGTATGAGAAAGTGAGAGTGATAACACCAAATTTAACACACCTGCTCCCCATTCACACTTGAGACCTTGTAACACTAATGAGTCACATGACACTTAGGAGGGAAAATGGCAAATTGGGCCTAATTTGGACATGTTCACTTAGGGGTGTACTCACTTTTGTTGCCAGTGGTTTAGACATGAATGGCTGTGTGTTGCGTTATTTTGAGGGGACAGCAAATTCACACTGTTATACAAGCTGTACACTCACTACTTTACATTGTAGCAAAGTGTAATTTCTTCAGTGTTGTCACATGAACAGATATAATAAAATATTCACAAAAAATGTGAGGGGTGTACTCACTTTTGTGAGATACTGTATACACACACTGTATATACAGTATACAGGAACTGATTTATCTGGGGTTCTATGGTCACAACGTACACTTTCATTTTATCTTTGATACAGCAACCAGCAATGCATATTGCACAGAATTCATGGAATGGAATGTGTGGGGATTCTTTACAAAGTGGGTTTAAAAACTTCAAGATCGCTCAGATTAATAGGAGTAGGCTAGACCTAATTGAATACCAAACTGAAAATGAATATGATTTTTTCGTATCCTGTACCTATCTTCTCTATGCTCTGGCTCCCCCCTATTTATTGTCCTACCATGATAGGACCATGCTTAACCCACTCCCTTTGCCTGTGAGTTTCGGTCAAATTTTCCGCAGGCCTGATTTCTCCACATCTCTCTCTACTTAGTCTTCTTCATTGCCCATTACTCCCACCAGGTTGTGACAACCTGAGACAATTTTCCTGGTGGACTGACAATGGATTTGTTGATGTTCACTCCTTGTTTACCCACACAAGGATATTGACATTTGATGCCCTACATCCTTCTCATGACATTCCCCTGCAAGAAAACTATAGTTATCTACAACTTAGGCATTTTCTTCAGCAGCTTATACAATCCCGACCTACCCCATACACCTTGACCACATACACCTTGACCCTCCGACCTCACTCCCCAGGTTTGAAATCATTGATTTGTTCCTGAATAATCTACTCTAAAAAAAACACAGTTGAGGCCTTATCTTCAATGGGAGAAAGAATGGGGGAAACAGCTGGATCTGGAGGACTGGCAGATCATGTGTTCCAAAAAATGTTCTTATACTTGAGAATGCCTACAAAATACTTTACAGATGGTATTATATGCCAGCCAGGCTGGCCCATTTTATTCCAACCTACTCCCCTTTCTGCATCCGGGGATGTTCCCAGGAGGGCACTATGGAACACATTTGGTGGTCTTGCCTGAAAGTATGCACTTTATGGGTCAGAGTCTAGACTCTTCCCTGAAATTTATTTCATACCAATCCTAAGGGGTACCCCTACGAAGCTCTCCTTTGCAAACCAATTTAGGAATTGCTTCGGCCAAATGTCAACTGGCTCTGCATCTTTTTGCTGCAACTAAATTACCTATAGCAAGGACCTGGAAAACTCCTGTACTACATAATGATATTATGGTAAATGAAAAGTTGGCAGCTATTCTTTCAGACACACATGATAAATTCCTTTGAGTTTGGCAACCATGAGTTGCATACAATCAACCTTCCAGATTCGATCCTACACTCTTCTATTCTCTCCTTGTTTTTTTTTCTTCTCTCTTCCTGTCTTTTTCTCACTTTAGTTTCCTTTCCCATGCTTACCATCTAAATTTATAAGGCCACCAGGCATTGCCCTGGTTGGAATGGTTACGTTCCTAACAACATTGCATCTTTGTATTGCACTCTCCTCTACGTGCAAATTTATTGAGCATAAGGTCGTGTGTTCAGCTGCAATTGATTCTATGTTTGGACATTTTTGTTATTTTTTTGCAGCATGCAGCATTTCTCTGAGTTCCAAGTCATTCCGGATTATGATGTTTGACTCATTGCTCAAACGCGAGGCCTTCCTTGGAACTTGTAGGATTTCAGTATTCTTCATTATATTTTATTATCTGTTTTGCTCAATATGCACTGTAACCATCTAATTGTTGAGCTTATATGTTGGATTGAATATTAATAAAATCTTTTGTAAAAGAAAATTAATATGATTAAAAGAAGATTAATATGATTAAAATGATTTTAAATTTTGAACTTAGATACGCTTTAATGTCCTTTACTGCAGTCAGGTGAAATTAAAATTATGGTTCTGGTATAAATCATTGTTTTTTTCTTTTAATTTTGTGCATTTCTTTTACTGTGCCACCAAAAACAAACAAACAAAACAAAAAAGCTTCAATATCAATGAATTAACATGCTGAAAAATAACACCTAGGGGCAGAAGAGGGAAAGGGTTAATTTGGGTTGATTACAATTACCTACATGTTAATAGGTTAATTGTATTTTAGTTTTAAATGTTAAAAAAATAAAAATATGCAAGGTTTTTTGCTTGTATGGTTGCCTTCACTGACTTTGAGGTTTATTTTGTAAAGCTAAAGAGGGCAAAATTAGTTACAGTTTTGCAGAGAAACCAATCAGCTTCCAGGTTATATTGCTAAAGCTTAATAAAACAAGCTGAGGTTAGAAGCCGATTGGTTTCTCTGCAGATTGTGACTCATTTTGCCCTCTCTAGCTTTAGTAAATAAACCCCATTATGTCCTGTGAGGATTTGTGCAAACACAAATTAACAATAATATTACATTGTATTTCAGAATGACACTTCCAAACAGTTTATAGTAACACTGTTTACTAGTGTTTTTAACAGCAGCAGCCGTACTTCAATTTTTTAAATGTATAGCACACCTAAGGTCTGCAACTGCTAATATGAAATGTATAGTCTGGCATCTGATTTAAGCACATAGTGGTTCTGCATGTCTTTAAAGGCTAAGTTCACCTTTTTTACAAAAAAATGGCAACTGCCCCAACTTTTAACTTGCCTTTGCAGCAAGGTGCACATGGAAATGCAGATCGCAAACAATCAAAAGATTTCCCAGCACACTTACCAGCTAGCCTGCAAAACAACCAAATTGGCCCTGTCTAACAGTTTGCGTTAAAAACAGAGGGTTTTGTTTGCACACAATTGCAAATACATGCGTAAGCCATAGTGACAACAAAGCATGGGGAATGCCAAGGAAAAACCCAAGCCTACTTTGCAGCAAGGTGCACATGGAAATGCAGATCGCAAACAATCAAAAGATTTCCCAGCACACTTACCAGCTAGCCTGCAAAACAACCAAATTGGCCCTGTCTAACAGTATGCGTTAAAGACAGGGGTTTAGTCCGCACGCATTTCCAAATGCATGCGTAAGCCACAGAGCCTCGATAAGGCACCCCGGTATCTGTGGTCCTAACACTAAATTATGAGTGTCCCCACAGTGGAGGCACATGCATTCTGATGGATAAATGAGGGCAGGTGGACTGAAGGAGGACTGAAGGGGCGGTGGCGAGTTTTTGTTATCACATTGGTGTTTGTATTGGTCGAGCAAAGCACCAACACCTTTGCAGCCATTGTACTACATGCTGGGTGTTTGGTGTGCTCCTGTACCTTTAAGAAGGGGTGGCTCTCCTTCAGTCCACCTGCCCTCATCTATCCATCAGAATGCATGTGCCTCCACTGTGGGGACACTCATAGCGTCAGGAGCACAGATACCAGGGTGCCATGACGAGGCTCTGTGGCTTACGCATGCGTTTGCAAATGCGTGCGGACTAAACCTCTGTTTTTAACGCATACTGTTAGACAGGTTCATTCGGTTGTCTGTGAGCTGGTTGGTAAGTAGGCTTGGGTTTTTCCTGGGCATTCCCCAGGCTTTGTTGTTACCTGTTTCAGCCTTCCAATGCCTCTTACTGCGATAGCCAGCTATAAATGGGGGCGGTGGCGAGTTTTTGTTATCACATGTGTAAGCCATAGTGCCCACATTAAGGGACCTCTATATATACTGCGGTCTTAACTCTAGTTGTTTGCAAACTCTCTTGTTTTGTAGGCTAGCTGGTAAGTGTGCTGGGAAATCTTTTGTAAGTTCACCTTTTCAAGCAGAATTTCACTTAATATTAGAAGCCTTTTCTAATGTCTTTTCTACCCAAGCCATCCCAATCTGCTTATCTCTCACCAGGGGCTGACTGGCAACTTTTGGCCCAGGGGTCAAGCACAACCCAGAGGCCCATGGTGCAGCGACTCGGCCCCCCTCCCACTCTCCACCCTTCCTCCTCCCAACCCCCATCCTAGGCTGAAGCTCCACTCCAGGTACTCTCTGCTCATCGGTCAGGCTGGGCAGCGCCTACTACACCAAGTTCAGGTTTCTGAACTGGTTGGCAAGGAGCTGCATGGGGCAGGAGAGCCTCTGGCGGGCATGGAGCCGGCGTCTGCTCAGACACGGCATACACCATCCATGCTGGGGGGAGGGGCCTATGCTCTGTCCTCATCCTCACTCGGTAGGACACTGGCAGGGTTTTCATACTCCTCTTCACCAGGAAGCCTTTAGGCATGACTGCGGCGGAAGTGGTGAAGCCTTTTTTACGGGGCATCAGAACAGCCTGGGGGGGCAATTGTTCCTCCTGCCTCCTGGCCTAGTCTGCCCCTGTCTCTCACTTACCTAGTCCATGGCAGCTTTGAATCTGCACCCACTCTTTTCAAAATTTCAAAAGATGCATTCTGAGGCCTTGCACAACCTTACTGCATGACAGAATAGGGCATGTTTTACCACTCTGGACCACACCCCCCTCATGACTGATTTTAAATGCACTGCAGCACTGGGCTGAACTAAGGTAGTGAAGTGGTAGGTAGAGTTAATCTACTGGAGGAGGAGGACAAGAAAGGATATGTTTTAATGAGGCTGAAAAAATGTTTCAATGAGGCTGAAAAATGTTCTCACTCTACTAATGGCTCTGGTATCCTGCAGGATGGATACCAGGAAGACATAGTGAAGTTTTCTACAAAAGAAAGAGGAGGCTGATGTGAGGCAGTGCTCCATAACATAGAGACAGCTTTTCCTTTCAGTAAAGTAGAGGTACATTAATGTTATATTGGTACATTGGGAAGCTGGAATTTAGACAAAAAAAGTAATAAAAATGAACATTCTCCAAAAGAACTATATATTGTTGGTTTCAATCAATCATTTTCTACTTCTAATACACACAAATACACACAAATTATAGTAAAGAGGCTTTGGGTATAATCATTTCTAATGTTACAGTGTCACACTGACTTGAACTGACATGGTGTAATCAAATTAATTATTACAAATAATGAGTGGAATTTACTAAAACTGAATCTGAAGCAGCTGTGCATAGTAACCAATCATTTTTAGCCTCAGCGTGTTTATGTCTTCTAGGGTTAAGAAGGCCTTCATTTATCACTCGATAACATCCAGATAGTATAGTATCCATATTTACTATCACATCATTAAAATGAAACAGGCACAGTTGCACATATTTACTTAATTTTGTAGGAAGTAGGAACAAATAAAATAGCAAGGACCCTTTCACGCAGGGTGGATTCCAGTGCAATCAGCAGGGGATCTGTGAGCCGATCCCCTGCTGATCAGAGAAGAGTGGGCAGACGACATGTTCGTGTCTGCTCAGTATCTGCACAGCGGACATGGACAGAGCCCATTCTGCTCCATGGATGGCTGGCAGTAAATGGACATTGCTGTCGATTTACATCAGGCTACTTCCAATCCGCTCCACCTAAATAGAAGAGAACAGAACTCCCCTTTTTTTTTTTTTTTTTTTTTTTTAACAGGCCTGGTCGGACCTGGAGGTAGGCAGGTTTAAACGGACACATGTCTGTTTTTACCTGCCTCTCCATAGATGAATGGACCCATGTCCGCCTAAAAGAACTGAAAGGCAGACCTGATCGAACCACCAGTCTGAAAGGGGCCTAATTGTAGAATGTGTAAATATTTGAAAAACCCTCAACCAATTTTGTAATATAAATGTTTTGCATAGCTCTGACTCTAATTACCTCATTAAAGCGGAGTTCCACCCACTTTTACAACTTGGTCTTAAAGGAAAGACCACCCCTCCGGCGCTCGTTTTTTGAAAACTTTTTTTTTCTTTACCTTTTCTGAAGTACATAGTGTACTTCTGGCCTAGCTCAGCCGTGGCCCAGTGCATCATTTCCTCCTTCTCCCCTGCTGCCTTCTGGGACCTGTGTGTGTCCCAGAAGACGGCGGGGCCATTGAGAAAGTGCTGCGCGACTCATGCATGCACAGTAGGAAACTGAAGGCTCCACTGTCAGGTTCCCTTAGTTAAAATGGCGGCAGCTGCACCCGATCCGATGGACGGATCAGCCTTGGGGGGCCGACGTTGCGGGGTCCCTGGACAGGTAAAGTGTCCTTATTAAAAGTCAGCAGCTCCAGTGTTTGTTTTAGTGACTGGTGTTAAATATAAATAGATGCTACAATATATGTTTTCCAGCAATGTACCAAATTGAGACAAGCAAGATAAAACTGCATTATCATTTGCCACGGCCAGCAGTGTGATATATGTGATTCTGCACTCTAATATAAATGAGCTAGCAATGTGTAGAAGCTAAAAAAAAGTTGATAAAATAATCATAAAAGGATGAGGTATACAAATGCTTCTAGCCAGTTCTAAAATAAATACTTCGGCAGCAGTAGTCTGTGAAAACAGCAAGCTTATAGAATATATACTGATTTTACATACCAGTTTTTTTTTTTATTGCCTGTATGAACTCTTAAATTTAGAGAAAAAAACGCTGCTTATACAGGTGTTTCATGGGTTTTTTTTATGCCTGTAAACTCACATCTTTGTTAGCCTACGTGGCTATGCACACATACTGTATTTTTCGCTCCATAAGACGCACTTTTTTTCCACAAAAATATGGGGGAAAATCTCTCTGCGTCTTATAGAGCGAATAAACACAAGCCCCCCGCGAACACCGGGCGATCTCCCGACTGGGCCTGACACTGTTGCTGAGACAGAAGACAGAGCACCCCGAGCGGCCGAATGCAGTATGGCCACAGCGGCCGCTCAGGCTGCTCTGTTTTCTGTCAGTTGGATGTGATGACATCAGGTAAGGCTGCATTTATGGCACTGGTAAGGCTGCATTTCTTTGGCACAGGTCAAGCGGCATTTATGGCACTGGCAAGGCTGCATTTATGGCACTGGTAAGGCTGCACCTCTTTGGCACAGGTCAAGCGGCATTTATGGCACTGGTAAGGCTGTATTTCTTTGGAACAGATCAGGCTGCATTTCATGGGCACTGGTAAATAGTTTAGTACACCATTTGGTTCAGATTATGTTTTTCTTATTTTCCTCCTCTAAAACGGTCTTATGGTCAGGTGCATCTTATGGAGCGAAAACTACAGTGGGTGTTTACAGGTGTATTTGAAGAGGCGCATTTACAGGCAGAAGAAAAATGCATTAAAGGTAGATTTGAAGAGGAACTTTTGAGCATGCTTGTATGCACATAAATATATTCCAATGGCCAGTAGAAGGCATTTACATTCCACGCCATACGAGTATAAACACGCAAGTTCTGGCAGAAAAATTCCAACATATTTCGCACATAAATTCATATGCCCATGTGCTTGAGGCCATAAACATTTAAAGTGATACTAAACAAAGAAATGTTAATTGCCATGATTTATTCACATAAATCATATATATATAATGCCACTGTATGTTGTTATTTTTTTCCCTTCTAAGTACCATTCCTGCAGCGCTGTTGTGTGGTCACATGATCTTTCCCTGTTCTTTGGCATCTGCAAGGAAGGATCCTTGGGAGGGACTTCTATTACTCTGCTGATGTATGTTCTCTACAGTGTCAGTCTGCACAGCCCTGATTGGTACTGTGCCAGTCACATGACAAAAAGAATAGCAATTCAATATAGATTCTAAATATCAAATAATTGTTTTACAGCTCCCAATAAATCTTTATTGAATATCAATTGTGTATTTTTTTGGCATTAATATGGTGTAGGCGGAGTCAAAGATGATTAACACTAGTTTTCATTTTGTTCAGACCATCCTGCATTCAAGGCTCTTATTTTTTACTTTGCAGGTATTAGCAACACATTTGATATATTTCATACTGATTTACATTAAAACAAAGCATTTGCACATGTTTTTTATTGCATGTAATCAACTTCCATACTATATCCTGCCCCCATAGTGTTTAGCAATATGAGAAAATGAAGGAGGAGAAGGGAGGGGAGTGTCATTTACCTCTGTGTATACTCCCACGTGTGTGGGCTGCATAGATGTTAAAAAGGAGGAAATGAAGAGCTTAGAATGGAAATGAAACTAAGTATGCTCTGTAGAGGACACCAGCTGGTCTACACAATCTCAGGCTACAGTGGAGACACAGAGAAAATGGGAGGGACAGTTGAAGGCAGGATCACCCAGGTATATTTCACTGTACACAAAACAAAAGCGTTAGTGGCTTTGTGAGAACGAACACTCTGCTATATAGCATGTAATGAGAGTTTTTCATAGACTGGGTTTAATGACAGTTTGATACAGGATACTTCTATAACAATGTTGGCAAACTCAGACCTATCTAATGAGAATAATAATCCCAGCAGTATTGTCTGATATTCTCTCTTTAAAGCAGAACTTAACAGTATCTGAGCACAACAAACTAAAAATGCAATTTAATGTATTTTTCATATTTACAGCAAACCCACTCGTTCATCCATGTCTCCAAGCTTTATTTTGTTGAGAAATTACTTTGAAAAACAACCCCCTTATATTTCTACGTGTGGCCATCTTCATTCACGAAGCTTTTTCTTTTATTTGCCCTTAGCTCAGGCATGCAGGAGTGAGTGCTTAGCTGAGAAAGCCCCCATCCCCTCCACCAAAAAAGCACAAAAACTCAATACATTCCATTTAAAGGATGTATACATTTTTTAAATGCTATCTTATAAAATGACCTTGTGTTTTGCACATACAGGGGCACAACCTGTCTTGAGTTTGTATGTTCTCCCTGTGCTTGTGTGGAATTCCTCCATGTACAACGGTTTCCTCAACAGGTACAACTTACAAGTAATTCTGGTAGGTTACCTGGCTCCTATCTGGCCCTAGTATGTATGAATGTGAGTTAGGGACCTTAGATTGTAAGCTCCTTGAGGGCAGTGAATGTGCAAAATATATGTAAAGCACTGTGTAAATTGTTGGCGCTATACAAGTACCCTTAATAAATAAATACAGGGCAAAGCAACAGGTTCACTGTAATGTATCTATTATTAAAGTAACACTAAATGGTATCCTTATTCTCCAAAAATAATCCATAAAAATCCACTAATCAAATGTCCTGTCATCTATTTTATATTAAATTGCTTCTTACTGTGTTTTTCTGCCTACTTGTAACATCCTCCGTGAGCTTCCAAAAACTCACATTTTCCCCTCACTTCTGTTTGTTTGGAATAAGCAGTTCATGTTTTTTGCAGCCATCCATGTAGCACCATCCTAGTTAGGCTGCTGGGTAAATTTAGCTTTTGGCTCCTTCTGAAATGAAGGGAACAGAGATTGCTTTGTCTGGTCTGTTCAGGTATTCATAGGCTAAGAGTTTATTTGCTTCCCCTGCTTCTTTAAGAAGTTGCTAGAGCTTAGGGAAGGAGAATTCAAATAACCGGCCTGAATATTAATCAGGGCCCAGCCAGTCCCCAAGGAAGTGTGCCCAGATGGTGGATGGGGCAGCTAAGAAATAGTCTGAAGCCCTGGTTTTCCTCAAGAAGAAAAGTTTCCAGCCTCAGAGGGGCTTGTTGCCCCTGAGGAGCTTAAGGAATGAGTTGTTGTTTTGCAAGGTTCCAGAAGCTGAAATGCTGGGACCTAGAAACAGCCTGGATCTGACTGCAAGCTTTCTTAAAGGAATCTAGTCTGGAGAAGGATTGTCTCCATTACTGAGTGGTGTCCAGAGGAAGCGGTGAGGAGGGAGCTGTCCTGGGAACTTGTGAGTAAAGACCCTAAAAGTGATCCCTGTGACTGTATAGTGTTCTGAAGCTTGCACTAGGTACCAGTAGTTATACAAGGTAACCAGATGCCAGCGTGATTTTCCCTCATGGTCTTCAGCTATGAGGAAACAGACTGTTCCGAGTTCATAGTTGCTTAAGGAGAAGACTGTCCACTAATTGCTAAGTACTAACCGTTTTGGAGTATCCCATGCCCTAACCCCTCTTCTGCTACAAGTTCTGCAAGCAATAAATTACAAAACAGACAAACCCCTAAAAGGTTTACTGGAGCAGCAGTGATTGGACTGTTGCTTGGGTGTCTGGTGCTTCTGTACTGCTTGGGAAAGAACTAGTTAAATTCAGCAGTCCCTGCAGGGGTAGCGCTACACAGCTCTATGCACACTACAAATCCCACAGTCCATGGTCCATAGTCCCTAGTCCATCTCGGGAGTGAGCAAGAGAAGGTGGCTACACTCCTACATACAGTGGGATCAAGGAAAACAAATGTAGCCACCCTCTAAGGGGAGGTAAAAAAGGAGTCTGCAATTTTGAAGGAGGCTGAGAGCAACAGAATGTACTTTGAGTTAAAAATACATACCTGTTCTTATCCACCCCTCCATTGGTGTGTTATATCTGTTTTTTGACCATCCAATGACTTCATTGGTATGCTATCTGTATGGCTTTATTCATGAACGTGCCATGCTGTTTTCCTTTCAATAACATTTTTGGTAAAGAAAAATACATACCTACAAATCAGCTGTGCCTAGTGTTATAAGGGACATTAAGGTGATTCAATAAAGCAGTAACATCACTTCTCTGGTGGTATGGCCCCTTCAATATGGCCTGCACCAAATTCATGAAAACCTTAGGCCAGTTTCAACGGATTTTAGAAGAATTACCGCCAGTGTTGTGTGTTCCTTACTTTACTAAGATGTTTAAAAGTACTTTATATTTACTTCATTGGTTGCTAGCACAAAGACCGCTCGCGTTCTACAAGCTAAGAAGTCAAATCACACTGAACTGACATTGGATGGAGGATGGCAGTGGGCAGATTCCATTGCTGTCAACCACAGGCAAGGTGGACCTGATGGGGAAATAGTCTTATGTCGCGTACACACAGTCGGACTTTACGGCAGACTTTGCCCGGCGGACTTTTCGACGTACTTTACGACGGACTTTCCGAATGAACGGATTTGCCTACACACAATCCACCAAAGTCTGTCGAATTCGTACGTGATGACGTACGACCGGACTAAAACAAGGAAGTTCATAGCCAGTAGCCAATAGCTGCCCTAACGTGGCTTTTTGTCCGTCGAACTAGCATACAGACGAGCGGACTTTTCGACCGGACTCGATTTTGACGGATTAATTTAAAACATGTTTCAAATCTAAGTCCGTCCAACTTTTGAGAAAACAAAGTCCGCTGGAGCCCACACACGATCGAATTGTCTGACGAAATCCAGTCCGTCGGGCAAAGTCTGCCGTAAAGTCCGCTCGTGTGTACGCGGCATTAGAGTTCCCCATCAGGCTCCACCCACCCAACAACTTAAAATCATGGCCAAGTCTTCTGTTGGGTGAACAGAGCCTGAAAGGGAACTCTGAGACAAGTTCCACATCATGTCTGCCTTGTCTGCGATTGACAACAAATGTCAGTGGATGGATGTGAAATCCACTATTGGACTGAATAGTGGCTATGAATCTGCCCATTACTGGTGCTGACTATCAAAAGTAAAAACGGACCTGATGGGGAGCTGGTCTCTCAATTCCCCATGAGGCTCCACCCAGCTATAGGTTTTGAAGAAGGAACCTTTGAGCATGCTATGAAAATAGTCACCGTCCCTTGCTGACATCACTTCCACCCCCTGTCTTCCACAGTGGTTTCAGGAAGTGCGGCAGCCATCTTGCTCCTCCAGATTCTCGGTTCCTACAGCTGCTGGCCAGCACAGTGAGATGGAATACTATCTCAGGAGGACTTCATACAGTGATGAGCCTGTTTACTCTGTAAACCTGTAAGTGTTTTTAACAGTTGCCTTTTAATACATTTGCTGACATAATGCACTTAGAAGCACCTTTCTCTGCATATCTTTGTCTAACCAGAGCCTGCTTCTCTCCTGTAAGTGCTGCTCGAGTTCCCGTCAGCTTGCTATCCAGCTACCTTGGATGATCCTGAATGTATATAGCACCTGGAGGAGCCTTCTAGCAGAAGTGCTCCTACTTACCATTCTCTAGTTTACAACTCTACAGCCATGCACCTATCATTGACGAGCACATTGGCTGGGGAGAGAAGGCACTTAGTGTTCAGAGTAGAGGCTCTGAACTCAGTGAAGACAGACAGATTCATGTACCTGTCTATGAGAAGTACATGAATCAGGCACTGCACCCTGAAAGAATTCTAAAGCATGTCTAGACACCCTATATGGATTCCCCAGATTATTGTTTATACCTTATGAGCTGTTGCTGAGTTTCATGAAGTTCAGCTATGCAATTTTATCTAGATCTAGTGACTGTTAACAAATAACATTTATCAGTATGGGTGTATATACAGCATGGTCTGAGTTCACTTTTAGACAATTTTATAACATTTTAAAAATGTATTTTAGTCCCAAGCATCTTTTTAAAATCAGCATTCTAGCACAGGTTTTATCTAAAATCACTTGAATCAGTGTATGCGGTATAGACCCTGAAGAATATTATCAGCTGCAGAAATCTTTAGCAAAATGATAATTTTCTGATAAAACTCAGGTTAATTTTCATCAAACAAACTTCAAACCAGTGACTCATACAAAACAGATAAAAGAGATGGAGGAATATGAAGGTCAAAGTGTTACACGTTTTGGTTTTGTTAGTGTTGGCACAGGTTTGACAGACTAATGTATCTGATTACTACAATTCATCCAAAACCACTAAGCCCCACAATGCGTACCATTTATGTAAAGCTTAAAATACAGGGAGTATTTCGTTCTAGCTGCCAGACAGTGAGACAGTATTAGGGAAGATAGTAAAATATGAAAACACTACAGTGAGATGCATTATGGCAAGTGTTTTCATTGGCTGTATGAGCTGCCCTATTGCTTATTAACAGATTTCCAAGTCAAATTCAAGATCTTTGTCACCCAGGGCAAACATTAACTGTGACATGAGGTCACACTTAAGCCTTGTACACACGATCGGATTTTCCGGAAATGTGTGATGACAGGCTGTTGGTGGAAAATCCGACCGTGTGTATGCTCCATCGGACAATTGTTGTCGGATTTTCCATGGACAAATGTTGGATAGCAGGTTTTTAAAGCCTTGTAAACTAGCGTTCGTAATGGAGAATTAACATTTGTGACGTGGCAAATTATGAAATCTTGAAATGCAGCACACAATTCTCTTCTTCTTTAACACTCACAGGTGTGGCATATAGTAAGACGCTGATTAGAAAGCATGATTATTGCACAGGTGTGCCTTAGGCTGGCCACAATAAAAGGCCACTCTAAAATGTGCAGTTTTATCACACAGCACAATGCCACAGATGTCGCAAGTTTTGAGGGAGCGTGCAATTGGCATGCTGACTGCAGGAATGTCCACCAGAGCTGTTGCCCTTGAATTGAATGTTCATTTCTCTACCATAAGCCGTCTCCAAAGGTGTTTCAGAGAATTTGGCAATACATCCAACCAGCCTAACAACCACAGAACATGCAGAACCACACCAGCCCAGGACCTCCACATCCAGCATCTTCACCTCCAAGATCATCTGAGACCAGCCACCCGGACAGCTGCTGCAACAATCGGTTTGCATAACCAAAGAATTTCTGCACAAACTGTCAGAAACTGTCTCAGGGAAGCTCATCTGTATGCTCATCGTCCTCATTGGGGTCTTGACCTGACTGCAATTCGTCGTTGTAACTGACTTGAGTGGGCAAATGCTCACATTCGATGGCGTCTGGCACTTTGGAGAAGTGTTCTCTTCACGGATAAATCCCAGTTTTCATTGTACAGGGCAGCTGGTAGACAGCGTGTATGGTGTCGTGTGGGTGTGCGGTTTGCTGATGTCAACGTTGTGGATCGAGTGGCCCATGGTGGTTGTGGGGTTATGCTATGGGCAGGCATATGCTATGGACAACGAACACAGGTGCATTTTATCGATGGCATTTTGAATCCGTACACAATTCCTGAAAGCTGAAAACATCCCATTTCTTGCATGACCAGCATACTCACCAGACACGTCACCCATTGAGCATGTTTGGGACTCTCTGGATCAGCGTATAAGACAGCATGTTCAAGTTCCTGCCAATATCCAGCAACTTCGCACAGCCATTGAAGAGGAATATACCAACATTCCACAGGCCACAATCACACAATCAACAACCTGATCAACTATATGAAGGAGATGTGCTGCACTGCGTGAGGCAAAATGTGGTGACACCAGATACTGACTGTTTTTCAGACCCCCCCAATACAGTAAAACTGCACATTTTAGAATGGCCTTTTATTGTGGCCAGCCTAGGGCACACCTGTGCAATAATCATGCTGTCTAATCAGCATCTTGATATGCCACACCTGTGAGGTGGATGGATTATCTCGGCAAAGGAGAAGTGCTCACTAACACAGATTTAGACAGATTTGTGAACAATATTTAAGAGAAATAGGCCTTTTGTTTACATAGAAAAAGTCATAGATCTTTAAGTTCAGCTCATGATAAAAAGGGCAAACACAAAAGTGTTGCGTTTATAATTTTGCTCAGTGTATAATACACAGTTTATACCAGTGGTAGTCATCATGAAAATAGAGGGCCTCATTACTGTATACATACTGTATAGATGTAACCTTTCTCACTCCCCCCTAAAAGTTAAAACTTAAAGTGATACTAAAGTCTCTTTTTTTTTTCTTTAAAAATAACAAACATGTTATACTTACCTGCCCTGTGCAGTGGTTTTGTACAGAGTAGCTTGGATCCTTCTCTTCTCGGGCCTCTCACCGGCACTCCTGGCCCCTCCCTCCTGTTGAGTGCATTAAGATAAAAAAACCTTCTGCCTTTAGAACCACTTTAAATGAAAAATATCTAGAGGAATGATCCACATGTAGGATGGGTGGGTCTGCTTCCTGAGGTCTATGCTATGCAACATTCTATGTCTGCTTGATGAATCAAATTCTAAGAAAGAGGTTTAATCTGACTAGTAGTTGTGAGAAATTTCTTGGTACTGATATTTTGAAATACTAGGATGTCTGTTAAAAAGGAGCAATATGTCTACAGTGGGTCTGTTTCGGTGGAACTCTCCTGGTTTTACAATCAGAAAGAAAGCAGTGGGTGCACTGGTGTACTACAGCTGTGTTTGGAAGTCCAAGCTAGTAGGCAAGACTTCCTGTATGCATTTCAAGGCTTTATAATCAATGTTATAAACAATGTGCCCTTAATTCTCTGAAAAAAGGCTAACAACACAATGCCATTTATGTTTGCACCGGTATTCAGAATAAGATATTTGCTTAAATCACTAAATATAACTGTGACTGGTTAGAAAAATGTTTGCAAAAAAAACAAAAACATTTGCTTTCACTCATTTTTGTAAAGCATGATGGGCTTTCTTTTTGCACTGCTTCCAGAGCATGGCATTAGAGTAGACTTATAGGGCTATGAGTGTGTATTTACTCTGATTTATTTAGCACAGGGCTTAGTGGTTAGCACTTCTGCCTGACAACACTGGGGTTTTTGGTTTGTATCCCAACCACAATATTAACTGCATGTAGCTTTCACGTTCTTCCTGTGCCTGCATGGGTTTCTTCTAGGTACTCTGATTTTCTCCCACACTCCAAAGACATTCTCATAGGTTCACTGGCTCCTGTTTAAATTGGCCCTAGTGTGTATATGCATAAATGTGTGTTAGGGACCTTAGACTGTAAGCTCCTTGAGGGCAGGGAATGATGTGAATGTACAATATTTACTGTATATATGTCATTCTGTAAATTGTGTGTACACATGTACAATGTACAAAGCAAGGTCCATAAAGACATGGATGAGAGAGTTTGGGGTGGAAGAACTTGACTGGCCTGCACAAAGTCCTGACCTCAACCCGATAGAACACCTTTGGGATGAATAAGAGTGGAGACTGTGAGCCGGCCTTCATGTCCAACATCAGTGCTTGACCTCACAAATGAGCTCATGGAAGAATGGTAAAACATTCCCATAGACACACTCCTAAACCTTGTGGACAGCCTTCCCAGAAGAGTTGAAGCTGTTATAGCTGGAAAGGGTGGGCCAACTCAGTATTGAACCCTAAGGACTAAGACTGGGATGCCAATAAATGTACGTGCAAAGGCAGGTGCCACAATACTTTTGACAACATAGTGTTTCTATATATATATATGAAATGTATGTAATTAAACTGTAAGGGATAAAGCCCTGGAAAACAGCCAGTTTGAAAACCAGTATAATGTCTTTAGAATATGTCCATTGCAAGGATTTAATCTAGTTTCTCCTAGTTTCAAGATCCGGACCATTTTTCTTGTCTTCGGTTAATTTGGAGGGTCGGAAGATTTATACATTGCTGATTCAGGATTTGTTTACACAAAACTCCAAACAAAATTTGAAAACCAGGCTCCAAGCTATAGATACAGTTAGGTCCATATATATTTGGACACAATTTTAGTTTGTTGGGTATTTACCAAAATCTATTCAAGCTATAGTTATATAATGGATATGGGCTAAAAAGTGTACACTCTCAGGTTAAATTTGAGGGTATGTACATCCAAATCAAAAGTAATTGGACAATTTGATCAAAAGATGTTTCACGGTCAGGTGTGGGCTACTCCTTCATTATTTCTTCATCAATTAAGCAGGTAAAAGGTCTGGAGTTGATTCTAAGTGTGGTATTTGCATTTGGAATCTATTGCTGTGAACCTACACCATGCATTCAAAGGAGCTGTCCATGCTAGTGAAACAGGCCATTCTCATGCCGCGTACACACGATCGGACTTTACGGCATACTTGGTCCGGCGTACCAGATTTTGACGGACAATTCGAATGTGTGTGGGCTCCAGCGGACTTTGTTTTCTCAAAAGTTTGATGGACTTAGATTTGAAACATGTTTCAAATCTGTCCGACTGACTTGAGTCCGCTCGTCTGTATGCTAGTCCGACGGACAAAAACCGATGCTAGGGCAGCTATTGGCAGCTATTGGCTACTGGCTACTGGCTATGAACTTCCTTGTTTTAGTCCGGTCGTACGTCATCACGTACGAATCCGTCGGACTTTGGTTGATTGTGTGTAGGCAAGTCCGTTCATTCGGAAAGTCCATCGTAAAGTCAGTCGAAAAGTACGCCGGACAAAGTCTGCCGTAAAGTCCGCTTGTGTGTACGCGACATAAGGCTTCAAAAACTAAAGAAATCCATCAGAGAGTTAGCAGCAACATTAAGAGTGACCAAATCAACAGTTCGGTACATTCTGAGGAAAGAAGAATGCACTGGTGGGCTCAGCAACATAAAAAGGCCTGGACGTCCACAGAAGACAACAGTGGTGGATGATCACAGGATCCTCTCTATGGTAAGTTCCTGCGTAGCAGAAACACAAGAGCTCCATCTTCCCCTCTCACAGAATGGCGATCTGCCTTGTTTACATAGGCAGACCACTGCTCTGCCTCTCTCAGGAATGATTACAGGGTGCCGGGGAACATCTGGTCCGCTGGACCCGCTGATTGGCTCCAGTCGTGTCCAATCACAGTGAGAGCGGAACAACGGCGGCGCACGTGCGTGCCCCAGTCCCGGAACTAGAAATCACATACAGGTACATGATTTCACCCAGGAGGGCCACCCTGCCGCAGTATATATGTGTGGGGCAGTCCGGAAGAGGTTAAAAAAATAACTGATGAACCATGGAAGTGAACAGTTGCTCTGTACTTAAACTTTTCCAGAGAAACAGTGTATGTAAAATAAACAACCCATTTTCTAACAAAACAAGGATATAAATACAACATATAAAAAAGGCTTTCTATTGCCTAATTTCACACACTTTTTGATATCACACAAAAAACTGCTAAGAGCTCCTCTTCAGGTCTTTATAAATTAAAGGTGCATTAAACCCAGAAACAAAAAGTATTGTATTACAGCTAACCAATTCTTAGATGTGGTGGTTGCATTCTTTAATTTTTTTAGGCTTTTTTTCTTTATTGTTACCTGGTGATCCGGCCTGTAAGTCTGCTATTTTTCAACTTCCTTTAACAAACCAAGCTGTTTAGCAAACATGCCAGTTAGAGGGCTGAGACAAACAATGTAGCCTCCCTGGCGGTTTTCCCGAGTGTGGCTCTGGGTTAAAATTCAGCGCCATTAGCAGTAACCCCGAGCCACACTCGGGATTACATTGCAGGATCCTGGAGCGGTACACTTACCTTGTCCCTGGGATCCTGCGATGTCCCCCGCAGTGTCCGTGGGCTCCGTCCTACTCCCGAAGCCTCTCTGTGCCAGGCTCCATTCCCTGCGAGCGTCGCGACGCATGGGGGCGGAGCCTGGCGGCAAATTCAAAAAATGTAAAAATCATAACACATACAGTACTGTAATCTTACAGATTACAGTACTGTATGAAATTATTTCACATCCCTTTTGTCCCCAGTGCTTTGGCCCATGCCCTGCATGCAGTTTTTTATTACATATACTGTTCTTTCTGCCTGGAAACTGGAGATTGTCCATAGCAACCAAAAAGTGTCCCTTTACGTCAAAAGTGGCTTTAGACCAGCTAGAAAACAGCGATAGTAAATTAGAACACTTGCAGAATTGAGCGATAGTGAATCGTGGGGAAATTTATTTTATTATTATTATTTTTTAATTTTTTTTTAATTATTTATTTTTATTTATTACCGTATATACTTGAGTATAAGTCGTTCCGAATATTGACCCGAGTACTGTAAGTGGAAAAGAGGGTCAACAATGCCCATTTGCAGCATCACTGTGCCCATTTGCATGCCTCCCTGTGCCCATTTGCAGCTATAGGTCCCCTGAACTTCAAACTCGGTAGTTAAGGGTTCCTAGATGCCCCCTAGCTGCAGCCAAAATTTGGGGTCTCTGAAATGACATTGCTGCAGATGGACACAGTTGACCGAATTTGGGGCCCCGTATCTCGGGGCCACTTAGTACTAGGAACCCCAAATTTGGTGTGCAAACCCAGTGGAATTAGCACCATAAAATTTCCAAAGCTGGGGTTTCTAGCACTAAGTGGCCCCGAGATACAGGGCCCCAAAAATCAGTTCAGAAAATGTCAAGCACTTTTCTGCAGCAGAGAATGACATTTTCCGAACCGAATTTGGGGCCCCGTATCTCGGGGCCACTTAGTGCTAGGAACTTCATCTTTGAATATGTTGTGGTACCAGTTCCACTGGGTTTGCACACCAAATTTGGGGTTCCTAGCACCAAGTGGCCCTGAGATACGGGGCCCCAAAATCGGTTCAGAAAATGAAATTTTTTGCTGCAGAAAAGTGCTTGACTCAAGTATAAGTCGAGGGGGGCACTTTCAGCACAAAAAAATGTGCTGAAAAATTCGACTTATACTCGAGTATATACGGTATATTAAAATTTATGTTTTTGTGTTTCAAACTTTATCATACCCGGGATATCTACTAGACTCTTGTTTGGACAGATTTAAGTGTGTTATTGTTAAGAATTACAGACCTACAATATAAAACGCCAAATTTCCATGCAAAATAATTGTACCGCTTTTAGCACCTAAAATCCGAAATAATCATACCGCCAGGGAGGTTAAGCACAGGGGTGCTTACAAAGGTCAGTTTTTATTTATGTAAAACCTTTATTCCAAAAGGAAAAAAAACTGTTGCTGTAACTGCTTAAAACATTTTAGCTAGCGTTCAGATTCAATTTGTAAGTCAAGCCCATCTAAATCTGCTTGTACATCTCACAATACCCTCTCCCCAGATTGAAAAAAGCTGCTATCCAAAGGTATCTTCATTGCTCCTTCGTCCAGAGAGCAGACGCCCTAAGACAGGAAGTGTGTTACTGGCTGGATCTGGCTGGAAAAAAGCCTAAAAAAGAAAACCGCATGCAGCCATCACATTTAAGGATTGGTAAGCTGCAATATATAATATCAGTGCATAGTGGAGTAAATAAATGAGGTAAGAAAATCATGTCCCCTGATGAGATACCAGATGAAATGCTTCAGCAGGGACTAGCTACAGTGTGATGTGATGTGAAAATTTAAATCTTCACATTCTGCCAAGAAATGGAAAAATGCTATCTGAAGCATATTATTATCTCTGCCATGTTGGAACCTATGCTATGCCAATTCCAGATTTGGAAGGTTATGAGAAGGAGCACCAGAATCTTAACTTGCAACTTCCTCTAGAGCAGCCATCTCAGTTGACAAGGGTGATTGGCAGAGCCTTTAATAATCTGAAGGTCCACTTAAACTGGTGAGTGAGTTTCCACTGGGGAGGTGACAGCGGAGCACATAACTGTATGAGGATTAACTAAATCAACTCCACAGCTGAAAAAAGAACATGCACATATAAATTCCATATTTCACTAGAAAATCTTAGGACTGTATCAGGATTAGAATAATACCCTAAGAACAGAACAACTAATACCCTAAGAACAGGACAACAATGGTGCCCCCTCTGCCCTTCCATCGCTTAAATGACAAAGCATAAATACTCATAGGGGTTCATTTTCACAGTATTCACTAAGCTAAGGGAAAATTCCCTTGCAAAGTGAAAATTTCTTTGCAAAGTTAACAACCTATTTGCCTTTAGTTCTGTTTTCTTCCAGGCCAGACAACGCAAGTATATTTAATTTTTATTGGGTTTTATACAAAGGAAATAAACAGACATAAAATGAACATTTGCCTTACACATTGTCCACATGGCTTCACAGTATAATCCACATGAAAGGTATAAATAGAGGGCAGAAGAGTTTGAGATATAACAGAGTACATCCAAATAGCTCATATATTGAATACGCAGAAAACTTGGGCAATCCTAAAACTGGTGCACTCCAACAAATAATGCATCCTCAATAAAGAAAAAAGGGAAAATAGGGAAGGACTATGATCCTTCCATCTATGGTATCAGTCGCCCATGTACATAATATACCAAGACCAACAGCCAAGGTGGGCACAGCAAAAAAATCTAATATATCCCAGTGGGAATAAGAAAACAAAGAAAAGGGTAGAAAGGGGAAAGTAAAGAGCATGGGGTACACGACCAAAGACCCTACACTCCCCACACACCAACCAGCATATATTAAGATGGACATTGTGAGTAGCAAAGCCAGGGATCCCAACCTTTTTAAGTTTGGCTTGTTTGCCCTGTAGCATACTAACCAGTTTTTTATTTAACATGATCCAAGTGAGTTTACGCTCCTTTTGCCGATATATCAACCGTAGGGGTCTTCCAAGAAGTGGCTAAAGATATCTTAGCCACCAAAAACATTTAATAAATAAGATTTTGCATATGCTTGGAAATATCATTGACAGCATGGACCGTGGAACAGGAAGTGATGTCACCGGCATCTGATTGGACCTAGGCAGGGCTCTAGAGCTGCTTGGTTCCTTTGCTCCTGGCGAAACACTGTGATCCATTCTAGCCAGCTGCTCAATCCTTTCCAGCTATCCGGAACAGCGGTGGGACCTGCAGAGCAATGTGGAATGCCAGGACTGCACTTTACTTTGACGAGCATGCATCTTCTATCATCTTGTAAGTGTTTTAAATCTTATCCTATTAAAGTCATCATTTTAATACTACACTCAGGTCGGCGCCTCCCCCTCCCTGTTTTTTCCTTACATGTCTTGCAGAGTTCTGGACACACTCTGAAGGATACAAAATATATATGAAACCCTGCGAGCCACTTACGGATAAATGCCTACAAAATAATAAGTGAACAGTGGAGACCAGCTGCAAACACTCAGTCACGTTCCATATTCGTGCAAAGTATTAAAATAAAAAAAAAAAACAATGTGTCTGCGCTAGAAAAAATCGCTGCACTCAAAGTGCAGTACTGGTAAACATAAACAACATGGGTGTTGATATATATGTGCATGCGTAAAAATACCCCTAGGTGCTAAAGTATAAAGTGCACAGTGCTATGTGAAACACAGCAAGTGAGTGATCAAACAAAACAACATATCCATTAAAATATCAAAATAAAATACAAGAGGATATAACAATAACAATAACAATAATATAACCTTTTTAACCCTTAATACCCCTTTCTATGGATACATCACCATCCAGCTATTACAGCCACAGACTATACCCCTAAGGATTACTCCATCTGGAGTGCCAGATAAACACTGACTGATTATACTGATAATGGGACAAAAAAGTTGAGTGTTTCACTAAAGGAGTTAAGGGCATGATGGCCAGGAAAAGCTCTGTGGTGTCCCCCTTCCCTTGGTGCTGTAAGCACATGCCTTTTTGCTTCATGGTTAAACATGGGCTGAGCTGTATGCATGAGACTTTTGCTGACTATTGCTCGGGATGGATTAATGACCTTGGCTTCACTGCCCTGGATTTAATTTGAACATTATGCAACTGACTTACAGAAAGCTGTCCAAATTCATATGCAGAGAGCAGAATTTAACTCCTTGGCGATAGGGCCTCCCAGCCCTTTAAGGGGTTTCAGATGCCGTGAATGGGGTTCAAGTGACATGCCGTGAATGGCTGTCACAGCAGTCACATGGTTGGAAAGCTCCTTATCACAAGTAGTTATAAGTTTTTGCTGTCACTCAAGGATAATTCAAAGTTTTATGGTATGCAATAGTGTACAACAGTGAATGGTTTAGTTCAAGGCTGACACTGCCAGCTCAGGATTCTTTAGCTATATAGGGACAGTACTTTCCTTAAAGATTCCCATCAGCAATAAAAGCTGCATCACTGACTCATTCAAATGAATGGAGTTGCGCAACAATCATCCCATAACTGCGGTTGTCTGGTAATTAGGGGGTTAAAATAGACAGGGAGGAGGCAATACAACTCCTCCTCACCGCCTGTTTATTGCGGTCTACAGGGCAATCCGAGTGGATCAGGCTTCAGAGAGCAAAGCAGGGCTAAACAAGGCCATAAAACACCTTAAAGTGACACTATCAGTCACCTAAAAAATTAAAAGGCCAGTTCTCTGCAATAGAAGAGCTGTTATACTACTGTACTGGCATGTAGTGACATGGGGTCATAAGATGGTCCACAATGTAAAAACAGAGAGCACAGAAAAGAAGTGTCAACTGCTAAAGAATTAAAGTGTATGTAAAGGTTTGTTTTTTATTTCTTTAAATAAAAAACATGTTATACTTACCTGCTCTGTGCAAGGGTTTTGTACAAAGTGGCCCCGATCCTCCTTTTCTGGGGTCCCCCAGTGGCGCTCCTGGCTCCTCCTCTTCATTGAGTGCCCCCCACAGAGAGCCGCTTTCCATGGGGGCACCCATGCAGGCACTCTCCTGAGTCCTGCTGCTTCACCCATTGACACAGACAGCAGGACTCAGCTCCACCCCAGCTTCAGTGTCACTGGATTTGATTGACATCATCGGGAGCCAATGGCTCGCACTGCTATCAATCTATCCAATAAGGACCCAAGACAGCAGCTGGAGCTGTTGGGCTCGTGCTTGTCGCTGGAACGATCGGGCTCAGGTAACAAAAAAGGGGGGCTCTGGGGGGCAGCTGCAGAAAAGAAGGTTTTTCACCTTAATACATAGAATGCATTAAGGTGAAATACCTTGAGACTTTACAACTCCTTTAAAGAATTTGATGGAGGCTGCTGCACATGAATGGAACTAAGCTAGAGACATGTGAAATATGCACAGCTAGAAAGGTAAACATAACAGCTCTTCTATTGCACTCTACTAGCCTCTCAATTGTGACAAAATGACAAACCTTTGTCCCATTTTTTAAGAAAGATTTTCGAAAAACTTTCTTTGCTCATCTCTATTTGTCTTAAATGGCACAATCCTGTCATTGTTATGACAATAGTCCTTCAGTGCACTCTTGCCTAAGGTAAAAAGTATCTTCTATGGAAAGTGGTGTACTAGCATCTATATGGAAGGGGGATTTGATTGGGTTAGATTCCTCAACCTGCAAATCAAATGTTCTCCTTGATTGCAGCAGATGGGAGAGTAACACTACCAGTTATTCCTGGAAACATCTCTTTTTGCCTATACTCTCTCCTTCAGGTTGTTGGGGCCACAGACATAACTATGTGTAACTATAAAGAAAGCTTTCAATAAGACTCCCTACAATAAACATTTCAGGCTACAGCTAGGCTTGAACAAGTAACTGAAAGGAACTATTTCACTGCCCCAAGTGTGGTGAAGAACCAAGAAAGCCAAATAAGGATGCTCTTGGGACAGTTACATTTTCCTTAAGTTCAATTGATAAAGTTGGAATGATGCAGGGTTTAGCAGCTGTGAGGTTGCTCTAGGACATGTTGTTCTTATGTTGGTCACACTTTCACACTTGCACAGAAGGAAATGTTCAGCGTCTTCAATGAAATATGGAACAAGAATATGCTGAGTTCCAGGCACAAAATGCCAACTGTGCTGAGACAGGTTTTAAGTTTCAGGCTGCAGTTCACAAATTATACAGCGCACACAAAGTTTGCCAGCTGGAATATGTACTGAAAGCAATTCTCACCACAGTTAAATCCACTTGCTTATTCATAGTGTGAAGCCAATGTAAAACAGACGGTTTAACCATGTAGAAATTATTAAAGGACAAGTGCAATCTTAGTATAAAGTACACTACTCAATCCTCCCAAGCCCTCCTAACATAAACTGAACTAGAATCCCTGATCCAGCTACATACTTGCCTGTAAATGACAGCCTTGGCCTCCTCTGCAGTTTACCTGCTGTGGCCCAAAATCTTCTTCAATTCTAGCTGTGTCTGCGCAGTGATCCATCATACACTTGCATAGACCCATATTCAGAGTATGGTCTTGTGGTTTCTAAAGTTTCTTGAAATAGAATCCAATGTATCTTGAAACCATGGTGTTGAGATCCTTAGGAGCCCCAAGTCTGCACACCATCCATAGTCAATATTAGGGATGCAATAGAAGGCTGCCACAGGTTGGCTTTGCACGGGAAGTAGGATTTCATTTTAGATCTGCTTTAGCAAAAGACATTGCAAGACTCGGTGGCTAAGTATGATCATGATTTTTTTTGTAGGAAACGGATGACCCTCATACAAAGTTGTTGGATAGAATTCCCATAGTTCTAGTTGTGCCGTATCTTGCAGCGGCGAATTAAATAGCCCGAATCAGCTGCATGCCAGATGGAATAAGTTGCTTTGTAAAATTTAGTTGCAGTGGTTCTGGACACATGGTTGGCCATATAAAATGATCATTTGGTAACATGTAAATAGCTTCTGTTTTTTTTTGTTTTTTAGACAATACTGTACTGAGCAAGAGAACATAATGTTTGAATAATTTCCATTTTACAGAGGTTAAACACCAGTATCTGTGCAAACACAGATACACAAATACTGAGTAATCATCTACCTCTATAAAACATAAAAAAATATTTGCATCAAAAGATTAAGCATTTGTCTAAAATTTTGTTTTCTGTTCTGGCTATGCTAATATTTATTACAATAACCACACCTACATTTTCCAACAGTGTACTGCATTTATTTTACCATGTATAATCATCGGCCGTTTCAGGGCCAAATTGAACCATAAAACATGACTGTGTAATTCCTTGTGTTGACAGCAAAAAGATTAGGGAAGATGACCTCACATATATTATCACCTTGGCTGGAAGTAAACACAATAAAAGTGTTCCTTTACAGTTTTGCTTATAAGAGATTTTTTCTTGAGAAATTTGTGAGCTTTGCATTTGAACTTAAGACCCGAGGTGACATTTTACACTGTAGCTTAAAACAGTAGAGTGTCAAAAGATTACTTGTAACACCAAACAGCTTGCTTTGGAATTTGGAATGAAAATGAGATGAGCCAAGGATAGGATGTATCATTTATGGAAATTTCCAGAGCTTAATTAACTCTTCCGCAGCCAGACCCATTTCCATTTAGTAATAAATTATCCTAAAATCTTTTTTTTTTTTTTTTTTACTAATACTGCATAGCAGCAATAATTGATTAAGCATGTAATTCCACAGCACATTCACTTTAATATCACCACACCAAACATATAGAATGGGAACTTACATGTACTTATTACCTATCCCATGGGTCAAATTACCTTCCTCCAAGTTCAGTATCTGCTTCCTGAAAAGGTTGAAATCATCTAAATCCTGGTGCCTGTTCAGTTCATGGCTGTTTTCACAAATATTTGATTTGCTATAAATTGCAGTCTGATCACTGGGAATAGGAAGAACTAAGGAAATGATTCCTCCTGCCTGCGGCAGACTAAAGTCATCATCTCCGACTAAGCAAAGTAGCTTTACCAAGGCTTCATATATACTAGCAGCTCCTGGCAGCTTCTAAACCTGAGTTATTGGAGCTTTAGGCGTTTTTTTGCCACAGCTCCTAAACTCAATTCCATAAATGCCTATGTGTCCATGTACACATAGGCTTTTAGTAAAGCGTGATTTAACCACGATTTTGCTGCGATTTTTCCATAGCATGATTCTTTCGCCTTCAGGAGAGGGGGGTTTAACTTCACCTAAACATGGAAGAACTATGCGGTAGAATATATATACAATTTATATAATATACATTTATGTTATGACATGTCAGAAATGTATTCATGCAGACTTATAAAGTTACTTAAGGCCTCTTTCACACGGGGATCCGTATGTCCGTTTTTCATCCTTCCGTTTTCGGATGAAAAACGGACATACAGTCATCCCTATGGAGCGTCGGATGTCAGCGGTGACATGTCCGCTGACATCCGACCCGCTCCGATCCGAAAAGTGTAACGGAGGAAAAACCTACTTTTTCCTCCGTTTTCGGATCGGATCGGATGACGACGGACACTACGGACCGTCATCATCCGATCCCCCCATAGGGGAGAGCGGCGCTCTGACAGGTCCGTCGCTGCACAGCGTGCAGCGATGCACCTGTCATCTTCCTGCTCAGCGGGGATCGGCGGAGCTATCCCCGCTGAGCCAGCGGATGTTCACGGGGCGGATCATCACTGATCCGCCCCGTGTGAAAGAGGCCTAAGGGTCCACTCTTAAATTCCAACCAATTATTGGGGTTGATTTACTAAACCTGGAGAGTGCAAAATCTGATGCAGCTGTGCATGGTAGCCAATCAGCTTCTAACTTCAGCTTGGTTTTACTGGATAGATTACTTTTTCACATGGGATTACAAACAATTCCTCACTAGCTCAGATTGGCCTAACCCCTCCCAGGCTCTCCTCACATCAAGCAACACTAAATCACCCTTCCACCTAATTTCTCAGCCTCTTCACTCCTCTGCCCTCCTCTCCCCCTCTTTTCCCAACCTTCCCTGACTTATGCCCCTCTGTCTCTCATACCCCCCCAAACCCCACCCCCCTGTTTAGTGTACCCCCTCCCCCTTAACTCTATTTATACTTCCCAACCTCCCCCCTGCTAAATCGTATTACCTAACCCATCATACCAATAGAACTACCACCATCTCTAAATCTCTAATATCCCACCCTTCCCCTCAACTGCAGTAGTCTCTTAATCCAGTTCTACCACACTTAATGTTTACAATGAAGCACTGGATAATACCACAGTGCTTCATTGTAAACATTATAGTTAAAGTAAGTGGTACACACGACCTTCAATATGCTAAATTTGATTATTGTCTATATTTAAACAGGCAGATGTAACAACTTAGAATTTGAACAGACAGCTTGGGCCTGAATATCTGAGGTGATCCTATGATAATCTGATAATTAGTACACAGCTCTTGAGAACCATTGATGACAGTTCATGTAAAATTATAAGAAGGGACAAACACTAAAATTTTTCTCCTATGATGCCAGAACAAATGATTTTCGTCTAATCAGTACAGTATTCATTTAAAAAAAAAAATCGGAAGACCAAGACACGCAGGATCGGAAACAAAATACAATACACACATTACGTGACTTCAGAAGTTTTATTCTGTCGTACGTTAATTTTCATACCTTTAGTAACCTCTTCATTTTCAAAATGAGACTGGCATGCAAAAACAAAACCAGACAATCATTCGTCCAATATTCTCATCGTGTGTAGGAGGTTAAGATACCTCACTGCAATGAATCTCTGACAGGACTCTGTAGGCTTGCAGCTGCAAAAAGGCTTTCTTTATTGTTTATTAAGGGACACAGTATCAGTAGAAATTCATAGTAAAATAGGTTAATCCAAATACAGTCCAACTAAGGGGAGGGCAATAGCAACAAAACGCTAACAAGCCCATGTAAAAATATAAGTAAAAACTAGGGGCAGCCTGCAGCTCAAGAGCTGCCTGAAGGCAACACCCTCAACCTTGTATTTTCCCACCTCTGCACTCCCTGGAACCTCTCTAACACCCCTTTCCTCTCTTCGCTCACAACCTTATCAGTTCCAAACTCTCCTTGTCTCTTACCTCCTATGCCTCAAACCAGCAAAGAGTTACCCATAGACACCTTCACCACCTCAACCTTTCCTTTCTTCATTCTGCTACTGATTGCCTTAATGAAAAAATTGCACCCCTGTCCTGCCAAGACTTGACCACTTCTGTCTACAACAACTTGCTCTCATCCTCCCTGGACACACTTGTCCCCTTCTCTGCGTGCTGAACCAGGCCTCGCCTTCTACAACCCTGCCAAACAGACAACACCAGAAGTCTCCAGAGACACAGTCGTACACTTGAACTAGTGTGTTGTAAAACTAAATCCCTGCAAGACTTTACCCACTACAAATCTGTCCTTCTCAAATACAACTCCTGCCTCTTGCCAAACAAACCTACTAAACCTACTATACCACTCTCATCAAAACCCTCTCACCTCGTCAACTCTTTTCTACCCTTAATTTCCTACTTCAACCCCCACTACCTCTACCCACTAACTTACTTATTGCCCAGGAGGTTGTCAATAATTTCAAAAACAAGATCAATACAATTCAAGATGGAATCTCCAGTGTCTTGCTTTCTCCTCCAACTGACACACACCAGGTCCAACAGCACACCTCAGAATTATTACTTTATTCTAGCCATTGGAATAAATTTACATTCTTACACACATATTTTTTGCACAAAAATTATGCTTGTAAACTCTTCTGCAAATGCAGCTTTGGAGTGTTTTTTTTTTTTTAATTCCTCTAAACCCCGTTTTTTGAATACTTATCTGAATGCTTGGCCAATAGACTAACACAGAACTGAGTTTAGAAGCATAAAAAAAGTACACCTACGCCTGTACGCCTGTAAAAGCAGCATTTTTTATGCCCATGTGCATGAGGCCTAATTGCTGTTTTACTATCTACAAGGAGCTCTGATTTCAGTGCCTTGAGAGATTATGACTGCTCCAATACCTTTCTTCTATGCATCCACTGAAAATAAATACTGTAGGTTAATAGGTTAATAGGAGGGGGTGCAGCAATGCTGGGTGCTTTGAATAAACAGAAACATAATTCCTCATTTTATAGAATATGCAATTCTAACATATTAGAAGAAAAGAGTAATGCCTTCACCAGAGACAAAAATGAAACTATCAAGCTCTGCCAGTAAATGCTGTAATATTACGAGTAATACTGATCCTGGTGTGTGGGTGTGGGTGTTATTCAAAAACATTGATTCAGGTGGAGTGTGCATATCTCACAAATTTAAAAAAAAACTCTTGATGATCATTACTAGAAAACATTCATTCCGATGAGTCATTTTATTTGTTTTAAAAGTCTAGATAACAGGTGCTCAAGATTTTATATGCTTTGGCCAAGTCTGTTTTCTGGGAAACCCTTAATCATCAGTTTGTACAAAGTAGGGACCTCTAAAACTGTGATTATCAGCAAATCCTATTGAATAAATTTAAACTATAACACTTTGCCCCAAAATTGGGGTCCTGACACTAAGCTTGTGCACCTTCCGCTGCTGTCAATCAAAGCCAGTGACAAGGGAGTGGGGGGCCGGGCCGAGCCCAGCTGTCTGTATCAATGGGCTCGGGAGTAAGCATGCACAAGTGCCCCCATGGGAAGTGGACAGAGAGGAGGGGCCAGGGGCACTGGCAGGAAACCAGAGCAGGCAAGTATAGACATGTTTGGGGTTTTTATGTTTTTTTCCACAATTTTTATTAGTTATTTTTTTAAATTGTATCTTTACAATCTCTTTAAATAGAACTATAGGCAAAACCTTTTTTTTTTTCATTTTGGATAGAGTAAGGGATTGTTATAACCCCTGTCAGTTTTTTTGCCATCCGTGTTTCATTGGGGAGATTTACCATGCGTTCCTGTCCTGTAGCCAAAACAGGATGTGAGAGGAAATCCCTGCAAAATAAGTGAATTCTTTGGTACCCCCAGGAACTAGTGTCCAAATTGAAGGATTTCACCTCTATAACTTTTCTGGGGACAGCCCAAAATTTCAAATTTTCTTTTACTTTTAATGATAATAGTAAACTAGGCCAAATAGAGAGGGTGAGTCTTCCTATTGGGAGCAGATACAACAATGAAAACATAAAAGGTGTTTTAATCCCTCTTCACTATTCAAATGTAAAAAAAAAAAGTTTTGCCTTTAGTTATACATTAACTATGAGAAATGGAACAGCTATTTAGAAAAAGTATATTGCTATATTCTGTGACAAGTCAGGTTTTTATTATGTAGACTTAGTGAAGACGTTAATGGCTGCAGTGATTTTCACTGTCTTTTGGGTCCCAAACGCTACTCAGAAAACACTTTGCATTTTTTCCGATGAATGTAAAGCGCTGTTACTCCTCTCCACCTTGTCCAATCTGAGAACACTGTGCATTTAAAAAAAAAAAAAAAATGCAAGTCATTCTCTAAATTGTTCCCATGCCAAGCAAGCAACCCACGTGTTCACTATGCAGTAGGACAGCCTCTTGCATTTGATGGGGAAGACAGTGAGAATCACTGTAGTCGTTACTGCACTGATTCTCCACTTCCACAGGGATTGGCCAGGTATGGCATATGCAAACATACATTTGTACTTGGATCTATACTAGACCGTATTAGGAAAGGTATGAGGGGAAACGGGAAAAGTGACCTGGGGTGTGCCGTAGTCACGTGGTCAGTATGCCTAAAGGGGGCAAAAATAAAGATAGTAGGTTGAAAGTAATTGTATGTAACATTAAACAGCCAAATGCAGGAAAGCCCATGACATTTCAACATGTGGATCCGGGATATATCTGGAGAAACATGCTGAAATCTACCTACCTTACTTCATGATCGCGTAAACAGGGACCCCTTGGCAAAAGCAACGGAAGCCGCACCTATCCTGAAAGAATGGCTGGAATAAGCTTTGGGGTCCAAAGCTAGGTTTGACAGCAAGATGCGTCCACATTTCATGAACTGTGCTGAGGTGAGGGGAGCACCAGGGAGTAGGATTCCTGGAAATTCATGGAACTGAATTGACAGCCAAATCAGCCTACGTACAAAAGACCTGGATCTACCTTCTTAACAAATTCTGAGATAGCCTGATTGTCCGTGGAGAAAACAACCGTTTAACCTGTCCAAAAGCGACCCCATGCATGCACTGCCGACGCTATGGGACAAATCTCGAACAAAGCTGACGTTTCCCCAAAACTTGGAATAGCCAAGATCTCATCTGGCCATGGCCCAGCTAGCCAGCGAGTAACAAAAAATTGCCGCATAGCCTTTGGTAGCTGCTGCATCAGTCTAGACTTGAGGAGACTCTGCAGAAACAAACATGGCGATTCCATTCCAATGTGCGTAAGTCAGATAGAGACGCGGAATCTAACTTGACCCGAGAGTCAGAGTCAGGGGCTGAAGGTAACAAGGTCAACAAACGGGAAATGAACGACCTACCCTGGGAAATGAGCCTCATGGAAATAAATTTAGCATGCCTGACAGTGACTGCCATTCTACCTTGGAACTGGAACAGGCTTGGGAGATTGTGAACACATGTATCTGGCCTTTGATCCTTTCTAATTTATCTGCAGGCAGGCTGGCCTGCATAGCCTGAGTATCCAGCGTGATCCCCAGGAACGTAAGTGCAGTCACCGGGCCTTCCATCTACCTTGCCGCCAGTGGGAAGTTGGGAGCAGAGAAAACTGATGTCAGCTTCTGTAGCTCAGTGGGGTCTGTTTGGAACTTTCGATGAGGTGGAAATCATCTAGATAGTGAATGACTTCTTGACAGCGTTCTATATGGGTGAGTATCCAGCTGAGTGCCTGCGTGAAAGTATCAAACAGCCAAGGGCTGCTTCTGGACCCAAACGTAAGTTTAGTAGAAAAATACAGACCCCTCCACTTTATCCCATGCCATTGCCAGAGTGACGGCAGAAGTTTGAAAGCATCCGCTATGTCAGCCGAATGAGCTGGGGCCGGGAGTAAACTCTGGAATGTCCTGGACATATCTGGTAGAACACCGGGGTGATAGAAGGAGCACATGTACTTTACCTAAAGGTACAGGGCACGGTACCAAGGGGGTCCCAGAACCTGCTCCCTAGAAAGGTAGGAGCCTCTGGGGCCGGACTCAGATTATTTTCCAAAACCTCAACCCTGGCCCGCAACTCCTGACAGGAGGTTGCCAGTGAGCTCAGGGTGGCGTGAATCTGTGAAAGGGACGAGGCGACCGACCTTAGGGTAACCTTCTCAGCATTAGAGCCTGAATAATAATCTGAATAGCTCCGCTTTGCAAGTCAAAGCCGGGTATGAAATACCCCTGTGTCGCAGTTCCGCCATGAGTCTTGGGATGGTCCAGGTTCTTAAGGAAGGCATGCTACCATGCTCAGAACCCTTATGCCGCGTACACACGACCAGACTTTACGGTATATTTGGCCCGGCGAACCTGAGTCTGTCGGACAATTCGATCGTGTGTGGGCTCCAGCTGACTTTTTTTTTCAAAATTTTGACGGACCTAGAGATGAAACATGTTTCAAATCTGTCCGACGGACTTGAGTCCGATCAAAAGGTCCGCTCGTCTGTATGCTAGTCCGATGGACAAAAACCGACGCTAGGGCAGCTATTGGCTACTGGCTATGAACTTCCTTGTTTTAGTCCGATCGTACGTCATCACGTACAAATCCGTCAGACTTTGGTTGATCGTGTGTATGCATGTCCATTCATTCGGAAAGCCTGTCGTAAAGTCCGTCGAAAAGTCTGCAGGACAAAGTCTGCTGTAAAGTCCGCTCGTGTGTACGCGGCATAAGCCGGAGCAGGAGGGATGGAGGCAAAGTCTTCGATATCCGCTGCCTGTGACATGACCTATGTAATCGAAAACAATACCGTCATAAGCAAGAGTTAAAACCAAATGTACCCCAAACTTACCCTAAGGAAAGGAAAATCTCTTTTTTTTTTAAACAACCTCTTAAAGGTGACCATAATTAAATGACGAAGTATACGTTGTGCAGGACTGAAAACGTGTCAGTCTCAAGAAACTAGCAAGGCCTGTGAAACCTGAAGACGTGTCAGGCAAGTGATATGAGTAGTGAGATGTCATGATGTATAAAATTGTAACGTAAGCCACGTGAGAAATGGATGAGGAGACTTGCCACTGCACAAGCCAATTAGAAATGATCATCTCAATCCATTGGTACCCATGAACGTGATAGGTAAACCTGCAGTGGAGTGTTGCCGTAAGATCTAAAACGTGAAGATATGAACCTGACACATGTATGAGATGACAATCAAAAATGAAATGTACGTTTGCAGGACTAAAACGTATCAGACTTGGGATTTAGACAAAAGCCGAATCACTTGAGGTGAAGCAGGCATTGAACGTGAAGTCCGGCCTAGGAAACCTAAAATGTGTCAGCCAAATGATCTGAGTAGTGAAAACACTGTGACGTAAGAACGTATGTTGAGTGAGAAAACGGATGAGGAGACCTGCCACCGTATAAGCCAATTAGAAACGATCATCTCAATCCGTTGGTACCTATAAATGTGATAGGTAGCACTGCAGTGGTGTGACGCTGTAATACCTACAATGTGAAGATATGATCATATACCGTGTATGCGATGACAACAAACCTGGTGTTAAAGGGAGATGAGAAGTACCAACCTGAAATGGACTGCAAGAATGAACTCCGTGCAACCTGTTGATATGTAAAAACCCCCACTATAGAAAAGGGACACAACTACACGAAAAGCTACCACTCAGATCAATGCTTATGGACCGATGATTTCAGTTCCAAAAAACATTTGTAACCACCCCCACGGATTTCCGATATCTGGCAGAAGCAAACAATACCTACCTGAAACGAACTGAAAACTGAAAAACCGAACCTATGTCTTACCTTTGACATGGATTAACCCTTCTTTATCCCTCTTAATTTTTTATTTTATTTTATTTATTTTTTCCCACTGTGGCTAAAGACGACGTATGTGTTGTGTTAGGCCCCTTTCACACGAGGCGGGCTCCGTTTCTACGGAGCCTGCCTCGGTCCGCCGGCTCAGCGGGAGATCAGTCCATTGATCTCCGCTAAGCCGGCGGATGACAGGTCCCTCTCTGCTCACTGAGCGGGGAGGGGCTTGTCAAGCGCTGCTGCCGCCTATGGAGGGATCAGACGAAAACGGACAGCGTGTCCGTTTTTGTCAGATCTCCCCCGATCCGATCCGCCAGCGACTGACCTGGACGTAGGGCCATCCGTCTGCTTTTCAGTGGATCAGACCGGGTCGGATGTCAGCGGACATGTCTCCGCTGACATCCGACACTCCATAGACTAACATGGAGCGCCCGTTCAGGTCCGCCGTCAAAACTGACAGGCGAACCTGAACGGTCCGATCGTGTGAAAGGGGCCTAAGACTGAGAAAATGTAAGTTACATGAAATTACAGAGGCCGAGTAACCTGAAGCAAAGCAGGCAAATTAAAAACGTAAACTCAGGCCTACAAAACCTGATACGCGTGTCAGGCCAACGAAGTGAGTAGTGCTAAGAAAAAACGTATGAAATAGTCAAACGTATGCTGTATGAGAAACAGATAAGGAGACTTGCCACCGCACAAGCCAATAAGAAACGATCATCTCAAACCATTGGTACCTATAAACATGATAAGTAACTACTGCAGTGGTGAATGCCGTGACCTAAAACGTGAGGCAAAATCATGTACCATGTATGATATGACAACGAAAAATCTGGTATGCGGTGAACTAAAAGTACCGACACATAAGCCAGAAATACACATTAAAAGTAACCATATATAACTTTTGCCATAGATCCTTGCCCTCTTTTTTTTTTTCCCTGGCAAGGCTGCACCTGGTGACTGAGGCCCACCATGAAATGAAACGTATGAGTAGAATTGAAAAACGTGTCAAACCCATGAATTTGCAGAGGCCGAGCAACCTGAAGCGTAGCAGGCAAATTAAAAACGTAAACTCAGGCCTGATGAACCCGAAGACGTGTCAGGCCACTATATGAGTAGTGAAATGTCATGATGCATGAAAATCATAATGTGAAACGCATGAGAAACGGATGAGGAGAATTGCCACTGCACATGCCAGGAAAAACCATTGTGATCCCTGATGATACGTAGAGACAGTACCTATGGAAAAAAGGAACATACCATAACATACCAACGCTACCACTTGTAACAGTGCATAGATTATTGAAATCAGGTTTGAAAAAGAAATCATCGTAACTGAACCATGCCTGACTTGTGGAGTATAGGAACACAGGGAATGACCCCAGAGTGGAGGAGGTCCGGATAATACATGCACTATGTGACCCCTGCCAAGCCATGATGTGGGGTGCCTAGATGAAACAGGAAGGTACCTGCACCTGAGACAGACTGATGGTGCTATTTTTTTTCCTGCCCTGGTCATGGGGAAATTGCGTGAGCGAGCGACGGGTGGAGGTGGTACGGAAATCGTGCTGCATACGTGACCCCCTGAGCCAAAATCAACATACAAAGCTGACCACTCAAAACAAACACGCATGGATTGTTGAAGACAGGTTTTAAAAAATAATAAAAACAAAACCACCATTGAAACTGACCCATAACATCGTTTGTGGGGTGGTGGTCATGCTGAGATCTCTGTGTGTGAATGGTCCGGATTGTACCGTGTGCTAAGTGACATTTGTGAGCCCAGCTGGTAAGGGGTGTTCAGGAGCTGGACTGGAAGGTGCCCTGATGCTGACCACTCCCAAATGACAGCAGTAAAACAAAGGTGGTAGGCAGTGCTGCCTTAAGACTGGAATTAGTCAGCAAAAGCAGAGGCCCAATGGACCACCAACCCCAGTAAGAATAAGCCATGTAACAGGTGAAAAGATTATAACCATCCCCTACTGTGATGCAACACATGCTTCCCGGCTGTACCAGCCCTCCTGGAAACAAGTGCCACCAGGGACTCCCGCAACAAAGACGCGTCCATAGACCCCAGCTGCCCTGAGTGACACACATACCCTGCCACAAACCTCCCCATCATAAAGGAATCCCCAAACAACACCTTCCTCCTCTCCTTCTGGAAGCTAAGACCCGTGCCACACATGACGCTAATGCCCAAATGTTTACTTGCCTTGCTCTGCCCCCTGGCCCCCCCAATGGCCAACACCAAGGGCCGCGATAGTCCCAAGGGCCACACCCCACCCTGCCCGTAGCCCCTCCGATGGATGCCTGTATCCTGCATGTGAGAGCAGGGAGAAGCAGAGCCTGCTGCAGCCACACGTCCACCCAGTAGAAACGAAAATGCGGAAGTGACGTCAGAAAGGTCGCGCCAGAAATGACGCTTGTCGACTGTACACGAGAGAAACATTGACAGGACGGGCTTAAATACAGCCCGACTCCTCCTACAAATACAGGCTGACCTGCGATCAGCTTGCTTATTAGTCCGAACTGGAACACTTCACTTTATAAAGATAAAATAGCTAGATTAGGGTTTGATCTAGGTCAGTGTCAGGGTTAGGGTTAGGCTGAATCTAGCCAAATTTGAGCTTCAAGGCAAGGTGATTACTATATTCACTTTACTACAAGGTTGCAATTATTCATATTCCTCATAAAAATGTCATAATCTACTTTTTATAAATAAGGCCTTACATTTGAAAAGATCTATGTCTCAAAATATGATCCTAATTTAATATTAATTAATTTGCACATAGGCTGTTTTGTCATAATCTTGACATGTTTACTTAAAGCTGAATTCCCAGTTCAGCTTTAATCACCCCCTAACCCTCTAATTAATCTCTGGCAAAAAATCCTACCTAAATGCTCATTTTACACACCTAAATCTACTATCATGTGACATTCCATTCCCAAGTCCTCTTTCTTCTTCTGTTTACAGGAGGCAGTGTTTTTGTTTGGATGCCTGCATGACATGGACACTTCCTGTTAGCTGTTCAGTGCCAAGGTTCTCTCAGGATCCAGAATGGAGTCTGAGGGCTATCGGCACAATGGAACCGTTAGGAACTTGCCAATGCAGGCACAGTACTTGATTCCTGGTCCTGTGCAATGGTGTGGATTAGGGACCCAGACGACAAATGTAGGTTAGTATAAGATGTTTTACCAAGTAATAAAAAAGTTTTGCTCACAGATGGGCTTAGAACGTATAAGTGTTTATTTATTTTACCTTAAGTTACATTCCAACCAAAGCCTAACATTGTTATTAGTTTTGAGTAGAGTATGCAGAGTATGTAGAGTTTTGAGATAGAGTATGCATGGAATAAAACATCTGTAAGGTTTTTGAATGTGCTCCTTTTGAGAGATTTTCCCTCACTTCCTGTTCTGTCTGACTTACATCAGTTGGACCAAAAGTGAAGATAAATTTACCCAGTGGGGACACAGACTGTAATTAAGCATCACAGAGGTTCTAACCCTTCCCTACTCTACTAAAAATGTTTTTACTTCTCTTTGTATCCCCTTTGAAAAGATTTTGTCATTTAGTGCCGCCACGTGTCCATTTTAGATTATACACATGACTTCTCTATAGTGCTGTATCATATGCCTTTCCTTGGAATATATGTAGAACTGCAATTTCTAATTAGCATCACATCCCTGGCCCCAGTAAGATGTTGCAGCAGTTTTACATAGAGGCAGGTAAAAACTCAGCAATCACTGAAATCCAGTATACAATGGGGTTGACTTGCTAAAACTAGTAAGGGAAAAATCTGGTGCAGCTGTGCATGGTAGCGAATCACCTTCTACCTTCAGCTTGTTCAATTAAGCTTTGACAGAAATTGAGTGCTTTTTTTTGTTAAAAACAGCCTGGGCCACCCCCTGGTGCACTTCATTCATCTAGGCGAATGATGTGCACTTCGCCCGCATTGCTTCTTGGGTTATGTATGTTTCATAGTCCCTCATTGGGAAAGGAAGAGTGGGTGGGGTAGTCAGTGCATCATCGGTGAAGCTGTCGGTTTATCTGGGAAGAGCCCTCACAAGGTTGTGAGGGACTTAAAGATGTTCAAGCACAGTATTTTTCAGCTACCTTTTAATGTACTAGTTGTTGATTTCCCTAACCAAACCCTTATCTACTAGAATGAGAAGAGATCAAAAATAATTTTAACATTGTCCTCTCTTCTGTGTTGTTTACTCAAATACTGGAACATTGTTATTATTTTTATTTGTTCCTGTGATAGCGCATAAAATCATATTTACAAAATTCCAATTGGGGAAATACCTAGTAGTAATAAACATCTAAGGCACTAAATAGTTCTTGATGCCATCTTATATGACTCTGGGGCTATTGTGTAAGGAGAGGCACCTCAAAGAGCAGGGGTAGGCAGCCTCGGCCCTCCAGCTATGGTGAAACTACAATACCCATGAGACATTGCAAGACCCTGACAACCACGGGCATGACTCCTAGAGGCAGAGGCATAATGGGATTTGTTGTTTCACCACAGCTGGAGTGCCGAGGTTGCATACCCCTGTCATAGAGAAACATAACTCCTTCAGATATCAGTTTACGGCAGTCTGCACTGAACCCAGAGGCTCCCAGTGGTGTCACGGTGATCTTTATCATGGGGCATCCCAGAGTTCCTGCTTGTCTAAGGGTGGAAACAATGAGATAACATCACAGCCTGTCCTAAACAGATTATAACCCCACAGTAGGGCCCACAATCTTCACTAATACCCATCCTTTGGCACTGTACACAAATTTCAGATCAAGAGAACTTCCCCCTTGTTGGCTGGTTTATGGATATTATATACAATATATATATATATATATATATATATATATATATATATACACACACACACACACAGTATCTCACAAAAGTGAGTACACCCCTCACATTTTTGTAAATATTTTATTATATCTTTTCATGTGACAACACTGAAGAAATTACACTGCTGGTAACAAAAGTGAGTACACCCCTAAGTAAAAATTTCCAAATTGGGCCCAAAGTGTCAATATTTTGTGTGGCCATCATTATTTTCCAGCACTGCCTTATCCCTCTTGGGCATTGAGTTATCCAGAGCTTCACAGCTTGCCACTGTGTCTATTGCATACCTCCCTGTGTCCTGTGCATACCTCACTGTGTCTATTGCATACCTCCCTGTGTCTATTGCATGCCTACCTGTGCAGATCTGCCTACCTCACTGTATCCTGTGTATACCTCCCTGTGTCCATTGCAGCCTACCTGTGCCGATCTGCATCCTCTCTGTGTCCTGTGCATTCCTCCTGTGCCAATCTGCATCCCTCCTGTGCCAATCTGCATCCCTCCTGTGCCGATCTGCATCACTCCTGTGCCGATCTGCATCCCTCCTGTGCCGATCTGCATCCCTCCTGTGCCGATCTGCATCCCTTCTGTGCCGATCTGCATCCCTTCTGTGCTGACCTGCATCCCTCCTGTGCCAATCTGCATCCCTCCTGTGCCGATCTGCATACCACGGACGAGGATGAGAGGATGTCCATGATCAGCTGAACACTGACTGCTGGGAAATTGAGTGTTCTGCCTATCACAGACGAGGAGGAGGAGCTGCTTTTGAACACTGGAATGGCCGCCGTATGTTTTTATGACATGCTGGCCGCCATCTGTTTTTTTATGACATGCTGATCAGGTAGGCAGACGGCGGTGACTCGAGTATAAGCCGAGGGGGGCACTTTCAGCCTTAAAAAAAGGGCTGAAAATCTTGACTTATACTCGAGTATATACGGTAACTCAAATTATAATTATTAATCCTCATCCCTACTACTATATCACTACACCCCTTCCCAAAAGCATAATGATAGTCCAGGCTAGGAATACAGGTTTAACAGAATGAAAACTTTACTTGCAAACCTTCAGCAACATACCATCCAACATGAAAAGAGGATGCCGGTACTTCACAATACTCCTACCTTTACACACTTTGAAAGGTTCTCATTAAATAACTCCAAATGAGAAAACCACATCCACACAGTTAACCACGGTTCAATTAACACACACACTTACAACTAGGGGGATATAGTCCAGGTCCCACCTTCTCCATTAGGGAGTAATCCAAATTCTCCCCCGAAAGGGGGGTGCACAGCCCAGCACCACATGCACTCATATGTAGTACGCTGACAGGGCACAGACAAGTAGAGGGACATCTACTGCTCCACTGCCTGCTGAAAGGGACCAGAAGCTCCCCCATGTTTCCTTATTTAATCTGTGTGACAGACCCAACCGTCACAGGAGATTTTGGAGGGGACTAGGAGCTAGCCTTCTTCCCACTGATTTTGGTCCATGGAGTAGACCAGGGATTTTGTCTGCTTCTATGGTTGGGTCTGTCACACTCTGCTTCTCAGGTATGAGTGGTAGAAAAAAGTCACTGTATAACCTTGAGGAGCTATAGCTTTATCGGCCATAGTACACACTTCAGTGTCCCCTTGATGCCCTACACATTTGATGGCCTCTTTTGCTGCTCCTCAACACAGTAGTAAAATGTACAGTAAAAAACACTGGAAGAAGATCTGCTTGGCTAAGAAAGGAAGCTGCTAATGATTGGTGAATTCACTCCATGTGTACCCTGTGCATTTGCTTCAAAAATTGCAGTTGATATATACCAGTCTTTAGCTGATGCCATACTCTGTTGGGGATGTCTCCAATGCTTCTTTGTCCAGTTCCTTCTGTTCCTATACCACTGCCACGAGTAATAACCCTGACTATAGGGTTAGGGAACGCTTTTTTACTATTATAACATGTGTAAACAGCAACACAAACAAATAGGTATTGAGGGAGGGGGCATAGTAAAAGGTAGGGACCTTTATTGTAATGCCTGATCATAACTGTAATTGCCATGACCGCTTTTACTACACCACTGACCCACTCAAAAACAAAAGGATTCTGAGTTTTATGGCTGTAGAACATGCTTTGTCATATGAGAGCTCTGGGGGTGTGATGAGGGTTGAACTCTACAGTCTTCTAGTCAAAGCCATGTAGTAGAAACCAGAAAAAGACGTTATCTACGCCAATTACCGCAAGTCCCTGCCAAAATCAATTTGCTAAATATATTTCCCTATGAGAGTAGTAAAAAAAACTGAGAAAGAGCCAATCTTGTAATCCCATAATAGCACTATCAAGTCATTCTACTCAAAACCACTTTCACCTGGCATTTCACACAATATTCACAACCCAATTACCACTGCAACTGCTTGCTATTAATCTGGCCTAATTAGCTTGCTGTTATTGCTTTTTATGCACAGTCCTATATGTGGGAATGAGACAGATGCCAGTAAAGTATTTTCTTAATGAATTCTATCTTTCCTATAAACACTGGCACAGAATGAACAAGCTTCCACATCTATACCTCCATGGATAAACACTTACATGAGTTATGTTAACCATATGGTTCTTTGCTATAAACAGAATATATAGACGGACCTGTGCAGAATAAAAGTAAATCAATACAATTCTCTCCAAATGAGACAACACACTCCAGAATTCAATAATCTGTATATAAGCAAATCAAAACTAAAGTAAAAGAAACTACAAGTTATGTCACAAGCCTTCATCATTCAGTATATTTTTAAATCCATGTATATATTCCTATTAAATTTACACAAAGCAAGCTCTACAAATTAACAACCCACTTTACTGTAATAATGCATTACAATACGAAGCAGGGCTGAACACCAGAAAAGTTAAACTGTTCATGTAAAAGAATCTGTAAGTATTGTACCAATCTACATACCCAGTGAACAGCAAGGAAGATCGATCCTTGTCACTTATATCAGATGAAATCTGTGAAAATTGCTCATTTACGTGCAACAAAAGTCACTGTTCAAGAAAGCTCCTTTCCACCATGGCTGCAGAACATTTTATATTTCACTATTTTAAACTTTTACACTTACAAGCTTTAATAGAAATTCAAATTCAATTTGAACAAAATTACTCATGCTGACTCACCAACCACCACTTCCTCTAGCTGAATTCTTTTCATAGTTGTGACTGTGACTGGCCAAATTCACAGGGCTTTTCGATCTCTGATGACACATTTACAGTAAGAGAAAACGGACCAAGGCATGAGGAGGGCTTCAAGCACCCGACGATTCTTCATATAGAAAGAGAGATCCTGGGAAGATGCCCTAGAAGGATCTAATAATATATGCAATATGTAAATTACACATCCTTTTTACAAAAAAAAAAAGTTTATCTTCTTTCATTTATTTTTTTAGTTGTGTGCTAAACTTACAATGTGTTAAATAGCTTCATATTATAAAACAACATTCAGTGTAAAAAAATAGGTAGCTGTGTATAGCAAAATGCTTCTTGCATTTTCAGTTTTATTTAAAATACTCAATAACAACTTTGAATGTTTATAACTGGAAAAGGATACTGGACAATGCAGCGATGAGCTATTAGTTGTCAGCTACAATGAAGACTCCAAATAAGTGAGCTCTAAATGTACTCCATAAGGACCCATTCACATCAGTGTGTTGGAAAATGTATATGCGCTTCAGTGTTTTTTCATCTCAATGGCCAGAATAAAATAATATTCTGGCCAATGAAATTATAAATGCCCAAGCGCTTAGGAGAGTTTTTGCAGCTGCTTTTCTCTTGCAAACATTTAGAAGAGCCCCAGTGTACATGAGGCCCTAAATTGCAATTTACATGTGTAAACACACATTGCGCATAGAGCAGCCTATTCATTTCAGTGTGCGTTTGTCACCCCAAAGAAGCTCCTGCTCCTTTTTGGACGACAAGCTTAGCTCAATTTTTAGCCGTGCATTTTTGCATGATTGCTGTATGACTCTATTGCACAATATTGCAATCGCAGCAGAATTGCACCACATTTGGGTATAATAATGGCCCCCAAACGCACATTGCACATTCTGAAACAATTTGGAACAACCTTATGTGAACCGGGCCTGAATATCTGAAATTACAGGTATGTGAATGTGACTTAAAATGTACTATTTAAACCGTACATTGCATTTTTATTGTGTTTTCATTGCATTATTATAAATTATAATAACAGCAAACAAAAAGATGCCTCAAGCAGGATCTTTCAAAAACGTAAGGTACTGTGCTATAAGGTAATGCAATAATGTAAAGAGATTTTTGGGTTCTGTAAACACTTTTAGCGCAGTTACAATGTGATGGTGTGAATTTTCTGCCGAGGCAGCAGTAAATTAGCTTGAAGTTTTAGTTCATAGTTAGTTAGTATAAATGGGAAAAAATGCACTTAGTGAGCTTTTTTAGGTTAATTATATCACATAACAGCAGCACTCATAAATATGTACACACCAAATAAACAGATAAATAAAGAAAATGTTACGCTGTCAAAATTGTGATATAGTGATAAAATCTTTCCTCAATATAATGGCAGCGTTCAGTTAAAAATACTCCCCCTACTGTCTCACAGATGATGTTCTATTGAACGAAACGTACGTCAGGCAAGGCAAGGAATAGCGGTGACTTCTTAGCACTCGGGGAGTGTGTTTGACTGATGTTTGTCCAATATGCCTGTGTAACTTATCTTTGCTATAAGTAGATCTGCTATTAAACTCTTGTGCTTTTAACTGAACGCTGCGCAATGAGTTTGTTTCCTTTTCTTTCTGACATACTGCATGATCGGGTCTGAGGCTCCTATGAGACCGTTATATGGCGTTCCCTTAACACGTTGAATAGTTAAGCTGGCTTATACCTGAAGTGAGGGGCGAATACTCTCCAACGCGTATAAAGGCCTTGAAAGGTCCTAATATTTGGTAAGAAGATATTTTTGTCTTCTCTATCCCTTGGGGAGCACGAAGTGTTACACCTGTCGTTAATTGGAAGGAAACCACCTTTTTTTCACCTAAGGATTTACTGGTGTTTGGACAATCTTATAACTTTAACATTTATATAATGTCTTTTGGATTATGCAATAGATTTTGGTATATAGTCTTTTAGTATAATGCACTGTAAGGTTAGTAGTAATAAGGAGGGTTATTGTTGCCTTTTAAGCTGATGTTTTCAATCTATAAAATGATGTACCTTCATTATGAAGTCATTACTATTTTAAAGCTGCACGCCAGACAGATAATAAAAATAAATTTTTATATACTGTTCATAACATAAAATCTTTTTCTTGAAATTCATTGAGGGACAATTCTAATACAGTCAGGTTATGCTGCCATTTACAGGAGGTTGAAACACTGGCAAACAGAAAAAATTGGCCTCATGTACACTGCTGCTGGTAATCAGACATTTAGGAGCAATTGGGAGTTTTTTTTGTAACTACCCCTGAACTCTCCTCTATGTTATCTTATCAGTACATGCACACAGGGTCATTTACAGTAGTTTCTAGGCAGTTGAGTTTAGAGGCATTTTTTGGAACGCAAAGAAACTGAGTGTACAGATATTTCAAGCACCAAATGCTTCTAAACGCGGCTAATCATTTAGCCGCGTTTCGTTTACAGGCATTTTTCCTTTTTGGCTATTTTTTTTACAGGCATTTTTTAAAAAAATACTTCTAAACGCAAACGTGGCAAAACGCCGCTGGATGCGGCATGTAAACACGGCAAAACTGACGTTTTAAACGTCTATCTGTCAAGTTAAATTGTTCAGGAGAGGTTGTAAAAACGTCCCGTGTACATGAAGCCTATGCAGGCTTGAATGGAGGAGAAGATTTGGATGCCGCACACCGGATGTAGTCAAAAAAACTTCACTTTATTGAAAAAATGGGATCATCAAAATAACAAGACTGTCATGCAGAAAGTACAGGTAAGCTGACGCGTTTCGCACTCAGGACTGAGTGCTTACTCATAGCTATGCGTAAGCACTCAGTCCTGAGTGCGAAACGCGTCAGCTTACCTGTACTTTCTGCATGACAGTCTTGTTATTTTGATGATCCCATTTTTTCAATAAAGTGAAGTTTTTTTGACTACATCCGGTGTGCGGCATCCAAATCTTCTCCTCCATTCAAGCCTGCTTTGCCTAGCATTCAGCCAGCACCTGGAGCTCTTCTGCTCTGAAACTTCCACTTACACCTGGGCCAGTGTCAGCCTGAGCGGTGGAAACACTTTCTTTACATGAAGCCTATGCCAGCCTCTAAATAACGCCTCCACTACCCATCACGCCTAGGTTTTGTGAGCGGGCAGTACATAATAATACAGAGGGGCAGAACCTGTGTCCTTCAATTGACATCAAGTAAAATATTTTACAGTAAACACAAAGAAAATATTTTCCATTGATGGACACAGCAGGGTTGATTTACTAAAACTGGAGAGTGCAAAATCAAGTCCAGCTGTGCATGGTAGCCAATCAGCTTCTAACTTTGGCTTGTTCAATTAAGCTTTGGTAATAAAATCTGAAAGCTGATTGGTTTCTATGCAGAGCTGTACCAGATTTTGCACTCTCCAGTTTTAACAAATCAACCCCAGGACACAATCAAGCCCAAATAAAGAAAGGACAATGCAAGACAGAGGAACTGCCACAACTAAGGGAAGAGCACGGAAAGTTCCTTTGTGTCTTGAATGGCATTTCCATTTTCATTCCACAAACCAATGAGCAGGTCTCTTGGAGTGTTGCAGAAGCCGCTGACTCAGTCAGTTTTGGCCATCTTTGGATGTGAGTGGTTGGCACCTGGAAGTTGGTCTGCCCAAGTTTGCGCATACTTCGGCATTGTTCGTTATTTGCCCAATACGGGCAATAACAGTCACATGGGTCAGGGAACTCAGCGTTTTCCTACAGATGGTTTGGCCACAGCCAATTTATATATTAGGTAGATCGGGGTCCCTTCTCATCATGTCCTTCTTGCATAGGTTGACATAGTCAGGCCTGACTTCAAGTTCACTTCCTGAGAGATTTCATCAGTGCGAATCACTATAGAGCAGCCAATGCATTATCTCGACTGAAGCTTCCAAAAAAAAAAAAAATTCTCACAGCACCTGGGAGCAGAGCTGGTGGGCAAACTGATTCCTCCTTACTCCCTGCTGGTTATGTATTAGTCACTTTCCGGACACAAGGGATCGATCTGGCTACTGGCTCATTATCCAGAAATGCTCTAAAGGCTTATACCAAGGGTTGGAAGATTTTCTTAGGTGCATGGCTCTGGCTTTCACTGCATTTTGCCACAGCAAGTTGGCCTTATCCACCAACACTATCAAGTATACCTATCAGGTGTCCAGCATTTCAGGCCCCTGCAAACTCTTGACAGTCCGTCCATTTTTTGAGGCTCACTCTCAAAACTTCCCAACAACAAGAATAGTCAGATAGGCCAGGGGTTTATGGTAAAGTTCACAGAACTACAGTACTTGGTGTCCGATTGAAGTGTTTAATCATCTCTGCAATCATTTTGCAGTGGCTCCTCTAAACAACCCTTGCCCCTTTTTTCCACGCATCCTCTCACTACAAGCAGTTTGTTCTCATGTTCAGTTTACTCATAAAAATCCAAACCAATTATTGGACATTTGTGTAAGATCAGGGCAGCTTTCGCAGGTTCCAAAGAGGGGGTCCCTTCTTATATCATCAAGTACATGGGGTACTTGAGTTTCTCCAGTTATAGCCGATTCATAACGGAACCCTATACTGAAGTAATCTGGGCATTCGCTACTTTTCTAGACGTATTGTTGTTACCTGCCCTTCATCAAAGCTTTCATATCACACCTACTTTCGTGTCTTTTTTGCCCTCTTTTAGGCATAATGACCAGCTAAGCCAAGGCACACCTTAGGTCTTGGTTAGGGTTATCGCATTTCCAAGTGAAGACTTTTATGCAGAATTAAGTTACAAAAATAAATATTAACAACAACTTTATCGGTGCCCATCAGTGCAGCCTTACCTGTGCTCATCAATGCAGCCTCACTTGTGCCCAACAATGCAGCCTACCTGTGTCCATCAATGCCGCTTCACATGTGCCCAACAATGCAGCCTACCTGTGCCCAACAATGCAGCCTACCTTTGTCCATCAATGCCGCTTCACCTATGCCCAACAATGCAGCCTACCTGTGCCCAACAATGCAGCCTACCTGTGTCCATCAATGCCACTTCACCTATGCCCAACAATGCAGCATACCTATGCCCAACAATGTAGCCTACCTGTGTTCATCAATGCATCCTACCTGTGTCCAACAATGCAGCCTACCTGTTTCCTTAAATGCAACCTACCTGTGTCCAACAATGCAGCCTACCTGTTCCCAACAATGCAGCCTACCTGTGTCCATCAATGCAGCCTACCTGTGCAGGGGAAGAGAGAGGAGAGGAAGAGGATTGCCAGCCAGATCATCTGAACGCAGAAGAATATCGCTGTAACAGCTTTCATTTGAATTGCTGTGTGTTCCCACCACTCGCTGTCACACATAGGCCCGCCTCCTGGCCCCTATACTTTGATACATGTCACACATCTCAGCATTGGACGGGTGATCTGTCTATCAAAGTACCCGGGCCAGGAGTCGGAGATGTGTGTGACAGCGAGTGCGGGGAACACTCTGCAATTCTACTGAAAGCTGTTACAGTGATTTTCCTCTGCGCTCTTATGATCCGGCTGCCTGCCCTCCTCTCTTTTCCCTGGAGCGATCGCTGGGACAACGGCTCCCATTCAACCCCACCTGCCGGCGGTGTTCACTCCCCCCGCTCCAAAGCAGCCCACGCTAGTCAGCACCCTCATTTTCCACTCGCAAAATAGGGTAGGCGAGTGGAAAATTTGAGGGCTGCCATAGAACAATGACTAAAACCGTGGGGGGGGGGTAACAGAAAGGACTTTGCAGCTATGGAAGCTTTAAAAGATTCTAGGCCTGAAGCAGCAAGATGATCCTCAAAATGCAGGGTAGCATGCACTGCATCAACTAGATTAGAAACAACGCCTTTTAATACTAAGTAATCTGTGGGTAGCTCAAAACTGCCTCTACATGTGTAAAACATGAGGGGTCTGAATCAGAACTGGTAACAGGGGCCTCTGACATGATTTGAGTTGAAGACCCAGAGGGTTCAGAGCTATTCTATGCTGAGAATGGTGCTGGAGCATGCTTAGAGCCTCTGCAAGCAGAATTATGCACAAACAGGCAAAATTCCAAAGTGGACACAGAGGTCTTTGTGAATGGAAAGGATGCCTGGGCCTCACCAACAGATGAAGAAGCTTGCATTGAAGATAGCCCTATAATAAGAGGGGTCCCAAGTTATAGATTACAAATGTTGATCCCTTCTATGGGAAACCAGGTAAATGCTCGGAATAGTAAAAAAAAGTGTGGACTGAGGTCACCTGCTGCAGTGGGACTTCTGTGCATCTTTCTGAAGAAATATTGCACAGCACTGCAGAAAAAAGTAGGCCCATAATGAGGCCTTGTGTACTCACAAGCCCAAGCAGCAGTTACTACTGAGGGTTGCAGGGGTCAGAGGTGGCCAGGTCAATATAGGTGAGCAATGAAACAAGTCCAGAGACAGGATAATAAATGTGGAGCTTTGTGAGCAGGGGCAGCGGCGGGATGGTGCTTCTTCAAGGCTAAAATAGCAGGAAAAAGCTGTGTTACAGCTCTGGACCCATAACATGCACTAACATGGTACACAAAGATCTGGAACGCATCAGAATGCAAATGTCAGTGTCTGAAGGTCACATTCCAGGCTAGCCCCACAATTTTCCAGTCCAGTTTGGTTCTGGTATAGTCTCCAAAGCAGTTGCTGATGATATGCTGATGATAGTTGTTATGTGAAAACTAGGTTAAGTAGCAATGCAGAAATCTTTAATTAAGTCACTGAGAAAAATTGTTATCAGCGGTGTGTAAGGGATTTTGATTGGAGTAATTAAAGAAAAAAAATCACAAAAATAAAAGGCCAGCAAGCATATAGATAGGCTTCTTTTCAGCAGAGCTGAGAAAAGATATCCAGCCTCCTCCTATATGCAAAACATTCATGCATGATGGGTAGAGAAGGGCATATACAGGGGCTGGCTTACGTTTTTTTTTTTTCTGATTGCCAGTGTATTGCCAGTGTCCTGATCTCCTCTACATGCATAACCCAAATGTTTAAGAATTCATGTGTCCCTCAATGGATGATAAAGAAATATGAATAAAAGCCAAATTACAGCCAAAACGTTTTTTTTTTTTTGTAACTCAAATTTTTATTGTGGTCTCTCACCCCATTGTAGATATTTTCCCTTACTTTTTTGTCAGAAAATCCCTTACTGAAGTAGAGGTTGAGGATCCATTCTACCCTCAAGAGGAGTACCTGGGCCGTAAAACTGGCTGCATATAATTACAAAACCTTTTGCAGGTCAAAAAGCTTCTTTATATGTGTATCAACTGTTGATTTAACTGCTATCCTTGATAACTATAACAGCTGGCTCGGTTAAAATGCAGACACCACAGTTTCACTTTATTATTCATAGGTATTTTTTTAAGTTTCTCATTAGTTTATTCTCAGAGATCAGTTTTACATTAAAGCAGCAATCGATTCAAAAACAGTTTACAAATTATATTTGCAATACTTCTAAATAATGTGGAGTCACATTATTCTGTCAGAAAGTGTCACACATAAAACAGGGACTTTTTATTATTACAGATTTCTACAACTGCACTTTTAATATATCTCATTCTCTGTAATAAATGAGCCATGAGTGTTACATTTGTGAAAACAGGACAGACATTACAAACATTACAGACACAAAAATAATGAATCAGCACAGATGTGCAATAACAGAACAAAAAAAGTATACATAGAGCACATGCTGTATGTGGAACATAATTTCTCAAAAGCAGACTAATCTGTAAACGATATACACTATTTTGTCAAAAGTATTGGGACACCTGCCTTTACATACACATGAAGTTTAATGACATCCCAGTCTTAGTCCGTAGGATTTAATATTGAGTTGGCCCACCCTTTGCAGCTATAACAGCTTCAACTCTTCTGGGAAGGCTATCCACAAGGCTAGGATTGTTTCTTTGGGAATGTTTGACCATTCTTCCAGAAGCGCATTTGTGATGTCAGGCACTGATGTTGGACAAGAAGGCCTGGCTCGCAGTCTCCGCTCTAATTAATCCCAAAGGTGTTCTATCAGGTTGAGGTCAGGACTTTGGACCTTGCTTTGTGCACTGGTGTGTAGTCATGCAAAAAGGCATATTGCCAGGGGAAGGGGTTTGAAATACATACCCCAGAGACTTTTAAGGTGCTTTTAAATGTATAGTAGAAAACAGATAAATCTGTACAATCATTTCATAAGAGATCTATAGTTTTCATTAGAAACTAATTAAATTTAAAACCATGTGTCTCAAGCACATAAGACATCATCATAAAAAAATTAGTACAAAAATTAATCAACACATTAATCCATTTAGGGCACATAAAGGTAGAGCTACTTATTTCCATGACAATCTGCCGCTCGACATGTTTCGCTCTGAAAACGAGCTTCTTCAGGAGTTTATGGCAAAGATTGTGGTAGGCTCTAAACAGTTTACCCTGGTCATCAGTTTCATCAATTGCTGGGAGGTTTTTTCGCTTCAAGCAATCATGTGTTGGTTCTATTTGAGGTAATAAACTCCTCTTAAACTAGGAACTAATTTAAATGCTTATTGCATTCATGCTTTGGCTAATTGTCAATTAATTTCCTTGTTTAAGGACCATATAAAACTTTATATTCCTCTGTGGCCATATCAAGACAAGGGAACCTATATGTATGAGAGCCTATATTTTGAAAAATCTGTAGCAGCTTCTCAGCCTTTTCAAGTTTAATGCATTGCTGGTGCACAACAGCCTGGTAAGATTTATTAATCACAGCAACTTTCAATTTTGTTTTGTTTTTTCATATATTTTGCTTTGACAATGGATGATTATCTTTGTACAATCTGTGATTTTTGATTTAGTTAAACTTCATTGTTCATTAATGTATTTATTTTTCATGATGATTTGTGTATTTATTGTTTTTGTTTTTGATTCACCGTTTGGAGCCTACCACAATCTTTGCCATAAACTCCTGAAGAAGCTCGTTTTCAGAGCGAAACATGTCGAGCGGCAGATTGTCATGGAAATAAGTAGCTCTACCTTTATGTGCCCTAAATGGGTTAATGTGTTGATTCATTTTTGTACTCATTTTTTATGATGATGTCTTATGTGCTTGAGACGCATGGTTTTAAATTAATGATTTTCTAATAAAAACTATAGATCTCTTATGAAATGATTGTACAGATTTATCTGTTTTCAACTATACATTTAAAAGCACCTTAAAAGTCCCTGGGGTATGTATTTCAAACCCCTTCCCCTGGCAATTTGCCTTTTTGCACGTATTTGAATATGGGATGCGGTGCTCTCTGTTGACTATTTCTGCCCTCATCAGTATATGGTGTGTAGTCATGTTGGAACAGGAAGGGGCCAACCCCAAACTGTTCCTGCAAAGTTGGGAGCATGACATTTTTAAAATGTTTTGGTATGTTGACGCCTTAAGAGTTCCCTTCACTAGAACTAAGGGGCCAAGCCCCAAAAAAAAGGGGCCAAGCCCAACCCCTAAAGAAACAACCCCACACCATGATCCCCCTCCACCAAATGATTTGGACCAGTGCACAAAGCAAGGTCTATAAAGACATGGATGAGCGAATTTGGTGTGGAGGAACTTGACTGGACTGCACAGAGTCATGACCTCAATCTCATAGAACATCTTTGGGTTGAATTAGAGCGGAGACTGCGAGCCAGGCCTTGTCGGACAACATCAGTGCCTGATCTCACAAATGCGGTTCTGGAAGAATGGTCAAACATTCCCATAGACACACTCCTAATCCTTGTGGACAGCCTTCCCAGAAGAGTTGAAGCTGTTATAGCTGCAAAGGGTAGGCTAATTCAATATTGAACCCTACAAACTAAGACTGGGATGCCTTTAAAGTTCATGTGCGTGTAAAGGCAGGAGTCCCAATACTTTTGACAATATATTGTATGTAAATGTCTTGAGAGTTGCCCATGCAAGGAAAAGCAACAGATTAACTTGAATTCCCCCAGCCCAAACATACCTGTTCTTTGCTCCCCCACTGCTCCATTCAGCTGGGAAAAAAAAGAGTATATCCAAATACTTCTGGGTATGGAGTAGAACATGACCAAGTTCGTTTCTTCTCGTGTGAGAGCGCTCATTTTGGTCATCAGCTCAAATTTGATCGTGCATTGTACATGATGATGTGGAAAGCCTGCAACTGGAGGAGCAGTGAAGGAAAGTGGCTTTGGGGGACCAATCTTGCAGTTAGGAGGAATCCTGTGGGAGCAAATAATAAAGAAAGTATTACTGCCTATTCCTATAGCCCTAGACTAAATGAGCATAAAAATGAACGTTCACTTTAAAAAGTGAGGTTAGTTTAGTGAATAAGGTGAAACTGTGTTCAGTTTATTTATCCAGTCATGTGCACCTTTGCACATTGTTGAGTATTCACAATTAACGCAGCTTCATCTTAATTACTAAGCTAGGTGACCCTTGACTTTGCAAAGTGAACATTCATTTTAGTAAATGAACAGTCTAAATTTCTTTAGTAAATTAATCTCAATGTTTGCAGAGTGGCTAAAGTTTAGAACTTCCAATTTGCTGTATGTACTTCCCTGCCCCAGTGACAACTACACACATCTATTTCTTGTACAGGTGTCAAAGGTACAGGAAAGGAGGACGATCCTCCCTTACAGCGTTGGGGACAGAAAAAAAAAACCTGATGGAAATGTTAACCCTTCCCCATGTATTCAAGAAAAGAAAAAAATATTGTCTTAAGTTAGGCATTAAAGAATGGACTTTTAATTGAAAAAACAATGTACATGAGAAACTAATCATTGCAAATAGCTGTCATATTGCACTTCATGGCAATGCAGAAGCTCCCATTATGTGTTTTTAATTCCTAGACCCAAACAAGAGATTTTAGTCGAGTGAACCGCACAAGTGTCGAATTATCATTCCGGCTTTAAATGTAATCGCTTCTTAGCTCAAACTTGAATCAGTATTAAACACAAAAACAAAAAAAATATATATTGTATTGTGGCTTATAAATTTTTAGATGTGGTGGCTGCATTTATTTTCTTTTAATTTTTTTTCCCTTTATTTCCACCTGGTGACCCGGCCAATACATCTGTTATTTTTCAGTTTTCTTTAACCACTTCAGCCCCGGAAGGTTTTACCCCCTTAATGACCAGGCTATTTTTTGCAATACAGCACAGTATTATTTTAACTGATTGCACGGTCGTGCGACTCTGTATCCAAATAAAATGTATGTCCTTTTTTCCCCACAAATATATGTTTCTTTTGGTGGTATTTGATCACCTCTGCGGGTTTTATATTTTGTACTGTAAACAAAAAAAGAGTGTAACTTTTGAAAAAAAAAAAAAAACTATAGTTTTTACTTTCTGCTATAAAACAAATCCAATTAAAAAAAATGCCAAAATTCAAATTTCTTCATCAATTTAAGCCAATATGTATTCTGCTACATATTTTTGGTAAACAAAAATCCCAATAAGCGTATATTGATTGGTTTGCACAAAAGTTATCGCATCTGCAAACTATGGGATATTTTTATGGCATTTTTCTTTCTTTTTTTTTTTACCAGTAATGGCGGCGATCAGCAATTTTTAGTTGGACTGCGACATTGGGGCAGACAAAATCAGACACATGACACTTTTTTGGGGACCAGTGACATTATTACAGTGATCAGTGCTAAAAATATGCACTGTTACTGTACTAATAACACTGGCAGGGAAGGGGTTAACATCAGAGGCGATCAAAGGGTTAAGTGTGTGCCTAGCTGGTGCTTGTTAACTGTGTGGGGGTTGCTCTGACTGGATGAAGAAAGAGATCGGTGTTCCTGCTTAGCAGGAACACAAGATCTCTATCTTCTCCCCTGTCAGAACGGCGCTCTGCCTTGCTTACATAGGCAGATCGCCGTTCTGCCTCTCTGGGAAATGATCACGGGTGGCCGGCGAAAATCGGATCCACCGCACACGCTGATTGGCATCCCCTGTGTCCAATCAGCTCGCGATCGCTCCTCCGGCGGCATACGCATGCCCCCCCCCCCAGTGTCTATAGCATGAAATTACATACAGGTACGTCGTTTTGCGCAATAGAGCCGACCTGTCGCAGTAAAGGTGGGGTAGGCAGTCGGTAAGTGGTTAACAGACTACGCTGGTACAGCTAAAGTGGCAGTTAGAGGGATGAGACAAACCATTTACCACTGACAGTGGTGCTTACAAAAGGTCAGTTTTTATTCATTTATGTAATACCTTTATCTCAAAAGGAAAAAAAAGCATAAAAATTGTTAGCAGGAGTTTGGTTTTCAAGTGGTTCTAAAGGTAAGACTTTTTTATGGCTCAGGCTAAGTTCACTTTTTTTCTAAATTCCAGCTTCCCTATATACCAATATACCAATAATGTACCACTGCTGCAGAAATTAATAACTCATTTTTATAAAAAGGATTTGTGTGTGAGTGCTGCAGGAATTGTTTATAGTGTTTGATTTATGTTGCTTTTGGAGTATTTAGGCAGTCTTCTAGCTGGCTGCCCTACAGATCTTTTTATCCACTTGTTGCTCCCCTATTTGTGCTTGAGTCATTTATTGTCATTAGCGCAACCCTTTTGCTTTGCACCGCATGGCTTTAAAGTGTATTTCCATTTTGCAAGAAAACTCCGCTATATGTTTTTCCTAATGGGGAGATTTCCCTTTACTTCCTGTTCCATAGCCAAAACAGGAAGTGAGAGGAAACCCCTCTAAAGGGATTGTCACCAGAACTTACACCCCCATTGGAAGATTTCCCCTCTATTACTGTTCTGGAGACAACCTAAAATTTGTGATTTTTTTCAATGATAACAGTAAACATGACAAATATAGAAGATGAATCTCCCTAACGGGGGCACAGACCGCAATAAAAACCTGACAAGTGCTCTACTTACTCTCCACTCTATACAAAAAAAATTTTCTTTAGTTATACACCCTGACACAGAAGGCCATACCGACTTTCCCTTCATTATCATATACTACAGAAGACAAGTTTCTAGCGCTTTAACCCTTTTTTAGGACAAACTGGGGGAGATTTACTAAACCTGGTGCACACAGAATCTGCTGCAGCTATGCATAGTAACCAATCAGCCTCTAACTTTAGCCTGTTCAATTAAGCTTTGACAATCAGCCTAGATTTCCACTATTGCGACCTGAAACTCGCGTGATTTCGTCACAATTTTTGCCATGGGTTTTGATGAGACTTGAAGCAATGCCTGTGTATTCTTGAGGTCTATGGACCTCAAGTCGCATCAAAGTCGGACCAAAGTAGTGCATGGACTACTTTGAAGTCGCTGCGACTTGAAGTCGCACAGATATGAACGGTACTCATTGGAACTCATGGGGTACGACTTGTCATGCGACTTTGCAGTCCCAAGTCGCAGGACAAGTTGCACAAGTGGAAACGGAGCCTAAGACCTAGAAGCCGATTGGTTACTATGCAGAGCTGCACCAGATTCTGTGTGCACCAGTTATAGTAAATCCCCCACAGTGTTTAAATCTAGCTTACAACTGATAATGAGACCTGCCAGCACAGTACAGACAGGGTTAATTATGGTAAACAATAACTCCCCAGTCCCATCTGCATTGCAGAGGAAAACTTCAATATTTGGGTTTTCGGAAAAAAACAAGTAAAAGGTAAGCAGCAATTTTTACATTTTCCATAAATTATTTTAATAGGAACCTGTAACACACATAAAGTAGGTGTTATCCCAATTTGAAATACACTGGAGTGGAAATACACTTTAAGCTTTGAGCTAGGTAGACTGATAGATAGGACTTACAAATATATACACACCCACTGACCAGGTAGATAATGTAAATCATATATATAAAGCATGCAATACATTCATTTCACAACTCATTAATGTAAACACTGATTTCCATAACTAAGGCTAATAACAGTAATTACTATAAGGATATATGTAATAGCAAATAAATAGCAGATAATGCAGTGTTTAAAAAAACAACCATCTCTGCTGACTTTAATGACAACTGTGGTTACACAAGCAGGAACAGAGATCACAGGATTACCTTACCTTTGGTAGCACTGCGATGACAAACGCAATAGTCTTGCTTTGAGCGCAGTCCCAATGTCAAGCAGTGATCATACCCTTATCTTAAGCAACTGAGATCAACAATTTTCTTCCCACGGCCAAATACTAAAATAAATTTATGACCCCTACCAAATGCATTCTGAAAAAATATTTTCTCACGGAAATAGATCTGAGGGGGATCTTTTCCATTGAAGCCATTGACCAGCAAAAAATAACTAGAAATTAAACAGCCTAAATATTTTTAGTAAATTACTATACATTCTGCTGATAAAATGCGTAACCACAGAATCCGGGCATAGATTTAAAATTCGAGTCATTTACAAATTGACACTATTAACATGTAAGATGTATTTCCATTTTTAAGACAGATAGAAGCATAAAAAGCCATTACAAAGTATTTTATTGTTTATTACAAAAGCACATAAGCATGTTTCACAGGCCTGCCATACACACGATTCAGCTCAGTTTTGAAATGTTTTGTGGACAAGACTTAAATCATTATGGTAATCATCACGTCCAAATATTTGGTATAATTCCCTTTTATTCATTTTGTCTCAATTTACGGGTTTAGTAAATTATTGCTAAGGTTGAACGGAAGAAGACATTGGCATTGCTAGGGAGGTGCACCCCCCTAGCGACACCTCTGTCTTATTCCGTTCAACCTTAGCAAAAATTTGGGTGACAAATTTGGGTGATAAACCCAAAAACCTGGGTGACACCCACTAGACGGGTGACACTTTCCCGACTCTCCCAAGTTGAGGAAAGCCCTATCATTTTTTTTTTCAGCTGACACGGCTGGAACACCTCCAGCGCCGCAGCCTGGCCTGTGTTCTTCTTCATCCTCCTACAGTACTTCCCTGCTGAGCCTGCCACATGTCACTATCTCTGCCTAGGCAGCGCCGCTGCACACTGTTCTCTCCAGCTGCCGCCCAGGACGGGTCACAAGTGTATTGCCCTGGCCCCGAGCTGGTGCTGTAATGGGCAGGAGAGGGTATAGGCTTGCGATGAGGGGGTGTCCGCCGTCGGAGTCCAAGTCCTGAGTCCAAAGTGAGGGGTGACAGCCTTAGGTGAGGGGGGGTTTGCCATGGTGTCGCCACGCCACCAACCTACACCTGAGAGCTGTGGAAGGAGTGTACATGTCTGGTGCCTTGAGCTGGTCTGGGGGGTGCTGAACACAGCTATATTATATATATATATAAAATACTGTCTTAAGGTGTATGTACTGGGGAGGGGGGTCTGTACTGGGGGGGGTGACTGTCCTGAGGGGTCTGTACTGTGCAGGGGTGTCTGTACTGAGGGTCTGTGGAGGGGAGGGTCAGTACTTAGGGGTCTATATTGGGGGATGTCTGTACTGAGCAGTCTGTACTGGTTTGGAAAACTTTAAAAAATAAAAACCAGATTTTTAACTCAATGCGGACAAGGATAGAAAAAATTGTCAAAGAATAAATAGATAAAATAATTATAAACACACACAATATAGCTGTGTCCAGCACCCCCCCCTTTTCCCCCATTAGACCAGTTCAGGGTGGGCAGCCCAGGCAACTATGCCTGTATATAATATTATAATATAAATATAGCTGTGTCCAGCAGCAGGACCCCCCCCCACCTGGTTATCACACAAAGCTATATTATATATAGTAGCTCACTAAGCCACCTACCCTGAGCTGGGGGGGGGGGTGTCCACCACCCAGGTTTAGTAGCTGATCTGAGCCACCCTAAGCTGATCTCATAAAGGGGGGGTTGTCTGCAGCACATGTGCAGAAGGTCACAGCAGCATCTTGCCATCTTCCCTGGCTGCAGCCATGGTCCAGCAAGCAACCCACCTTGTTGTCGGCAGGTCACAGCATCTTGCCATCTTTCCTGCGGTCATCAGACCTGGTCCAGCAAGTAGCACACTGAGTCAGCAGGTCAGTTCCAAATTCCGAATCAAATTATCAAAGCCAATGATGCCATTATCTGCTGTCCAGTGGGATCTCTGGATCGGATCTGTCCCCGAGGACAGCAGATAATGAAAAGTATGGGCAGAGCTGCGATGACGTCACTTCCGCGCATGCATATCAGAGCTCTCGGTTACGGCATGGTGCTCTGAAGGTCCGGCACAGTATGCCAGACCTTCAGAGTGCATGCACCGTTGATGTCGCCGGATGGAGGGGGGGGTGTGACACCATGTTTTACCGCACCAGGTGACACCAACCCTAGTGATGCCACTGGAATAAGACACACATATAGCCCAAAAATTTCAGCATCCAGCATCACACCAAAATATCATACTGGCTATCAACTTGGATCCATAGGATAATGAAGGCCCCTTGAACCCCTTTATGGAAAGGGAGCGTTGACTGAAGGTGATACAAAAAGGACGCCACTTGCCCCCATCTATAGCTGGCTATCGCAGTAAGAAGCATTGGAAGGCTAACAACAGGTATAAACAAGGCCAAAGATAAATCCAAGGAAAAAACCAAGCTTAACTTACCGACGAGCTCGCAGACAACCAAATAACCTGTCTAACAGTATGTGTTAAAAGTATGGGTTTAGTCTGCACACATTTGCAAATGCATGCGTAAGCCACAGAGCCTCCACAGAGCCTCCACAGAGCCTGCAAATGTGTGCAGACTAAACCCCTGGTCGATAAGTTAAGCTTGTTTTTTTCCTTGGATTTATCCTTGGCCTTGTTAATAGCCTTGACTTATGTAAGCATTACAGTGAGCATTAAACCAAATCAAGGAGGTTAAGTGGCTCCATCAGGATTGGCTACAAGCAGTGGAGGATTAAGGTGGTCATGGGCCCCTAGGCTACTTTTTGTGTGGCCCCCTCCTAAGCATGCTTTACCAGAAAATTGTATTTTCTATCGGACATTTTGCCGCTTTGCTGTCCTGTAGCACCCAGGCAGTGACGTATCATTTGAAGACCAATTTGACCTTATGAACCCTGGCAACATATAGGGATAAAGTGAGCGCTGAGCCCAACACAGTGTACACCCCTATCTCTATTGCTCCCAATGAGGAATTAATGTACAAAAATAATACAGTTTTAAGAAAGGAAAAAGGATAAAATTATGAATGACATTAGGCTGTAATAATGTCCATAAGGGCTATAATAATGTCCATAAAGTTCATGGAATAATAGCACTTGTGGAAGGCAGCCTCGTTGAAGAAAAAGAAGCAATCCTCTGAGCACTCTGAAAATGAAACAAAGGCGCCACTCTAAGTGATATTTTTATTAATTGATATATACTTATGTATATGTAGAATAAAAAACAATGTAAAAATGGATGGGGAGACCTTTTTGATAGTGCTGTGTGGGCCCATGAAACAAGGAATGGCGTGTAATGCTGAAAAAAGGAGGGGATAAAGAATGTGCGAGATGAAAAAAGGGGTTTGAAGAAATGATGATGATGGATGGTTTCATGGTTTCATGAATAGCTCTGAACGATCGCAGCATTATCCAATGCACGGAGCGTTTTGTCAACCTATCAGTGTCACTCACTGGCTGTATAAACCCTGCCCAATCACAGCCCAGGCCTGAGGTCCCTAGGCCTGAGGAAGGAGCAAAGCTCCAAAAAAGCGTTGCCTATTCGTGACCGCTTCCAGAAGTGACGTCATCCTCCTGGTTCCCACCGTGCGTTCCAATGGCAGGAAGTGCCAGCTTCCATCGGCGCAGCCTGTCCATCGGACACCACTGCAATCCAGGAAACGGACCAGACTCACTCCCAGGATATCCGGCAGCTTTTGCCAACATGCTTGTTCACTATGTACCTTTGTGAGTACCTTTTTACAGTTTTATTAAACTTGTTTTTTACTGCACTTAGAGTGGTGCCTTTGTTTCATTTTCAGAGTGCATATAACACGCACCCTAACATTAAGAGGGAAGTTTCAGGAATAAAAACTTCCCACAGCCCCCTGCACAGTACACAGCCCCCTTGCACAGTACACAGCCCCCTGCACAGTACACAGACCCCTTTCCCTACACAGTACACAACCCTCTGCACAGTACACAGACCCCCTGCACATATCTCAGCCCCCTTTCCCTTCACAGTACACAGACCCCTTTCCCTGCACAGAACACAGACATCTCACATCTGCATAGTACACAGACCCCTTCGCCTGTATATCACACAGGCCTCTTTCATTATAAAGCCCCCTGCACTCCCAGGAGACCCCAAGTCTCCTGGGAAAGAATACTCTAAAGTGGAGAAAACATCACTGCCAGCCCTTTCTCATACACCGCTCCTCCTGTGTCACTCCCTGTAAATCAAAGCTTCTAAATACCTCAATTAACGCCGTTCTTCGTGACCCGGTCATGTGACTGCTCTCCTCTGCTGTTTCATTGACGGTCACATGACCGCTCTCCTCCTGAAATCAAAGGCTACACTCTGGAAGGTGGTGGAGCGTGGGGAGGAGAGCGGTCAGACAGAGTGGCTTTAATTGAGGTATTAAGAGACTTCCATTTACATTGAGAGTGACACACGAGGAGCTGTGCATGAGAAAGGGCTGGCAGTAATGTTTTCTCAACTTTAAAGTATGCTGGCAGTGCTGTCCCAGGGCCAGGAGAGGCGGTACAGCTGGCCTGACACCCCCCCAATGGGTGGCACCCGGGGCGGACCGTCCGATCCCCGTCCCCTGTTGGTAAAAAACCATTTATCAGCATATTCGTATAACATGCAGGCATGGTTTTTATTCTACATATACATAAATATATATAAATTAATAAAAATATAATGGCCAATCGGGGGCCCTTGCACACATGGGGCCCTAGGCTGCAGCCTAGACCAGCCTGTGCATTAATCCGCCCCTGGGTACAAGGACACAAGGTGATAGGGTGGAGCCTGAACTCTAGAAAAAGGTTACGCTGAGGCATGTCTCTCTGACCTGAGGAGATTCAGCACTGATGGTAAGGTTGGGCCTCTTAGACTATGTCAGTTTATGGTTTATGTGTACTCACAGTATACCTGTAACAGGCTGTGGTTAGTGGTTTTTTGTTACATTTGGAAAATTTCAGGAAAGCAGGGGCCTTGCCCCTTTTCTAACTTAATCAGCCTCCATGTAATTTTCGGGCAAGGTATTGGTCTGTTATTTGGTTGTATGAGCATTTGCTTCTTAGCAGTCATGAAGGCCCCTTGAACCCCTTTAGGGAAAGGGAGCCTTGACTGATAGAAGCATTGCAATACAGGGGGCGTTGGTCCAAATCAAGGAGGTTAAGTGCCTCCGTCAGGATTGGCTACAAATACACAAGGTGATGGGGCAGAGCCTGAGCTCTAAAAAAAGGTTACGCTGAGGCATGTCCCTCTGACCTGAGGAGATTCAGCTGACAGAAGAATTGCCTGCCCACCCACTCACTCACTGATGTTTTGTCACAGCTTTATTGGCGGTTTTGACCTTGTCAGCAATTTATGTTGTTGTAATGGGCTATGCCTTCGAGTTAAATTCTGGGGTCAGTCTAATGCCTGTCTGGCACTGATTGTAAAGACAGGCCTCTTAGACTATGTCAGTTTATGGTTTATGTGTGCTCACTGTATATCGGTGACAGGCATTGGTTATTTGTTACGTTTGGAAAAGTTCAATAAAGCTGTGGCCTTGCCCCTTTTCCAACTTAATCAGCCTCCATGTCATTTTTGGGCAAGGTATCGGTCTGTTAATTGGTTGTATGAGCATATGCTCTCTTAATTACATAATGCACCATCATTGACACCCTTGATATGTAGATTAAATAATATAACAAATAAATAAAAGTGTCCAATGGTTTATTTCTCCTATAGATAGGCACATCTTGTAAGTAATGCAAGATATGTGTGTCTTTGTAGAGCTCATAGACTACCTGCCACTCTTGGCTTGAGTGATCTGTGTGCAGTAAATATTCATTTCCTTTCGTACGGAAGGGAGAACAAGTAAATGAACAGTTCCAAGAGATTTTTTCAGGGGACTGAAAAATAAACCACTGCTAGTTTGAGATCAGTTGCACCACACACTGCAGTAAATGCAGGGCAGTAAATCATCTGTGCCTATTATCCTGCCCCGGAAACAATTTTAAAAGCCCAAGTGCAGCAAAAATCAAAAACAGAAAAATCAGAACAAGGAACACAACTTACAGACAGTAGGATATGTCTCTGAATAGAAGTTTATTTTTTATTTCAGATATGTTTTCACATTTAAATTCAGACAAGCAGTCCAGCAAAAGTGAGTGTCAGCATTTAGAACGAACTGTAACCCCATCAGTGCGCAGTAACAGTTTATTTTTAATGATGATTTAAAGCTGAATTCCAGGCATTCAGATCCTTTGTAAAAAATGAAGGCACACTGGGGGTTATATGCTAAACCTGAGGGGAGCAAAATCTGATGCAGTTCTTCAGAGAAACCAATCAGCTTCCAGGTTTTATTGCCAACGTTTAATTGAACAAACGGAAGCTAGAAGCTGATTGGCTACCATGAACAGCTGCACCATATTCTGAGTGCACCTGTTTTAGTAAATGTACCCCTATAAGTTATAGTGGTTAAAATCATAAAATTAAGTCCTGCTAGATCACTTCAAACTGGCCCCTTTTGCAGGTATAACTAATTAAAATATTCCAAAAAAGTGCCTATACTGTTTTAAATCCGATAATATACTGTTTCACCCTGCTCTGTACATGCTAAGCTGCTCTCTATTTTTAGGCACTGCTAAATTTGAGGAGGTCGATCTGCTGACAGCTTTGAATCAAAATTAAACCCTCCTATACTTTACAGCCAAGGAAGCTTCTTCTGTTTGATCTGTAACTGCCATGGTGCTGCACATGTGATCAGTTATGACACCAGACATTTGAGACATTTGATGGTTTGACAGTTTGTTTAAGGACACAAGCAGATGTGACAGTTAGCAATCCTGGTATTCCAGGAATGTAACTGATTTTTGAAACCGTTAAATCGGTGAGTTTAGATTCACTCTATGATTTACTGCTGTTCAGGGGCTCTGGGCTTCAGCAAAATGGCAGCTTCCAGCAAGAAGAAAAGGGAGCAATGCTGGAGGCAATTTACAGCACGCACTCATTTTGGAAGCATAATTATTATTGTGGAATGTATGTTCCTTGCTAAAGAACATTATTTTTTATCAAGTTGTTATGGGTAAAGTTCCGCTTTAAGTCCAGCGAGGTGCATGGCACCTCCTTATTTATATCTGATAGCTTTAAAGTACTCCCGGGAGGCAACTATTGCCGAAGTTCCAGGTGGGCAAAGCTGATCCTTCTGAGCTCTGCATCTTGAACAAGAGAGTCTCTGCAGCTGCAATGCCTGCCCTTCCCCTCCTCCTGCCCAATCACAGAAACAACCCATTCAAAAAATACAAAGGCTTCTGTGAAAGGACAACAGAGAGGAGCGGCAGGCATAGCTGTTCTGTGTATTTCTCTCCTCTCATATCCCCAGAGTGTCCCTCAACCGAGCAATAAACCTGTCAAATCTAAAAAATAGAGATAAGCCCAGGAGATGTCATGCAGCTCCGCGAGTTTGGTGCAATGATTGGGGTGTGTATAAGGCTACCTTAAGAGACTGCTGTAAGTGATGCTTAAACTTGTTAGCACCTTTGAAAAATAATGCAGAGTATACCCAGTAAAAGATTAATTAGATCTTCTTCTATATGATGCAACATGGCTCATTTATACTCACTGCACTTTCATTCTGCAACATTAGCATTGTAATTGCAATACAAACAATGATTCTTATTGACAATCAAATATAAGCTTACTTGAAAAATCTCCTTTTATGTCTGAGTCATGTCTCCTTTCACGTCATAAGTGCTGCCTGTCTGCTGGCCATCTCTTTCCACAACCTCCTGAATTCCCTACATGTATTGCAGCTCTTACTCTTCTGTTTACTTTCAGCTTCTAAGGACTACATATCCCATGGTACCTTGCTACCTGCAAGCAGTGATTCATGTACTGACTCCACCTCCTGAAACTCCTCCTCTCAGCACTTCTGCAGTTCAGATGACAGGCTCTGTGAAATGTGTGACACAGCAGTGCCTACACACAGGGCATAGTAGTGAATTCAAGGAAGTAAATGTGTAGAGATCTTCTCAAGGTAAGTTTATAGACTTTAAGATTGTTCTTACTAATAGGAGTAGTCTAGAAATAATTATAATATAATGTGGAAATTAAAATAGGATTTTAGATTTTCAACATAGATACGCTTTATTTCCTAACAACATTTCTTCTTAGTTGCAAAACACTGTTTAAATTTTTTTGACACTGGGCATGTCTCCAACACAGGCTTCTGTAAGGTAACAAATAACAGCACTGACATGTTTGCCATTACTCTAAATGATTCACCTCATCACTTGAAGAGCATCTGGAAATATTCCAGCTCGGGCAATCATGCTTTGTGTAAGAATGACAGTCTAGGACGTTTACAAGCTCTTTAGAGACCATTTTTTTGTCTTTCTGTCTTCTGACTCTTTTGGATAGAGTGTGGTAGGGAGAACCTCTGTGGAGTCTTTATTTGTGGTCCCAATTAGAGAGATTTGACCTCATTTTCTATTTGGATACAGAATCTAATAAAACATTTTTTGAGTAGGATACAAAAAGGCTAGATGTTCTGTCTGGTCATTACTGTCTGTGTTTTCCTGTCCCAGTGGTGCCAACCCCTCTTGTATTTTGTTCTACTACCGCATTGACCGGTTGTCTGCTGAAAACGGGTTACAGGAGTGAAGAATGAACTGCACCCCTGTGACCTGCAGGAGAAGTAGAGCCAAAATAGCTCTGGCTATACTTCTCCTTTAAAGGCTCCAAACATCGCCACCCATTATTTTGCACAGACGTACAAATTAACCCCTTCCCGCCGAGCATACGCAGATGTGCGTACTCAGCTTTCCGGGGTTATACCAGGATAATGCCCACAGCTGCAGGCATTATCCCGGTACTGTTTTTTAGAGCCGGCGATCGGCTATCCAGTTATAACAACTGATGCGGCTAAAAGCCGCTCGGCTGTTATACCGGAGGAGCGGGAGGGGACGTCTACCCCTCCCACCGCCTCCCGCCGCTCTTACCGGGCCTCCCGTTCCATCGGGAGGCCTGATGACCAATCGGCTACCTCTGGCGCCTAGGGTCGGACTGGAACGAAGCCGTGAGCGGCTTCATTCCAGCCTCCTAATCGTAAACACGGAAGCGACGTCATGACGTCACTTCCCGTTTACTCGGCTGCCAATGGCGCCGGTTTTAAAAAAATATACAGTATTCAGAATCGCCGTTTTCGCCGATCTGAATACTTTGAAGTGCAAAGGAGAGATCGGGGGCCTTCTAGACCCCCGAACCCTCCATAAAGAGTACCTGTCACCACCTATTATTGTCACAAGGGATGTTTACATTCCTTGTGACAGCAAAAAAAGTGATCAAAATTTTTTTTTTTTTTAAACACAATTTATAAATATAAAAATAAATCAAATAAATAAGAAATTTTTTTTTAAAAGCGCCCCCGTCCCCGCGCAGCAAAGAAAACGCATACGGAAGTCGCGCCCGCGATCGTCAGAGCAAGAGCAATAATTCTAGCACTAGACCTCCTATGTATCTCTAACCTGGTAACCGTAAAAAAAATTTAAAACGTCGCCTATGGAGATTTTTTTGGTACCGTAGTTTGTCTCCATTCCACGAGTGCGTGCAATTATAAAGAGTGAAATGTTTGGTATCTATTTACTTGGCATAACATCATCTTTCACATTATACAAAAAAATTGAGGTAACTTTACTGTTTGTTTTTTTTTAAATTCATGAAAGTGTCCCTTTTCCCAAAAAGTTGCGTTTAAAACACCGCTGCACAAATACCGTGTGACATAGAATATTGCAACAATCGCCATTTTATTCTCTAGATTCTCTGCTAAAAATATATATATAATGTTTGGGGGCTCTAAGTAATTTTCTTGCAAAAAAATACGTATTTTAACTTGTAAACACCAAATTTCAAAAATAGGCTTAGTCATGAAAGGGTTAAACACTTACTTGCTAGCCAGCAAAAAACAAAATTACACTGTCTAATGATTTATGGATTCACAGAGGTTTTAGTTGCACAACAAAATGAAAGTATTGGATGCTGCATGTCTTGATCACCCACATTTTCTATTCCAAGTACCCAGTGTAAGGTCTGAATCAAATTCTGCTCACACATATTAAAACTGAGTGGAAATATGCAATCTATTCTCCCCTTGAGCAGCAAATGCATTCCACTCCTATTTTAGTTATTCTATTCTATGTACACACTTCCACCATGAGACTGATTTATACAAATTATAGTAAAAAGTATAAATATTATAAATTTGTGTATATATATATATATATATATATATATATATATATATATATATATATATATATATATATTAGAGCTGCACGATTCTAGCTAAAATGAGAATCACAATTTTTTTTTGCTTAGAATAAAGATCACGATTCTCGCGGTGTAACATCTTATTTCACATTATACAAAAAGAAATTGGGCTAACTTTACTGTTTAGTTTTTTTTTTTAATTAAAGTGTATTTTTTAAAAAAATGCGTTTGAAAAGCCGCTGCGCAAATATGGTGTGACATAAAATATTGCAACAACCACCATTTTATTCTCTAGGGTCTCTGCTAAAAAAAAATATATCATGTTTGGGTGCTCCAAGTAATTTTTTAGCAGAAAATAATGATTTTTACTTGTAAGCAACAAATGTCAGAAAAGGTTTGGTCTTTAAATGGTTAAACTTCCCTCATCTACACGCTGGAGTTCTTTCCTTTGAGAAAAGAATGAAAAGATACTTTGTTTCTACTTATTTGTGTTGTAATAAAACTTGGCAGGCTGCCTTGTTTTTTTTTTCCAGCTGTGAGAACTCTCTGCACTTGTTAGAAAGATCGTGACAAGCTGTTTAGAAGATCGGGAAGGGAAAAAGATTGCGATTTCGATTCTTAACGATTAATTGTGCAGCTCTAATATAGATATATATTTTAACATGATTCTTGCTATTAATTAGTAAATAAGTAGTCTATTATCATATTGTTAAGGTGTATTTAAAAGTCGTCTATTTTTTTTTCTAGTTTTCAAAGTAGTGGGTAAGTACTGTATTAGACACCCTGACAGGTTTTACTGCTTTTTGGGGCTCTGATAAAGTTTCCTGTTCTGGTGAAACCGTTTTACCAGCCACAAAGTGAGGGAACAACAACGCAAATAGAAGTACATTTTTTTTTTGTTAAGGTGGAATTCAAGGCTAACTATTTCTAAAAATGTCCCCTCCCCTCCTCCTCTATATTCTGCCTACCCTGTATGAAAAATATGTATACTTATTTGCTAGTCCCCTCCAGCCCGGTCACATGATCCAGCTGTTCTGGCCCCCTTGTGTTGGTGGCTGCAGGGGAGAGGAGAGAGTGTCAACAAAAGCTGGGAGCCTATGGGTGATGTCACGGCTCCCAGAATTCCCAGCCAGTGAAGCTGGAGTTGCAGGATCACATGACCATAACAAACTAAAAAAGGTAAGTTTACAGATCTTTTTTTTACACAAGGTATGCAGGATAGTTAGGAGGAGGGGGAGGGAACATTTTTAAGAATACAGTAGTTAGTGTTAGGCTTGAATTCCACTTTAAGAATGCCTGTCAGCTTTTTATATTATTTTATAATTTCCCTGTTGCAGCATTAACCTTACTCTTTGTGTGGTACTTACTCTATTTGCCTGTCATCAGGCAAGTAGAGTAAGAAATCTCTCTAATGAAACCTTGGATTGAAGTAAAACTTGACAGGGGTACTAACTTTTCCCCCACTTCATCCCAAACTAAAGTTTAAAGTGTTGCTAAACCCACAACAGTAAAATAAGTCTGTATATACAGTAAAGCATGCTACGCACTGTGGAACCTAAGGGGTAAATTCTTTGCATTGTGTAAAAAGGCTGTTTGATCTTGTATGCATAGATCCTCCTCTTCTTCCACTGACTCCAGAACAGGTTTGAATAGTACAGAGCCTTTGGAGTCAGGCTGCACATGCACATGCTTTGGTGTGTATTGCAAACAGTGGCACAGTAGGTTATAGGTTTTAGATGGTTTTGTGTGGGGTTTTTTTTTATTTATTATTTATTTTTCACCAGATGCATCCAAGGCGAGAGAGTTCAGAAGGCTGGGAACAGACACCGATCAGGCGCAGCAGCATAGTAAGAGATTCATAGAAGTAGTGAGAAAATAAAAGGTAGAATGAAGATTGTATCGTATAATGTGAGAGGGCTCTGCTCGATTGGTAAGAGGGACCGTCTCTGGCATGAACTGCGTCACATGAAGGCAGAGATAGTATTACTGCAAGAGACGGATTACATGGCAGGTTCAACCCCTCGTATGCCTCTTTTTCCATATAATCAATGGTTCCATGCACCCTCACCCATCTCTAGGGCCAAAGGAGTTACAAAAGCTATTCATAAACAATGCCTCTTAGTACTGACAGAAAGACGAGCAGACCCTGAAGGCCGCTTTCTTTTGTTAAGGGCAAGATCCAGGGTCAGTGTTATACCCTCACTGCTATATATTCCCCCAATTATCACACCGTTAAATTTCTATCTAAAACTTTGGACATTTTGGGGAGGTTCTGGGAAGGTTTACTAGTTTAGACACCTCTTCGGGTAAAACCTTTGTGTCTCATAAAGCTTTAAGGCATGTACAACAGCGCCATCGCTCTCTGCATTTGGTGGACAGTTGGAGAGTGCTGCACGAGCGGGACAGGGATTTCAGCTATTATTCTAAAACACATAATGTATATTCAAGGATCGATATGTTGTTGGTCGATCAATATTATTTTAATTATGTAAATTCATCAACTATTGAGTCAATCACCATATCAGACACAATAAGCTTAATGATATGTCCGGCATTGATTGGGGCCGTGAAAAGAACATGGCGATTGAATGAATCTATTTTGGATAATAAACAGAGGGTGAAATCCCTGTCCCGCACATTAGCATTATATTTTGAGACCAATACATCAGAGGAGGTGTCTAACCAAGTGGTATGGGTAGCCCAAAAGACCGTCATCAGAGGGGAATTAATTTCAATGGTGTCGTGCATTAGAAAAGAGAGACAGATAGAAATGGTGAGCTTCTAGAGGAAATACGTAAACTTGAAATTAGACACAAGGCCCATTTAAAACCTGGGGATGAGCAGAGACTAGAGAAACTGCGGGTAGATTTAAAACTGCGTCTTGATCAAAAAGTTCAAAATAAACATAGATATTTTGCCCACTGTTTCTATGAACAAGGGAACAAGGTTGGGAGACTATTGGCTAGACAATTAAAGAAACAACAGGATTTACGCCATGTTCACACTATAAAGGTAGGCGATAAGCAGATAGTGGACACCCAAGCAATAGCAGCTGAATTTCATCGCTTTTATGAGTCTTTATACAATATAGACTCAGTTCCTGTGGGGGCAATGGATAATGGGCGTGCGGACAGAATTCGGGAGTATCTTGAGGCCTCAGAGCTGCAAGCTATTCCATCTGTGGCCCTAGAGGAAATGGAAAAAGCAATTTCTATTGAAGTGTTGAGAGGAGCGATTGCGGCTTTGCCATTGGGTAAAAGCCCGGGACCAGATGGTTTCACAAATATGTATTATAAAAAGTTTTCCTCAATCCTGTTGGCTCCTCTGTGCAAATACCTCAATTCTGTTTCGGTCTCTAACCCATTGCCTCCAGAGGCACTGTTGGCTTATGTGACGGTTTTCCCGAATTCAGGGAAGGATCCTCAGTGCTGTGCTAGCTATAGACCCATCTCCCTCCTCAACTCTGATACTAAACTCCCGGCTAAAATTCTGACCCTTGGGTTACAAGACCATATAGTTAAATTGATTCACCCAGATCAAACAGGGTTTATGAAGGGCCATGAGGCCAGAGATAATACTATTCGGGTCCAGCATGTATTGCATTGGATGAAAAATGGACCGAACCAGACCCCGAGCGTAGTAATTTCAATGGATGCTGAAAAAGCATTTGATAGGGTGGGTGGGAGTTTATGGTCGGAGTTTTGAGGGAGATGGGTCTGTGAGAACGGATGATGGGGTGGGTGACAGCATTGTATGCAGATCCTAGAGCAAGGGTTAAGGTCAATGGTAGATTATTAGATTATTTTGAGATATGGAATGGGACTAGGCAGGGATGCCCATTGTCCCCATTGATATTTGCTATGGTGCTGGAACCCTTTCTAGGACCCATTATTGGAAATAGGAGGATTAAGGGGATTTGTATCAGATCAAAGGAACATAAGATCTTAGCTTACGCAGATGATCTACTGTTGTATCTTTCTTCTTCCCAAGAGTCTTTGACGGAACTGATGTTGGAAATAGACAGGTTTGGCCTTATATCTAATTTTAAAATAAATATTGAGAAATCAGTGTTGATGCCGAGCCATGTGCCTGTGAGGATGAGAAATACTCTACAACAAACTTTTCGTTTTTATTGCACCTCGATTCTATATTCTATTTGAGGATTTATATCTCTTCAGATGTAAAGCGCCTATATGATTTAAATTGTGGACCATTGGTGGTATCTATATTAAAAGACTTGCAGAAGTAGAGAAGTCATACTCTGACGTGGTTCGGCAGGGTAAAAGCTCTTAAAATTAGTGTAATCCCCAGACTTATTTATGTTTTACATATTAGACATTCTTCAAACAAATACAAAGGGGTTTTATAGCCTTTGTGTGGGAAGAGAAACACCCTAGGTTGACATATGAGATTCTGAGGAGACCAAAACGGGAGGGTGGGATGGGACTTCCGGATATAGTGACTTATTACAGAGCATGGCCCTGGTTTGTATTATGAACTGGTGCCATGACTCTGCTAGTAAACTTTGGGTGCCTCTGGAGAAAACACTAGCGGGTAGGAACCTAGCTGGAGCCCCCTGGGTTCCGGTTTCTTAAAGGGGGTTATCAGAATATGCTTCACCATTGACGAAAACAACTCTATCTATTTGGGACAGGATGAATAGTACAGGAAAGTTTGCCCTCCCAATATCCCCCATGACACCACTGGAAGGAATCCCCTGGTTCCCCCGGGGGAAAAGAAAGGGAGTTTAGATAGTTGGGGGATGGATGGGAAGGGTAATTGTGCTAGCATGGCCCCACAGGGTAAATTGCTACCATTGGCAGAATTGGTTTTGAGATTGGGGGAAATACCAATGGTCCTATGGAAATATCGTCAATTGATGGAACTGTTTCAGAAGTAGAAGCATCAGGTTAGGCCAGCGAACCTGCTTACTATTTTTGAGGAAGGGTGTGTCAACTTATCAGAGTAGGGCTATATGTTGTCTTGAATGTATAAGCTGGTTCTGAGTGCCCAAAATATGTCAATTCCCTATTTTATCCGAGAATGGGAAAGGGAGCTGGGTTAAAATTTTACATCCGAACAAATTAAAAGGGTGATAGGGGCAACACACCAAACCTCAATAAGTTCCCATATACAGCAGATGTCGTATAAGTTCTTGACAAGCTGGTATCGTACACTGGTTTGATTGGCTCAGATATACCTATCGGTGGATGTTAACTGCTGGAGGGGATGTAATCAAAGGGGTTCATTTATGGTGGCATTGCCCAAAGATGAAAGTATTCTGGGAGGCGATAGCTCCTTGAATTAAGAAAATGACACTTAGACCTATAGAACCCTCCCCATTACATTTTCTCTTTCATGGGATGCCATCATCTGCAGGGTTTTATAAGAGAAGCGTTACTCCACACTTGCTAAATGCAACTAAAATTTTGATACCTAGATTTTGGAAACAGTCTGAATGTCCCACTATATTGGATTGGAAGAGAGAGGTGGAAAAAATAATGGAAGCAGAGATATGGATACATAGGGTTAAGGACCAACAGAATAAATTTAAAGACACATGGGCAGGATGGCTGTACTACTCCTCAGAAATAGGGGCGGATTATATCCTATGGGGATAGTGCTGTGTTTTGGATAGTCTGTGGGATGCATCTAGTGAGGGGAAATTGGGAGGGGGAGAGGGGAAATTGGGAGGGGGTGGGGGGTATTTTTTATTTATTTATTTTTTCTATTCTCTCCCCCCTGGGAGGCACAGTGGAGAGATGATTGATGTCATTAAAGGAAGAGGATAATTTATAATGGTAAAGTAGACATGGTATAGGCAACACGTAACGAAAACCACACAAAGAAGGGTGGATTGGAATATTGAAATGAAAAGAGTAGAGGTATATGAAGTAGTAGGGGGAGGTCATACTGAATTAAAAAACACCAAATATATTAGAACACGATAATAGTAATATGAAATTATACACTTTTTTTTTGTCTGTTTATTTTTTGTAGATTCTTTGATACACATAATAGGGTGCTGCAAAGCCTCCTTCTTAAATTATATTTTGAATAACGTGTTGCACGAAATGAGTTTTGGTTATGAATAGCTAAATGTGTTGGATCATTATTTATTTAATTTTTTTCTCTCTTCTTCCTGAAGATGATCAGGGATCCGACGTGTTTTCTCGAGGTGGGGGGGTTACTGTGGTTTGTGTTAATGAAAGGATTTATATAGATACCTTGTACCTTTAATTTGTATGTTGGAATTTGTCTTAATAAAGAAAAAGTAAAAGTAATTATAAAAAAATATATAATGTAGAGAACAGCAGTTGGGTGGTGTGGACTATGTAACATACTTTTCAGTGAACAGAATGATAGGTGGTCTTTTGCTCACAGAAAGATTTAAAACAAATTTTACTCCGCTTCCTGCTCCAAATAAAAGGTAAGTGACACACTTTTTCTGAAGAAGTGGCAGTTTAGCCCTGAGATGTGTTATATCATGTTTTAACCACTTATAGGGATACATGTTATGGCAGCAGCTAGCTACCAGGGGTCTTTTTGACCCCAGATCTCATATTTAAGAGGTTCGTCATGGTTTTTTTTATAAGGGATGTTTACATTCGTAGTAATAGGAATAAAAGTGACACAATTTTTTTTTCAAAAGAACAGTGTAAAAATTAAAAATAAAAGGTAAAATAAAGAAAAAAAACATTTTTAAAACGAGCCCCATCCCGCTGAGCTCGCGTGCAAAAGCGAACGCATACGTGAGTAGCGTCCGCATATGAAAACGATGTTCAAACCACACATGTGACGTATCGCCACGATCATTAGAGCGAAATCAATAATTCTAGCCCTAGACCTCCTCTGTAACTCAAAACATGCAACCTGTACAATTTTTTAAACGTCGCATATGGAGATTTTTAAGGGTAAATGTGTGTCACCATTCCACGAGCGGGCACAACTTTGAAGCCTGACATGTTGTGTATCAATTTACTCAGCGTAACATCATCTTTCACAATATAAAAAAAATTGGGTGAACTTTACTGTTGTCTTATTTTTTTATTCAAAAAAGTTATTTTTTTTTCCAAAAAAAGTGTGATTTTAAGACCGCTGCGCAAATACGGTGTGACGAAAAGTATTGCAACGACTGCCATTTTATTTTCTAGGGTGTTAGAAAAAAAATATATAATGTTTGGGGGTTCTAAGTAATTTTCTAGCAAAAAAAATTATTTTAACTTGTAAACAACAAGTTTGAAAAATAGGCCCGGTCTTTAAGTGGCTAATACAATAAGGCTGGATTCACACCTATGCATTTTTAGTGCTTTTTGCATTTTGCAGATTTGCACTACAGTCCATTTAACATGGTTTCCTATGGAGCACGTTCTGTAGTGCAAATCTGCAAAATGCAAAAAGCACTAAAAATGCATAGGTGTGAATCCAGCCTAAGGCTGGGTTCACACACGTCCGGATGCTGTTTGCAGTCCGGAGTCTGGTACGTTACTGTTCACCAGTTCAGGTGCGATTCAGGTGCAAATTTTTGTCTAAATTCGCACCTGAACCGGACCAAAAAAACACAAAAGGACCATTTTCAAATCCGCACCGCAGCTGCCCCAGACATGTGTGAACTGGCTCCATTGAGAGCCGATCACATTCACATGTTATGCATATATGTGAACCCAGCCTAAAAGAACTTTTTAGGATAAGTGTTTGTTTCCACTATTTTCCCTATTTCCTTTAGCATGTAAGCTCCTGACAGTTTTCCTTTTATGATCAGTTACTCTACCTTAGTACTTGTATATTTATTTTGCCATTTCTCCAAATTGTAGACCACAATAAAATATAGTAATGCTGTACGAAGAGTAAAATCATATTAAACAACATACTTGAACTTAACAACATAATTCTTCTTTATGAATCTATACAAATACAGGGGGGCAAAAAAGTATTTAGTCAGCCACCAATTGTGCAAGTTCTCCCACTTAAAAAGATGAGAGAGGCCTGTAACTGTCATCATAGGTATACCTCAACTATGATTGACAAAATGTGGAAACAAACCCAGACAATCACATTGTCCGATTTTTGAAAGAATTTATTTGCAAATTATGGTGGAAAATAAGTATTTGGTCACCTACAAACAAGCAAGATTTCTGGCTCTCACAGACCTGTATCTTCTTTAAGAGGCTCCTCTGTCCTCCACTCATTACCTGTAATAATGGCACCTGTTTGAACTTGTTATCAGTATAAAATGTATGTAAAAAAACAAAGCGCTGTGATGGTTATTAGAGATAAAAATCCAAAATCAAAAATGAACTGATCAAATATAAAAGTGAGGCTGCTATCAATAAAGGTGCTCATATACATAAAACAACATAAAAACAATTTGAAGTGCTTCACTGAGTGATCAGTAAACTAAAATAATTGTGGACAATTAGTTCATCCCCCACATAAATGAACTCAAATTATGTGACAAAATGTATCAGAAACTATTTAAATACTTATGTGAAAGTGACATAATATTGCACATATATAAAAAATATGTAAAAATATATAAATATATAGTGAAGTATAGAACCAAGACAATCATCCATCAAAACATAGGTGTTAATAAATAGTAAATAAAGTGATTTTAAACAAGTGATTATAGTTAAATAAACATGCTGGTAGTGTGGTTAAAATATGGAAAGAGAAAAAGACAGCTAATTCTAATGGCAATTTGAAACTAGTCCCAGTGGTTGAGGTTGCTTAATTGGAGTTTTCGCTTGTCATTCCTGAGCGATATTGCCATTCAATTCCAGCCTTATAGTATATGGTTCTCACCACCGTTGGATATATGTAAGGCAAATAAACAAAAAAAACTTCATTGCGCAATGATCTAAATATAGTACTCCAGCAAATCGCTATGCGATACACTCACGTGCGCCCCGTAGTGAGAAAACATATGGAAATGCGAGTAGCAGTCAGCCGCTGTGGACGAGAAAAGGATCACTGCAGTACACAGCCAGAATGACAGACTGCAGAGCTTAGGAAGCACTCTCATATTTTATGGTTTTGGTAAATCTGGAGACAAAAATCTGCAGAAAATCTGACAGTGTGTATGGGGCTTAACTCTTTAGCTGGCCATACACAGTATCTGTTGCAGCTTAACTTTTTCCACATATGGAAACACAAAAATATGGTTAAATCCGAACAAAATCCAGCCATTTACCAGCAAAGCTGACTGTCCAACGCATACAGATGACAATCGATACGATATATGGTTACGATATCACAGAGTGGTAATGGGCAAATTAGGTCTAGACTAGCTACTTTTCCAATAATAGTCATCCAACATAAGAGCAACTTTACACCATCATCTACAAGACTGCTCGGATTATCAGAATGACTGACCTTTTATTTAGAATGGCATGGCTAAAAGTCTCTACTTACAAACATTAGATAAAGTATTCTGCACAGAATATCACCTTAGTCTGGAATAATGCAGTGAATTGAAGTATCCCACATTTATCTAAGAAAAGATAGGTTTCATCTAACTGAGCAAACCTGAATGTGGAAAGTTCAAATGTAATGGTTCATTTAATGCAATGATATTGTTACAATTAACTGTAATAGGAAATAGACCTGTCTTTATTGTGTGGCTAACTGAAGTTTTGCTTGACCCCACCTTGCAGTAATAATTTGTGGAAATAATTTATAGTCCTCAAGTTCATAACTCATGGCCCAATTACTGGGAACTGTCTTTCACTGCTTTTTAATTTCTTTTTTCTCTGTTTGCTTTGTGCACAGCCTTCATCGTAACCTTTTCATAGTCCAGTGTTCTGTCTCATTTAAAAACAGAGTCGTAAAGAATTACCATTATGGGATGGAAAATTTGTATTTTTTTGTAGCACGAGACATCAGTCCACTGATTATGATGTGTGAAATTGATGTTACATTTGTATTCCAAGCAGAAAAATTTTGCCAAAAATGCTGGCTGATATTTATTGTAGATATCCCATAACACCATTATCGGTATGAATCTTCTGCCCAATGTACGAAAAATGTTGTAAACTGTTAAAATCTGTTGTTTGCTTGTCACTGAAAACATTTATATATTTGTGTTATCTATAGTTCTCACCCTGTTTGTATCTATAACTTTTTACAGCACCACAGGAAAAAGACAGAACTGAAAAAAACACTATTAAGGCCTCATGCACACTGGACGTTTTTTGATGTTTTTACAGCAGCTTTTTTTGGCTGTAGACATTTTTTTCTACAGTCAATAAACTCTCCATTATGTTATCCTATGTGTCCATGCACACATAGGCTGTTATCAGCAGTTTTGGCAGTGGCGTTTTTGAGCAGTAAAAAAAACAAAACAAAACTAGTGGGTTCTCAGAGATGTTTTTCAGCTGTAAAAACGCTCTAATAGGGCGTACACACGGTCGGACTTTGTTCGGACAGTCCGACAACAAAATCCTAGGATTTTTTCCGACGGATGTTGGCTCAAACTTGTCTTGCATACACACGGTCACACAAAGTTGTCGGAAAATCCGATCGTTCTAAACGCGGTCACGTAAAACACGTACATCGGGACTATAAACAGGGCAGTGGCCAATAGCTTTCATCTCTTTATTTATTCTGAGCATGCGTAGCACTTTGTCCGTCGGATTTGTGTACACACGATCGGAATTCCCGACAACGGATTTTGTTGTCGGAAAATTTTATCTCCTGCTCTCCAACTTTGTGTGTCGGAAAATCCGATGGAAAATGTCCGATGGAGCCCACACGCGGTCGGAATTTCCGACAACAAGGTCCTATCACACATTTTCCGTCGGAAAATCAGAATGATCGAATTTTCCGACAACTTTGTGGGACCGTGTGTATGCAAGACAAGTTTGAGCCAACATCCGTCGGAAAAAATCCTAGGATTTTGTTGTCGGAATGTCCGAACAAAGTCCGACCGTGTGTACGGGGCATTAGAGTAAGTGTTAAGTATTAGGGTCAGGTTAAATGTTAGGAATTACGGATTGAGAGGAGTTGACCCCAAAACCATTATAGTTTCTATTTGACATAACGTCAAATAAAACCTATAATGGTTTTGGGGTCAACTTTGTATTTTATATTGATGTTTTAAACTATATATATATATATATATATATATATATATACACACACACATTTATATATATATATATATATATATATATATATACACACATATATATATAGATATATATATAGATATATATATACAGAGATATATATATAGATATATATATCTATATATATACACACACACAGTATATAAATACACTATATTAGTCTTAGTCCGTAGGGTTCAATATTGAGTTGGCCCACCCTTTGCAGCTATAACAGCTTCAACTCTTCTGGGAAGGCTGTCCACAAGGATTAGGGGTGTGTCTATGGGAATGTTTGACCATTCTTCCAGAACTGCATTTGTGAGGTCAGGCACTGATGTTGAACAAGAACTCCTGGTTCACAGTCTCTGCTGTAATTCATCCCAAAAGTGTTCTATCAGGTTGAGGTCAGGACTCTGTGCAGGCCAGTTATGTTCCTCCACCCCAAACTCGCTCATCCATGTCTTTATGGACCTTGCTTTGGACACTGATCCAAATCATTTGGTGGAGGAGGGATAATGGTGTGGGGTTGTTTTTCAGGAGTTGGGCTTGGCCTCTTAGTTCCAGTGAATAGAGCTCTTAAGGTGTCAGCATACCAAGACATTTTGGACAATTTCATTCTCCCAACTTTGTGGGAACAGTTTGGGGATGGTCTCTTCCTGTTCCAACATGACTGCACACCAGTACACAAAGCAAGGTTCATAAAGGCAAGGATGAGCGAATTTGGGGTGGAAGAACTTGACTGGCCTGTGCAGAGTCCTGACCTCAACCCGATAGAACACCTTTGGGATGAATTTGAGTGAAGACTGCAAGCCAGGCCTTATCGTTCAACATCAGTGCCTGACCTCACAAATGTGCTTCTGGAAGAATGTTCAAACATTCCCATAGACACTCCTAAGCCTTGTGGACAGCCTTCCCAGAAGAGTTGAAGCTGTTATAGCTGCAAAGGCTAGGCCAACTCAGTATTGAACCCTACGGACTAAGAATGCCATTAAAGTTCATGTGCGTGTAAAGGCAGGCATCCCGATACTTTTGGTAATATAGTGTGTGTGTGTGTGTGTATATATATATATATATATATATATATATATATATATATATATATATTTTTTTTTTTTTTTTTTTTTTTTTTTCTGAACAAGAAGTAAAAACACTTTAAAACAAACCCTCAATTATTTTTGTATCTACAGAGATAAATGAAGAAATTATTTTTCAAAGTTCACAACACAGGCCATGCTTTTTTATAAGAAAAGATCTTGACAGGAAGACAGACTTGTAATGTAGAGGTGCTTAGAGGCTCCCTCATCAGCTCTTTGTGTCTCCAGAAACTTTTTTTGGACTTCGCAATTCCAACTTTGAGAAAACAGACGTCAGAGATTTCACACTTTGGTGCCAGAATTAATGAATTCCAATGCTAATGTGTGGGTGTTATTTCATTTTCTGACAACCAATTAAGAAGGCCAAAAAGTAAGCACCTCCAAGAAGCCAAGGGGAAGATGTCAGCATTGGCGAGGGAACGTCCAAAGGAAGTTGAAGAAGGGGATGCTGGAAACTCTGTCTGTTTTATTGCTGTAGCTTTCCTTGGTGCAGAATTTTCCCAAATTACCTATCTGTTAAGTGAGGGAAAATCTTTCTAACAGAGCCCAGGATAGCAGTAAAACCTCACAGGGGATCTAATATTTCCCAATCTGATTACAACAGAAAAAATGTTTTGGGTAAAGATACGTTTTGGGTGTAAAATGTTCAGTTAGTGTATATGTGTTAAGGGCCTATTTAAAGGGTTTTGGTATAGGGTTCAGTTAAAGGGAGGGTTAGTGTTAGGGTCTATGCCGCTGTTATGGAGATAAAGAGAGATGGCAATTTGAAGATATTTAGTCATTTTTATTTTCTCAACATCAAGCAATTTGAGCTGGGTTCCCAGTGCAAGAAATGAATATAACAGCCTAAGAGGAACCTTACAAGACCCTAAAGGCACACTGACAGCACGGGGGGCGTTTTAGACGCTTTTCGGCCGCTAGCGGGGCACTTTTAACCTCCGCTAGCGGCCGAATAAAAATGGTTTAAAAGTGCCCACAAAGCAGTGCTACTGAGGCGCTTTGCAGGCGCTTCGGCGATGCTGCCAATTGATTTCAATGGGCAGGGGCGCTTTAGGAGCGGTGTGTACACCGCTCCTAAAGCGCCCCAAAGATGCTGCTTGTAGGACCTTTTTTGATGTCCTGCCAGCGTAGCGCACCAGTGTGAAGGCACTCGGGCTTTCACACTGGGACTGCAGGTGAGGCAATTTTCAGGCGCTTTACAGGCACTATTTTTAGGGCTAAAGCCCCTGAAAATGCCTCCAGTGTGAAAGGGGTCTAAGAGACTCAAATATACCTCAACTTTCGATCCCATGTCAAAACCTGTAAATGTAACTGAGATTGCATTTAAATAGCAATTATAAAGATTTTTGGGTTAATATGATACTTTTTTACAATTTAACAGATTTTTACATTACTTTATATTTTACCACTTATACTTTATATACTATAAAGTTCTGATTTACAAACAAAAAAAATAATACCTGGTCTATATAGTTTATGTATCAAAAAAGTTTATATTTGTATTTTTAGTCCAAAAGGAAAGGTAAAGAAAAAATATACAAAAATACTGGATTTTCCCATAAAAAAAAAAACTTAAAAGTAAAAGATTACAATAGATTTTCATAGCTACACCTGCAAACCACAAGGAAAGTCTTCTTCAATTGTTAGCATGTGTTTTTTACAGTCATGTATTTTGATTACATGTGTTAATTTGATGACTGCCTATAAATAAATCCTTGGGATATACATTAATAAACAAAATAACACATTAACAAAATCTGCCAAGATGAAGATGCAGACAGTACCAGCAGCTTGGATGCACAATAACTTGCAACAAATCAAATGTAGCAGAGAACCAACCTGTCGTTCACATACAAAGTTTATATGATATATAATATCTGTGGTTATAGTGATTTTATTGCTTTTGGCATACACCGTTTTCCCTCCATCCTGAGCAGCAATGCTTAGGATCTGGATAGACTCCTAAAAGCTGCTCTTAACAAGTTAAAAAAAAAGTTTGATCTGGCAAAGCAAACTGGTACACAATCGCTGACTACATAGTTTTGAAAAATCAGTTATTACTCAGAACTATAAAGTAATTCTGTTTTTCATTTGTAAAAAAAAAAAAAAAACATAACAAAGAAACACAAGAATAAGGTAATGTCCTTATTAAAGAGAATGTTAAAAAAAAGGTTTTGTACATATTTTCTTTCTTTATTCTCAATGGTTATAATGGTTAAGTTTGAACAATATAAATTATTTTTTCATGTGAATATAAAATATTGCATGTAGTCTTTTATACAGCCAGTGGGTGGACCTTTAGGCACCTTTCCATGTTTTCTTCTGTATCCTTAGCCTCTTTATTGTTAATATATGATATGATATGATATATATATATATATATATATATATATATATATATACACACACTGTATTACCAAAAGCATTGGGACGCTTGCCTTTACACACACATGAACTTTAACAGCTTCAGCCCCAGTAGATTTTACCTCCTTCCTGACCAGAGCACTTTTTGCAATTCGGCACTGTGTCGCTTTAACTGACAATTGCGCGGTCGTGCGACGTTGCACCCAAATAAAAATTGACGTCCTTTTTTCCCCACAAATAGAGCTTTCTTTTAGTGGTATTTGATCACCTCTGCGGTTTTTATTTTTTGCGCTACAAACAAAAAAAGAGCGACAATTTAAAAAAAAAGCAATATTTTTTACTTTTTTGTTATAATAAATATCCCCCAAAAATATATAAAAAAAACAATTTTTTTCCTCAGTTTAGGCCGATATGTATTCTTCTACATATTTTTGCTAAAAATATGGTATTGATTGGTTTGCGCAAAAGTTATAGTGTCTACAAAATCGGGCACTTTTATTATTTTTTTTTTTATAGGCGATCTGCGATTTTTATCGGGACTGCGACATTATGGCGGACACGTCAGACAATTCTGACACATTTTTGGGACCATTGGCATTTTTACAGCGATCAGTGCTATGAAAATGCATTGATTACTGGAAAAATGTCACTGGCAGTGAAGGGGTTAACCACTAGGGGGCAATCAAGGGGTTAATGTGTTTCTTAGGTTGTGTTCTAACTGAAGGGGGGATGGGACTGTGCAGGGGAGATGACAGATCGCTGTTCATACTCTGTATGAACAGACGATCTGTCTGTTCTCCCCTCAAAGAACCAGAAACTGTGTGCCGGTTCTCCGTGTTCCCGGAGCGATAAAGGGAGCCCAGTGGTGATCGGGACCGCCGGGCACTCGCATCAGCTCCGTGGGCGAGCAGGGCGCATGCGCCTCCGATGGCGCGCACGCGCCCCCTAGTGGCCACAGGGCGAAGCGAAGTTACATAACGTCGTTTCGCCCAGCCATGCCACTCTGCCGCAGTACTACTGCGGCGGATGGTTGGCAAGTGGTTAATGTTATCCCAGTCTTAGTTCATAGGGTTCAACATTTAGTTGGCCCACCTTAACAGCTTCAACTCTTCTGGGAAAGCTATCCACAATGTTTAGGAGTATGTCTATGGGGAGGTTTTACCATTCTTCAAGAACCGCATTTGTGAGGTCAGGCACTGATGTGGATGAGTGTTAAATTGGGGGAATATACTATGTATTCCCCTACCTGCGCAAAGTGTATATGTGTGATAATAGTAGGGGCTGTTCGTTGTGAAGTATAAACTTGTGTATAAAGGAGTAATATGAACAGCGCACCCCGCTCAAAAACTAAACATATATATCATAAATACAAAATTATAAGGTAACCACTAGATGTCCCTAGCACGTTGCTACCATAAAGTGACAGTGCAAATTTTATAATAAGTGCCAAATAAGTGCCAAATCTAATAATCATATAATGATCACCAGATAGCTCCAGTATGTGACAATAAACTTATATAGATTTATAGTGCAATGTCCAAAAAATGGATATTAATGAATGTGAACAAAGTCCAATCAATTTTCATCAAACGATACCCAAAAGTGCATGTGATTCCATATATCCAATATATAGTGACTTGAATCTTCCTCCACCAATACCGGTCACACAGCCTACTCACCGAATTTATATGACCCCATTACAGAAGTCATATACAGCAGGTTGATATAGATAGACTCCCGATATTCATCTCAATGGTTGGTAAAGGAATCTCCAATGGCAAATTCGATAAAACCATCATCAATTCTCTAGGCATCAATGAAGGAAGACAGTTTCCCATGGTGAAGTGAAAACACTTTATAATTTTGTATTTAATTGTATTTATGATATATATGTTTCGTTTTGGAGTGGTGTGCACGGTTCATATTACTCCTTTATTGATGTGGATGAGAAGACCTGGCTCACAGTCTGCTCTAATTCACTCCAAATGTGTTATATCGGGTTGAGGTCAGGACTCTGCAGGCCAGTCAAGTTCCTCCACTCCAAACTCGCTCATCCAAATCTATATGTACCTTGCTTTGTGTACTGGTACGCAGTCATGTTTGAACAGGAAGGGGCCATCCCCAAACTGTTCCCACAAAGTTGGGAGCATGAAATGGTTCAAAATGTCTTGGTATGCTGACACCTTAAGAGTTCCCTTCACTGGAACTAAGGAGCCAAGCCCAACCCCTGAAAAACAACCCTACACCATAATCCCCCTCTACCAAATGGTCTGCAGGGGTGGCCGAATACTTTTGGCAATATAGTGAGAATGAGCGGGTTTGGAATAGGATTAAGGTATTGTGCAGAGTTCAGGGGTCAGGATTAAGTAACACACATATGCCCTGTACACACGGTTGGATTTTCCGATGGAAAATGTGTGATAGGACCTTGTTGTCGGGAATTCCGACCGTGTGTGGGCTCCATTACACATTTTCCATCAGAATTTCCGACACACAAAGTTTGAGAGCAGGCTATAAAATTTTCCGATAACAAAATCCGTTGTCGGGAATTCCGATCGTGTGTACACAAATCCGACGCACAAAGTGCCACGCATGCTCAGAATAAATTAAGAGACGAAAGCTATTGGCTACTGCCCCCGTTTATGGTCCCGACGTACGTGTTTTACGTCACCGCGTTTAGAACGATTGGATTTTCCGACAACTTTGTGTGACTGTGTGTATGCAAGACAAGTTTGAGCCAACATCCGTTGGAAAAAATCCATGGATTTTGTTATCGGAATGTCCGATTAATGTGAGACTGTGTGTACAGGGCAATACAGGTCAGGAGTCAGGATTAAGTAGTGCACAGAGCTCAAGAGTAAGTAACATACATAGTGCTTGGGTCAGAATTACTTAACGAAGTTTGAGGTCAGGATTAAGTAACACAGCCAAAGTTTAGCGGTCGGATTAAGTAAACAAAGAGTTCTGGGGTCAGGATTAAGTAACGCAACCAAAGTTTAGGGTTCAAATTAAGTAACTCACACAGTTCAGTTCAGGGGTCAGGAATAAGTAAAGCACAGAGCTTAGGGGTAAAGATTTAAGAAATGCACAGCGTTAAGGGGTCAGGAGTACGTATTACACAGTGTTTACTGGTTGGGTCAGGTCATATGCAAGTAACACCAAGATTACATCTAGTTTGCCCTGTCGCAGTTGGCTTACCAAAAACAGCCAAAAACATTTAGCAGCCTTAGCTACACTAAATGAATAATGATATATAGGTGGCTAAGAGCCCCTTCAAAATATGGGAACTTTAGGTATTATTACATTACAAGTTGAGTGTAATCTATTCTTTCTTCCTCTCATGTTCGCAGAATTTAAGTTATTTAAAACAAAAAAGTTAACATAAAAAAGTGGAAGGAATCAAATCACCAAACAAGTGTAGATGTAGAAAAGGCACTCGTCACCACGTGGTAATGTAGTCTGCTTACCAGAAGGCAAATAGGATTAGGCGTGAATGAATATATCATTGGCATCTAGAAAATCCAGCTCCCTGGAACCCTTCATCAGACGACACCCTCCGTATAACTTACTTTATACTTCCACAACTCCAAATGATCACATCAGAGATAAGGAACTCCTCTGCTGTATCTCTGTACCTTAAAGTACCGCCTTTGGATCAGCATGACAACCTACATCAGCAGCTGGGGTCTAAACATGGCCACATGTCCTTATTCAGTGTGCTCTCTGCTGCTAATGTATGTTGATGTGTTATCTCCTTCGATCAGATAAAGCAATTACTTAGCATTGTTCCTATGTAACAAAGGCTGCTTAGAGAGGCCTCACCTCTAAACTCCCACCAGTATAGTACAGAGCGGATTCACAGGATGATTGCAGGTGCAGCAGACGTGTGAAAAGTAACATAAGAAAGTAATGAATACTCTTTCAAATGAAAAGCAACCTGACAGTCCTCAAATCTCATCATTTACCAGATGTTCTCACAGAACTTGTACAAGCTAGGACTTGAATAGTTGTAAGGGTCATTGACTCCCGCTACTGTCAATCACAGCCAGTGGGCCAATAAGGATTGAACGGTGGCTGGGCCAAGTGTGAATGGACACACGGAGCAGCGGCTCAGGAGCAAGAATGTTCAGGTGCCCCCATAGTAAACTGCTTGCTATGGTGACACTTGACAAGAGGGAGGGGACAAGAGTGCCAGCGGGTGACCAGAGAAGAGGAGGATTGGGGTTGCTCTGTGCAAAACCATTGCACAGAGCACGCAAGTATGACATGTTATTTAAAAATAAAACAAATCTATGAAAAAATAAATAAATGAATAAATAAAACAAATCTGGAGCCTTTAATATCACTTTAACAGCTGGGTGGTTCAGTGGATACGTAGTTGACCAAAATACAGAGTGTGGCTGTGATTGGGGTTCATTCTGAACAGAGAGCCATTACTTGTGGTGTTCTGTAAGTCTATGTGCTAGGTCCTTTTCTATTTAGTCTGTAACTGAAGGTTTGGTGGGCAATGTGTGCCTTTTTATTGATTACACAAAGGTGTGCATTAGAGTTGATATTCCTGGAGGTGTTTGTAGCATGAAAAATTATTTGGGATCGCTGGAAGATTGGCCAAAGTAGTGGAAACTGTCGGTCATAGTTTCTAAAAATAATGCAGAAAAGAATCCTCTGACAAAGTACAGAATTGGGAGTATAGTGTTGGACAGAACTACAAACAAAAATGATTGGGGGTGCTTATATTAGATGATGGCAAAACAGTGTGGCCTGTCACTGAAGAAAACAAATAGAATTCAAAAGTTCTTCTACAAGATTAAGACTGCCAAGCAACGAGTGTTGGGGAGTGTGGAGAAGGTGAGTAAAGGAAGGTTGGATGTGGTCTTTACCATACTTATGGTGTCCTAATAAACAAAGTGACTGGGATTGATTTACTAAAGGCAAATAGGCTGTTCACTTAGCTAAGTGAATTTTCACTTTGTAAGGGAATTTTCCCTTAGTGAAAGAGGTGAAACTCTGTTGACTCCTATTATCCAATCATGTGCAAGCAAAAATACTGTTTTTCTTTAAAATTTCCCTGTTTTTGTGATTTTGTATTCTGCAAAACCCATTTCTAACCGCATTCACTGTTCACAGTTAAAACTCCCTTGTAGCGTTAAAATTTACTTTTCAAAATGAAAATTCTCTACTGCTTTAGGAAATCAAACCACAGAGTCTATTTTAGGAACAGAATATATTTATGTCATACAAGTCATAACTACATAATTCTAAATACAACACTTAGAAAAGATATAATGACAAAAAATAGCCAGGCTACTATTTAGAAAAGAACTTTTCATGGATTTGCAATCTTGTCCTTTAAAATTGTAAGTTGAAGGATAATGCTTTTTACAAAGCTGTCCTGTCATAACATGCATGTCTTTATTTCCCTATGCTAACAGCTGTAACGCCATCCCAGAACGTGGTATATACATTTTTTATTTTGATTATATAGTTACTGTGAAGTCCATAATCTGTTGGTAAATGGGGCTGAACAAATTGTTAGCAGATTTGAAAAAATAAAACTGGTGAGATTCTTTTAGATTGATAGATTAACTTAAACATGTGTATATCCTCTGGAAATGCATTTTAACTATAGAATGCTAGAGTTTCACTGGGGTATCGCTGGCCGATTATCTATTATCAACATCATTAGGACTTAATCACTGAAATAAAACATCCACTTTAAAGATACAGTCTGTTTGTATTTATGCCATTATTGCTGTGGATGGTTTTCTAAAGCCATGACCTAATGTGGATGATTACATGGAAGGCTGCCAACTGGATAAGTACATTCACAGGTGCACTAGAGCTGGCTGCCAAAAAAGTTTTGGCAGCCAGTTGTTCTTCAATCCATTCCAGCAGTACAAAGAGTATGAACATTTAAAAGATGAATCCCATGCTGCACACTTTACTCTCGCTGACTCTCTGAACTCTGAAACATGCATTGTCAAATGTGATGTGGAAGCAAACCATCCACCTAATAAATCTGCAGCTACTGTACACAGAACAGCATATGTCTTGTACGATGTAATGTACGCGAGTCTTAGGAAGAGGTCATATATACCCCAAAATGCCATTGTGACGGACTGCCTGGCACCCAGCCTTGGAGTCTCCACCAAGATACAGCTTCTGAAACCAGGTAATATAGCTGAGCATTGCAGCCAATAAATAGACAACACTGGCTTAGGTGCAAACTGGAACTGTTTATTGTAAGTGCAACCAGAATTTATACCACACAAAATCAGATAAGAGTTTGATCACATTAGCCTAAACAATGCAAACTTTAACCAGTAATATCAGTCGTACGTCTAACACTACAGCTAATGAACAGTTAACATAAACATAAACATCCCACAATAGTTTGGTAACACGATGAAGTGTACACAATGATAGCAGACGGACAGAAACAATAGGTGACTCAATTAACAATAGAGATTCACACCTAGGAGACACACAATGGGGAATTATACAATGAGACAAAGACACCTTAATAAACAGATTACACATAACAGCAAGAGAAACTCCAGTTTTAGGTTGTGTTAAGCTGATTATAATCTTTTGCTTAGAGTCTCTGAGTCTAGGAAGGGGTTAAAGCAATTAATGCTGGTTTGGGCACAGAGGCCCCAGATCTGTATCCAGGTCCTAGGTTCCCAGAGTTTGTATGTTTTCGGGGAGACATCGAACCACTCCAAAAGTTCCCCCCGGCACACACCTCCCAATGAATAGATCCCCCTCAAAAGCCAGGGCCTATAGTAAGTAGGCAAGAGGCTACCCTGCAATACTATCCAAAAGCCCCTGTCCCAGTTGGGTCTGTCACAGCCATGCTACAAGTGAATTAAGAATTGTAGTCGACAAGGGATGATCCGATGGAGGTGATTCAAGTACAGTTTCTTTAGGTGGAGGTGAGGTAGACTTCTCTGAATAAATTAGCTTTCAAGAATCGCCTAAAGGAGGACAGGGTAGGATTTGAGCGGACATACAGAAGTAGGGAGTTCTAGAGGACGTGAGAGGTTCTGGAAAAGTTCTGGAGGCGAGCATGGGAGGAGGTAACAAAGGAACTAGAGAGCAAAATGTCCTGGGAGGGCTGGAGAGGACGATTTGGGCGATATCTACAGATGAGGTTGGTGATGTAGCTGGGGGCAGTGTCGTGGATGGCTTTGTACATTGTGGTTAGTATTTTAAATTTTGTACATTGGGCCAGTGGAAGCCAGTGAAGGAATTAGCAGAGAAAGGCAGCAGTCGTGGATCTGTTAGTAAGGTGTAATCTAGCAGCCGCATTCATAATAGACTAGTACGCAGGAAACTGAATTTTTGTAAAACCTATAACATGTTTTCCCTCACTTTGTTTGGATGAGAGATATACCTGCAATTAAAAGGAAATCACAAAAGGAAAATGCTGAAAATGATTATTATTATTCAGGATATATATGGAGCCAACAGTTTGTGCAGTGCTTTACAAAATAAAAGGAGACAGAACAGTTACAATACAATTTGGTACAAGAGGATTAGGAGCTTACATTGAAAAGAGAAGAAAGGGGTTAGGACTTTAAATGAGACGTGTAATACACAGATGATAAAATGATGCACAATGGCATATACGTTTATTCATGGAGGTACATATAAATGAACATTGCACATTGCAGATAATAAAAAGCTGATACGCAAAAAGTTGATAACAATAGATAAATACATGATTTATCTATACATGATGAGGGTGCACATAAGTGCTTGCAGCAGCTTCTGACTAAATCTATAAAAAAAAGTGTAGAATTTTATTCTGTAAGATTTTCGAATTTCCAAATTTTCGGATTTCGAATTGCCGAATTTTCAAATTTCCGAATTTATTCAAAATAACAAATTTCGATCATAACGAATTACCCGAAAAAGGAAAAAAAAAGTGAATGAAACCAAAACAAAAATGACCACATTTTTTGGCAGTGCATATGTCTAATTGGAAGCTTACAATCTAAAAGGGAGGGGAAAGTCGTACAAAAGGATTTAGTATGAAAAAAAGCTTTCAATGTCATGCATCATAGCTTAGGATAGTTAGAGATATCATGTGTTCTGCCTAGGGTAAAAAAAAAACAGAAATCAACTCAGCTTATATAAAAATCACATCTGTGTGCACCCATATAGTAAGAGTACAAAGCTCCTTTAGTCTAGGCAGATATAATGAAATACCTCATTCTTTTCTCCCCAGCAGCCAGCACTCCTCTTTGCTTTCACTCACTCCACGTCCTCAAATATTGTTCCCGCTGTACAATGTGTTTTTTGAGCGAATGAGTAACAAGGGGTACTATGTACCCAAACTCCTTCACTTAGGGAGGAGGGACAGATATCTGGAAGTCTGCAAATTTTAAAGAGGGCTTTGAGATTATGATAAGTCCCCCCACAGACCCCCACATACATTGGGTCAGGAATGTGAGAATGAGGTTTTTGTCCCCATCAACATAGGGACAAGGTGCCTTGCCAAACATGTGGCCTGATATGGGGAGGAGCACACGCTTGCTTCCCCTCCTTTTCCTGGACAGCCAGGCTGTACACTTGATAAGGATCTGGTATAAATTGTGGGACAAACCCAATGCCATTTTCTTTGTGTTAAGTCACCCTAAAAATCCAAACCAAACCCTTAGGTCTGCAGCCCCCTTAACCATACAAGGCAACATGCCCCGACAAAAAAATAACAGCAAAAAAAGCATCTGGTCCCCATTGCACCCCTCCTCTGTAAGGTAACCTTAAGGGCATATGGCCCTATATATTTCAGGAGGAGGAAGCCATACCTCGCTGCCTCCCCCCTTTCATGACCAGCCAGGCCACATGCCTGGATAAAGTTCTGGTATGGATTTTTAGGGGGACCCATGACTTTTTTACCTCTTTTTTCCATGGGATCCAGCTCAAAATCTTTACCAGACTCTTACTCCGTGAACAACAGTCTGGTGTGGATTTTGATAGGGATCCTCCAAACCTGTCATCTGGTGAAAATTTTTTTTTTTTTTTTTTTAATTTTTTTATAAAAGTCCCTTGGGAAGGAATACATTGTACAGGGGTGCCACTTTATGTGAAGGTTGAAAGCATCCCCAAAGCATGTTATGTAAAGGAATTGTGCATTTTTAATTTTGCCCTTTAGGCCTTTTTTAAAGACCCATTTGTAGGCAGGTTGTAAATATGTTTACCTTAGTAAGTTAGCAGCTGGCCCAGGCTGGGGGAAAGGGTTAAGTTATGTGAGTATAGTTCCCTGGACTTTTTTGGTCATGCCCCATTGACAGAAGCTGGCCGAACGGTCGACTTCTGCCGACCGGCTGCAGTACACACAGGCTGAATGTTTGGAAACAACAGTTCGGAAGGGAACCAATATTTGAGCTTGCCCGGGGATCACTGCCACATCCCAATTAAGGAAGGAAACCAAAAAGGAAGTGTGCCCCAAGGGGGATTATATGGGCAGTGTATCACCGGGCAGTGAGTGGATGGTGCAGGCGTGAAATACGCAATTGATGTTGGAAGTTTTATAACAAAAGTTTATTATATAGAAAATTAGATAGAAAAATATACACACAGATCTATAGTATAAAATCGCATGGGCGGAAGAGACAAAAAACAGTGGTAATCAAACTGCTAATATGCTTTGGTATACTATCCCAGTAAATTCAAGGATGACCTGCTGGGGTGAACATACGACAGCACATAATACTCTACATGTTTCGGAAAATAGAGGGGTTCTATCCCCTCTATATAGTGTGTTTCCTTCTTCAGGAGTTTTCGGGGAAGCAGTGATGGTATTTTTCTAGAAAGAATAAAAAGGAATATATATGTATATAGGTATAAGTCAATCACTGTATTTAGCACCAACACACAGTACAAGACCATTATATCTAAGAGTATGAGAGACTGTTTCAAATGCAGACAAGACATGAGGACAGAACAAAATCGCAGATTGAACAAGCGTATCCATGCAAAAGTACTCACAAAGCATATGACTCTTTGACATATATACTGTACACAGGTGTATCACGAGAAGGACTCCCACTTCCTAGGGTTCGGAAGATTACATCAATTGATTAAGAATCCAGATACTGGATATGATTTGAGGAGTGGAGACCAGGAGACAGAGTGTGGAGAGATTTGCAGGTTCTGGCCTTGGCAAAGATCCCTGAAGGGGCGGCAAGCCAGGGCTCACAAGAGCCACCACTACTGAGCGGACTGCAAACACACCTGCAGAGTCAGAAACAAGGAAGAGGGGGTTGTTTTTGAGAGATATGTATCCCATATTAAAAATATAAGGCTCATGGAGCCTTAACATTATGTATCCTTTAGCATCGCAGTGTATAAAACACTGATATATGTTTATGACCATCACAGTCAGGATTGACATACCTGGTCTCTGGTGTTTCTATGTGAACAACTCCTGCAGGAAAGAAATGCTCCTCTCGGCTGTGTAGCAGAGAAGAGTGTGTATGAAGCCAATACTAAGTATACTGTGGGGTGTGGGGTGTGGTGCTAGCAGACCAATCATTAGCCTGCAGGGCGGAGTAGACTAATTAGGTGGCTGCAATACAGCTGATTGTCAGTCCAGCCGGAATGTAGTGTCCGGAGGAGACATCAGCTGTATGCAGTTGTGTTTACAATAGCCGCCCACAGTGGCTCCTTGGCCTGGGCGGCGGCCGACGCCACCGCGTCATAAGACGCGGTGACGTCACTCGTCGACAGAGGCCGCCGACACGGACAGAGAGCAGCCTGATGGGGTGAAGATGAAAGATCCCCAGTGCGCAGGCGCGAGACGGGACGTCGGGCGCATGCGCATCAGCGCTGCTAAGGAGATGCCGCTGTCCCCACTGAAGGGATACAGAGGCCTTTCCGTGCCGGGGAGCACCCCAGGGACACATTGATCAAAGCCAAATCTATGCAATGATTTCATTAGTATGGTCATTTTTAGGGAAATTTAAATTTGACCTATTCCGGACTGTTCAGAGGTGGGAGCTCCGTCTTTACAAAAAGTTCCTAGAAAAACACAAACATATATGAATTCCCTGTAGATTACAGTACAGATATATATATATACACATACAAGCTGGACAATAAGGTTTTAACACTGGTTAGCCCTGTGAGTACATTCTGTTCTTATTCATGGGAATAATTGATTATCCTTTAGGAAAAAACAATGTGAGCCTAATGACAAGATAAATGGAAGACATGGAGAAAGATAGTAATAAAATTGGAATAATAGGGTAAAGGATAGGAGCAACAGCCCAGCATATGTAATCTGCAGTGGGCATAAGACTATTGAGATGAGATAGTTTTATAAAAAATAAAATAAATTACTTAATAAAATAAACACAAGAGATTCAGGATATTGGGTGCTTGAATGGAAGATAGGACAGAGTGGCTTAGTAGGACAAGCCACTGTCCTACAATTCTTGTCATAACCACCTATGGAGAAGCCAGGGAGGAAGGGTTTAAGATTGAAGCCTTGTTCAGGCCAGGTGGCATTGTCGCATTCAAATTGGATATCCAGCGGAGTTCCTGCTGTAGGAGGATCTTGTTAAAGTCCCCTCCTCGGGAACTTGGATGTAGCCGATCCAAAATTAGTACAGAGACTTTGGGACACGTGCCACCATGTACCTGGGCTACGTGTCTCCCTAAGGGGAAATCAGGGTCGGCAGATTGCATCACCCTAAGGTGTCGATAGATGCGTTGCCATAATTTTTGTAAGGTTTTCCCCACATAAAAACAGTTACAGTGACAGGTCAATAGATACACCACTCCCGTGGTTTGGCAATTTGCATAGTGTTTCGGCACGAAACGTTTGCCGTTCGGCAAACATATATTTTTGCGTGTATCCATGTACCTACAATATGCACATGATCCGCATTGGAATGTGCCCAGCGTAGTGCAGGGATCACCTCTACCCTGTCCCTTATATTCACTCTTAATTAATAAATCACCTACGGAAGTGGCGCGTCTATATGTTATTGGGGGACTGGGGGGTACTAGAGGGCCCAAGGTCGGATCTGAAGTTAAAAGATGCCAGTATTTATGGCAGATTTGCCTGATTTTTTCATGATCGTTTGTATAAGTTGTAATGATTCTAGCAGGGACCTCAGCAGTGGGTTTGGGTTTAGGGATTAGTAATTGACATTTCTCTTTCTGGTTGGCGCGTTTGAAGGCTCTTTTCAAACATTTGTGGCTATATCCACGTTGTAATAGTCGGCGTTTTAATTTATTGGCTTCCTGTTTGAAGTCTAATTGGTTTGAACAATTTCGTTTAATTCTAAGGTATTCCCCGTATGGGATTGAATTAATTAGGGGTTTAGGGTGAAAGCTGGAGGAGTGGAGCACTGTATTCCCAGCGGTGGGTTTCCTGAATAGTCTGGAGGATAGAACATTGGATTCATCAATCGAAATCTCAATGTCCAGAAACGTGATGGTATTTTTATCAGAGGTCATGGTAACTTTGAGGTTGAACAGATTGGTGTTGAGCGCTTGTAGGCACTCATTGAGGAGGGATGGAGTCCCATCCCATACGACGAAAATGTCATCTATGTACCTGTGCCACATGAGGACGTGGCACAGGTACATAGAGAGATTCTCGTCGTTAAATATAGTTTTTTCCCACTCCCCCAGGTACAGATTGGCGTAGCCAGGGGCACAGCAAGTGCCCCTGGCTACGCCCTGCACCTGGAGGAAGAGTCCACTGTCAAAGGAGAAAATGTTGTGATTGAGAATGAAGTCGAGACTCAAGTATGAATTCATTAAATGGTGTCTCATGGTGACTAGTTTGTGATAGGACCCTGCGGATGCAGGCCAGCCCTCTACAGTGGGGGATCGAACTGTAAAGGGCCTCTACATCAATGGTTACCAATGTACAGTTACTTGGGATTTGGACATCTTGCAAAATCTGAAGAAGGTGGATCGTATCTCTGATGTAGGAGGGAATAGTCAGGACAAACGGTCTAATGTGTTCGTCTATGAGTCTGGATACATTTTCCGTGATTGAACCATTCCCAGAGAGAATTGGTCTCCCTGGGGGGTCATTCAAATTTTTATGTAATTTCGGGAGCGCATAAAATGTTGGTACACGGGGGTAAGGAGTTCGGATGAACTCCCAAGTCTGTTTAGAGATAGTGTTGTTCTGGAAGGCCTCATCTACAAATGTGTAGAATTTTTTGTTGAACGCTTCAACTATGTCAATGCCTACCGGGCGGTACCAGTCTCGGTTTCTAAGGATTTTGAGACACATTCTTTTATAGAAATCATTGTCCATCAGGACAATGTTTCCCCCTTTGTCACTTGGTTTTATAGTGATATTGTAATTGGTAGAGAGATTGTATAGAGCTATTCTTTCCTTTTTATCTCCTGGGATGTCATTTTCAAAAAGGTTGCTACTCCATGGTTTGAACTGGGGGCTGGGTAAATTGAGGAGGCTTTCTTCAAAGAGGATTTTTTGGTGGTAATGGGGGTAGCCCCATTTTCTTCCAAGAGAGCATCCAGATCTAAGGTGTCTATTAGATCTAGGGTCTCACTTTCTTGTAGTAATGATTGAAGATTATCAAGGGCTCGTCGCTCACTAAAAGTGTGGCAGCCTTCATAGTCATGTTTGTGTTTGTCGAACATGTTTTTTAATAATAGTTTACGCGTATATAAGTGTAAATCTTTAATGACTGTGAATTTATCTAATTTCTTATTGGGACAGAAAGTGAGACCTTTTGATAACACTGCAATTTCTTCTGGGGTGAGGCTGTATGAAGATAAATTCACCACATCTAAAGTTGGTGATACAGTGGTGGTTATGGGTTCGGGGATATTTGGGGGTTTCTCTGGTTTTTTGGAAAAAATATTGATGGGATCCTACCTGAGGATGCTGATGCGGGAGTTTCCACTGGGAGAGGTATGCTAGAATCATTAGCGGACGATAATGGATTCGTCATAGAGTTTTGGTTCCCTCCTCGTGGGGTTCGGGATTGTGATTTGGGAAATGTTTTTTTCCTATCATTGCCTATAGGGGAGTTACCCTCTTGGCGTCTTTTAGGTTTCCTATTACGTCCACACTGTCTATGTACGGACTGGGAATTAGATGATGTAGAAGACGAATCGGATGTGTCTGTATTTTTGGGATAGGATCTTGGATTTCGTTTGGTACTTCTATTCCCTGGTGTTTGGGCCCATCTATAGGCTCTTCTTTCCTCGAACGCTTGTTTGTCTCTAAGAAATTTACTTTTTTCTTCAAAAGAATATTTTTATTGAAGAGTTCGATGTGGATTTTTAATTTTTCATTTAATTTCGAAAAGGAGGGGTGGGCCTCTAGTGGTTTGATTTTAAAATATATTTGCTCTATAGTTACATCTATTTCCGTCATATGTCTTTGGTATTCCTCCATCAATAGTTTCATCATTCCCACAGAGCATGCCTTGAGGTTCTGTTCCCAAGCAGTTTTAAATGTAGCGCTTATGTTGTCGAATGATGGAAAAATTTGGACTCGTAGTCCTAGAGGGTTTAAATCGTCTGATGTAGTCCTTAAAGCTTTGGATGTGCCAATAGGTTAGCGATTTCTTCTCCAGCCATTTTGTTAGGCTGGAAAACAAAAAGCTTAATTCTGATTCACGAGATTCGTTCTGGCCATAATCTTGCTGCAATTTGGTTACAAAATTATCCCACGATTGACTATATAATTCTGCCATTTTTTGAAAAAGATGGCAGAGAAGAAAAAAGAAAGTAAGAAGGGGAAGGTAATCAAGGAGAACAGTCTCAAAAAGTGCCCACTAATTATAGTGGATACTATTGTGAAAAAGATTAGGGAGGCTCAAAAACATTGGTTCCGAACACAATGAGGGGGCCATGTGGGTATTTGCTACCCGGATATATCCCTTCAGTGGGGACAGCGGCATCTCCTTAGCAGCGCTGATGCGCACGTGCCCGACGTCCCGTCTCGCGCCTGCGCACTGGGGATCTTTCATCTTCACCCCATCAGGCTGCTCTCTGTCCGTGTCAGCGGCCTCTGTCGACGAGTGACGTCACCGCGTCTTATGACGCGGTGGCGTCGGCCGCCGCCCAGGCCGAGGAGCCACTGTGGGCGGCTATTGTAAACACTACTGCATACAGCTGATGTCTCCTCCGGACACTACGTTCCGGCTGGACTGACAATCAGCTGTATTGCAGCCACCGAATTAGTCTACTCCGCCCTGCAGGCTAATGATTGGTCTGCTAGCACCACACCCCACACCCCACAGTATACTTAGTATTGGCTTCATACATACTCTTCTCTGCTACACAGCCGAGAGGAGCATTTCTTTCCTGCAGGAGTTGTTCACATAGAAACACCAGAGACCAGGTATGTCAATCCTGACTGTGATGGTCATAAACATATATCAGTGTTTTATACACTGCGATGCTAAAGGATACATAATGTTAAGGCTCCATGAGCCTTATATTTTTAATATGGGATACATATCTCTCAAAAACAACCCCCTCTTCCTTGTTTCTGACTCTGCAGGTGTGTTTGCAGTCCGCTCAGTAGTGGTGGCTCTTGTGAGCCCTGGCTTGCCGCCCCTTCAGGGATCTTTGCCAAGGCCAGAACCTGCAAATCTCTCCACACTCTGTCTCCTGGTCTCCACTCCTCAAATCATATCCAGTATTTGGATTCTTAATCAATTGATGTAATCTTCCGAACCCTAGGAAGTGGGAGTTCTTCTCGTGATACACCTGTGTACAGTATATATGTCGAAGAGTCATATGCTTTGTGAGTACTTTTGCATGGATACGCTTGTTCAATCTGCGATTTTGTTCTGTCCTCATGTCTTGTCTGCATTTGAAACAGTCTCTCATACTCTTAGATATAATGGTCTTGTACTGTGTGTTGGTGCTAAATACAGTGATTGACTTATACCTATATACATATATATTCCTTTTTATTCTTTCTAGAAAAATACCATCACTGCTTCCCCGAAAACTCCTGAAGAAGGAAACACACTATATAGAGGGGATAGAACCCCTCTATTTTCCGAAACATGTAGAGTATTATGTGCTGTCGTATGTTCACCCCAGCAGGTCATCCTTGAATTTACTGGGATAGTATACCAAAGCATATTAGCAGTTTGATTACCACTGTTTTTTGTCTCTTCCGCCCATGCGATTTTATACTATAGATCTGTGTGTATATTTTTCTATCTAATTTTCTATATAATAAACTTTTGTTATAAAACTTCCAACATCAATTGCGTATTTCACGCCTGCACCATCCACTCACTGCCCGGTGATACACTGCCCATATAATCCCCCTTGGGGCACACTTCCTTTTTGGTTCACAGGCTGAATGTTGGACGGTTTTTACTGAACCGGCTGATGCCGCCCGACATTCAGCCTGTGTGTACTAGGCTTTACAGTGTGTAGTGACATGGCACTGCACTTTTCAGAGGAACTCTGTATTTTACTAAACGGCACACAGTGAAAGCTCATCTCTAAGTTGGGGAACCGCCCTAATGTTAAATTTTTCACATGACTGCAGCCTCTGCCTGGTCCCAGGCATTGATGAGTGAGCTCAGCGTGAAAAGTACCCCCATATGCAGGGTGAGTAGAGCCCCCCACCCACACATTCTCTGCTGAATGGCATTTATTATTTGTTTTTGCATTGGCACATGACCCTCAGGGCACTGACCAGCTACCCATGGCATTTTTTTTACCAAAAGCTGACAAAACACAATTTGGCTTCAACAGAATGAACTGGATTCAGGCGATATGTTCAGGGTTTGTGAATTTCAGGCTGGGTGCACAAATCTTCCTGCAAACCAAACCCTGGCCACTTTGTGCACTACTACTTTGAACTTTGTGCACTACCACTCTGCAGAGAGCACTCCCAGATAGGAGGACAGTCCTGTCACATGACCTATACATGACAGGTGTCCTTTTTTTGGGCACTGACTCAGAAGCAAGAGAAGCTGTAAGCACATCTGTAAAGCACACAGCTGCTTTATAAATGTGTGGGAGGATTTTTTTCTTTTCTTCAAAAAGCAGCAGTATGGCTGTGGTTAGCGGTTACCACTGCTTTATAAATGGACCTCTATGTTCTCACATCATGCATGCATGGGGTAAATTGGTGTGCAAGTGCAATTCCATGTAATTAGCAGCTGACATTCAAATACAGTTACAAAATAAGTATTTATTGTATGGAAATGTGCCATTTGTACTGCAGGTGTACCAAAAAATAGGTTACTAAAGTGATATTTTATTACTCATAATAAAACAATTATTTTGTATAAATGTGTGAATGTGAAATTGCCATCTCTAAATTTTACTAATCTGGTCATACATGCCATCTCTAAATCTCTAAATCTGGTCATACAAATTGACTAGACAACTATATTTCATATATGATTTAATATCAGTCACTTCTGGACTGGGCAAATTCCGATCAATATATGACTGCCTTAACTAGGATTGTACAGGTATCCAGAACATAGAAGAAAGACCAATTTAAAAGGATAAGTTCACCTTTGGGAACATATTACATTTTTAGGGTGGAACATGTAACATGTTCCCACTGCTGCAACTGCTCGCCGTTTCCACCTCTCCCTATGACAGCAGTACAGGGAGAAGTTCCCCGTACTAGCGATCACATTTTTCTTTTGCAGCTGTCGGCGTGTAGCTCTCAATGAACTGCCACAGCGCTCTTGAGCGCCTTGGTAGTTTATTGAGATTTCCTGTCAGTGTGAAACTGCCTGGCTCTACGATGTATGGGGGAGACAGCTCACAGTGACAGTCTGCAGGAGACCTGCATGGCATCAGCAATCTGCTGATTGTTGGTGCAATGCTTTCCAGGCTCCTAAAAAAAAAAAAAAAAATAGTAAATGCACATTTTTTACCTGCATAAAAAATGTGCATTTATTTTTATTTTTTTTTAAGTGACAAAAAGTGGAGAGGTTATGTTTATCTTATATAAATGGATTACTAACCCATAAGAGAAGATAGCATACACTTGGCTTTAATAAAGCACTTAAATGTAATGAAACTAAATGGCACTGTGGATCAAAACAATTTAATTATATCGCATTAAAAAAAACACAAAGAGAAATCTTGCATTTTTAAAGAATTATGCAAGTAAACGGTTTACTTGCATTTTATCAATGCAAAAAGTAAAACAAAACACTGGGAAAAATACAGTAACTGATATTAAACACATGGCTAATAAAGTTTACATAGAAAATCAAGAAACTTTACACATTTTATGTACTTCAGAAAGAACCCTGACACAAAGAAGTTTAAACTGGTATGACTAAACAGCCCAGCCAAACATCTGTTACTATTTAAATGTTCAATCTTATTATTAGATAAAGCTAGAACAATTTTTAAATTACAATATGACAACTTAAGATTTAAAAAAATATAGGTCTGATTGGTTTAAAGCGGTATTAAAGTAATAGTAAATCCAAAAGCAAACATTTATTTTATTACAGCTTTCTGATTCTTAGATGTGATGGCTCTGCATTTGTTTTCTTATTTGGGCTTTATTTCCTTTATTTTCCTCTGGTGATCCAATAAGTAAGTCTATTGTTTTTCACAAGAACAAGCTCTCCTGCAGATATATCAGTTAGAGGGAAGAAACAAACTATTTACCACTGACAGGGGTGCTTACAACGATCAGATTTATGCAAAACCTATATCTTAAAAATGTAGCTGTAACTGCTTATAAAGTATCAGCTGGAGTATAGTTTTAATCGGTTAGTGTACTTAAATCTTTTAGTATATCTTACATTGCCCTTCTCCCAGAATGACAATGCTGCTGATCAACAGTGTCCCTGTGCTCCTTCATCCAATCTGGAGGCACTCTTATACAGGGGGTGTGTTACTGGCTCTATTAAACGATACAGCTTCCACTTACATTAAATTCATTAAAAAAGAAAAGAGAAAAAAATGGTTTAATAATTATGCCGCCAGTACATGTACTAGAAATAATTCAAAAAGGGTTAAAAAACGGACTAATGCTGGCCATACACTATACGAAATATCATTCAAAACCCATTTTCAAAAAACGAAAATTCGGCTGTGAAAGCAAACAATAGTGCCATCATGTAATGACAGATAAATCGTTCAATGGACATAAATTAATTTGTTTTATGTTAATTTTTTGACATATACCTAGTGCAAACAGTTTGGACGGGAAACACATTAACCTTTTAATTTATCGTTCCTTCATCTTTTCGGCTCAAAAATATCCCAATCGATTACCGATTTTCCATTAACTGACCGAAAAACAAATGAACTGTCTAAATGACTGAATTTCGGCCGATTTTTCATATAGTGTTTGGTCAGTATTAGTCTTTACCTCTCTATTCCAACTACAGTCTGTCCAAGATCAAATATTTTGTCATGAGATCTGGCAAACAGCTCGGCATAATACTGCATATAAAAGCTTGTATTCAATAATCAAAACTACACGAAACATAAATCACCACAATACCATACCTAAAAACATAATTGGCCAATTGTAAAAAAAACAGCAGCTTCAGGAAAAAAGCCCCCCCCTCCCAAAAAAAACCTATCCCCCCAAAAAGTGTGAGCACCATAAAGAAAAAAGGAACCAGTTTGTTACCATGTGTGAATTAAGCATAAGCTCAGACTATTATCGTAGATATCCCAATATTAGCCGCATATGCTTGAATTATCACAAGAATGGCAATTAAGTCCCAAACTGTAGCCTCATTGGGATCTCTTGTAAATCCAAGGGGTATTTATATACATGTGGATAATGCTGGGAAAACTCAAGGGGAAGACTCATGCATCACAATTGTCTGGGTATACCATAACATAGTTTATCACATATCAGATGCAAAATAGTACTTTATGTCTCTTCTGTGTTACTGTAACTGTCAAAGATTTGAGAAGAATCAAATGTGAAGCTACCAGGAACCCATTATCCTCCAGTGCTGTCATATTCCAGAACTGTAACCTACCTGGAGTGCCCAAAAGTACAAGGTATTCAGTGCGCAGAGACATGGCCAAGGTAAGGGAGGCTGAAACCCGATCACTACTGAACAAGACACATAAGCTGAATCATCAAGACTGGGCCAAATAAAAAATCTGAAGACAGATTTTTCAAAGGTTTTATAGACTGATGAGATGAGAGTGACTCTTGATGGACCAGATGGATGGGCCTGTGGCTGGATCAAGAACGGGCACAGAGCTCCATTTCGATTCAGATACGAGCAAGGTGGAGGTGGATACTGGTATGGGCTGGTAATATTAAAGATGAGCTAGCTGGGCCTTTTTGGGTTGAAGATGGACTCAAAATCAACTTCCAAACCCACTACCAGTTTTCAGAAGACACTTTCAAGCAGTGGTACAGGAAAAGTCTGCATCTTTCAAGACCATGATATTTATGCAGGACAATACTCCATCGCATGCACTGAAGTACTCCACTACGTGGCTAGCCAGTAAAGGCCTTAAAGATGAAAGAATAATGACATGGCCCTCTTCCTCACCAGACCTAAACCCTATTAAGACATGTGGGCCCTTCTTAAATGGGGGATTTACAGTTAAGCAAAACAGTACACCTCTCTGAACAGTTTAAACCAAAAAAAATATAAAGTAGGTGCTATTTGACTAAAAAAAATCCTTAACTTATATGTGCTACGTGATTTGTACCCTTAAACGTTAAAATGGACATTACTGTGCAATGAAATTAGATTAGCCAAAAAAAAAAAAAAAAACCTGTAGGAATTAAATCAAATTCATACAATTCATACAATAATGTCCCATTCGTGATAAATTTGTGCATAAAAAATCAAATCAGCTTGTGCTATAAAAAGAAAAAATGTACAAATATAAAGTCCTTGGCGAACTATGATCACATCCAGATTCCTAGCTTGCACTCTATTAAACCCCTCCCATCCACTGCATGTCTTTAGTGCAGAATTATTAAACTCTACTTCAGGGTAAACGTGCTCCACCACCAATAATACAAATGCACATTCACCAGAGCCTTAAGGCCTGCTGGACCACAATGCCATACTTGCCAATTTGCCGGGACAATCCCGAAAATCCGACCTATGTCCCGGCATTTGTTTTAAAAATTGGCTTTTGTCCCAGCTCCCAGGCTGCTCTGTTGTCCCCCCCACCTCCTCCAGGAAGCACTGTGGATTGGTCAGTGGGGGGCATGGCCAGCTGAGATGAACCGCCCATTAGCATAGCGTCATGACACACAGTGTGACGCTTTGCTAATGGGCAGATCATCTCGGCACACGCAACAAGCTGCCGCCGTGGGACTCGGAGATAGGCAGCGAGCCGCTGTGCTTCTCCAGTGAGGAAGGAGCGGGTAGGCTCATAAGTATCACTGCTGCTCTGATTCCACCCAATGCCATGCTGCCTGCATGTTGGGGACGCCGTGAGGTAGGAGCTGCTGGGAGCAGTAAAAGGCTGTATTTACAGCCTGCGGATGGTGAGCGGAACTCGGCTGGCCAGCAGGACCAGGTATGTGCTGCCTTCCCCCCATAGACTATTCCTAAACCCTGACCTGGCTTTGGTGTTGCTCTATAAATGGAGAGCAAGGGTCACAGTGGTACTGGCACACATGTTAACACTGCTGATGTATGCTGCCCTGCAACCTGCTGACCTCTGCACACTGCCCTGCAACCTGCTGACCTCCGTAGACTGCTCTACAACCTGCTGACCTCCATAGACTGCTCTACAACCTGCTGACCTCCGTACACTGCCCTACAACCTGCTGACCTCCGTACACTGCCCTGCAACCTGCAGACCCCTGTACACTGCCCTGCAGCCTGCTGACCTCCGTACACTGCCCTGCTACCTGCTGGCCTCTGTACACTGCCCTGCAACCTGTTGACCTCCGTACACTGCCCTGCAACCTGCTAGCCTCCTTAAACTGCCCTGCAACCTGCTAACCTCCGTACACTGCCTTGCAACCTTACTGACCTCTGTACACTGCCCTGCAACCTGCTGACCTCCGTACACTGCCCTGCAACCTGCTGACCTCTGTACACTGCCCTGCAACCTGCTGATCTCTGTACACTGCCCTACAACCTGCTGACCTCCAAACACTGCATAGTTGCCAACTGTCACAATTTGGCCTCCCTTCCTTTCTTTCTTTCTTGTCGTCTTTCCTTCTTTCTTTCTCGCCTTCTCTCCTTCCTCCTCTCTCCTTCGCTCCCTATCTCCCCTCCCTATCTCTTTTTCTCTCTCCTTCCCTCCCTATCTCTTTCTTTCTCTCTCCCTCTCTTTCTCCCTCCATTCCCCTTTCATCTCGGACTCTAATCACACCCCCTTTAAGCCACACCCAATATTTAGTTGCATGCCACATTTTTTTCTCCCCACCTATGCCACACCTACAAATGCATGCCCCCCGCCCCTAATTAAAATGAGACTCCGCCTACAGACAAAAAATTGTCCCTATAAATTTTTTTACAATGTTGGCCACTATGCAATGCGTTTGTTATAATGTCAATAAATGCCAGCATGGAACTCCAGATAAGCTTCTCTCTACCTCATAGATGTTCTTTCCCCTCAGTGGGATATGCACCAATCGCCCAGAAAGAAAATACCAAAGGGATCGTGCAACACAGTTTTATAAAAATTTAATTTAGAACCAATCCCCCAATTTTATGCGCTTACATGTCAGGGTGCCCAGACCGGCATCAGCTTAACCAGCATATATGTGTGTATCTAAGTATATAATCACAGCGCGGTCGCTGAACGGTGCAGACAAAAGCACCATCTGTCTCACCAAATTCCAGCGTGCGTTCCATTGTTCGAACGAATGTGATATCACCTGCGGTCCACTGGAATATCAACAGCAATCAGACCTCTATGCATTTCGCAATATAGCTTCATTAGGGAGTCCCTTCAAGCTTTTTTGTGCATCATCTTTAGAAGAGGCTTCCTTCTGGGGTGAAAGCCATGCAGACCAATTTGATGCAGTGTGTGGTGTATGGTCTGAGCACTGACAGGCTGACACCCCACCCCTTCAAACTCTGCAGCAATGCTGGCAGCACTCATACGTCTATTTCTCAAAGACAACCTCTGGATATGACGCTGAGCACATGCACTCAACTTCTTTGCTCGATCATGGCGAGGCCTGCTCTGAGTGGAACCTGTCCCGTTAAACCGCTGTATGGTCTTGGCCACAGTGCTGCAGCTCAGTTTTATGGTCTTGGCAATCTTCTTATAGCCTAGGCCATCTTTATGTAGAGCAACAATTCTTTTTTTCAAATCCTCAGAGAGTTCTTTGCCATGAGGTGCCATGTTGAACTCCCAGTGACTAGTATGAGAGAGTGAGAGCGATAACACCAACTTTAACACACCTGCTCCCCATTCACACCTGAGATCTTGTAACACTAATGTAACACTAAAGTATAAATATTCCGAACTTTATTGCAACATGGGCAAATTGATAAATTTATTTTAAAAACCTTTTACAGTATACGGTATCCCCAATAACATATACCTGTATTTTATTCAGCAAATTTGGATTGGGATTGGCTTAAAAGCGAAACTAAGCTAAATCAGCTGCAAGAAAAACTAATTTATGGTCTCCTGTGTCTTAAAAATCATAGGAATAATGGCCGCCGGTTCTTAGAAAGTATGCACACAGAGACATTGAATCTAGACTACTGTCTGCCAAAATCCCAGGCAAAATGGCCACACAATAACCAAAACAAACCGCCCCTTAGAAACACCAAACACTGATATACTAACAGGAAGTCGGGCTTCGGTCTGCATAACATAGGCAAAATGGCCGCGGGCGAACTTCCGGTCCGCAGAATCAGGCAAAATGGATGCCAAACGAAAAATTAACAAGGGGACACCGCACACTATATAAGGGTGGGAAGACACAGTACAGGTCACGCTCCCGTAGACGTCCTAATGACGAAACGCGTAGGGCGTGGCCTAATCTGTGCTTCCCAACATCACCTACCTACCAGCGCTGAAGGCTAACCGTGACGTTTTAATACTTTGCTTGATTTACACTGTGAAATTGTGAGTACCTCTCCATTTGTTTAATAAATTTTTTAAAAAACGATTTTACGCTATGGGCACTCCTTCTCTCTTTTTATATGATACACCACGATCCTGAGTCTGCCAGTGATTGCCGTACAGTGGCGCAAAACTGTAACTGCCCGATACCCCTGCAGGGGTGAAGTGATCCGGTGAGTGGCTGCACTTTCAGAGCAAGGATCTTTTTCACAACATCACATGCACCAAGATACTGCACAAGATATATACCAAGATATTATACTATTAAGGATAACAAGTTTATTACACAATAAGGACTTTATTTGAACTTTACTAGCACGTTTGCACTTTAGCAGAAGTGATTTTGACCAGTTTTCAGCTCCTTCACCAGTGGTTGAACTCCCACACCTCTCCCGTTCCCCCTCCCTCCCCTTCCCTTCCCCACCTTCACCCACCCCCCCCCCCCTTTCCCCCACACTTTATGTTATTTGGAATATTAATCAGCAACACCGCATATGAAGATTCGACACCACCACTAGAATTTTTATATATTAAAAGTTTGTTTATCATCTTTATATACTTTTATAGCTTGTTTAAAATTGTGCAATATATATTTTTTCAAAACATTTTTTAAGGATATCACCATTTGACACCTGCACGTTTTGTTTATACCTAGGAACTTATACCTGTATGCCTTGTTTTGAACTAGAGATATAAATATAAAATTACGCAGGTAGGGAATCATCACTTAGTTATAGGAACAGCGCCAGACCCTTCTACTACACCAATCTTGTAACACTAATGAGTCACATGACAACAGGGAGGGAAAATGGCTGATTGGGCCCAATTTAGGACATTTTCACTTAGGGGTGTACTCACTTTTGTAGGCAGCGGTTTAGACATTAATGGCTGTGTGTTGAATTATTTTGTGGGGGCAACAAATTTACACTATTATACAAGCTGTACACTCACTACTTTACATTGTAGCAAAGTGTAATTTCTTCAGTGTTGTTACATGAAAAGATATAATAAAATATTTACAAAAATGTGAGGGGTGTACTCACTTTTGTGAGATACTGTAGATGGTTCTACAGGTTATAATTTGTGTCCTCTCAGAAATAGGTTACAATCCTATCTAAGTAGAGTATGTGCTGTGATCGCCCTTATGTAACACTCTACATACTTGCTCTAGCAGTGCCAAAGTCCCCCCATCTCACCCCATCCCCTTACCCTCCTCCACTTGTGTAGGCTCCGCACCTCCTAGAACTACTATCCCTGTACCAATATCTCCCCCCCCCCCCCCCAGAAAGTTAGATAACACTTCATAGAGCTAGAAGGGGAACCCACCCCTATCTTAAGATCAACCATCCTTCCTAATACTTCCTCCCCATCACCTCCTATTGTTCCTGTCAAATATTAAGAAAAATTAATATTTATAATGTGCAAGACTATAGGGTATACAAATCAAATATAGTCATCTGTCTTTTGAGGAGACACTTTACTAGAATGTTGAAAATGTATGTCACTGACTTTTGTAGATGCAGTCACTGTACAGCAAATAAATTATATTTCAAGTGACCATGTGTTGAAAAGCTTTGGAACATGGAATTCTACTTTAAAATACTGAGACCAGATACAGCCAGGTTACTAGCATTTTCAAAGAGTACAACAATAACAACCTGCATATTTCATGTCATATATACATTTACCTGATAGATTTCATTTAAAAGTTTTACTTCCAGAGTAATTTTATGTCATTTATTAGAAATCAGCTTTATAAAAGCCACAAATGTGATCTGATAAAGAACACATTCTGCATTTAAAATAATACAGTACGTGCACTTGGAAGAAGGCATGTTTAATACTGCTGGCTTTTGAGCACAATCAGCTTCCAAGTGCTGAAGATCACAGCCAGATGAGTTAAGTGATCTGTGCTGGAAAACCAAAGCCAGCTAGTCTCAGACTTACAAATGTACTCCTTCCAAAACAGGGTGAGGTTTGGTCTTAACAAAAAACATTCTGTACATGAATTCTCCAACTTTACTAGAACATTAAATATTACTAGAATTTGCAGATAAACAAGCTCCTCAACACCAAAGACTCTACTCAATTCTAATGCAAATCAGTTGGCTTGTGTTGAATAATCAGATTACCTAATTGAGTACTTGTTAAAGATGACCTTTCTGATTAGGTCTTACACAGATGACACTATTCAAACCATATGTTGCACTCTGAGAAGTTAATGGTATAGACGGAAGGTCAAAATAGAAGGAAAATGTGTGCTATCAGCTAGCATCATTCTCAGTTCTCCCTGTGGACTATAGCACACCTCCCATTATGTTATGAAGAAGAATGTCATATCCTAGGGTGATAGCACTGCTCCTCTAAAGATACAATAAAATGAGCACTCGGTAAATCGGGCTTGGCTAGCCATGAGGTCTGCCAGGCCTTTTGGCTAGGTGGACCTGAGTAACCTTGTCCCTGTCAGTAGCTTTGCAAATAGGGCACTGTCAGGGAAGGGCCCTTCCTCTTTTGGAGGGGACCAGTGACACACCCTGTGCTCTTTTTGTTTGTGCTTCACATATACTTTTTTGGTTCACTTGGTGTTTAGTTTTATCTGCGCACCTATTGTGGGCTTGAATACAAGGAAATGTGGGTTATATTGCTACCTACATTAGGATGTGGATACTGGCAAACAACTAAAAAATTTTTTTTTTTAAATACCAGCCAGCATACCCCTTTCTCAACCAGCTTACCTCTGTTTTGTAACAAAGCAGTGCCAAGAGCAGATCATAAACACAGAGGGTGATCAAATCCCCAAAAATTTATAAACCCTTCCATGCCGACGGATATAATAAATTATGAGAAAATTATATTGCAAAACTGTAGAATAACTTATTCCTTTACCAATAGCCAGTAGCTATAAATACAGTCAGGTACATACATTTTGGGACATCGACACAATTCTAATCTTTTTGGCTCTATACACCACCACAATGGATTTAAAATGAAACAAACAAGATGTTCTTTAACTGCAGACTTTCAGGTTCAATTTAAGGGCATTTACATCAGTTTGTATATGTGCCTTCCACTTTTTAAGGGACCAAAAGTAATGGGACAATTGGCTGCCCAGCTGTTCCATGGCCAGGTGTGTGTTATTCCCTCGTTATCCCATTTACAAGGAGCAGATAAAAGGTCCAGAGTTCATTTCAAGTGTGCTAGTTGCATTTGCAATCTGTTGCTGTCAACTCTCAATATGAGATCCAAAGAACTGTCACTATCAGTGAAGCAAGCCATCATTAGGCTGAAAAAACAAAACAAACCCATCAGAGAGATAGCAAAAACATTAGGTGCGGCCAAATCAACTGTTTGGAACATCCTTAAAAAGAAAGAACGCACCGGTGAGCTCAGCAACACCTAAAGACCCGGAAGACCATGGAAAACAACTGTGGTGGATAAACAAAGAATTCTTTCACTGGTGAAGAAAACACCCTTCACAACAGTTGGCCAGATCAAGAACACTTGATAATTCCTACACCATTGACCTGATTTGGATGTAAATACCCTCAAATTAAAGCTGAAAGTCTGCAGTTAAAGCACATCTTGTTTGTTTCAAATCCATTGTGGTGGTGTATAGAACCAAAAAGATTAGAATTGTGTAGATGTCCCAATATTTATGGACCTGACTGTAAATGCTGTATAAACCCCTAAGTGATCTAACAAACTAATAATTGCAATGCTAAATCAATAATATAAAATTGTAATCAGTGTAAAAATCCATGTACAATAAATCATTCAATAAATTTCGTGATCAAATAAAGTCCTTCAAACAATACATAAAAATATTTTTAACCAAAATGTATTTCAAACAAAATAAGTTCAAATTAAGTAATCCAACGGTACAATGACAAATGACAACGACGGTGCAAAATTCCCATCATCAATACTATTCTTCTCAGTGTAGAAAAATCTTTGATCCATGGTGACCACCACCACTAATGCAGGAAAACTCACTAGAGGTGCATGCCTATCTTCCTACAAGATTAGACAAACACGGCTTGTATTAATTCCAAAGATCTTCCAAAACAGGTGCAGTCTACTTAAAGGATTCACCTCCAGTGCTGTCCTCTTCCTATTTAGTGTTTAGATTTCAGCCAGCATAAAAAAAACAAAAACCAGGCTCACATAGTGTAGTATCATAAACATCCAAATTTATTAGACACAAGTTATCAAGGTACTCACAAAAGCTGTTTAAGAATAAGATTAAAATCAAGCATATAGATGTGTCTGCAAAGATATACAGAGAAGCTGATGGCCACCAGCAACTCCAATCCTTCCCAGCTCACAGAAACAGCCTGTTTAATCATGACTCTTAGAAAATACCTTGCAGTGTACAGTATACAACACATATATATATATATATACACAACAGACTAAATAATATACACTGATTTGGGTTATTTTAAGCAAATAAATGTACAGTAGCAGAATATAATTAGCCTAAATTTCTGAAGAAAGATTACAGTACTTATTTGCAAAATTTGATAACAGAAACTAAGATAAACAGTCTTTTTATTCAAAATTTTCTGTGTTTTTATAGCAAAAAAGAAAAAATCCAGTGTTGAATAAATACCACCCAAAGTAAGCTCTATCAGTCTCAAAAAATTTGGATAGTGTAGTTGTCCATTCAAAGTGTGACAGTGCTGAAAACTTAAAAATGGCCTGGGCAGAAAGGTGTCTGGTATTGAGGTGGTTGATCAAGTTTTCTTTTTTGTGAAAGATGCCAATAATCTTTGCAGGGATCATTCCCTTTTTACCTTATGGTATGTGCATGTTCTGTGTGCACCGCAAAAGTTCATTCAACTAAAACTAAAATGTTTTTTGGTGTCAGGCAAATAACTTTGTCTGATTTTGAATTGTCGTAGGACGTCAACCTTTCCTACTTTATTCCACAGCTAGAAAAAAAGTTTAAGTTATACATTTAAATTAAAGTTTGCATACTCTTGATTGCTTTAACCACTTGCCGCCAAATCATTTGACTTCATAAGATTATACTGGGATGATGCCTGCAGCTACAAGCATCATCCACATATTGATTTTTTCAGGAGGCAACCGGCTTTTATGTACAAGCCATCCTAGTGGCTAATGAGCCACTGGATGGCTTTCACAGGGGGCGGGAGGGGTCGCCCATCCCTCCTCTCGCCACCCACCGATGCCCCTCCAGGCTCTACCGTCCCTGCAGCGAGCCACAAACGTCAGAATGAAGGTACTAATTCTAGCACCAGACCTCTTCTGTAACTCTAAACTGGTAATCTATAAAGGCTTTTAAAGTACCTCTTCTGGAAATTTTTAAATACTGCAATTTGTTGCCATTCCACGAATGTGCACAATTTTTTCCACAAAATGTGCATTAGAAAAAACAATTTACCACGTGACAACAAACATTGCCAAAACCAACATTTTATTCTCTAGTGCCTCTGCTAAAAAAAAATATAATGCTTGGGGGTTCTAAGTAATTTTCTAGCAAAAAATACAGATTTTTAATTGTAAACAAAAAGTGTCAGGAGAAGGCCTAGTCCTCCTCATTAACCAAACTTACAAAATAAATATGCTAAAGTACCTTAGTTAACTGTGTATAAAAGGATTCCTCTAATGGGAAATTTGAGATGTGAATAGCATATACAAGGCATATAACAGAAGGTTATATAGGGCTTCTTGATGAATTATGATTGATGTGCAGATGACTGTATCTGTAACCACAATGATCACTCAAAGCTAAACAAATCTTTTTTTTTTTGTCTGTGTGCTACTGGTTTTTACAGAATTCACACACATATTTTTACAGCACAAGCATTATGATTCTGCAGCTACAAACCAACTTCAAAACAATAATTTTAAATTAAAATTTATTTGCATGAGATTAGAGGTCTACGCACTAAAATGTGAAGGAAATTAATTACATACAATAGCAATCGGAATAGGTAACTTGAGTTGAAATTATCCCATAGTCTGTGGAGGAACAAGTAGAATTTTGTCAACTGCTCTTAAAGTAAAAACATTAATACCTCATCTCTCTTGCCTATCTGTCAGGGCTGGACTCAGCCCGTCCTTCTTAGAGCTCTGTGCTCAGCCGTCGGTTAATTGCCAAAGTGTCTTCCTTCCAAAGTGACTCACCTGGTCTTAATTTCCTGCTCGTCAGCTAGAGCTGCTGGTTATATAAACTCCTTGGATCAGATCTTCAGTGCCTTCGCCTTGGTCAACATATCCGGACTCTCTCTGCTGTGTTTTCCTGTGAAAGACGTTTGTTTGGCTGACTTCCCTTCTGATTCCTAATCCTGTTTTCTGCACCCGACTTCCCTGATCTCTGGACTCCTGTTTCTCTGGTTTGTTCTTATTACTCATCCTGGTTACCGAACTCTGACTATGTTTTGACTACGTTTGCTCTGTTTATACCATTTTACCATTTTATTAAATAGTGTGATTTTTACTGCACTTCTGTCTCAGTCTGATTCCTGACAGTAGGTGAAGGCCATGAATTCAGAAGATGCAGGCAATCCACTTATTGGTAATATTTTTTCCAGATTGGATGAGCAGGATCACTGCATGGATCAGTTTGCCATAGCGTTACGGACGCTCCTGAGTCGCACTGCTCACCTGGATCCTCCCACTGAGGTTGTTCCGGTGCAACCTGTGTTGCTGGCCGTCCCCGCTGATGCTCCAGTCTCTGTGCAGGCACCCACCTCGAATATTACCTCTATAAGAGGTAAGTCTGGTTTCGCTCTGCTTCCCCAGCGATTTGGGGGTGATCCAGTTCAATGCAGAGGGTTTCTCAACCAGGTTGGGATAAACTTTCCCATGGATAGAAGCAAAGTAGGCTTCATGATTTCTTTGCTTTCTGAGAGAGCCTTGGCCTGGGCAAACCCTCTATGGGAGACGCAAAACCCTGTCCTCCTCAGTTACCTTGAGTTTTGACTTCCTTTAACCACTTCCCGCCCGGCCCATAGCAGATGACGGCCGGGCGGTGGTTCAGTTATCCTGACTGGGCGTCATATGACGTCCAGCAGGATAATATGCCGCCGCGCGACGACGGGGGGCGCACATCGCGGCGATCGGTGGAGCGGTGTGTCAGCCTGACACACCGCTCCACCGATCTTGGTAAAGAGCCTCCGGCGGAGGCTCTTTACCATGTGATCAACTGTGTCCAATCACAGCTGATCATGATGTCAATAGGAGGAGCCATTGATCGGCTTTTCCTCACTCGCGTCTGACAGACGCGAGTAGAGGAGAGCCGATCGGCGGCTCTCCTGACAGGGAGGGGTTTGCGCTGATTGTTTATCAGCGCAGCTCCCCCTTAGATGACCACACTGGACCACCAGGGATCGCCACTAGGACCACCAGGTAGAGGGGCAACATGTGGCTGGCCAGGTATGTACCCCATGGCCATCCACATGTGCCCAATGTGCCCAGTCAGTGCACTATCTGTGCCAATCAGTGCCCACAAATGGGCACTGATTGGCACCAGTATATTGCAGTGATGCCCAGCAATGCCACCCTTAGGGGCATCAGTGCCACCAATCAGTGTCCATCTGTGCCACCTGTCAGTCCCCATCCGTGCCCATCTGTGCCCATCAGTGCCCACCTATCAGTGCCCATCAGTGCCCATCCGTGCCACCTATCAGTGCCACCCATAAGTACCCATCAGTGCCACCCATAAGTACCCATCAATGCCACGTACGAGTGCCTATCAGTGCCACCTATGAGTGCCCATCGGTGCCACCTATGAGTGCCCATCAGTGCCGTATACCAGTGCCACCTATCAGTGCCCATCAGCGCCACCTATCAGTGCCCATTAGTGCCGCCTATCAGTACCCATCATCAGTGCCAGTCAGTGCCACCTCATCAGTGCCACCTCATCGGTGCCCATCAGTGCCGTCGTATCAGTGCCTGTCAGTGCAGCCATATCAGTGCCCGTCATTGAAGAAGAAAACATACTTATTTACAATAATTTTTAACAGAAACAAAGAAAACTTGGATTTTTTTTCAAAATGTTCGGTCTTTTTTTATTTGTTGCGCAAAAAATAAAAAACGAGGTGATCAAATACCACCAAAAGAAAGCTCTATTTGTGGGAACAAAATGATAAAAAACATTGTTTGAGTACAGTGTAGCATGACCGCGCAATTGTCATTCATATTGCGACAGCGCTGAAAGCTGAAAATTGGTCTGGGCGGGAAGGTGTCTAAGCGCTTGCTGTCTAAGTGGTTAAAAGGGTATTTGACGTTCCCGCGTGCTCCATTTCTGCTGCCACGTGCCTCATGTCCATCAAACAGAGTACGAAAACTGTTGCCGATTACAACATTGAATTCCACACTCTGGCAGCAGAGGGTGGTTGGAACAATGAGGCCCTTGTGGCTGCTTTTTCTCATGGTCTCCTGGATACCATCAAAGAAGAGATAGTAGCCCGAGACATACCCACTGAGCTGGAGAGGTTGATCACGTTTGCCATTCTCATTGACTCCATACTCCTAGAGAGACATTTGTTTAAGGAGTGCTTGCGGAAGACTCCTGTACGTTTTGCTCTGAGCTTTACAGTCCGACCCCTGCCTCACTCACCTCTCATACCTCCTGGTACTGAGTCTGCCAGTGAGGTAGAACTCATGCAATTGGGCTTCACTTGTCTCTCTGCAGATGAAAGGGCCTTTAGGAGGAGGGAGAGATTGTGCCTTTATTGTGGCCAGGCAGGTCACTTCCTGAAGTCTTGTCCTACCCGTCCGGGAGAACGCTTGCACCTGAGGTCCTGTAGGGGACAGGTGGTATTGTTTCATCCCTAGTTATTCAGAAGGATAAGCCCCTGGTTCCAGTGACCCTTTCTTGGTCTAAGTCTACCATCGAGATACAGGCTCTAATCGACTCTGGGCCTGCAGGCCTGTTCATTGACGGTGCCTTTGTGTCTAATCACTCGATTCCGCTACAGCTTTGTGCCACCCCACTTGCCATTGAGGCTATTGATGGGAGAATTCTACAGCCTGCCCATGTGACTCATGAGACTGCTCCATTGACCATGGCCGTAGGGGCTCTTCACCATGAGATAATCCAATTTCAAGTAATTTCCTCACCTAATTTCCTGGTGGTTATTGGTTATCCTTGGTTACAGAGGCCCAACACCTCTTTTGATTGGCTTTGTGCTGAGGTTCTTTCCTGGTCGCCACAATGCAGGAAGACATGTTTTCAGAAAGTGGCTAAGGTCTTGTGCACCTCTTCACTCTCCTCCTTGCTGGAGGAGTACCGCAAATTTAGTGATGTCTTTGACAAAGGTGAAGCCGATGGTTTGCCTCCACACCGGCCATATGAATTCACAATTGACCTTCAACCTGGTGCCATACCCCCTCGTGGCCGGGTTTACCCTCTGTCTGTCTCGGAGGACAAAGCCATGGAGGAGTATGTTGCTGACACACTTTCTTGAGGATTCATCCGTAAATCCTTGTCTCCTGTTGGTGCTGGTTTCTTCTTTGTGAAAAAGAAGAGTGGTGAACTGAGACCTTGTATTGATTATAGGGCTCTCAATCTCTTCATGATTTAGAATGCTTATCCGATTCCATTGATTATGGAGTCATTTGATCGCCTCAAGGGAGCAACGTTTTTTACGAAGCTTGTTTTGCGAGGGGCATACAATCTTGTGAGGATCAAGGAGGGCGATGAATGGAAAACTGTGTTTAATACCAGAACTGGTCATTATGAATACCTAGTTATGCTGTTTGGTCTTTACAACGCTCCAGCAGTTTTCTAGGAATTTATCAACGATGTCCTCCGAGATTTGTTTCAGCTATGTGTGGTGGTTTATCTCCACGATATCCTCATATGTACAAGTTTCATTGTGAACAGGTTAAATTCCTGGGTTATGTAATTTCCATTGCTGGTTTTTCGATAGACCCAGAGAAACTTTCGGCAGTACTTTAGTGGCCCCGACCCATGGGTTTATGACCATTGCAGCGGTTTCTTGGCTTTGCCAATTATTATCGTTCGTTTATTCGTAACTTCTTGTCTCTGGTCAAACCCCTGACTGATATGACCAGAAAGGACGGTAACCCACAGAATTGGTCTCCAGAGTCCATTAATGCCTTTGAGAGTCTCTAGGGTGTTTTTGCTTCTGCTCCTGTGTTGGTACATCTTGATACTACAGTACATACCTTTCATCCTTGAGGTTGATGCATCTGAGACTGGAGTTGGTGCCCTGCTGTCTCAATGTCCTACCTCTGAGAGCGCTATGCATCCTTGTGGCTACTTTTCCAAGAAATTATCTCCTACGGAGTGCAATTAAGAGATTGGGGACAGAGAGTTGTTAGCGATCATTTTACCCCTTAAAGAATGGAGGCATCTCCTTGAAGGTACCACTGTGCTGGTTCTTATCCTGACTGACCATAAGAATCTCACATTCTTGTCTGAGGCTAAACGCCTCTCTCCCAGAAGGGCGCTAGGCTCTTTTCTTGTCAAGTTACAATTACATAGTCTTATTTTTATCTAGTACTAAGAATGTAAGGGCTGATGCTTTGTCATGACAGTTTTCCTCCACTTCCAAGATGGAGTCAGTTCCTGTCCCTGTGATTCCTCCCGATCGTATTCTGGCTACGGTTCGCACCAGTCTCACTTCTCCTTTGGGTGACAAAATTCTAGCCACTCAGATCCATTCTCCTCCTGAGAAATCTTGTGACCGCTGCTTTGTTCCTGAGAGTCATCGTACTGCCGTGCTCCAGACTTACCATTCTCCCAAGGCTGCTGGCCACCCAGGGAAGAATCAACTCTTTTCCCAACAATTCTGGTGGCCTAGTTTGTGTGCTGATGTAGCCGCCTTCGTAGCTGCTTGTTTGTGCTCAGAGTAAGACACCACAACACCTTCCAGTGGGCCTCCTACAACCCATACCCAATGGAGAGAGGCCTTGGACCCACTTGTCAATGGATTTCATTATGGAATTACCCAACTCTCAGGGCAACACAGTTATTCTTATGGTGGTTGACCGGTTCTCGAAGATGTCAAATTGTATTCCACTTAACAATGCCCACATCTAAAGAACTGGCTTCCATTTTTTCTCGGAAGGTTTTTCGCTTACATGGGCTACCCAAAGTAATCTTCTCAGACAGGGGTAGCCAGATTGTGTCCAGGTTCTTGCGAGCCTTTTGTGCACAGTTGGGAATTCAGCTTTCCTTTTCCTCTGTGTATCAGTACATTGGGGCTGCAGAACGAGCCAACCAGTCCTTGGAACCGTTTTTATGTTGCTACATTTCTGACTACCATAACAACTGGTCTGACCTCTTACCTTGGGCGGAGTTTTCTCACAATACTGCTGTCAATACCGCTTCCCGATTGTCTCCATTCTTGGCAAATTATGGTTTCCAACCATCCATGTTGCCTGACTCATTTGTTACTCAGAGCATTCCTGCATTGGAGGAGCATCTCTGTGGTCTTCGTTCCACTTGGGTACAGGTCCGGGAGTCATTGCAACGTGCCAATGATAGGTACAGATTCTGACAATTCTGACCACCACAGACACCTACCTGCACTTTCCTATTGTCACCAGTGTCCCTGTTCAACACCACACCAGTTATATGCTGACACTGTACAACACTGGTGATAGCATATTAAAAAAAAAATGTTTTTAATTTCTTAATTTTCCAAAAAATTGTTACTAAAAATTACAACTTCAAAAAATTCACTGTGATTCTTACCAAATACCTTGGACTGTCAACTTTCTAAAAAGGGGTCATTTGGGGGATATGGGGGATTCTACTATCCTGGCACTTTCGGACCTCAAGGAATGAGATGAGGCTGTCAGTACATCAGGATTGATCAATGTTCAGATATACAGTATATACCATAGTTTGTGGACTTTATAACTTTCCTACAGACTTAATATTAAACACTGATTTGGGTTATTTTCACCAAAAAATGTAGCGGTATACATTTTGGCCTAAATGTATGAAGAAAGATTATTTATTTTCAAAATTTTATTACAGAAACAAAGAAAAACACAATTTGTTTGTAGTGATTGGATACCACCAAAAGAAAGCTCTATTTGTGTCTAAAAAATGTAAAAATTTCATATGGGTATAGTGTTGCATAACCAAGCAATTGTCATTCAAAGTGCGACAGAGCTGAAAGCTGAAAACTGGCCTGGGCAGGAAGGAGGTGAAAGTGCCCAGTACTGAAGTGGTTGCATAGATAGGCTTATGTCAGCTATATAGCCATGTATAGCTATGCATGGGCATATAAGACTTCACTATAGGTTGATAATTAGCATCTCTGACTACTCTTTTCTACAGAGCTAAGGGAGCTAGTAATCCATAGCACATTTGTAAAAAAAAAAAATATCAGCTGACCAAAAAAATAACTCCACACAGGTCCTAGTGGTACAGATTAGAATTTAGCATAGGAACCTTTTTGATTAATCACTAATCAAGAACAAGATTGCAACAGGAAAAGTCAGATTGAAATCAAAATTCCTGTATACTTATACCAGTTCTGTGAAACAGAGGGAAGCCCTCTGACCAGTAAGAAGACCTGGCTACTAGCTTTTGCTGCAGGAAAGGTTAGCCTGCCTATTCTTTTAGAACAGTGGTTTTCAACTCCTGTCCTCAAGACCCACTTAAGCCTCGCACACACAATCGCATCTTCCGCAGACAAAATGTCAGACTTTTGTCTGAAGGGTGTTGGCCATGAACATGTCTTGCGAACAAACGGCACGCAATTATCAGCCAACGAACACGAACGTAGTTCGGCTGTTTAGCGCCACCCTTTGGGCACCTTCTGCTAATGTTGTGTTTGCCGAGCATTGATTCCGAGCATGCGTGTTTGTACTTTGGACTTTTGTCTGACGGACTTGTGTACACACGATCGGAAAATCTGACAACAGAACGTTGTCCATGGAAAATTTATAAGCCTGCCATCCAACATTTGTCTGCGGAAAATCCGACAACAATTGTCCAATGGAGCGTACAAACAGTCAGATTTTATGCCAACAGTCTGTCATCACACATTTCCTGGCGAAAAATCAGATTGTGTGTACGAGGCTTAACAGGCCAGATTTTAAGTATTACCTTGGGGAGATGCAGTCTACAATACTGCAATCGCTGAACAGCAAATGATCCTGTGATGTATTTCAGTTATCTTGAAAACCTGGCCGGTTAGTGGGTTCTGAGGACAGGAGTTGAGAACCACTGTTTTAGAACAGGACGGACACCCCCTTGGTAATTTAGGAACAGCCTCTTCTCACTATTCTACTACATTGTTTAGATATAATTTCTCATGTAGACATAATGATATGTTACTCTTTTCATAATTGTATTATTCATTACAGTATTCAATTCTGTGCTCCTGAAGAAGCGCATGTGGCGCGTAACATGTCGAGCCTAGACAGAATCTGATTGCCACCACCACATAGCGTTTGGTTCAACGAAATGTACTGTAATTATATGGATCAATAAGTTGCATGTCTCTTGTTGGTTCTAAATTTCGCTTATCTTTATTACTTAAACCATCCAGCTGTGTATGGAGTGCATAATTTGTAAACTGTGTATGTTTTCTTATTTTATCCTCTATCCTTTTTAAAATAATTTCGAAATAAAATAGAATTTTAATTACATATCATATTCATTATTGTGCCTATAAAGTCTTGAGCCCACCAACACTCTCTTGTTCTCCTAAGTCTCTTTTAAAGTTGAACTTTGGCTACAATGGATATTAACAATACAATAATGAAATGTTTGTTTTTTTCTCGGGAGAATATAAAAAGCAATTAAACATGCCTTATTACTCACTCCCCTGGCATTGGGCGTACTTCAGAGCTCTCCAACACTCCAGGTTGTGGGCGGGCCATTAGCATCCTTACTTACAATTCATAACTGCAAGTCCGACATTGTACATAGTGACATCAGAGTCCCTGTGATCAACGGAGAAGCAAAAAAAGGCAGCTTTGGGGGACATGCAGCTGAGAGTAGGCCTGTGGAGCAAGGAATAAGGTATGTATACCTGCTATTTATGTTTTTCCTAAAAGAGAACAAAAAAGAAAATTTAACCCTTGTAGCGCTCTGGAAGCCTCACTGCAATGGTCATTTTTTTTCTTAGGGTTCAGCTTTGATTAGAAATCTTGCACACAGATACACACTATACTCCTAAACCTTGTGGACGGCCTTTCCAGAAGAGCTGAAGCTGTTATAGCTGCACAGAATGGGCCAACACAATACTGAACCCTATGGAATAAGACTGGGATGCCATTAAAGTTCATGTGTGTGTAAGGGCAGATGTCCCAATACTTTTGGCAATATAGTGTAATCATTGATACGACAAGGAAAGAATTGTTGCGGTGTGTAGCTGACATACAGCAATTTGCAGTGAAAAGCCAGTTTAACCACTTCACGCAAAACAACGTAACTGTACGTCAGTACTTTGACGCTAGCTGCCATAACCCCGGGATTTTCGGGAACACCGTGCGTTTCTCTTTAAGAGAAACAACGTATCCGTAGGTCAGTACTTTGACGCTAGCTGTCATAACTCTGGGATTTTTGGGAACACCGTGCGTTTCTCTTTTATCGGCGGTGGGAGAGGTGCCCACCCCCCTCCGGTCGTCTCCGCCACTTACCAGCCCCGATTGCGCTCTCTCCCGTGGATGCCTGGCTGCCGACTGAGGGGAAGATGGCCCCTGCTCGGCTCCATGGCATGGGAAGGTGGAAGCAACATCAAACCTCACTTTCACCCAAGGAGAATTGTTTTTTATTGCATTTTAGTGTAAATCTTTTTGACCCCAGATCTCATATTTAAGAGGTCCTGTCATGCTTTTTTTCTATTACAAGGGATGTTTACATTCCTTGTAATAGGAATAAAAGTGGCCCAAATTTTTATTTTTTTTAAAAAACTGTGTCAAAATAAAAAATTTAAAGTAAAATAAATAAGAAAAAAAAATGTTTTAAAGCACCCCGTCCCGACAAGCTCACACGCAGTTGCATGTAAAATCTTTTATTATGTAAATGATGTGTACTGTAGTCTCCAAAAGGTTTAAACAATGCAAAGGCACAGAAATGTAACTGTTGGCTTGACAATAGTAGTGATGACCATTAAAGCATAGTAGACTTTTTTATGCCAGAATTAATAAAGTATATAATTCTGTATAAACCACCAATCCTAAAAATATCTTAGGTTAAGAAATATCAACACCATCCAGCTGCATCCTATCATCTGCTGAGATCTTGATTATTCTGGCATCTTCTGTGTTTGGATAAAAGTCAGCGCGTAAAAAAAAATAGTTTTTGAGTCCAGTAGTTCGGAAACATTTGCCAAAATGTGTAAACAGTAAGAGACATTCTAGGCCGATGTAGTTTTAACTCTGATAAAGCATTAAATAAGATGCTATTATTGCTCTCATCTTCCAATCACATTTGTAGAAGGGTAAAGCCCTTAGTGGTATTCTGTTCAGGACAAACTGAAACTCTGCTAATTATTCATGCTAAAAATAATGACTACCCTACTCTTTCTCTTTGTACACTGAATCATTTTTCTAAACTGCTGCCATTTTGGTATAGGTAAATTGATTTTGTGCAAGTCAGAGTCCCAGCTTTTTTTGTAGTAAGATAAACATATCGTTTAAAGTGCATCGAAACCCATAAGCAAAAATTGAATATATTGCAGCTTACCCATCCTATAATGTGGAAATGCTGCCCTTAGCCTCATTAGCTGACTATTTTTTTTTCAAGCTCTGGGTATTAAAAGCTGCACTATTCTTCTTTCGAAAAACAGAGACGTGTTTTAAAGCAGTAGTAAACCACCGGTGATTTTTAATTTTTTTTTAACCTGCAAAGCAAAGTTATAATGAACTAGTATGCATCGCTTACTAGTACATTATGTGAAATTTACCTTAGAACAAGGCCCTTCACCGCTGACAGGGCTTCCATCTTCACCCGGTCTTCCTTCTGGGTTCACAGGCTCCGGCTGTGTGAGTGGCTGGAGCCGCATGCACATGGGAGTGGCAGTTTATGGCACAGGAATCTGAAGGAACAGCCAGGGTGGCCATTCCTTCAGAAAGCATGCACCAGTGATGTCACCAGCCTCATGTACAGTAAATATCTCCTAAACGGTGCACATTTAGGAGATATTTAAAGCACCTATAGGTAAGCCTTATTATAGGCTTACCTATAGGTAAAATTCATGTATGGAAGTTTACTCCCACTTTAAAAATATATGTTTTTTTTAGAACTAGGATCTGACAATTTGTTTCCAAAATGTAAATAAAAGCTGGACTATTTAACAAAAAAAAACATTGATTTTAATTTTTGTTTTTACTAAAGACCTTGCCATTTCAGTTTCAGGAGCTTATTATACATATTCACAGCAGGTTGGAAAAGGATGATTTTTTTTGGGGTACTTATTTTGGAAAAAGAGAGTTGCTAGTGATAGTAAGATGATGGGGCAGGGACAGGTGTACCTTTTTCTCTTTAAAATGCTGGATGGTATTGGCATAGAATTTCAACACAGCAAACATAAGAATAGTAAAAAAAAAGGTAAAAGGTAATCAAGAAGGAAAGATTAGAAGATTAAGTTAATGCGTATTGTCCTTGCCCCCCTGCAAGTCTTATTAAATGAATAATATAAACTGTGCTGCTGAATGAATAAAAATATATATCTATAAAATAATAAAATAAAATCACTTGTCTACTAGTGTTATTCTGTGTCAAATTGTAAGCAATGTGACACTGCAAAAAAAGACATATTCAATAGTCAACAACACAATGCAGTGAAATCGTCCGCATATATTAATTTAGTGAGCCCTGCTGTATCCACTCAACGAATAAACAAACGGCTGCGAGAAAGACCTGTGCTCGTGCTCTTTAGACCAACTTAGATCACACTGTGCTCATAGGTGACCCCCACATGGACCTGCACTCACCACAATTCTTTGACACTGTATTTTTAGAAAGGTCAATTTGCACCTTTGGGACCAGCCCTAAAGTGTATACCTCAACCGACAAATCCAAATGTCTAAAAATTCTAAGTCCTAGCTTCCTGAGGATGTCCAATCCAGATAAAACATGTTGAGGCTAAGAATTCCTGGTTGTTGCATCACTTCCAGGGACATCACATCTTGTCTGACACGCACGCCGTTTACAGGTTCGGAGTGACACCACCGGTCATCTCTCGATAGCAGTGCTGCATACGCCTAGTGCAAGGCAGGCACTAATACAAGTGAGTGTTTGATATACATTTTAGCATGTGTTTAATAAAGTAGCAGCACTGTGCAATGAAAGTTCTACTGTAATGTTATCTCTTCCGAGTGGCAGGGCATAGTGGTCGAAGGATTCTGAATTCTCAAACATTTGGATTTGGCAGTTGGAGTATACACTACAGGGCTGGTCCCAAAGGCCCAATTTGACCTTTCTAGGAATAGAGGGTCAAAGAACTGTGGTGAGTGCAAGTCCATGTGGGGGTCACCTATGAGAATATTGTAATCTAAGTTGGTCTAAAGAACACGAGCATGGATTTTTCTCACAACCATTTGTTTATTCACAGAGTGGATACAGCGGGACTCACTAATTATATATGTGGACTATTTTACTGCATTGTATTGTGGACTATTGCAAATTTCCTTTTTTGCAGCATCACATTCAAGTGCAGTTGCTCTAGATCTGAGGGGAACATCCAAGGAAAATTTTAAAAAATGCATTTTTACTTGCACATGATTGGATGATAGAAATCAGCAGAGCTTTCCTCATTTCAGAGCTTCCCCTCAGATCTAGAGCAACTGCACTTGCAGTGTACAGTATATTTGCCTTGATATTAAATCAACCTCATTGCATATAATTTGATTAACACAGAATAACACTAGTAGACAAGTGATTTTATTTTATTATTTTATATATTTTTATTCTTTAGCAGCAGGGTTTATTTATATAATTCATTTCATGTGATAATGTGTATTGATAGCATATTTTTTTAAACTGCGGCAGCTGAGCACAATTGTCTCACCTACACTTTTGGGTTTGAATTTACGTAATTAGTATATCCACAGGTGCAGAATAAAACACATCACTTATATTATACTCACCTATCCCAAATCCAGTGAGATATGGCCCACTAAGACACTAAGCCATTTGTCAAAATCTTTTGAACCAAGGGCACGCATGCACTGAACACTATCCAAACCTTTAGAAAGTTCATGCTCTGCTAGAGTAAGGTGACCAGATTTTTAAAATGAAATCCGGGGACATATTTTTTTTTTTTACTTGTAATGGCAGCAATCGACGACTCTTTGCCCGTCTCCGCCGCCGCTGCCCGCCTCACAGCCTGTCAAGTCTAAAGCCCCATACACACTATCAGATTTTCTGCTAAATTTTTCCTTCAGATTTACCAAAACCATATAATATGAAGTCAAACCTTAGGAGTTTCAATTTGTATGCAATCAGGCAGGCCCTTGCACTACATGGTTTTGGTAAATCTGAAGACAAAAATCAGCAGGAAATCTGATAGTGTGCATGTGGCTTTACTCTTCGGGCCCCGGCTACTACTGGGTGGGGAGCAGAGGAAGATCACTCCACCAGGGAAGGCAAGGAGATAAGCAGGCAAGCGGCTGGCCGGGACTTGAGCCAAGGCAGAAGAACATGCGAGTGGAGCTGAATGGGCATGCGCCCAAAACTGAAGAAATAGTCCCTCCTCTCCGACCAGCACATGATCATCAGAAAGGGGCGCAGATAATGGAAAAAAATAAACCCCAATAAGCTAGTAGGAGCGGCAGAGGAGGGGGGGTGCAATTCAGATTTTTTCTTTTTATTCTGCACGGGCTGTCTTTGAAATTGCCCCAGCCCCTGTTCAAATACAATCAGGGGACAAAACTGGGGACAGACTTGGTCTGGGGACAGTGTCCTCAATCCAGGGACTGTCCCCAGAAACCGGGGATGTCTGGTCACCCTATGCTAGAGTACAGAGTAAAACTCTCTTTAGGGTTAAATAGAGCATATACTATGCATAAATGAGCGCAGCTCAGGAGACTTTGACAAGAGGCTCAGTAGCTTTGTAGGCAATATGCTGCCTCCTGCAAATACATTGATAATGCAAATGCATGTATGTTTACTTCCTATGTCTTTGTACTTAGTTAATAATTTATTTGTATGCTGCAACTTTGAGGGCACTGTGGTTACTGCATTAATTCATGTATATCCTGCCTTTTGAGTAATGTCATTTCTTCTTTTTTCAATGTAACTTTCGCCTATTATTTCTGCAAGACATGCACATTGAGGCTAGGAAAGAAAAATTCCATTTGACCATCAAACACTGTAAATGCCAAGATCTACCACATCATTTTGTTTTCCTCAACTCCTCTGCATGAGATAATGCAGATATGTTGCCGAGTGTTTGATGAGTTCAGCTATCTGATGAAGATTTTCTGCTGTGATTGTCTCTGCTACATTGAGGTCAAGCACAGAGGTCTCAGGAAGGATATGTCTGTATTATAACAACTGGGGTCAGAATAGGCAACAGCTTGTTAAATCGAGGATAGGTAAGTATAAGTCTTGCAGAGAGCATGGCAGTACAATGAATCCCCTATTAATCATCTAACCCTACTCCTTCCACACCTTTTACCTTTCCTGTTAGGGAGCAGTACATTATAAGTGTAACTGCATCAAACCACTAGGTACACTTTAAACATTACACTGACTACTTTAGTGTTTGCAGAAGATGTTTGCAAATTATTATTACTATACAGGATTTATATAGCGAAAACAGTTTACCGTATGCATCGCTTTACTACTTGATGGTAGACAGTACAAATATACTTTAATACAGTAGGAATCAGAGGGCCCTGCTTGTTAGAGCTTACAATCTCAGAGATGCACCAGAACCATGTAGTAGAGCCATGTGTAAAAGCGTTGCTTTAAAAATGCTAGAGACATGCTGAACTGAGCATACAGTGGGGACGGAAAGTATTCAGACCCCCTTAAATTTTTCACTCTTTGTTATATTGCAGCCATTTGCTAAAATCATTTAAGTTATTTTTTTTTCCTCATTAATGTACACCCAGCACCCCATATTGACAGAAAAACACAGAATTGTTGACATTTTTGCAGATTTATTAAAAAAGAAAAACTGAAATATCACATGGTCCTAAGTATTCAGACCCTTTGCTCAGTATTTAGTAGAAGTACCCTTTTGATCTAATACAGCCATGAGTCTTTTTGGGAAAGATGCAACAAGTTTTTCACACCTGGATTTGGGGATCTTCTGCCATTCTTCCATGCAGATCCTCTCCAGTTCTGTCAGGTTGGATGGTAAACGTTGGTGGACAGCCATTTTAGGTCTCTCCAGAGATGCTCAATTGGGTTTAAGTCAGGGCTCTGGCTGGGCCATTCAAGAACAGTCACGGAGTTGTTGTGAAGCCACTTCATTATTTTAGCTGTGTGCTTAGGGTCATTGTCTTGTTGGAAGGTAAACCTTCGGCCCAGTCTGAGGTCCTGAGCACTCTGGAGAAGGTTTTCGTCCAGGATATCCCTGTACTTGGCCGCATTCATTTTTCCCTCGATTGCAACCAGTCGTCCTGTCCCTGCAGCTGAAAAACACCCCCACAGCATGATGCTGCCACCACCATGCTTCACTGTTGGGACTGTATTGGACAGGTGATGAGCAGTGCCTGGTTTTCTCCACACATAACGCTTAAAATTAAGGACAAAAAGTTCTATCTTGGTCTCATCAGACCAAAGAATCTTATTTCTCACCATCATCTTGTCCTTCAGGTGTTTTTTAGCAAACTCCATGTGGGCTTTCATGTGTCTTGCACTGAGGAGAGGCTTCCGTCGGGCTACTCTGCCATAAAGCCCCGACTGGTGGAGGGCTGCAGTGATGGTTGACATTCTACTACTTTCTCCCATCTCCCAACTGCATCTCTGGAGCTCAACCACAGTGATCTTTGGGTTCTTCTTTACCTCTCTCACCAAGGCTCTTCTCCCCTGATAGCTCAGTTTGGCCGGATGGCCAGCTCTAGGAATGGTTCTGGTGGTCCCAAACGTCTTCCATTTAAGGATTATAGAGGCCACAGTGCTCTTAGGAACCTTAAGTGCAGCAGAAATTTTTTTGTAACCTTGGCCAGATCTTTGCCTTGCCACAATCCTGTCTCTGAGCTCTTCAGGCAATTCCTTTGACCTCATGATTCTCATTTACTCTAACATGCACTGTGAGCTGTAAGGTCTTATACAGACAGGTGTGTGGCTTTCCTAATCAAGTCCAATCAGTATAATCAAACAGAGCTGGACACAAATGAAGTTGTAGAACCATCTCAAGGATGATCAGAAGAAATGGACAGCACCTGAGTTAAAAATATGAGTGTCACAGCAAAGGGTCTGAATACTTAGGACCATGTGATATTTCAGTTTTTCTTTTTTAATAAATCTGCAAAAATGTCAACAATTCTGTGTTTTTCTGTCAATATGGGGTGCTGTGTGTACATTAATGAGGGAAAAAAAAAACTTAAATGATTTTAGCAAATGGCTGCAATATAACAAAGAGTGAAAAATTTAAGGGGGTCTGAATACTTTCCGTCCCCACTGTATGTGGCTTGAAGGAAAAACATACCAAGGCTTTGTGATGAAAATTTTCTCTTTTAACTTTAACAAACTGTCTTATTTAGCAATTTGTAAAGCCCTAAGTGCCACCTTCCAAAGGATGAAAAATTAGAAATATATGTCCTAAAAACTCTCATCCATTAAGGGAATATGTATGTGTGATGACCTTAGCAACTTCCATGACTTCACAAGCTAAAAAAAAACACAACCGTGTTCACTCATGCGTGTGATAGCTTGATTTTTACAAGCTGTTGAAACAGAGCAAGCTAAGTACAAAGCGCACTATGAAATCTGAGCTCCATAAGAAAAACGCAACCTGGAGGCCATTCAATCATCTCCCACATTGAACTTGTGCATCCTGTGGACTTTGCATAATGACTTGCACTTTATTTTTTCCCCCTTCTGCTTTTAGTTTCTGGTGCTTTCAAGATATACTGCAATATACTACAATATATATTAGTTCATCAGACCAATGTTAGGTGGATTGGGAGTAATTATTTTGCAAGTTTTTTTTAAATAATTAAAGTTTACAGGTTAAAGTGTAAAGCCCTATACACACTATTAGATTTTCTGCTGTTTTTTTCCTTCAGATTTACCAAAACCATATAATATGAGGTCAAACCTTAGGAGTTTCAATTTGTATGCAATCAGGCAGGCCCTTGCACTACATGGTTTTGGTAAATCTGAAGACAAAAATCAGCAGAAAATCTGATAGTGTGTATGGGGCTTAAGTTCAACCTAACACTAAAATCCCTGCATCTATAGACATCCACGATCTAACACTAACCTATCTAGCCCTGTAAAGAAGAAATCAGTATACATACCTTTTTTGAAGTCGATCTGAACCGATCCCAAGCTGAGCTGTCAGCCGCGGCTTCGTTGTGGAGACGGTTGCAGAGGACACATCTGACAATGGAAGCCCCAAAGTAAGTCAATGGGTGATGTCACTCCCAATTCATTTCACAGCCGTTGTCAGCTGTGTCCTCTCCAGAGCTTCCACCGCTAGAGACTGGATCGGATCAGCTTCAAAAATGGTATGTATATTGATTTCTTCTTTACAGGGCTAGATAGGTTAGTGTTAGATCATGGATGTCTGTAGAAACAGGGATTTTAGTGTTAGGGTGGACTTACACTTTAATAGGGAATTGTATGGAATAAACACTTAAGGCTGAACTCCAGGATCCCTGATTTTTTATGTACTTTGTGTATTTCTTACAGATCTGTGCAGTAATCTAGTGTAAAACATGAAATATTAACTCTGCTGTAATAATGATGTCACTGCTGTTCTTTCTCCTTATGCAGGATGACTGGTCTTGTCTCCACCCCCTCCTGTAGTTTTCTGTAGGCAGCCTGTAGGGGGTGGAGCTTGCTGGGAACCTTCCACAGCTATGCTCTCTCCATAGACTATACACAGCATAGTGATGATGTCACTGCTACTTTTACAAGATAATATTTGGGATTGCAAAGCTATTTGGTGCTCACAAAGTAGATTTGTATACTTTGCGGCTACTGAGGAATATATTTAAAATGGGAGTTTTTTCTACCTGGAGTTCAGCTTTAGGTAACATCTGAAATAATTACATTATAATCAGTCACCTAAAGAGGGTCTTGCATTATAGCTAAATAAAGGCACTGCCTGCAAGCCATATGACATAATATAAGGTTTAAAAGTATGATCAAAGCTATTTTGGCAATACTTCTACTGTGGGTCACAGGAGTGCATTTTGTTCTGCACTCCTGTGATTCAGATTCATCCTTACAGTGGGTTAAAGTCTGCTGTTGTCTGACATCACAGAGCCAGTTCATGCTCTGCAGGTATGCCGACAAAAATACAGAGATTCCCCCAGATCCCTGACCAACAGCTGGCTCAGCCTCTCAGCACAGTGCCAGTCAGTGACAGTCACTGGCTCTGTGCTCAGCACGGACCCGAGAACTGAGGGATCAGCAGTCTTTGATTGCTCAGCTCTCAGTGTAGAGCTGCCAGGGGACAGCTGCATTGGATTGATGCTGCAGTCATCTAGGTACATGTGTTTGTTTTTTATATTCCCGCACTTCTCTTTTAAGGATAACTGTACTCTTATTCCAAAATGAGCAAATGGCCTTACTCATTTACGTCTGAGGAAGTTTCTAAATGTTACACGGAAGTCAAATTCAGATAAAGCATATTTTCACTGCCCTGAACTGTGTAGATGGGCAGCATTTACTTTTCCTCTGGCTGCAGTAGAAAGAGGTAGATGTATATGAGCCATAGGCAATACTGGCCAGCTCTGAGAATGCTCCAAACTAGAATCTAGAGTACTATTCTCCCCTGGGGACCTGCCTGATGCGAGCAGGTCTTTTTTTCAGGTTACCTCAGCTGAATTGGAATTAAACACTGCCAAGCCATCTGTGGGCTGTGTGACATTTGGTAAGTTTCATGTAACAGTGTGGCAAAGGTAAAACACTAACCTAATATTAAAAGTACAGTTACCCTTTAACATGATGAAATTACAATGACCTGGACCAAATGCTTCCAAGGTAGTGTGACATGGGGGATCGTTTAACTCAGTGATAGATTTTTGTGCAGTGAGTCCACATCAGACAGGCATTTATAGTTAAGGGTCTGGTAGCCCACAGTTATTAAACAGAAAAACAGAACAAAAGTCCACTCAGGAATCCCACTCAGAGGTTTAAATATCATTCAGACATAACTGAAAATGCTAGCCCACCTGGCTACTCTTCAGCAGCACAGCTGCTATAGATACTGGTCCCTCAAACCACCAGCACTTCCAGGCCCACAGTCTTGGATGCACACAGCTTTGGGCTCCTTAAGCGCACAGAACTTTAAGCCCTTCAATGCATACAGCTTCTGGGCTTCTTAACGCACACAGCTTTGAGCTTCTTAAAGCGCACAGAGTCTTTCTTCACACAGAGCCTCTCTCACTAGCAGCCACTGCTCCAACTCCACCTTCCTCCTCCTTCTGCTCTCACCAGCCTCTTGTTATATGGGCTGTGTGCACCTGGGCACACACCCTGCTGGCTGTCCACAAGACCCAGGCACAGGGTTGGGGATCCCGTCCCACCCAAGAGTCTTAGGGATCTCCAAACTACAGAGTCCCATCCAACAATAGCAAAATCTGGAGAAAACTGCCAGAGCAGTTTTCTCCATTTCAAATCTACCCTCTGTAGTCTTGTAATCTGCAGATATGCAAAATATGTGTCTCTTTTACATCCAATTTTTTATAGGGACAAAGCCTCGCTCTGCCACAGTAGCGACAATACTGAAATGTAGCGTGATAGTCTTCAAATCACTCCATGGATCCTAGGCCCATGATGTATACATAGGGTCTCGACATTTGCCCCATTTCCTGTCATTTAAGATTACATTAAAGTACTTAAGATAGTGAAGCTCTTTGATATGCACTAACAAATTCCAAATTGAATGCAATTTACTCTACACAATTTATTGCACATGTATTAGAAACCATTTGGTACATTTCTGAACATATATACATGCACAGCTCCTTGGAAAAACACTGTGATAAACTGACATTTGATAAAGTTTTGACATCCAAAACTTCATTGAAGTGTTTCTTCATTTTCAGCCAAATATAGACATTACAGTGCAATGTGGAAGAGATTGTAGTAATGCAAATCTAATAAATAGTTACAGTAAAGTAAGAAGGAAACATTCCTCCATCACATTTTTTTTATGTGTCACAAGGGCAGGAGGTAAAAAAAACTCTCCCCAGTGGAGACTCAGACAACAATAAAAACAGCAGTTCCAATTCCCACCACTCCACTGAAAGCTCAAAAACTTCCAAGTATGCAACCAGGTAAAAAATGCAGAGGTGTGAATGTAGTCTTTGGAGAATACTAATCTTGTGACTCTAAAATGTAGGTCCAAAAGTACATGGTGTCAGTTGCAAAGAAGATAAAAGTAATATATTGCTAACCATAGGTCTTAGGTGGATAAATAAAGCTGATTGACTGATTTAAGACGAGTAAAGTATTGCCTATTTACAGAGCCAAAGAGCAATAATCTGCAGCAACCTGTAGAGACCTACTAGCAGGGCTGTCTTAATGAGTGGGGACACCTGGGCACTGCCCAGGGGCCCCAGCTTCATGGGGGGGCCTCTGCACTTTCCCCAAAGCAGCTGGTCCTTGAGCCCACGCTGCCCCAAAATTGGGGGCCCCATGATGGCACTGAGAGTGATGGATACACAGGGGAGGCAGGCTGGCAGCGGTGCGCCGTGCTGTACAGAATGATACCTATTATTTCACAGCCAGCAGGGAGGGGCAGGTCCGGAGCGCCATTGATGCTCAGACTCTGCCCCATGCAGCTTGAATGTTTGGGACTCGAATGCTGCGGTGTAGGAGCCGGAGTGGGAGCTGCTGAGTCGGCAGTGCTGAGAGCCCACCTACAGAAGTAGCATTGTGGATGGTTTCATGGTGAGCCTAGCTGTCGAGCACTGTTTGCCCTGAAGGGTTTGGAATGCCCGGAAAAGGGGGTACTACATAGATGGAATAATGGTGCTGGGGGATATCAAGGGTGTATGGGGAAAAACAATGCTGAGCGGGGATCTGGGGTGTATAGGGGGTAGCAATGCTTGGGGTAGCTTGGGTGGCTATAGTGCTAGAGGTTTGAGGGATGTAGAGAGGCCACAGTGTAGGGGGTATCAGGGATGTAGTGGGTGTCACAATACAAGGGGTATCTTATGGTATATGGTAACGGTGCTTGGGGGAATATCTAAGGTGTAGAGGGGTCAGAGTGCTGGGGGGATATCTAGGGTGTAGAGGGGTCAGAGTGCTGGGGGGATATCTAGGGTGTGGAGGGGTCAGAGTGCTGGTGGGATATCTGGGGTGTAGAGGGGTCAGAATGCTGAGGGGATATCTGGGGTGTGGAAGGGTCAGAGTGCTGGGGGGGATATCTGGGATGTAGAGGGGTCAGAGTGCTGGGGCGGATATCTAGGGTTTAGAGGGGTCAGAGTGCTGAAGGGATAACTGGGATGTAGAGGGGTCAGAGTGCTGGGGGGATATCTGGGATGTAGAGGGGTCAAAGTGCTGGGGGATATCTGGGATGTAGAGAGGTCAGAGTATTGGGGGATATCTGGGGTGTAGAGGGGTCAGAGTGTTGGGGGGATATCTGGGATGTAGAGGGGTCAGAGTGCTGGGGGGATATCTGGGGTGTAGAGGGGTCATAGTGCTGGGGAGGCATTAATCTAGCAGATATATTATATGCACAGGACAGCTTTGTTAATTTATGTATGTAGTATTTCCCCAAAGAATGATTGTTCATGTAGTTAATGTGGAGCTCAACCCAAAAGGGGAAGCTCCACTTGTCTGCCTCCTACCTACTTTATGATTGTTTACCTGTGCCGTCTCCATTGTAGGGGCCCCATTACTTTGCCCAGGGGCCCATGATGCTATTAAGACGGCCCTGCCTACAAGGCTTTACTTTTCATCAGTTTTGAGAAAAAGAAACTGAATTAGAAATGCTGAATGTATAACTATGACAGTCCAGGTATTAAGGTACAGAAGTCATGAGAAAAACTGACACTGCTGTCTACTTTCTAAAAATGCAAGTCATAAACCAGGAACATGCATGAAGTAGATGAAAGAAACAAAATCAACGTTTCTTACCTTTAGATTCAGTCCAGGGACAACTAAGCCAAAGCATCAGCATAGTAGCCTGGCAACTAGAATTTCTGAAGAAGGGCAGCAATGGAAGCCTACATCAATATTCCATGACAATTGTACTCCAAGACATCTGGAAAATAGGGGAAAATGAGGTGCAGGTTTGGAAAGTTAATAAATGCAAAATCAGTTTCTAGATTAACTACAGGATTAATAAAGGCTCATGATAACAACCGTTATACACGACTTAAAGCAAAAACAAACAAAAAAAGGTTGTATACAAAATCATATTATTCAACAATAGTTAAGCAACAATGCCTAAACAAATGAAAACTGTCTACCGTAACCTTTCTCAACCAGGGATCTGTGGAACCCTATGGTGCCTCCTAAAGTTGCTAGGTGTTATTTGAGCAGCATGTCGTGGTGAATCCCATGCCTACACAGACCACCAACACAAGGGGACAATTTTACACTGACTACTAATTGAAGGGTTCATTTTTACACTGACCACTAATGTTAAAGAACAGCACAGTTTTCACTGTGTCCCTTTCTTTAATATCATTATTCATTTCAACATTATTACTGAAAATAATTTTGTAGTATACAGCAGGTGGTGTTACAAAAATGATCCACCCTGGGTGTCAGATACTTAACGTCTAGCACAGTGTTTATTGTCTTATTTAAAACTTTCCAGAATTCACTGATCTTACTAATGTACTGCAAACTATGATATGGGAAGAGGAGGATAGAAATGGCGCAGTTCTTAATTTAAATGATCCAGACCCTCAAAAATGCGTGGGGGATTCCCAATATTGGTATATGCTGAAGTGTTTGGAAAAGTGCAAATGTGCAAAACCTAGCAGTGTTAATGTCTAAACAAGACAAAAAGTGTAAAAAACATAAAAAAGCAAAAAACACTGTCCAGCGTCCACACTGTGATATGCTGCTATGTAATAGTATATTGGGAGCCTCCTATTCAGAGGACCACCATCTAACAATAATGTTAGTAAACAAACTTTAACATCAAAAAACATATGTGCATATAAAAAAAAATATATATATATATATATATATATATATATATATATATATATATATATATTCCTGTGCAAAAATCACAAAATTAAAAGTCCAAAAAAAAGTGACAAAAGTGCTCCTGCAAATTGTTATTCAGCGCTTCTTAAAAAGTGCTTCTTAAAAGGTGTCCCATAGGAAACGCATTTACAAAAAGGTTTAAAGTCATGAAGCTGTTAGCCCCACCCTATGCATTTCGTCATCTGGCCGCTCCAGATGACATTCCAGTGACGAAACGCATTATTGTTAAATGGTGGTCCTCTGAATAGCAGGCTCCCACTATACTATTACATAGCAACATATCACAGTGTGGACGCTGGACAGTGTTTTTTGTGTTTTTTACTTTGTTATGTTTTTTACACTTTTTGTCTTATTTAGACATTAACACTGCTAGGTTTTGCACATTTGCAATTTTCCAAACACTTCAGCACATACCAATATTGGGAATTACTCACGCATCTTTGAGGGTCTGGATCATTTAAAGCAAGAACAGCGCCATTTCTATCCTCCTCTTCCCATATCATTCTATTTTTACCCTAGGATGGGTTTATTGATAGAGGCTGCAGTTCTTTATGTTTTGTACTTTAACCATAAGCGCGGGAGTTCACATCATTCTACTGCAAACTGTGAGTATAATAATTTTTAGCAGTGGCTCCTGGAAACCTGAAAATTATTGCAAATGTTATTTGGGCATAAAAAGTTTGAGAAAGACTGGGGTACCTAAAAAACAATTAAAAGATTTCCCAAGCATGTAAATGTAGTAGAACTTTTATGACACACTTTTTGCATGTTCAACCAAACTTTTTCTTTCTTAAATACGCACTCTAGGCTGAGTAAACAGTACTTTTACTGATATGCAAATATTATCAAATGTCAGGAGCCAACCCTTTTCTCCATCTCTATCCAACCCCTCCAGGATTCTGACAGAGAGGACTGAAAAGTGAGTCTCATAGGGAGCAGAAGAGATGTTCCAGCTGTGATTGATAACATAGCCTCACCTTCTTTATGATGTGTGAGGGAGGAGATGGAGATCCCAGTGAGGGAGTAACTGGCTCTTCTGGGCAGTCTAGAGCAGACTTTTTATGCACTCATTATGCACTAATGAGCCATTTATAAAGAAAAATGTAATTATTCACAGTGGTTTCTGTAAACATCGGCAAAGGACAGAGTTGATTTAAATGATAATAAAACATTTCAGCAGAATCAGGCAATGATCATCACTAAGAGTTTAGATTTTTCAGCGGTTGTTCCATTTATATGTTATCATGTATGTTTATGTAGATCATGACTACACATCCTATGCCTATGACCTGCCACTGTGGACTACTTGAAAAAAATGTGGCATAGAACTTTACTGATACTCTACCTGTCAACTGTGTGCATCAATGTAATGAGATAACGGTTTATTCCAAATCACACTGCACTATGACAATTCAAAACAAGCTAAGGTGTTTGCATTTAAAATACAAGAACATGCATATCACTATCTGGCCCCCTTTTGGCCATATATTGTGCAATGCTACATTTAGTCACATACAGTGCACAATAAATACAGATTAAAGTTTTCCTAATCTAGAAAAAAACAAACATCCTAATTGGGAAGGACTTGAACAGGTACGTTTTGTTCTGTACATAAAAATCTAGTTTATGATAAACCTCAGACTGTTCGGTAATGTAACAAATAATTTTTTAAAACAACCTGCAGTTTACAATTTAAAATGTTTATGTAGTTACATGCCACACCAGAAATTCTGGGGAAAAGATTAGAAGCAGTCAAGTCCCTTGGTTACCTCCAATGGCGTCCCTAGGGGGGGCAGAGGGGGCCCTGACCCCCCAACATTATGCTGTGCCCCACCATGTGCCCCCCCCCCCCAATTAAAAAAAAATATATTTTTTTTATACAAAAAATCAATGTCTAAGAGGGAGAGAGTCCCCAGTCAGCTCCTGCGGGTGATTCCAACCCCCCTCCCTCTGCTTGCTGACACCGCATAATGCGAGCACTCACACAACCACGGCCGCCTGATCTGCTCCTTACCCTGCATCCTCATTGGCAGGGAGAAGAGCGAGTTGCAGGAAGGACTCCACCAGGACTCTCAGTTACTGAAAAAACAGACTGATCTCTCCCATCCTTAGGACAGGAGAACCAGCCTGTAAATTCCAAGAGATGCCAGACCAGCGCAGTCAAAAGCAGGGGCAGGGCAGCAAGAGGAGGCTGGGAAACCCCACAGTGGCAGAACATCAGGGCCCGGAGGCAAGACAACCTTTGCAACCCTGATAGTTCTCCCACTGCTTTGGATCCTTATATTTTCTTGGTATGCTATGACATATATATCTTGTTTTCTGCCACCCTGGGGGACCCCAATACAGTAGGAAGGGAGCTCACTGCAGAACATGTGAAAGGGCCATTGTGGGGTCGTAGTAAAGGGCCCCAGTATATATTTATATATCTATATATCTATATATATATATATATATATATATAGATATATATATATATATATATCTATATATATATATATATATATATATCTATATATATATATATATATATATATATATATATAGATATAGATATATATATATACAGATATATATATATAGATATATATATATATGCATTTTATAGTTGCCCCCCTACTTTTGACTTTTGTCCCTGTCCCCCCATGTGCCCCCCCTAAATATGAAAGCTGGAGACGCCACTGGTTACCTCTAGCTGATTAAAATTAGTTCTGAGCTATGGTCATTGGCAACTGCACTGAATAACATGAGCAGCTATGGATTGAGTAGCTATCTTCAAATGATGGAAAATGCTAAGCATAAAATCACTAGAATTACTGCAACACAGGCCCTTTACCCACTGCACTTAACCACTTGCTGCCCACCATATAGCAAAGCGATGGCGGTAAAGTGGTTTCAATACCCTGACCAGACGTCATATGACGTCTTCAGGATATTAAGCCGCTGCACACCCCCGGGGGCAAGCATCACGGCGATCATTGTTGCGGTGTGTCAGTCACCGCAACTCCAATCTAGGTGAAAAGTCTCTGACGAAGACTCTTTACCACGTGATCAGCCGTGTCCAATCACGGCTGATCACAATGTAAATAGGAAGAGCCGGTGATCTGTCAGATGCGAGTAGAGGAGAGCCAATCGGCTGCTCCTCTGATGGGGGGGTCTGTGCTGATCGATTATCAGCGAAGCCCCCTCGAGGATGCCCACACTAGACCACCAGGGACACCACTAGGACCACCAGGGATGTCAACACCAGGTATGCCACCCTAGACCACCAGGGATGCCAATCAGTGCCCACAATGGATGCGAATTAGTGCCCAAAATGCATTCCAATCAGTGCCCACAATGGGCATCACTGATTGGCAGGCATTATAGTCTGGCACTGATTGGCATCCATCAGTACCTTACATTACAGTACATCAGTGCCACCTATCAGTGCCCATCCATGCCCATCCATGCCGCCTATCAGTGACCACCCCGTGCCACCTATCAGTGCCCATCCTTACCGCCTATCAGTGCCACCTATCAGTGCCCCATCAATGTCACATATTAGTGCCCATCATTAGTGTCCATCAATGCCACCTCATCAGTGCCACCTCATCTGTGCCGCCTTATCAGTGCCCATCAGTGCAGCCCCATCAGTGCCCATCAGTGAAGGAGAAAACTTACTTATTTACAAAGTTTTGAAACTGAAACAAAAAAAAACATATTTTTTTCAAAATTTTCGGTCTTTTTTTTATTTGTTTAGCAGAAAATAAAAATCCCAGAGGTGATCAAATACCACCAAAAGAAAGCTCTATTTGTGTGAACAAAATGATACAAATTTGGGTTTGAGTACAGTGAAGCATAACCGCGCAAATGTCATTCAAAGTGCGACAGCGCTTAAAGCTGAAAATTGGTCTGGGCAGGAAGGTGTATAAGTGCCCGGTATTGAAGTGGTTAATTGAATGGTTCTGTAGCTGCTACATAAACATCTGAAATGCCTTAGCCCTTAGTTGTGCTTTCATTTTATTATTTTACTATATATTTTACTTTCTTTACTATTGCACATTTACTTTGTGCAAAACACACCTGTTTTTCTTGTTGACTATTCACTTCTTACTCCTAAACCATGACAGTAAAACCACAAGTGGCCTCAGGCCTTTTGAGTCATTGCTTACAACTGGTGCATTGAAAGGCTCTGATAAAACAGAGAAATTGTCTCAGCCACCTGCAACCTTCAGTGAAAACTGCTGGTCAGCAGTTCCTTTATCTAACTAAAAACTGGCATAATTATTATAAGTATCAACAGATGGACTAGAATCTTTTCCTGTAGCAGTCAGATTGACAAAACCAGTTAGTATTCTTTAGAGCAGTGTTTCTCAACCTTTTTCAATCAAGGCACCCTTTAAAATGATGCACAATCTTTAGGCACCCTTTCTAAATTGTAAAAAAAAAATGAATTAATGTTTATTCATAGATAAAATTAATATTCCTGCGCTACCTTAATCAGAGCAAGTAAAGCACTAGTTGCAGCAGACACTGGATTGGTCAATCTGTACCAAGAGAAAAGTATATGTAAAAATCAATGAGTGGTGTTGCGCTCTAGTAAGTATCAAATCTCTAAAAATATAAAGTGCTATATATTTATGGTGTACATCAAATGTGCAAATAATCGTAATACACAGTATAAAGTGCTAGGTGCTCAAAATTAAATAATCTCAAATATACTTCACAGTGCAAAAAAAGACAAAATTATTCCAGAAGTATAGCATCCAGATAGATAGTAGAATGAAAGTGCTAGTGCTGACAAAGAACAAGGACAAAGCCCAAAACTGCACATAAATCTTCAAACGAATACTATTACATAAGATGCAATGAATAAAGTGCTGTGCTCCAAGTGACACTCTGTGCAAGTGTAATCTTTTGTGAACAAGTGGTAATTGTCTTCGGTGTAGAGACACCTCAGTGTGCAATGGCTCCTTACCTTACCGCTGTAAGGTAAGAGCGTAATAATGATTAGTGGTGATGAGGGAATCCGGGATCCTGCAGTAGATCACCCCAGTGTTCCTCTTTTATAGTAATAATCAGAGGGGCATCAATGGAGCTTGATATCCTGGTAAGGCTTGGTAAGGCTTGGTATCCTGGTGGATGATCCTCATTTATAGTGCTGTATCGCCTCTGTGTTAGTCAGTAATGATGGAAAATCTCCCAGATAGATGCATCAATAGCATGGAGAAAAAAGAACAGGGGGACCCAGATAGTGAAGTATATAAAAACTGGGTGTTTTATTAAGTTGCAGCCAATATTAGTACTCACATAACAAACATGTCTACAAACGAAAAACAAAAAGAGCAGCAAGCTCGTGGCCTAACGTCACTTCCGGGGCCCATCTATTCCGACGCGTATTGTCACTAACATATATATTCAACCACGCTTTGCACTTTTATGAATTAACTGGTATTGTAGATTAATGGAATACTACTACCACAATTTTTTATACGTACAACTTTCAGCAACTGCGGACCGGGTATTTGTTTAATAGGTATATAGTGTTTGCAAAACTTATTATGCCCCATTACTACTATCCTATACACGCCTGATTGATTACCTCCTTATGATCAAGGTATCCCCATCATTGTTGTGTTTATTTCATCACATATTGGGATTTTTCTATCCTTACTGGTAACACATACACTTTTTTTATCACCTCAGCGATTTTTCTGTCAGCGCATTTTTTACCCATATATTAAACAATACCATTTTGTTTCCAGGTGTGTGGCGTTTTTTCCTTCCTTTGGTTGTATTTACATTGACCACCAGGATGTCAGATCTGTGAACACACCATGTTGTTACTATCTTCCTGCCCCTTCACAGCTCCCATGAGGAAAAGGAGTTGATTTCTGGACACGCCGAGGGGAGACCCTCTATATGTTACCATATATACTGCTACACATAAGCTTTGTCTTCTTTATCCAACCGGATTACTTTTCTGGTGAGAGTTGACCAGCATTTGGCACTACTTGTAAGTTACAGATATTGAAATATACTCATACATATATGGCTCCTCCTGCCCTTTTCCCTTCCCCCTACCACCCCTTCCTCCCTTTTCATTTTTTTTGTTTTTGTTTTTTTATTTTGTTATTATTATCACTCATTGATCCATTTTTGTCTCCAGATACCTACCTGTGCCTCTCCTGAGGAAGCGAGAATTACCTAGCGAAACGCAAAGAGATCAGTCGCACAGCAGCTCTAGATCGATTGGGGTATCTGTATGGTGCCTTTAGGTCCTGCATAGCTAATATTTTCATATGAACTCTATGCAGCAGCATTCATGTTCATCATTTATGTCTTATTTATTATTGTGGTACACATGTTTTTAAATGTATGATAATACATTTTTCAAATTTTTCATATTTTTACATCTACTGTCTGAGGTGTGACTCTTTAAAAGACCCGTGGGCAAAATGTTTTTTTCTGTGTTGTACATACCAATTTGAAACTGAGACACTACCTCAACCCTTCTCACATCTCTCATTGTCTGTCTAGGTCTTGACTTTGACTGTGACATTCTAACACATAAATATGCTTTGACATAAACCATTTCATTGTAGCTCTGGCTGTATGTTTAGGGAAGTTGTCCTGCTGGAAGGTGAACCTCCACCCCAGTCAAGTCTCTAACAGACTCTAACAGGTTTTCTTCTAAGATTGCCCTGTATTTGGCTCCGTCTATCTTCCCATCAACTCTGACCAGCTTCCCTGTCCCTGCTGAAGAAAAGCATCCCCACAACATGATGCTGCCACCACCATGTTTCAGGGTGTGGATGATGTGTTCAGAGTGATGTGCAGTGTTAGTTTTCCACCACACAGAGTTTTGCTTTTAGGCCAAAAAGTTCAATTTTGGTCTCATCTGACCGGAGCTGAAGTGGTTAAACTTCTCCACAACCTTATCCCTGACCTGTGTGGTGTGTTCCTTGGCCTTCATAATGCTGTTTGTTCACTAAGGTTTTCCAACAAACCCCTGAGGACTTCACAGAACAGCTGTATTTATACTGAGATTAAATTACACACAGGTGGACTCTTTTTACAAATTACAAAGCTGGAATTTTTTTGCATGTGGGTGGTGGGGGATTCTACACTGACCACCAATGTAATGGGAAATATACACTGATCTAACTGAGGATTTACACAAATGTACATTGACCACCATGTAACAGGAGATTGTACCCCCAATCACCAATATAAAGAGGGATTTCTACACTAAAAACCAATGTAAGGGGGCACCCTGCACTGATCCAAAATATATTGGGACATTTACACTGACCTCAACTCAACAGGAGTATTTACAGTGGGGCAAAAAAGTCAGCCACCAATTGTGCAAGTTCTCCCACTTAAAAAGATGAGAGAGGCCTGTAATTGTCATCATAGGTATACCTTAACTATGAGAGACAAAATGTGGAAACAAATCCAGACAATCACATTGTCTGATTTTTGAAAGAATTTATTTGCAAATTATGGTGGAAAATAAGTATTTGGTCACCTACAAACAAGCAAGATTTCCTGGCTCTCACAGACCTGTATCTTCTTCTTTAAGAGGCTCCTCTGTCCTCCACTCATTACCTGTATTAATGGCACCTGTTTGAACTTGTTATCAGTATAAAAGACACCTGTCCACAACCTCAAACAGTCACACTCCAAACTCCACTATTGTGAAGACCAAAGAGCTGTCAAAGGACACCAGAAACAAAATTGTAGACCTGCACCAGCCTGGGAAGACTGAATCTGCAATAGGCAAGCCGCTTGGTGTGAAGAAATAAACTGTGGGAGCAATAATTAGAAAATGGAAGACATACAAGACCACTGATAATCTCCCTCGATCTGGGGCTCCACACAAGTAAGCAAAAATCCCAGAACCACACGGGGGACCTAGTGAATGACCTGCAGAGAGCTGGGACCAACGTAACAAAGACTACCATCAGTAACACACTACGCCGCCAGGGACTCAGATCCTGCAGTGCCAGATGTGTCCCCCTGCTTAAGCCAGTATATGTCCGGGCCCGTCTGAGGTTTGCTAGAGAGCATTTGGATTATCCAGAAGAGGATAGGGAGAATGTCATATGGTCAGATGAAACTAAAGTAGAAATGTTTGGTAGAAACACAACTCGTCGTGTTTGGAGGAGAGAGAATGCCGAGTTGCAACCAAAAAACACCATACCGACTGTGAAGCATGGGGGTGGCAACATCATGCTTTGGGGCTGTTTCTTTGCAAAGGGAACAGGACGACTGATCCGTGCACACGAAAGAATGAATGGGGCCTCTGCTCACCTCTGCACCCCAAACACCTCCTCTGCTCACCTCTGCACCACAAACACCTCCTCTGCACCTCATATACTTCCACTGCTCACCTCTGCACCATAAACACCTCCTCTGCTCACCTCTGCACCTCAAACACCTCATCTGCTCACCTTTGCACCTCAAACACCTCCTCTGCACCTCAAATACCTCCACTGCTCATCTCTGTACCTCTGCACCCCTCCTCTGCACACCTCTGTACCTCAAACACATCCTCTGCATCTTAGCCAAGGGGGTGCTACTTACCTGATGCACACTGACCTACCTGATGCGCACTGACCTACCTGACATACACTGACCTACCTGACATGCACTGACCTACCTGACATACACTGACCTACCTGACGCATACTGAACTACCTGACATACACTGGCCCACACTGGCACGCACTGACCTACCTGACGAGACGTCAGGTGACGTGACCTCTCCTGCAGCTTAGCGTTAATGTGCAGTGCGCCCATCACAGTAGAGTAGACAGTGGACAGCAGGCACTCCAGACACTCCAGGCAGCCAGAGTCAGAGCCATGACAGGACAGGACAGGAGAGCCACCCGCCCGAGTGCCGGGTGGGGATCCTCTCACAGTGACGCTGTGCGGCGGACGCATTTTAATTCCCACCTTCTGGAGCCTGCAGCACCTATGATCGATGTCACATGTCACGCGGTCTCAGCAATGGACCAGTGGGACATCCATCATAGGCGCTGCAGGCTCCAGAAGGTGGGACCTGCTATGTCACTCGGACATGCTCAGGTCAGATCGGTCCCCACTTGGGCTCGGGGCTAATAATAGAATTGTGCATGCCCGAGACCCGGGGCTTTTTGGAGACCCACTCGGGGCTCCAGCCCCCCTCCCAACACCACTGCCCATGGTGATTCCTTCACTGTGTAACGATTCACCCTACCTGTTCTCTCTTGCTTCCTAAGCAATAACCCCTTGACTCTACTCACCTCTGCTGCAGGTATGAACCCACTCTACAAGTGCAGTATCTGGTGGGAGGCTCAGTGGGCGCAGAAGTGGCTGTTTACATCCTCTAGGTGGGCGGTATGCAGAGGAAGGGGTGTGATTTGCATATAAACCGCAGCGGGTTGCCAAACTAATTTACATATAAATGCCCACACAATTTACATATACATAGCGGGTGATTTACATGTGAATGCCGACCCTGGGGATTAATTACAGAACAATACCTTGTGTTTCTCTCCCTCTAGCAGCTGAAGGCAGGTGGGAGGGGGAGAAACAGGCTTTCTGTTGGTGCAAAGAGCTGCACAGGGCATGGTTCTGCCGCCGCATTGATCCCCCTCCCTCCCCGGGCCCCTCTGTGTGACGGGCCCCCTACAGGAGGACTTGTGCCCCCCCATCAGCGGCCCTGTATGTACCTAACTGATAGTTGAAGCCTGGCTGTACCATGCCTTACTACCCTCTTCAAGTAAGTTTATATTGAATTGTCAAAAATAACAAATTGTTTGCATTGCCTTTGCAATGCTGATGCTATAAAACAAAAATGTATTCTGTGACTATAGATCTCCTTCAAATTAAGCTAGAATCGTCCTTTTATTCTGAAAAGTATATCTGATGTTAGGTCCACTTGAAAACAATTTTAGTTACCCATAGGCTGTTCTCCATTTCATGCCCTAGAAACATGAACAGCAATCTGGTCTACTAAACACTTCTATACTGGAGGCCAGTGGGAGTATGCAAATATGTTTCCTATGTAATAATAAAATGGTTGGCTTACACTATGGGGTATACACATATAAGATAACTGTAAGCAATGCGTACGTGTCTTTTTCAGCAAGTCTTACAGATGCCATATTTATCTAACAATCTGAAATTACATCACCTCCTATTTCATATTATGCAATGGGTACATGCTTATCGGTTGAATCACTTTGTGGTTTCTGAAAGTGTAACTAAAGGCAAATTTTTTTTTTAGTTTTGGGCAGAATGGAGAGGAATTAGAACACCTAGTAGGTTTTTATCACTCTCTGTGCCCCCGTTAAGGAGATTCACCCTCTCTATTTCTCCTGTTTACCATTATCATTGAAAGTAAAAATCCCAAATTATGGGTTGTCCATAGATAAGGAATAGAGGGGAAATCGTCCAGTGGGGACCTGGGGGGCCTCAAGAAATGTCCTTAATTCGCAGGGATTTCCCCTCACTTCCTTTTTTGGTTATGGGACAGGAAGTGAGGGTAAGTTTCCCCAATTGGACACAGGTGGCAAAAAAAAATCACAAGGGTTGGAACGCTTCCTTACTCTCTGAACTACAAAAAAAAGCCTATAGTTCTACTTTAAATCTTTCATTGATTCCAATGCCAAAATTATACTGCAACAGAACCAATTTATTCCTTACCTGCCTGTACAGCCAATGTTTTTGCTTTCATGTTGCATTCTAATATAGTTGCATAGTTTGTCTGGCTGAAAAAAAAACACAAGTCCATCTAGTTCAACCAATATATAAAATTACTAAAGATTCAAACAAAGTAAGACCCTCTAGTACTGATTTCAGCATGAGGGTGGTAACAGGAAATCAGTGGCAGAGGTCTCACCATCATAGTCCCTAAAATATATAATAAGCTGGGAAGTGACTTAGTCTTTGGCAATTATCAAAAATGAATATATCAGTTTTGGTCAGATTGATCCTTTAAAACCAAAACACGCACAGGCTTGCTTCTTTGGAAACAATACAGAAAACATTATTAATTCCACTGCTTAACTGATTGATCTTTTATGTGGTCGTGTGATAACAGATAAAACTTACATTGTATGTGATCATTGATATTATTTTCTAGTATTTCCAAAAACAGAAAAAAACATTCTCAAAGTGCAACTATACCTAATAAAACATTACTTGGGGTGCTATTACAGGGTAGGTAAGATGTATGTACATTTGGGCAAATTTAAAAAAAAACATTCCAGCTCCTGTAACTACTAGAATCTTCTCCCTCCAGACTGTGGCATCGATTAGAGGGGCTCTACCAATCAAGAGGTCCAGTGTTCAGGCACAGCCACTAATAATCAAGCTCTGCTATGGTATTGGTCATGTGACCTGGTGCTAGAAGGAAGACTGGATTCCAGTGAATGCAGGAGCAAGTATATTCATCAGCACTTTCATGCACATAATCCTACATCTTATTTATTAATATAACAAAAATAATTTTTAGGATATAAAGTATCACATCGTAAGCTCATAACTCTCAAATCAGTCTGGTTTTCCCCATGAACTATGCAGGAAAATAAAAACACAAAGCAAAAAAGACATAAAGTATCTCATAGTAAAAATTAAGCTATACAGTTCTCTGAATAATGTGGTTTATTGTAATAGAACAAATTCAGTCACCAACTTCACAAAGCCACAAAATAAAAAAAATAATTCTTTAGGCTACCAAAGAAAACAGATTTGTCTGAAATCTGTTTTCTTTTAGGCTTATGATAAATCTGCCATCCTCTTAGCAGTAGTGTTGCCAGTTTACTCTGATACAAGAAAAACTTCCATTTTGTTTGTTGTCCAAGGAGACTATTGGTGGAGGGTGATAAATTAAGTGCCATGTTACTAACAAAGCAGTTTCCCAGATATTCGTATGCAGAATGACATAAATTGTGAAAGATGTTTAATACATTTCTCCACTTCCAAGGAATGTTGTCATTTCCTTTATTGTTTCCCATCAGATAAAACATGTTAGTGAGGATATTGTTTGTACCAGAGTAAAATATACAAAAAACCCTAATTACATCTCATAACAATAATCTGCAATGGTTATTATTACTTTCCAAGGTACGACAAATTGCCCAGCATGTCCTCAAAAGACCCAGTCTGGTAAACACAGCAGAAGTGTAAGTCAGTTCATACACTGGGTCCCATGTATGAAACCCAGAGGAAAAGAACTGAAAAGTTGCCAGTAGCAACCAATCAAATGTCTTTCATTCATGGACTGCTGCTAATGTGCTTCAAGACACCTCTATTTTGCTCCCAGTTTCCATGCTCCAATATCTATTTACTCCAAGTTTCAAAGATAAAGACTTTTGTTCCACTCAATTAAAAGGAAAAAAAAAACAGGCACCAAATCAAACAACAGAAATGACCAAATGACCAAAAATTTACTTCTAGAACAGGTGAGGGAAACCATTGTGGAACTATGAGTCTTATTGGGCATTACAAACCTCTGACATGACTCCCAGAGGCAAATACACAAGTTGTATTTTCACCATAGCCAGAGTGCCATGGTTGCCTACCCTTTCTTAAAAATGACAAGCGTCTGACGCATCTGAAAACCTTGCCATTCCAATTATTAGAATTATATTGTGGAGAATTAAATGAAATATTTAAATACCTGATCATAGCAAATTTTTTGCAGTCCGTGGTTCATGTAAAAAGCAGTAAACACAATTTCCTTAAGTTCCCCAAAAGCTAGAGGGTCCAGATTATTAAATGATGACTTATTTTAGTATGAAGTAAAATGTATACTCAAAAGACTAAATACAATGAAATCCATAAATGCTTAAATGTGAAATTATGCAAAACCATGTTGATGAAAAGAAAGTTTATATTACCCACGTTATAAAATATTGCAGTCATATTCCCCAATGTCTGCGTGATCCTCTCTCCTGCTACTTGAGCTGATGGCTTGTAGACAATCAGTGACCACCTGTGTTGCAGCCAATTCTCTGGCATGCACAGTTTTAAAGGGCTGGTGCATGTATTGCTCCAAGCAACAATGTCTACAAGCTAGTAGCTTGACCTCCCCAGTGCCTCCAAACAATCTCACTGATTCCCAGTGTTCCTCTGTGTCGCTCTTCTCTCATGTGTTTCTCCTGCGATCCTCAGTAACACCCTGTGAGTTCCTGCCTACAGCTCAAATTACAGCACCTGTGCTATCCTGTACCTGTGACCTCTTCCTTATCTCAGCCAGCACCTCTGTGATTCCTGTGATACTTCTGTGTCCCAACCAGCCACTTGTTACCAGCATTGATGCACTTCAAGTCTTCAGCCTGCTTCAGTGTTTCCCTTTACACTATGAGCCAGCTTCCTGCTGGTGTGTTTTCATGCATTTCTACCTGCCGGGAACTGAAATCCCCACTGACTGGTGATCCAAGCACTTCTGTGTTACAAGTGACGAAGTGGCAATGGACTACCGCCCACAACAGTTGCACACTTAGCAAATCATTTTTACCTGAGGTTCTGCATAATATTGGAGACTATAAAAATTTTAAATTTGGAAAACCATTACAAACTACCGTATATACTCGAGTATAAGCAGAGTTTTTCAGCCCATTTTTTTGGCTGAAAAAGCCACCTCGGCTTATGCTCGAGTGAGTGAACAAATGTCTGAATTGGAGGAGGAGAAAAAGGGGCGGGGCTGTGATGCTCGTGATTTGGCCCAGTGCTCCTGTGAGTTTCCCCTCCCTCCCATGCTGTGTCAGATCGCCGCGCAGCCAGCCGCATAACGATGTCCCACCTCCTCTTGTGATAGACAGCACAGTGATCCAATGCTAGGAATCACTGTGCCAGGTGTCATAGGATTCAGGACATCACTACCGCGGCTGCATGGCGATCTGACACAGCGGGACATCGATCCCACATACGATACACAGCTCCTGGTAAGAAAAAAAAAAAAATCTTTACAAGGTATCTCTTGATACCGTTGCTGGGAGGTTGTAGCATGCTCACTTTTCTCTTAAGCCTTGAAAGTGGTGCTATTTGGCATACTATCTCCTTTAATAGCTATGCTCCTGTTTCAGACCATTTTTTTTATTAGCACTGGTCCCTATTGTATATGTGCTATGTTCTATGTGGGGTGCTTATATATTTTGTGCACCTTTACAATTTGGTTCCTTCCATTGTTTTAATTATTTTATTTTATGTTTGTTTTTGCTGTATTTGCTGGTATGTGTGTACCACTTTTATACTACTATTTTGTATTCTTTATTATCTTATATTCTATTTGTATTTTTTATTAATTTTAAGGCATAATCCATATTATATAATATTCAAAAACATTATTGGTATCTATTTTTATTTATGAAATTTACCGGTAGCTGCTGCATTTCCCACCCTAGGCTTATACTCGAGTCAATAGGTTTTTCCAGTGTTTTGTGGTAAAATTAGGTGCTTCGGCTTAAATTTGGGTCGGCATACACTCGAGTCACAAAAGTGATCCAAAAGGAGGACAAATTAGTATTCCAGCAGAAGAGTGACCCAAAACATGCAATTTAAAAAAAGTGCAAATGACTAAATGACTGTGCACTTGGGTTATTGGTTCTACATAACCACACTGAAATCTAGGCCTCTCCAACAAACTTGCTTTCAAGCAAGAATACAGTATGTTTTGCAAACAAAACTCCCTGGAATCTCAGTAAAGAGGTCTCAGTGTTCTGCTCATATTAGACAGATGAATCATCACTGAGCATGAAAGACATGTGGCTGGCTGGCTACGCTGATTACCAAGCTCTGCTACATTGATTTAAAAGACCAAACTAACCTCAGCCTTACTACATAGCTTCTTGTTCTTAAGGAAGCAAATAATAGGGGAAAAAAAAAAAGCTGGGTATGGTTTTTGAAATAAATATAGTAGGCCTTCGGTGGTGTTTTTACTAATTGTTGAAAATGCAACAGAAAGATATATATATATTTTTAAAATACAGAACAAACAACAGGCATTAAACAAATATCACAAAAAGCAGTAAGTACCGCACCATAAAAATACAACTGACCTCAATTTCAACCCCAGCAAAACCGTGTTCAAAATGTTGGAGAGAGCTGATTCTGTTCAACTTGATTTTGCTGTAAAATTACAGACTTAGCCTTTACAGCACAGTTAGGCTTAATTATTTTACAGAAGTATCCTCACTTAAAGCAGAAACTCATCCCATTTAAAGCAAACTCACCCATTAATGATGTCATGTTTTATTATGTACAGAAATCACTTTGAAAAACACCTCCTTGACATTTCTGGTTGTGGCCATCTTGAGTAAGAGGAGATGATTCATGTAGCATTTTTTCCTGGAATCCATCTGCTTTTAGCTCGGACATGCATGCAGGCAAAAGGGTGAGCTCCTCCCCTCCTGAAGACTTCTGGGATGTATGACATCATTTACCTAGGCCTGGAAACCATGAAGTAACTGAAGAAAAGGTAAAAAAGGTTAAAACAAGTAAATACGATATACTTTCCCAACTATTTACTAATGCTACCCTGTTTCCCCGAAAATAAGACCTAGCGTGAATGTCGGTGATGGCTGCAATATAAGCCCTACCCCCCAAATAAGCCCTAGTTAAAGTCCTTGTAGGTCTTATTTTCAGGGTAGGGCTTATTTTCGGGGAAACAGGGTAGGGCTTATTTGGGGGGGTAGGGCTTATATTGCACCCATCACCGACAATCACGCTAGGTCTTATTTTCGGGGAAACAGGGTAGCAGTATAAGGATTTAAAATAGTTCATGTTGATTGAGGGAGTGAAGTTCCACTTTAAAGTGGAACTTCACTCTCTCAATCGTCTTTGGCTATTGTTAATCCTCATGCTTCTAGTCTTATTAGTAAATAAAAGTATATCATATTTACTTGTTTTAACCTTTTTTTTACATTTCTTCAGTTACCTTCTGGTTTCCTAGGCAAATGATATCATACATCCCAGGACAGAATTGTTAACATTTTTGCAGATTTATTAAAAAAGAAAAACTGAAATATCACATGGTCCTAAGTATTCAGACCCTTTGCTCAGTATTTAGTAGAAGCACCCTTTTAAACGAATACAGCCATGAGTCTTTTTGGGAAAGATGCAGCAAGTTTTTCACACCTGGATTTGGGGATCCTCTGCCATTCCTCCTTGCAGATCCTCTCCAGTTCTGTCAGGTTGGATGGTAAACATTGGTGGACAGCCATTTTTAGGTCTCTCCAGAGATGCTCAATTGGGTATAAGTCAGGGCTTTGGCTGGGACTTTCAAGAACAGTCACAGAGTTGTTGTGAAGCCACTCCTTCATTATTTTAGCTGTGTGCTTAGGGTCATTGTCTTGTTGGAAGGTAAACCTTCGGCCCAGTCTGAGGTCCTGAGCACTCTGGAGAAGGTTTTCGTCCAGGATATCCCTGTACTTGGCCGCATTCATCTTTCCCTCGATTGCAACCAGTCGTCCTGTCCCTGCAGCTGAAAAACACCCCCACAGCATGATGCTGCCACCACCATGCTTCACTGTTGGGACTGTATTGGACAGGTGATGAGCAGTGCCTGTTTTTCTCCACACATACCGCTTAGAATTAAGGTCAAAAAGTTCTATCTTGGTCTCATCAGACCAGAGAATCTTATTTCTCACCATCTTGGAGTCCTTCAGGTGTTTTTTAGCAAACTCCATGGGGGCTTTCATGTGTCTTGCACTGAGGAGAGGCTTCCGTCGGGCCACTCTGCCATAGAGCCCCGACTGGTGGAGGGATGCAGTGATGGTTGACTTTCTACAACTTTCTCCCATCTCCCGACTGCATCTCTGGAGCTCAGCCACAGTGATCTTTGGGTTCTTCTTTACCTCTCTCACCAAGGCTCTTCTCCAACGATAGCTCAGTTTGGCCGGACGGCCAGCTCTAGGAAGGGTTCTGGTCGTCTCAAATGTCTTCTATTTAAGGATTATGGAGGCCACTGTGCTCTTAGGAACCTTAAGTGCAGCAGAATTTTTTTTGTAACCTTGGCCAGATCTTTGCCTTGCCACAATTCTGTCTCTGAGCTCTTCAGGCAGTTGCTTTGACCTCATGATTCTCATTTGCTCTGACATGCACTGTGAGCTGTAAGGTCTTATATAGACAGGTGTGTGGCTTTCCTAATCAAGTCCAATCAGTGTAATCAAACACAGCTGGACTCAAATGAAGGTGTAGAACCATCTCAAGGAAGATCAGAAGAAATGGACAGCACCTGAGTTAAATATATGAGTGTCACAGCAAATGGTCTGAATACTTAGGACCATGTGATATTTCAGTTTTTCTTTTTTAATAAATCTGCAAAAATGTCAACAATTCTGTGTTTTTCTGTCAATATGGGGTGCTGTGTGTACATTATTGAGGAAAAAAATGAACTTAAATGATTTTAGCAATATATATGGCTGCAATATAACAAAGAGTGAAAAAGTTAAGGGGGTCTGAATACTTTCCGTCCCCACTGTATAAATATATATATATATACACACACACACAGTATCTCACAAAAATGAGTACACCCCTCACATTTTTGTAAATATTTTATTATATCTTTTCATGTGACAACACTGAAGAAATTACAATTTGCTACAATGTAAAGTAGTGAGTGTATAGCTTGTATAACACTGTAAATGTGTTGTCCCCTCAAAATAACTCAACACAGCCATTAACCACTTGCGGACCAGGCCATAGCCGAAAGACGGCTACAGCGCGGTCGGCTTATTCTGGGTGGGCATCCATGGACGTCCTCCCAGAATGTTGCTCTCGCACGCCCCCTGGGGCGCGCTCCCGCAAATATCCGTGACCGTCGGTCCATCACGGATCGCGGTAAATGCCCGCTTGTAGCGGCCATTTACCACGTGATCGCTCCGTCAAATGACAGAGCAATCACTTGTAAACAAACCGGCGTCATCTCATGACGCTGGTTTCTCCTCTCTCTGTACCGATCTGTACAGTGCGAGGGGAGGGGGGAGAGGGGGAGAGATCGTTTTTAGCAGCGCTGTGGGCTGGATCTGTACTGCCCACAGCACTGCTCAGTGTCCATAGTCTGCAGTACTCTGCAATAATGTGCAATACTCTGCAGTACTCTGCAATATTGTGAAGTACTGTATTTATTGGCGTATAACACTCACTTTTTCACCATGAAAATCGGGTGCAAATAGTGCGTGCATGTTATACGCCAATACTTCAATTTTCGCTGCCTCAGAGGGGACAGGGAGGGGGGCGGGACGAGCGTTATCAGATTACATACAGTGAGATTCTCCCGTTTACTTGGCGGCCTCTGTAATAGGAAGTCCCATCTCCTGGGCCGCCATTGGACCACTGTTCTGTCTATCATAGGAGATTCTCACTGTATGTAATCTGTCGGCGCTCGTCCTGCCCCCCTCCCTGTCCCTCTAGGCTGCAGATGGGCATTGATCAGACTGCATTGATGGCAATGGTGAGGCTGCATTGATGTGGACTGATGAGGTTGCATTGATGGCACTTGTGAAACTCTGCCAATACTTGCCAATACTCTGCCAATAAATTTTAACAGAAAAAAAGTTTTTTTTTTACCAAATTTTCAGTCTTTTTTGATTTATAGCGGAAAAAAATAAAAAACCCAGCGGTGATTAAATACCACCAAAAGAAAGCTCTATTTGCATGAAAAAAGGACAAAAATTTCATATGGGTACAGTGTTACATGACTGAGTAATTGTCATTTAAAATGTGAGAGCATCAAAAGCTGAAAATTGGTCTGGCTAGGAAGGGGGTTTAAGTGCCCAGTTGTCAAGTGGTTAATGTCTAAACTGCTGGCAACAAAAGTGAGTACACCCCTAAGTGAAAATTTTCAAATTGGGCCAAATTAGCTACTTTCCCTCCCAGGTGTAATGTGACCAAGTGGCCAAGACCATACATCTGTTTAATAGGAAAGGTTCCACTCAGAACAGGCCTCGTCATGGTTGACCAAAGGGGTTGAGTTCACATGCTCAGCATCATATCCAGAGGTTGTCTTTGGGAAATAGACGTATGAGTGCTGCCAGCATTGCTGCAGAGGTTGAAGGGGTGGGGGGTTAGCCTGTCAGTGTTCAGACCATATGCCGCACACTGCAACAAATTGGTCTGCATGGCTGTCATCACAAAGGGAAGCCTTTTTTAAGATGATGCACAAGAAAGCCCGCAAACAGTTTGCTGAAGACAAGCAGACTAAGGACATAGATTTCTGGAACCATGTCCTGTGGTCTGATGAGACCAAGATAAACTTATTTGGTTCAGATGGTGTCAAGCGTGTGTAATGGCACTGGGTGAGGAGTACAAAGACAAGTGTGTCCTGCCTAGTCAAGCATGGTGGTGAAGTGCCAAGGTCTGGGGCTGCATGAGTGCTGCCGTCACTGGGGAGCTATAGTTCATTGAGGGAACCATATGAACCACACACCACACACACATATATACTGTAAAGGACTCCATGACTGGGTCCTGGAAGGACGCTATATTTCCCCTCTGTTTGGACTGTGGCCCCTTTAATGGAACAAAAGGGTTAACTCACCTGTCAGAGGAAGTGGGCTTAAAGCAAGATAGGAAGTTGTAGGTGGGTGTGGAGGAGTATAGTGGAGACTGTGGATGGTGGACGGTGGACGGTGAGTAGCTGTGAAAGCGCACGGCAGTGTCCTGCCTGGAAATCTACTAGCAGGTAAAGTTACCTGCGATACAAATTAAGGACTGTTTTTAGCTGCAACAGCAATTCTGGGCTCTGCAAATCAGTGAAACTGATATTTCTTTCTGTTGTTTTTGCTCCTGTAGGCTGTTTAGGTTTAATAAACCTCCCTTTGATTGAAAAGCCTGTGTCCTGCGATCTAGCTGGTTCCCCAAACTTTAAAAAATATATATATATATATATATATATATATATATATATATATATATATATATATATATATATTGCATTGACTTAAAAACTGACATTTAAAGAGACAGTGCATTGGATCTATGTCCTGGGTTAAAGCTGAACCAATGGAGGAGCTAATTAAACAGCTTTCCCTGGCTAATATGCAAGCACAGACGTGCCACGAGGAAGCTAATCAGTGCTTAGCAACCCAGCTGGAGCTACAACAAATTTACCAAAAAGAGGCGCTGGCTCTGCAGCAAGAAAATACTTGCCTGTTGGTGGCCCAGCTGGCAGCCCAACAGGCGACCCAGCAAGGGGTTATGCAGGCTCAGGTGACTGCCTTAGAAGAAGCAGTGCAGCATCTTTCTCAGGGGCGAGAGCAAGCAGCTGTTGCCCCTGGTAACCAAGCGACTGTGAGGGCGAGACATTTTCTGCAGAAGTTGTCCCTGAGTGATGATGTAGAGGTTTTTTTTGCTACATTTGAGAGGTCAGCAGAGAGAGAAGGGTGGCTTCAGGACCAGTGGTCCGGCCTCATTCTCCTTTCCTCACTGGAGATCCTCAAAAAGCCTACTTTGACCTGCCACCGGATGACGCTAAAGACTATCAAAAACTAAAGACAGAAATTCTGGCTCATCTGGGGGTTACTCTGGCCGTTCAGGCCCAACGAGTGCACCAATGGAAGTATTGTTCAGATCAGCTACCCTGTCTCAAATGCATGACCTGGTGCAACTGGTAAAAAAATGGCTGCAGCCCGAGGTGTTGTCCGGTCCCCAAATCATGAAGCGGGTCATGCTGGACCAATACCTGAGGTCCCTGCCAGACAACCTTCAATGGTGGGTCAGCCATGGAGACCCAAAAACAGTAACCCTCCTTGTCGAGATGGTGCAACGATATACAGTGGTGGAGGATCTGCTCGGCCCTACCAAGCACCAAGGGCCCAGTCTGCCACGGCCTGTTCGATCAACTGCCACCTTTCAAAAGGATATCCCACGGAGCCCTGGAGCAAACATGCCGGAAGGCCAAGAGTCACTCCCGGTACCTCCTCAGCGTTCTGTTCCTGTTTGGAGAGGAGGGGATGTACAATGTTGGCAATGTCATACCCATGGAATGTGGGGTTCCCCGGAGGGGGTCTTTTTATGCCATAAAGCATGCACCACACATCTTGACCTTGGTGAGGGGAAATTTGAGTGTGAAGTCCAAGTGAACCACCTCCCTGCCCAGGCTTTGTTGGACTTCCGAAGCATAGTGACCCTGACCTCCCAGAGTAATTGGGAGGATCGGTCCGGTAAGCAAAACTTTATGGGTTGTGTGCATTCACAGGGACACTAGAGAGTACCCTCTCATTTCGGTGACCATCTCCACAGCCCATGGCACTGGTACTCAAGAGGTGGGGGTGGTGAAGACCTTGGTGCATGATGTTATAATAGGACGAGACTTATTTGCAAAACAGTGGGAACAAGGAGAACTACATGAATGCTCCAGAGACTGGGGAGAAACTAACCCCTCTGTTCCTGCTGTTGATCCTGAACTGCCAAATGTTATGAAGATGATGAAACTACTAATGATTTAGTTAATGGTGATACCATTAAGGATGTCAAAACATGTGGTTCACAGACCTACCTGAATATTGAGGGGGGGGGAACCTTCTCCACTTCAGGTAATGCTGGGGGAAGAGGATGAGGAAGTGGCCTCTACCCATGCCCTGACGGATTTGGGTGTTCCCCAGTGGGCATTTGGTACAGCCCAGATGCAGAACCCCACTTTGGCCCAGGCACGGGAGCAGGTTGTAGTAGTAAATGGGGTTCCCCAAGAGCCAGGTGTGAATGAGCAATGGCCACACTTCACATTAAGTAATGAATTGCTTTAACAAAGTGAGAGAAAATGTGGTAGAGCAATTGTTGGTACCCCAACAGTATAGGCGAAAAGTTCTGAACCTGGCCCATGACGATGTGGTAGGGGGATACCTGGGAATTGAGAAAACTGAGGCACGAATCACTGACCGGTTTTACTGGCCAGGTCTGAAAGCAGAGGTAAAGAAATACTGTACCTCTCGTCCCACCTGTCAGTTGGCCGCCCCGGTGACTCACTTGCAGAGCCATTTGGTCCCACTGCCCATAATTGAGGTCCTCTTCGAAAGGATAGCCATGGATATAGTGGGACCCTTGGTAAAATCAGCTCGAGGTCAGTCCTACATACTGGTGATCTTCAACTACGCCACCCGATATCCTGAGGCACTACCCCTGCGGAATACCTGATCCAATGCTATTGCCCGGGAATTATTCCGGTTGTTTACACAGACTGGGTTTCCTAAGGAAATACTCAAGGACCATGGCACTCAGTTTATGTCGAGGGTTATGGCCGATGTGTGCAAGCTGTTCCGGATTAAATAGCTGCGCACATCAGTCTACCATCCTCAAACGGACGGCTTGGTAGAACGATTGAACAAGCCTCCTAAGTCTATGCTCAAGAGAGTGGTACAAAGATATGGGAAAGACTGGCACTGCCTGTCACCAGCTCTCCTGTTTGCCATTTGGGAAGTGCCCCAGACCTCCACGGGGTTTTCACCCTTTGAGTTGGTGTATGGGTGGAGACCTTGCGGACTACTTGACTTTGTTAAAGAGGAATGGGAAAGTGAACCTATCCAGCATTAGAGTGTTCATATATATATCCCACAAATGCAGGATAGGAGCCTAACCGTGATGCCACTGGTCAAGGAACATGTGCAAAAAGCCTAGGAGGCCCAATTGTAGGTCTATAATAGGGCCGCTAAAATAAGGCACTTCCAAGTGGGGGATCGAGTAGTGGTGTTGATTCCCACTGTGGAAAGTAAATTCTTGGCCAGATGGCAAAGTCTCTTTGAAGTTGTGGAAAAATGGGGGTGGTAAATTATAACCAACCACGCAAGAGGAAACCGTATCAGATATACCATGTAAACTTGTTAAAGCCCTGGACGGACAGGGAACCGGTGACCTCCCTGGCTGCTGCAAGACTTGAGCCTCAGGTTGGGGTGGAGAGTGTCCAAGTTGGAAATACCCTGTCTAAAATCCAAAGTCAGCAGGCCAAGGAGTTCTTGCAGAGAAGTGAAGAAACATTTTCGGACTTGCCAGGGCTAACTAGTGTCATAGAGCATGATATTATCACGGAGCCAGGAGTCAAAGTTTTTGTTCGGCCCTACTGCATCCCAGAGGCTCAAAGGAAGGCCGTTTCAGAGGAAGTGAAGAAGATGTTAGACCTGGAGATTATTGAAGAATCGCAGAGTGGGTGGTTGAGCCCAAATGTGTTGGGACTGAAGCCCAATGCGACTCTGCGATTCTGCAATGATTTCCGGAAACTTAATGAAGTTTCAAGGTTTGATGCCTAACCCATGCCCCAGGTAGATGAGCTTATTGAGAGACTAGGTCCAGCAGGGTATATCACTACATTAGACCTTACCAAGCAGTATTGGCAAATCCGGTTGACCAGGACTGCTAGAGAGAAAACTGCTTTTTCTACCCAAGAGAGGAGTTTTTAGTACAAAAGAATGCCTTTTGGACCACAAACTGCTCCAGCCACGTTCCAGCAAGCAATGGATAGGATTTTACGACCTCACCGGGAGTATGCCTCAGTGTACTTCGACGTCATCGTCATTTTTAGCAGAGACTGGGAATCACACTTGCAAAAAGTGCAGGCAGTGCTGGACTCCCTCTGCAAGGAGGGGTTTACAATAAACCCTGAAAAATGTGCTTTGGGAATGGAGGAGGTGAAATACCTGGGATATATTGTGGGTTGAGGGGTGGAGAAACCTCAGGTCAGCAAGGTAGAGGCTATACAGAACTGGCCCTGCCCCCTCACAAAAAAGCAGGTACATGCATTCCTGGGTATGGTGGGATACTACAGGAGGTTTGTACCCAATTTTGCCACATTGGCGGCTCCATGGACCGATCTGACTAGGTGTCCGAAATCAGTCATGGTGGAGTGGAATGCAGACGCTGAGAAGGCTTTTTTGGAGCTCAAGTCGGCACTAGCCAACATCCTGTCCTGATAGCACCCAATTTTTCAAAAGAGTTTGTTGTCCAGACTGATGCTTCCGATGTAGAATTGGGAGCGGTGTTGTCACAGGTTGTTCATGGTGAGGAGCAACCGGTAGTCTTCCTCGGTAGGAAGTTCACACCAGCGGAGAAAAACTATGCTATAGTTGAACGAGGGTGTCTGGCCATTAAGTGAGCTCTGGAATCCCTCAGATATTACCTCTTGGGGAGGAAGTTTAGGCTGATTTCTGACCATGCCCCTTTAACATGGATGAGACAAGGTTAAGGGACTAATGCCAGGATTACTCATTGGTTACTGGCACTCCAGGAATTTAAATTTGTAGTGGAGCATAGGCCCGGGAGACTGCATCAAAATGCAGATGCCCTCTCCCGAGTCCATTGTTTTGGCTCCACTGTTGCTTCCACCTCCTTGGTGTTGGGGCACAGGGGGGATATGTACAGGGCGCCGTTGCTGGGTCCTGGAAGTGGGAAATGTAGATTCAAAACATCTGGGGTGCCAAGGTTTGCCATCACTGGCCTGGCCTAGGCTGGAAGAAGATTGCCAAGACCCTGAAACTGAGCTGCAGAACGGTGGCCAAGACCATACAGCCGTTTAACAGGACAGGTTCCACTCAGAACAGGCCTCGCCATGGTTGCCCAAAGAGGTTAAGTGCATGTGCTCAGCGTCATATCCAGAGGTTGTCTTTGGGAAATAGATGTATGAGTGCTGCCAGCATTGCCACAGAGGTTGAAGGGGTGGGGGGTCAGCCTGTCAGTGCTCAGACCATATGCCGCACACTGCATCAAATTGGTCTGCATGGCTGTTATCCAAGAAGGAAGCCTATTCTAAAGATGATGCACAAGAAAGACAGCAAAAAGTTTGCTGAAGACAAGCAGACTAAGGACATGGATTTCTGGAACCATGTCCTGTGGTCTGATGAGACCAAGATCAACTTATTTGGTTCAGATGGTGTCAAGCGTGTGTGGCGGCAACCAGGTGAGGAGTACAAAGACAAAAAAAGTCAAGCATGGTGGTGGGAGTGTCTTGGCCTGAGGCTGCATGAGTGCTCCCGGAACTGGGGAGCTACAGTTCATTGAGGGAACCATGAATGCCAATATGTACTGTAACATACTGAAGCAGAGCATGATCCCCCTCCCTTCGGAGACTGGGCTGCAGGGCAGTATTACAACATGATAACGACTCCAAACACACCTCCAAGATGACCACTACCTAAAGAAGCTGAGGGTAAAGGTGATGGACTAACCAGGCCATCATGTCTCCAGACCTAAACCATATCGAGCATCTGTGGGGCTTTCTCAAATGGAAGGTGGAGGAGCGCAAGGTCTTTAACATCCACCAGCTCTGTGATGTCATCATGAGGAGTGGAAGAGGACTCCGGTGGCAACCTGTGAAGCTCTGGTGAACTCTATGCCCAAGAGGGTTAAGGCAGTCCTTAAAAATAACGGTGGCCACATAAAATATTGATACTTTGGGCCCAATTTGGAAATTTTCACTTAGGAGTGTACTCACTTTTGTTGCCAGCGGTTTAGACATTAATGGCTGTGTGTTGAGTTATTTTGAGTTAAATTTACACTGTTAAACAAGCTGTACACTCACTACTCCTATATTGTGGCAAAGTGTCATTTCCTCAGTGTTGTCACATGAAAAGATATTTTAAAAATGTTTTAAAAAATGTGAGGGGTGTACTCACTTTTGTGAGATACTGTAAATATATTATATAAAATGAAAAACCCAGATTAAACCATGATTAAATACCACCAAAAAAAAAACTCTATTTGTGTGAAAAAAAAATACATACATTTTGTTTGGGTACAGCTTTACTTGACCAGGCAATTACCAGTTAAAGTATCACAGTGCTGATTAACAAAAAATGCCTGGTCATAAAGGGAGTAAAATCTTCCGGAGGTCAAGTAGTTAAAGTGGTTAAAAGGTGGCTGGGTAGAGTAGATAATGAACACATGTTGTTGGAAAATTTCTATAATTTTAAGTGGATTACTAAAGAGCCATCAGGCGATTTAAGTTTTATGGGTTTATAGGACATTTCCAGTTGCCGTAGGTTCTTGTCTAGTATACTATCTGCTTTCTGTTTTCTTTCAAGTAATATTTTTATTTAGACAACCTGATTTGTTTTTAAGGTCCTTAAAGAGGAGTTCCACCCAGGAAAAAAAAAAAAATTAAAAGTCAGCAGCTACAAATACTGCAGCTGCTGACTTTTAATTGGACACTCACCTGTCCCTGGGTCCAGCGGTGCGGGGGATCGAAGCCCCGCTCGTCCCCCCCCTCCGCTCGTCGGCGCCGGCATTTCAACTGTGGGCGCCGGGCTGTGGCTTCACAGCCTGGCACCCACTGCGCATGCGCGAGCGGCGCCGAGCGCCGTGATTGGCCGCTCAATCACCTGGGACCTGCACAGGGTCCCAGATGATTGACAGCAGGGAGGGAGAAGAGCCAAGCCCTTCCTGTGCCAGGGGGTAGTGATGTCACCAGCCCAGGCAGACGAAGGGGCAGACTACGAGGGACCACCTAGCAACAGGCATTTAGAGGTAAGTAAAAAAAAAAAAATATCCAAATGTTTTTTTGGTTTTTTTTTTAGAATTTTTTAGATATTTTTGTTTTTTTGGGTGGAACCCCACTTTAACCACTCCAGCCCCGGAAGGATTTGCCCCCTTCCCGACCAGACCATTTTTTGCGATACGGCACTGAATCGCTTTAACTGACAATTGCGCAGTTGTGCGATATTGTACCCAAACAAAATTGATGTCCTTTTTTCCCCAAAAATAGAGCTTTCTTTTGGTGGCATTTAATCACCTCTGCGGTTGTAATTTTTTGCGCTATAAACAAAAAAAAGCGACAATTAAAAAAAAAAAAACACATAATATTTTGTACTTTTTGTACTTTTTATAATAAATATCCCAATTTAAAAAAAAACAAAACAAATTTTTTTCCTCAGTTTAGGCTGATATGTATTCTTCTACATATTTTTGCTAAAAAATCGCAATAAGCGTATATTGATTGGTTTGTGCAAGTTATAGCATCTACAAAATAGGGGATAGATTTATGGCATTTTTATTATTATTGATTTTTTTTTTTTTTACTAGCAATGATCAGTAATTTTCATCGTGACTGCGACATTGCAGAGGACAGATCGGACACTTTTGACACTTTTTTGGGACCAGTGACATTTATACAGCGATCAGAGCTAAAAATAGCCACGGATTACTGTATAAATGTCATTGGCAGGGAAGGGATTAACACTAGGTGTGTTTTAACTGTGGGGGGAATGGGACTGACTAGAGGAGGAGACCGATCGGTGTTCCTACTTAGTAGGAGCACAGGATCTGTCTCCTCTCACACACAGATCCCGGTTCTCGCTCTGTCACGAGCAATCGTGAGTGCCCACGGGACGCGCATCGGCTCCTGCGGTTGCTAAAGCGTCTCAAAGAGCAGATGTACAGCTACGACGGTTTGCACAGGGGAGCCAACCTGCCGCAGAATGACTGCGGCGGCTGGTCCGGAAGTGGTTAACTCGCATTTAAAGGTCTGTGTTTTAGGATTGTTTAAATCGAAATTGCAAGGTGGGATATGATTTTTTAAATTGGAAAATTTTCATGTGCATTTTCTCTGTACTAATGTTTCATAGATATATTCATGCAATTACAAGCAGTAACCACAAGATGGTGCTATTGGCAAACTAACTGTTTGCATATATTTGATCTTGCATAATGGGAACACTGGATTAAATTAGAAAAATGTGCGAAGCTGTAAAAAAAATATAAGTAGATCCCACAGACACAGTAAAATGATAACCTTATAATGCTTTCAAAACATTTAAAACAATGCTTAAAAAACAAAAAAGAACTATATATATAAATATATAATATATATATATTACAATTTCAACATTACTGCCAAAATTTGATGCATACAGCTATGCATATAGCTAAAGTACATATAAGATTTTGTTTTGGTACAACCTTAAGATTTAAATAAAATAATAAATAAATAAAAAACTCTCTCTGCTTTTCCTACAGGCTGACAATTGCAAAGAAATGAAAAAAAAAATATCCAGCATCACTAAAAAAAAAAAAAAATAGCTGCTTAAGGTGCATCGTACAAGACTAAATAACAAGTTTATTTCAACCCTTTTGTGTCCAAAGGTCAGTGGTGTCTTTGACAAATTTGCAGTATTATAAATAATTTCTATATGCATTTCTAAGAACATATAAGATTTTGTTTTGGAACACTTAAAATAAAGAAAAAAAAACTGCTTTGTTTTAATTACAGGATGACAATTGTGCTGCGTAGAAATGTGAAAAAAATATGTAATTTTCCTTTATTTTCTTACATAATTTCTAGTGCAAATGTATCTTACAGTTGAACTGATGGCACTGCAGATGAACGCTGAAGCCAGAAGGTGGCAGTGTTCACCTGCAGGCTGAAGGCTTACATGTTTGTTAATGGAGCCTATGCAGCCTGCATATGATTAGAGCCAACATTTGATCATATTATTAGGAACCACTTTGTTTGCTTCCCAATTGTCAGTGGGGACCCCACCTGTCAGAATAGCCAGGACAGAGAACCAACAGCCACAAAGAGTGTCAGCTGCAAAGGGGAACATGTTAGTTAATTATTATGTCTTTAATTTGGGCCATTGTGCTGAGGAACGGTATTTTAGGAATTGCAAGGGGGAAAAGGTTGAGGACTCTCCCTGACCAATATGGAACACAAGCACCAGGATGCCCACTTTCAGCACGTGTGCACGTGAAATGGATTAACACTCAGGCGCTAAATGCACCAAGTGTTGACGCGCGTTTATATGCGTTTACAAGCATTTTTCTGCCAAAACTCTGCTGCTTCTGAATGCACTGCCATTTTTTTGTCCTGCCTCTACATGCCTCTGCCTCTAAACTCCTCTAAAAGCCTATCTGTGCATGGACACATAGACTAACATGGAGGGTTTAGAAGCAGGGGGAAAAAAAAAACACCAGACGCCCATAGGAGCGGCTGAAAAAACACCCAGTGTGCATGAGGCCTTATGGTAGTGAAAGATTTAAAAATCTCAAAAGAAGCACCAATCATTTTTGCACATTTCACACATTTGAAATTTCACATATAAACAAACTATTTTTTTTAAATTATGTGTCTGTTTTTATTTTCCTTTATCATTGGCAGACTTAAGGGCTAAGGCAGCCAATACATGAGTCTGTTTTTTTCTTTGTTTGTTTGTTTAACCAGTGGGGTTCAAGGTGGATGGGGAATTTTCCCACTGGGCCATTGTATATTGACAGTGGGGAAGCTTCCCTGCCGTTTGAATACACTGATTAGCACTGCAATGTGACATGGAGGTCATACAGAAGTCCATCCCAAGCACGTAAAAAAAATTAGATATGACTTTGTAGCTCCTAAATATCGTCTTTGCAGCGCTCCATTGCAATTTTATTTTTTACAATAGGGAAACTCATTTGTTTTTAGGAGTCCTGTAACTAGCATATAATATGCAGTTAGGCTTCATAGCTTTAAACAATAAACCAAAGCAGAATGTGGTATTTTTCTTGCATTGCACTATATATTTTAATAAAAAAAACCGTACTATTATTCCTAGTGCACTTTAAGAGGAGAACATAAAACTGATGTAGCCCCCTTGTTCTAAACAGGGGCTACTTTTTAAATTTAGTTTTTGGCTGGGCTGTAATTAGCTCAGGCTGATTGTATAGTTTTTTCTCACCTGGTTTTTCCCTAAGCTTATTTTGGCTTGTTATTATTTCTCACTGTTCGCCAGTAAATATCACTGATATCACTGGTCATAGTATGAGATTTCACAATCAAAACTAAGTTTTAAATAATTATATTTCCTTCAGCCAATCCAGTAAGAGGTTTATGCCACTGGTGCATGCTGGGGGAGGATCTAAATATTTGGGACAGGCCATGTGCTTGCTCTCTTGCCTTAGGCTGAGGAGGTGCTACTAGATGGAGCTCTTCTAGGCCCAATAGCCTGGTTTGGAGCCTAAAGTATGCTGCAGTGGTCCTGGAGCTGTTCTGCCTGGTCTGGAGAAAACTGGGCCAAGTCCCCTTGGTGGAGAGAGCCAAGAAGAAGACTGGTCTCTCAGAAGGGCCTGGTGACTCATTTGGAAGACGCACTGAAATGTGGGAATATGCTTAAAGTGTGTTCGGGTTTTCTTAAAGGTTCTGACACTGTGAAGCTAAATATTGATCTGGATATGGAGCGTCTGTAAGTGATCTGCTATGGTATCTGGGACTCCTCACCCCCTTGACCATTCTGCATTCAAACTTGTGGGATGGCACAGTCATTCTTTGGCACAGCCCTGAACACAATGGGAATGATTTATAAAATCTGAGCCAGAGAATAACAAGATAAATACCCAAAGCAATCAAATAATTACTGCTTACAACAGCAACATTCAGAAGGGCATCTCTGATTGCAAAACACTCTGAGCAGCAATTCTGGCTCTGCTACATGCACACAGGCTGACAGGGACAATGCTGACAGGAGGAGGAAGCAGAGTGAGGAGATTTGATGGTGTAACCCTGTGTTGCTGTTTCTTCACTGTCCAATCAGCAGATTGCAGACAGGAAGCTGACACCACTTTATTCCTTAATGACAACAGAGAAGGTGGTGTCACGTTCCTGGCTGGGCTTTCTGGTAGAGGTGTGAGAATAAAAAAAGTAACACAAACAGCAGTCTCCAGACGTGTATTCTAACTGCGTATTTAGTTCCTTGCCTGGATTCCAGCTTTAAGATTTCTATTTTAGTCATTGCTAGGCAATGTAATGTGTGCTGCCAATTCAGTATTTTACACTGGACTGTTCTACTGTGGCATTTTCCTTTCCTAAACCTTATCAGACAATTTTTTTTAGTCAACTGAGCTGCTTTGTTCTACACAGAGATGTTTTTGTTAACTTCTCTTTGAACTATTTATTGCAACTTCAAATAAGATCCAGTTACCATGCCAGAGCTGCATTCTAAGATATAATTAGAACACATCTGCCCTACATCATTAAAGGCTCATTCACCAGGGGGTAGTAAAAACAGGTAGTTGAGTAGTGGTTTAACTGACCCCCCCCCCCCCCCCCAAATTGGGCTGTATACATGCCATGGTTGCAATGCTTTGCGGCTGCGGCAATTGCATGTCCAGCTGCCAAACGTGACCCATTTAAGTGCATGGGGTCGCCAATGCACGTGGTTGCAGTGGTTCAGCCCATTTAGAGTTAAAACAGGCGGTGAGGAGGCGACATATTGACTTTTTACCAACTGTCAAACACATTCTGAAAAACAATCCACCGCAGATCACTTTTCAAAGGGGTGCAAGGGCTGCCACATGTCAGAATGAGCCTTAAAGCAACCCACTGCAATCTTGCAATCTTTCCATCTCTAATGTGGTTGTAAACCTCAGACATAAACTATGAAAAAATCATATTATTCAATTGCATGTACTTGTCTTAATTAAAAGCAATAAGTGTCATATCTGTAGGCTGCTTCATTCCTCTGCTATCAACATGAATCACTTCTAACAAGTTTTCCTGACACCAAGAGAAAAATGGTGACAGGGGAGGGACCTCCAGCAGATTGGCAGCCTCAGCTCTGTTCCTAGAGAAATACTCACCCAAGCTCAACCGCTATATAGTATAGTTGGTGAGTAGAGTAGTCGGTGCTCTGGCTAATTAAGCTCACAAAAGATCTATGGAAAGTACAGGCCGGCAACTCGACAGCTTCTCCATAGAAAATATTTATTTAAACATTACAGCAATAACATCATCCAAAAATGCTGACGTGTTTCGTCCTTAGGCCTTCATCAAAAGCAGCTCTGTTCCTGTGTGAAGGGGGGTAATGTCTCTTCCATCTAATCAGCTCTCAAAGCTCTCCCCACTCAGCTCTGCAGAGTGTAATTTCAGCACTCCACCCCCCTGTTTTCTGAACTCTCAGACAAGCTTTATAAATTCAGTACCTTGAACAGATGTAGAGAAGACAGCATATATACAGGTACAAGTTATGTAGGAGGTTTCGCTTCATCTCTGTGTATCATCTGAGGCCAGTGGGAATATGGAAGGGTTTACAACCACTTTAAGGGTAAACATAAGTGATAAGTTAAAACAATGAAAAAAGCTAGCAGCCAATGGCCTAAATTAGGGTGATACATTTGCGTTATATTGTATATACATTATTTACAATAACATTTACTGCATAAAGTGAAAATTATAATGTATAATGCCTCTACTGTCAATCTGTGTAATCATGAAACTACACATGACTTTGTTGTTTCTATTTCTCCACTAAGTAGTAATTTGCTTTGCTTTTTGATCTTGTCCCTGTAGTCTGCAAAACATAGTGTTTGCGGTAGTAGCTGAATCGCTAATATCTAGCAAACTCAATTTACAAAATATCTTGGCTTAGGTTTCTAGGTTTCCTCTGCTGTGGGTGTATCCAAGAAAAATGAAAAGCCCGTGGCTGACTTATCTCATATAATAACATATAAAGTTGAATTTTATATATCATTTCTATTGTGAGAATGCAAAATAAGGAGCTGGAATACATAAATACGAGTAGGAACACCCAAAACTTTCAGGTGAAACAAAGTAAGGAATTTTGGCTGGGAGATCTCGCTGTGGGCGTATTCAAGAAAAATTAGAAGCCTGTGGCTGACTTATCTCATATAATAACATATTAATCACTTTTAAATGAACTAGCCCTTTAATTGATTCATGGAACTGATCCACAACTGGCAATACATGGCTTAAGTTTCGCCCAATTCCTGTGAATCAGCAATTTGAGGTGTGGGTGGTCCTTTCTTCACCATCTGGCTCAATAAACTTTAAAGTGGTTGTAAAGTCAGTGCTCACAATTACTGCTAGCCCCTCTGCTATAACAAGCTATACTACACAGTGTCTGTTTTTTTTTTTTAATTCTGCAGCTAAATACCTTTTTTAACATCGCCATTCTGCGGTCACGTGACCGCCCACCGCTTTCCTTCCCCGATCAAAATACTACAGTGGGAGGGGCTGAGATTCTCCTGTGATGTCACCCGGGCAGTCACGTGACCGCACATCGGCCATGTGAAATAAGTTATTTAGCTGCAGAAAAAAAAACACATACACTGTGTAGTATGTCTTGTTATAACAGAGGGGCTTGCAGTAATTGTGATCACTAACTTTACTGCTACACGAAATAGCTGCACGAGGGAAAGGGGGAGTTTGTCGATCGGCTCACATACTAGGAAGTGACAGGCGGGGAAGGAGAGGGAGAGACTCTGAAAACAGCGGGATGACAGAGGCACATAAACTGACCATGATATCAAGGATCAGCAGCCATGATTACCATGGTCAGCACACACAGGGGGACACAGGAACAGGCAGGATCAACCAGGTAATACACACAAGCACTATGCAGTTTAACATGCTTTAAAGCAGTGGTCTCCAAACTGCAGCCCTTTGCTTGCCTTTATCTGGCCCCTGGGGCACTAGTCCTCCCACTGAAATACGCCATTATTCCCCCCCACTGACACCAACAATGGGGCACTAATTCTTCCACTGATACCAATGATGGGGCATTATTCCTCCCTCTGACACCAATGATGGGGCACTAATCCTACCACTGACACCACTGATAAGGCACTATTTCTCCCAATGACACCAATGATGGGGCACTAATCCTTCCACTGACAGCAGTGATAAGGCATTATTCCTCCCAATGACACCAATGATGGGGCACTAAATTTCCACTGACATCAGTGATAAGGCACTAGTCCTTCTAATGACACCAATGATGGGATACTAATCCTTCCACTGACACCAGTGATAAGGCACTATTTCTCCCAATGACACCAGTGATAAGGCACTATTCCTCCCAATGACACCAGTGATAAGGCAATATTCCTCCCACTGATACCAACAATTGGGCACTATTCCTCCCACTGATACCAACAATTGGGCACTATTCCTCCCACTGATACCAACAATTGGGCACTATTCCTCCCACTGATGCAAATGATGAGGCATTGTTCACTCCCATTGACGGAAGGGCATTTTCTACTCACACTGGCCACAGTCCTGCCCCCTCAAAGTCTGAAGGACACTAAACTGGCCCTTTGTTTAAAAGGTTTGGAGATCCCTGCTTTAAAAGAACAGGATGTTATTTTTTTTATTTTTTTAGGGTTAAAATACCCATAGACATGAAATTACACTTACCTCATCCATCTGTTTGGCAAAGTGGTTGTCCAGGCAGATTGGAAACCTTATCCTGAGCATTACTGTCCCACTGCTGATAAGTGGTTTACCCTTTTAGCTGCCTCCCTCTTCCCTCTTCAAGGAGCAGGTTGTAAACAATGCCAAGCCAAGTTTACAGGTTGGATTGTGCCTGCATGTCCAATTCCATTCTATTGTCTTTAGCCAGACTAAAGCCAGCCACAGACTTCACATGGTCATTGTCCATTCCTGCTGAAATAGACTGTAAACCCAACATTCCATATTCCTGATATGTGCCTGCTGTACCATGTACTTGTTTGAGTATCCTGTTCTCTTTGTATTACTTCTTTTGTGTGAAATCCCTGGTGTTCCTGACAGTCCCTATACTTTATTATTAAAAACTGACCAGAGTAAGCAGGAGAACACACCATGGTCAATTCTCTATCTATGCTGAGAACTCATTGTGCTTTCCTCCAGTGACAAGCCTTATCCTGACACACCCCCTCTGCACAGCCTTTCATTGGGAAGATCAGTGTACTGCTGTTTCTCCTCCTTATGCAGCTGAGAACAGAGGGAATGTGATCACCTATAAAAAAGGGGAAAAATGTATACTTTTTTTTTATATCTATACACAAATATTTTTCCTTTCATTTCTTTTTTAAAGTGGAACTTCACCCAAAAGGGTCAGTTCCGTTTTTCCCTGCCTCCCTCCTCTCCCATATTTGGAATGTCTTTTCTTGGGGCGGGGGGTACCTGACTTTGACAGGTACCCACTCCCACTTATGGTCAGATTGCCACAGAAGTTCGCCCCCCTCCTTACCCTGCGGCCTCTTGGGACATATCACAGGTCCCAAGAGACTGCCGAACTATTCATGGGGCTGTAAAGCCACAAGGTTTCACAGTTGGCTGCCTATATTTAAGATGCCAAAGACAGCAAAGAGGTGGGTTGGGTGAGGACATCGCTGGATCCTGGGACAGGTTAGTGTGTGTTCTTTAAAAAAAGTCAGTAGCTACAGTATTTGTAGTTGCTGATTTTTAAATTTTTGTTTACAGGGTGAGGATCCTCTTTAAACTGAATGGGTTGTTTTACAAGGTGAGGGTTTACATACACTTTAAGTCAGATCACCAAACTGTCTATAGGCCCTCAGCAGATATCTATCTGAAAAATCTCAAGGGAAAAAAATCAGAGGGGGATTCTTCCCATTTACAGGTGCATCTTATAAAATTAGAATATCATCCAAAATGTAATTTATTTCAGTAATTCAATTCAAAAAGTGAAACTCATATATTGTATAAATGCGTTACACACAGAGTGATATATTTCAAGCATTTCTTTCTTTTAAATTTTGGTGATTATGGCTTACAGCTAGTGAAAACCCCAAATTCACTATCTCAGAAAATTTGAATATTACATAAGACCAATAAAAAAAGGATGTTTAATACAGAAATGTTGGCTTACTGAAAAGTGTGTCCATGCATATGTAGCAATAACTCTCGGTGGAGCTGCTGGTTTAAAGCGGGCTGTTACCTTCACTCTTGACACTTCTGTTTCACCGGCATGGGGTCTAGGATCCCGTTGAGTTTACCACTGGACGATGTAGACACTAACACTTGAGTAGATTTTCCAATGCTTTAATGAACAAATAATAAAGGAAGTAGCAGGAAAGAGGCAGAAGGAAAGTTGCAGGGAAGCTCAAATACCTTTCCTTAGTATTCTTTAGAACCTTCTCTGGAATTGAACACTTGCGGTTGAATGGATGAATGCGCTCCCCCTTGTGGAACTCAATCTTTGCCCGCCTGGATAGGCCTCTCTCACTTGCCTAGCAGCCAGTACGTAGCACGAACAAAAGTCTCTGCCACAGACTTGTTTGGAAAAAAACCCGTACGATCCTCTGCCACAGGATGTATTGGTTTGCAATGAATGTCAGACACAGTACTTGAACCTTTAAGCCAACCCGGCAGTACTATGCAGTAAGATTACTTCAGGATACGTCCTCCAACCGAGTCACCAGGCCCCTCTCCAGACCAGCACTTTGCATGATCCTTCCATGACGGGTCCTCCCCTGGGATCTCCTCCGTTGTCCAGCTTCTTCACTCAGGAAAGACAGCTCAGGACCGTTTCTCTGCTACTGTGGTAGGCCCCTAGACAGGCTTCTGGGCCCACCCACACACTGCAGCGACGTGGGCCTCTGGAACGGAGGACCACGAGGTGGTACTCTAAACATATACCTGTTGGCCAGGAGGGCCAGCAGGTGGCTGAAAACAAACCCCTAAACATGGCGTCCCATAAATACCCCCTCCCAGCATGCACCTCGGAGGACGACCTCCACCGAGTTGTCTCCAGGACAGAGGAGCACTCATACGCTTCAACACGTTGCTTTTCCAACACCAGCCGATGGTGACAACGACACCCACCAGCACAGTGTGGAACCACATGCAACTCAGCCAAGCTGGAACAGAGGCAAATCTAACTCCCTCTAACAAGTGACCCACAAGATTAACCTATCAGCGGTAGATTAAAAAAATCTACCAGCGCTACATACTCCCCCCATATGCTTCCCTCTGCTGACCAGCTTTTTGGAGATGCTGATTTCATTTTCCAGCAGAACTTAGCACCTGCCCACACTGCCAAAAGTACCAATACCTGGTAAAGGTATCACTGTGCTTGATTGGCCAGCAAACTCACCTGACCTAAACCTCATAGAGAATCTGTGGGGTATTGTCAAGAGGAAGATGAGATCTGTGGGGTATTGTCAAGAGGAAGGTGAGATCTGTGGGGTATTGTCAAGAGGAAGATGAGAGATGCCAGACCCAACAATGCAGACAAGCTGAAAGCCACTATCAAAGCAACCTGGTCTTCCAAAGCACCTCAGCAGTGCAACAGGCTGATCGCCTCCATGCCACGCCCACAATGATGCAGTAATTCATGCAAAAGGAGCCCCAACCAAGTATTGAGTGCATACTATACTGTGCATGGACATATTTTTCAGTAAGCCAACATTTTTGTATTTAATATCCTTCTTTTATTGGTCTTACGGAATATTCAAATTTTCTGAGATACTGAATTTGGGGTTTTTACTGGCTTTAAGCCATAATCATTCAAATTAAAAGAAGGAAATGCTTGAAATATTTCACTCTGTGTGTAATGCATCTTTATAAAATATACTGTAGGAGTTTCACTTTTTGAATTGAATTACTGAAATAAATTAACTTTTTGATGATATTCTAATTTAATGAGATGCTCCTTTATACTGTCCCCCCCCCCTTAAAAAAACATAAACACGAATGCTCGCCCAAAATAAATATAATTTCACATATATGGATAACTTCGGGAGACCTCCATGATAATTAATGCTCATGTATTTATACTGCTGTGGATGCTTGATCATTTTCATGCCAGGCAAAAGGATAACTAAAATTAAACTCACTGCAGATGTGTTATGCCGTGTACACACGGTCGGACATTGATCGGACATTCCGACAACAAAATCCATGGATTTTTTCTAACGGATGTTGGCTCAAACTTGTCTTGCATACACACAGTCACACAAAGTTGTCGGAAAATCCGATCGTTCTGAACGCGGTGAGGTAAAACACGTACGTCGGGACTATAAATGGGGCAGTAGCCAATAGCTTTCGTCTCTTAATTTACTCTGAGCATGCGTGGCACTTTGTGCGTCGGATTTGTGTACACATGATCGGAATTTCTGACAACGGATTTTGTTGTCAAGAAAATTTTATAGCCTGCTCTCAAACTTTGTGTGTCGGAAATTCCTATGGAAAATATGTAATGGAGCCCACACACAGTCGGAATTTCCAACAACAAGGTCCTATCACACATTTTCCATCGGAAAATCCTATCGTGTGTACAGGGCATAATTCTTTATTTACATACAATCTTTCTCTGTATACAAATTACATATTGTAAGCGTTGTAGTTTGCTATTATAATGGATGGCTGCAAATACGAGGTTGCATGTATAAATAAAGATTGTATGTTCTAATGACCCTCTTGTATTTTATAGTATTGTAACTATACTGTCTCCCTTTACAATATAAACCGCTGCACACACTGTTGCCGCTATATAAATCCTGAATTATAATAGTAATAATAATATAATAAATAATAAATATAATAATAGTAGAAATATATTCTCTTATATTATCCAGGGAGAGGTACAGTTTATCAAGTTACATTATAATAGTGACGTTAAAAAAAATGTACCCAGCCTACAATTTTCTGTTTTACATCAAGTTGTGTGTTCTGTAGTCCCACCTAACCCCACAATATGACCCTTCTCCCCTATGAGCCAAGATGTTGCCATTGTGATGTGCAGTTTTTGTTGAAACTGGGTCACGGAGGCACCATTGTCATTCTGTGGTCAATGTAAAGGCTGTTTGTGGTATTCAGCAACTCCACTTGAAGTTATTGTAAACTCTCACATATACCCAGAGAAGTAACTGGCCTTGGGTAATACACAGAGATTAAACAAATCCTCCTGCATAAGTTGTACTTTTTTCTCTTCTCTACATCTTTTCAAAGTCCAGAATTTATAAAGCTTCTCTGAACTGTTGGAAAACAGGGGGTGGAGAGCTGAATCTACACAATGCAGAGCTTAGCGAGGAGAGCTCTGAGAGCTGATTGGAGGGAAGGGACACACCCCCTTTCACACAGAACTCAGGAACAGAGCTGAGGCTGTCAATCAGCTGGAGGTCCCTCCCCTGTCACCTTTTTTCTCTTGGTGTCAGGATAACTTGTCAGAAGTGATTCATGCTGAGAACAGAGCAGCAGACAGAAATGACACTTAGGGGTTGATTTCCTAAACCTGGAGAATGTCAAACCATGGTGCAGTTCTTCATAGAAACCAGCTTCCAGGCTTTTTTGTCAAAGCTTTATTGAGCAAACTGAAGCTAGAAGATTGGTTACCAATTTTAGTAAATCAAACCCTTAGTGCTTTTAATAAAGACAAGCACATTGCAGAGGGATATGCTTTGTTCATATTTTTGTCTGAGATTTACAACTACATTAAGTGTTTGTCTCTGTTGGTGAACATATGACCACTGTTCCTTTCAATGACACATTAAAATACTTTTTCATCCTTGAAAGGACACAGGGCTACCTAATTGAAACTGATTGGAATGTGGGTGCTAGCTATTTAAACGCTATTGGTTTGCTCAGGTTGCTTTGAAAACAAACATATCAAAGTGCTGACACACCTCTTTTATAGCCAAAACTTACTGCTTATTGGCAGCCAACCAAATACGACTAACCTTTACAACTGCATTTGTCATTGAGGTTTAGAACTCAACTCTAGCAACATTTTCATGTGGGGTTTTTGTCATGCAGTCCATCGTCTGTATCTATCAAACAAGTCTAACATCAAACAAGATTAAGAAGTAAAGAATGTCCTTGAAAATCATTACAAGGACAGCATTATTAGTAAAAATAGATGTCTTCCTGCAGAAGCATGAAAAATGCATTCATCCTTATTTTTCTTCTCTGCCAGAGGGACAAATGATCAGTTTAATGTGGAACTTAACTATATCTGGGCACCACAAATAGAAAATGCAATTTAATTCATTTTTAAAATTCAAAGCAAATGTACCCATCCATCCATGTCTCTATGCTTTATTTTGTTGAGAAATCACATCCCTAGCATTGCTAGTCATGGCTATCTTAAAGGCAGATGATTCATGTAGCATTTACTTCCTGGAATCCATCTGCCCTCAGCTCATGCATGCAATCAGGAAAAAGCCAAGAAAACCACTCCTCCAGATGAAAGAGAAAATAAAAAGGCCCATGACAACTCATGGGATGTATGACATACAGTATCTCACAAAAGTGAGTACACGCCTCACATTTTTGTAAATATTTTATTATATCTTTTCATGTGACAACACTGAAGAAATGACACTTGGCTACAATGTAAAGTAGTGAGTATACAGCTTGTATAACAGTGTAAATTTGCTGTCCCCTCAAAATAACTCAAACAGCCATTAATGTCTAAACCACTGGCAACAAAAGTGAGTACATCCCTAAGTGAAAATGTCCAAAGTGGGTTCCCTCCATTTTCCCTCCCCAGTGCCATGTGACTTGTTAGTGTTACAAGGTATCAGGTGTGAATGGGGAGCAGGTGTGTTAAATTGTGTTATCGCTCTCACTCTCTCTCTGAAACTGAGCTGCAGCACAGTGGCCAAGACCATACATCGGTTTAACAGGACAGGTTGCATTCAGAACAGGCCTCGCCATGGTGGTCGACCAAAAAAGTTGAGTGCACGTGCTCAGCATCATATCCAGAGGTTGCCTTTGGGAAATAGATGTATGAGTGCTGCCAGGGGGGGGGTCAGCCTGTCAGTGCTCAGACCATACGCCGCACACTGCATCAAATTGGACTGCTTGGATGTCGTCCCAGAAGGAAGCCTCTGCTAAAGATGATGCACAAGAAAGCCCGCAAACAGTTTGCTGAAGACAAGCAGACTAAGGACATGGAATACTAAAACTACGTCTTGTGGTCTGATGAGACCAAGATAAACTTATTTGGTTCAGATGGTGTCAAGCGTGTGTGGCGGCAAGCAGGTGAAGAGTACAAAGACAAGTGTATCTTGTCTATAGTCAAGCATGGTGGTGGGAGTGTCATGGTCTGGGGCTGCATGAGTGCTGCCAGCACTGGGGAGCTACAGTTCATTGAGGGAACCATGAATGATAACATGTACTGTGATATACTGAAGCAGAGCATGATCCCCTCCCTTTGGAGACTGGGCCGCTGGGTAGTATTCCAAAATGATAAGGGCCCTAAACACACCTCCAAGATGACCACTGCCTTGCTAAAGAAGCTGAGGGTAAAGTTGATGGACTGGCCAAGCATGTCTCCAGACCTAAACCCTATTGAACATCTGTGGGGCATCCTCAAACAGAAGGTGGAGGAGCACAAGGTCTCTAACATCCACCAGCTCCGTGATGTCATCATGTAGGAGTGGAAGAGGTCTCCAGTGACAACCTGTGAAGCTCTGGTGAACTCCATGCCCACATAATGGTGGCCACACAAAATATTGACACTTTGTTGCCAGTGGTTTAGACATTAATGGCTGTGTTGAGTTATTTTGAGGGGGCAGCAAATTTACTCTGTTATACAAGCTATACACTCACTACTTTACATTGTAGCAAAGTGTAATTTCTTCAGTGTCGTCACATGAAAAGATATAAAAAAATATTTACAAAAATGTGAGGGGTGTACTCACCTTTGTGAGATACTGTAATTTTGGCTTAGGCCACAAACCAGGAAGCAACTGAAGAAATATAAAAAATAGGTTTACACTAAGTAAATATAATGTACTTTCCTATCTATTTACTAATACTAGCAGCATAAAGAAATAGTTAATGTTGATTTAGAGAGTTTAGTTCCGCTTTAACAGGAATTTCATTTATAAATAACTGACCCATTCACAATGCTGCAAGAAAAGGACATAAACCTTTTTTTTGGCAGTTATGTATCATGAGTTTCTGAATGGAAACTGATGTTATTCTGGGCCGCAATCAAATTCTAGCTGTCAATTTTACAAAATACGATTGGCTACTATAAAAGTCCCTATACAATCTCTTTTGAGAAAGTGTACAAACTGAGGCCCTGTACTGAGAAATCAGACTGTTCCTGCGAAACATTAAAAGAAATAGCGGAGCTTTATCTAAAAGGGGAAGTTCCTCTTTAAGCATTTCTACCCCCTCCTATGCCACATTTTTTTTGGGGGGGGACTGAGTACCTAGTTTTGACTGGTACCCGCTCCCACTTCTGCTCAGGCTGCCTAGGCGACTCATCATAGGTCCCAGAAGGTTGCCCGGCCATTGAGGAGGCGCAGCGGCTGTGAAGCCGCAAGCTGTCACAGCCAAGTGCCCACACTTGTAATGCCGGCGCTGGGGAAAGGCGAGGGAGAGAAGCAAGGGTTTGGGCAGTTGCATTGCTGGATTGTGGGACAGGTGAGTGTGTGTTTATTACATCAGCTACACTTTTTGTAGCTGCTGACTTTTAATAAAAACACAAAAACATCTGGAACTCTGCTTTATTATAAACAATTCTGTTACAACTGTGTATATGGTGAAATCAGACTGAAATTATGTACTGCCAGCATCTCGTCCTTGATAGGAAAATATAATACGATTTTACAATTAATGATACATATTAGGGCCTACACAGAGTTCCCCTAACATACCCTGCACAATGGATGTGCATATCACTTGTAAAACAAACAAAAGGTCCAATTCTTTCTAAGAAACCTTTCTGTATTGGTACATTACTGAACATGTATGATCTTGATGAAGGCACCTTATCTTCTTGAGATAATAAAAGTGTAATTTGTTACTCTGCATTCCAACTAGCATCAGTTTCATCTACAGTCCTAATAAAAGTACCCTGCAGTCAGCAAAAAAGCTAAAATGCTTGTTCAAAACGGAACAAAAAAAAAAATCATTATCATTTAACTAGCTGAATATGGCATTCTTCCATGAGCACTTACTTTTTTCGAGAAGAGTTTTTTTTTTTGTTAATTTTGTTGCACTTTTAATCCAGGCCCTCACTTTTGTATGGGCACCACTATGGCTGTCTTCTCTGTAAATTATACATACCACATTCATTTTTTGATTGAAAATAAAAAAAGATTGGTCTACATAAAACAATACTGGGCATTTTGAAATAGTTTTGACACCCAGAGCATGATCAGCACCCCCCACCACCACCACCTTCAACTTTTTTGGGCTGACCCCCTGAAGCCAATGTATGTTCACACTTATTCCTACCCAGAAGCCTCCTGCCTTCCCCAAATTACTTTCACAAATCATCTGTCGTCACAGCAACTTTACTATAAGCTAATATATGCCTACTTAACAGCCATAGTATGTTCAGAAATGTATGAGTATATACCCCTTGAGTCACTGATAACAGCCTTTTACAAGTCCATGCCTCTTAGGAACCTAGCAATGTAAAAGCAGCTGGATACAAACAGTATTGGGCACAGAGAGTTCTTTACTATTCCAGGATGCCAAATCCTGTAATAACAATCCTCTTAATCTGACCCAATGCTGAATAACCTAAAGTCCAAGATAAAAGTTTGTATTTGCTCTTAAAGGCCCCAGTTTCCAATTGCATGTTTAAAGCAAATTTGTAGCCACTAGAAGCATACCGCTCAACTTTTTCAGAGGGAGCGAGGGACAAAAGTATGTAGGCATAGGACACACCCCCCATGCCACACTCTCTAAATTTTATATATATATATTTTTTTATATATATATATATATATATATATATATATATATGAAGGCACAAGTGCTTTTTCTTTTACCACTATTATTCCTTTATACTGGCTTTTGACATTAACAAATGCAGCCGTTTAGAAATTGGATGAAAAGTTTAGCACTGGGAAAGATAAATAGTGCAATTTATATACAACTATATAGATTAGACCAAAATGAGAGACAAATGAGGAGGAAAGAGGGACAGAGGGACATTGTTCCAAATCAGGGACAGTCCCTCAAAATCAGGGACAGTTGGGAGCTATGATAGAAGTAACTGCTCACTTGTAGTAGGCTTCATTCAAATCTGCACATGCAAATGAACACTTGTACAAAGCACTGACATACCAGTTATTGACTCTGATTTGTTAAGCAGTGCCTATTATGTATATCAGTAATAAATGAAAACACGGGAGAAAACAAGGGAGAAATTATCTTGAGTGGAAAGCATTATCTGTGTTAAAGCCAGAATTAGGGTCATTTTCTTGGAGGGTGTAGGACATGTTTCAAGGGTGGTAAGGAAATATAGTTAAGCCCCATACACACAGGCCGAATGTCGGGAGACAAAGGCTGCTTAAAAAAAAACGTCCGACATTCGGCCCATGTGTATGTTGGTCTGTCCAACAGAAGCCAGACAAACTTTTGTCAGACGTGCATGCTGTAAAATCAGCAGCCAACTAACTCCCGATCAGCTGATCAGAGTGTTCTGGCAGGGGGCCATCCCCCATCCTCTGACCGGAGCTAACAGGTTTTTTTCATGCAACCCGCGGGGTTACACAAAAGAAAACTGTTAGTGTGTACCAGGCTTAAGGGGAAAGCTGTTTGAAAACCACACCACCCTCTAATACACATTAAAATAGTTAGCATCAAAGTTGGGAGGTTCTTCAAGATTAAGCCAACCATAGATAAATCGAAATTCAATCCATGTATGGGCAAGCTGATTGTACCCAAGTTGATAGCCACTAGCAGTAATCATTGTATTTTGCCAGCAGTGAAAGGCTCCCTGTGCCTCCCTGCCATACAATAGCGCTGCAGAAGGCATTTCCCCAACAACACTGACTGTTTAGATGGGGTAACAAGTGATTTTCTTTTTTTCCACCCATGGTGGAGAGAAAGAAAACTGATTAATCTATGGCTTGCTGAAGCCTGAGAAAAAAAAACACAAGTAGGAAAAGATAAGAATCATTTAGAGTGTACTATGAAGAAAAATATTCCTAAAAATAACTATTCTGGTGTAATAAATCCAAGTTACTTTACAGCAGAACTGCACTCTCCTAAGCAAGCTTGACTATTTTAATACTTATGCTGCTAGTAAATCGAAATCAGGGTATGAGAAATGTTGGATATTTAGTAAACTGCATCCTAATACAGCCCGTATTCCCCTTATGGCTGTACCTTTAAATATCACCCTTTTTTAATTGGAACCCCTGACCCCGCTGCTGCTAATAAAGCCTACCTTAGCATGTACTATGATAAGAAAGCTAATTATGTTACCGTGGAGAGAAAGTAAGTCATGTTCATTGACTTAAGAGGGGATTGTAATAGACTGTATAAACAACTGACTTCATCTTAGATTCTCTTCCATTCACATAAAGTAGAAGTGAACTTTTCGTGTGTGTGTGTTTTATCATAATCAGCTTAGAACCACACCCTATGAGATATTGTGGTTAAGCCAAATTTGTGTCAGCAAGTCATTAGCTATTTCTTGTTATCTAGTCAAGCAGCCTAACTCTTGATAAAAAAGTACTGAGTGAAAGGTTTGAATAACCCTTAGACATGTATTTTTACTGATATATATACTACCATTGTATTCAATAAACATCAGAGATCATATGAACACACATTCAAGCCTGTTTCCTGTGTCTCATTTGGTCTCTCACGGATCCGAGGGCCCCGGTGGTCTCCCTGCATAAACCAGGGTGGTCTGCAAGGTGTACAATTCCCTTCAATCATATTTACTTGTTTTAAACTTTTATTTTTTTACATTTCTTCAGTTACTTCCTGGTTTCTTGCCTAGGCAAATTATGTCATACTTCTCAGGAGTCTTCAGGAGGGGAGGGGCAATTTTCTCAGCTAATCACACCCTCCTGCATGTATACCTGCACTAAGGGTGGATTTATTCCAGGAAGTAATTGCTACATGAATCACCTGCCCTTGCTCAAGATGGCCATGACCAGAAATTGTAGTGAGTGTTTTTTGAAGTGATTTATCAGCAAGATAAAGCATGGAGTCATGGATGGATTGGTGAGTTTCTTTGACTTTTAAAAATGAATTCGTCTGGTGGCTCTAAAATGGAAAAAAAGAGAGACTCCCTCATTGACTGAGCTACACTCCAGGATTAGGGATGTTAAGAGAATGGAATATCTTACGGCCTCATTAAATGATACTCTTGAGAAGCATAACCGTATTTGGGAACCCTGGGTTCTGTTTGAGACTCCTGCGACCTAATGATATGTGTCATTTATGTATTTATGACCCGTCCCCCACGGACCTGCCCCGTGCCTGGAGATGGGTGGCTACCCCCCCCCCCCCCTTTTTCCTCCTTTCTCTACTCTTTTCCTTCTTTTTTTTTTCTTTTTGTGAAGTTATATATATATGTAAAGGGTACTAATGGATATACTGTATGAGATGTATAACAATCTAGTAAAACCACTCCGTTTCATCACTAACTGTTTATATTGACAGGCTTAACCGCCCAATGTTTGGGCGACCGTGTGCCAAATTGAAATGTGACACTACGATCTCTTTCTATCCCTGTACCCATTGCTATAATGCTGTATTTGCTATTTTTTTTCTCTGTGGAAAAAATAATAAAAATTGTCAATTATAAAAAAAAAATGAATTCAATAGTGTTTTGGGTTTGTGGTGATCAGATGCAATGTAGTTTTGCTAGTCTGTAGTCTGGTACACTGTTTATGGATACAGTAGGTCACCTGCTTAAATGTGACTGGTGTACTGTATACAGGCTTAGCAGCAAGTCTGATTAGTGCAAGAATTACCTTTGTATGATTGGTATGCTGTTTTGATCTCTCCATTAGCATATCAAACGTGTTTACTCTTTTAGGGAAAATGAAGGAATGCCAGGCATGCAAAGTCCAGGAAACTGTCTCAGGCTCCATTCACACTAGCGCGTTTTTTGATGCATTTTGCATTTTGCAGAAATGCACGGGAATTTTTTAACATGGGTTCCTATGGAACATGTTCACATCAATGCCTTTTTGTTTCTCTGCATTTTTAAAAAGGGTCAGGGACTTTTTTTCATGCAAAATGCAGCATTTTGCATGTAAGGCTCGATTCACACCTACGCATGTTGCTTTTGAGCGTTTTTGGAGGTTTTTTTTTCATGCTTGCCACGTTTTTGAGCAGCGTTTTTGCCGCGTTTTTGCCGCGATTTGCGTTTTGCGTTTTTTTTTTGTTTTTTTTTTACAGTCTTAAAAAAAAAATAAAAAAAATTAAATAAATAAAAAAAACGGCAAAAACGCATCAAAAACGCACCAAAAACGCATCAAAAACGCTGCAAAAACGGTGCACTTGCGTTTTTGATGCTTGTCCATTAAATTCTATTACATGCAAAACGCTGCATTTTGCATGAAAAAAAGTCCCTGACCCTTTCCAAAAATGCAGAGAAACAAAAAGGCATTGATGTGAACATGTTCCATAGAAACCCATTTTAAAAAATTCCCGTGCATTTCTGCAAAATGCATCAAAAAACGCGCTAGTGTGAATGGAGCCTAATAGAATTCAATGGACAAGCATCAAAAACGCAAGTGCACCATTTTTGCAGCGTTTTTGATGCGTTTTTGGTGCGTTTTTGCCGTTTTTTTTTTTTTTTTTTTAATTTTTTGTTTCTTTTTTAATTTTTTTTAAGACTGTAAAAAAAAACTGTAAAAAAAAAAAAAAAAAAAAAAAAACGCAAAACGCAAATCGTGGCAAAATCGCGGCAAAAACACTGCTCAAAAACGTGGCAAGCATGAAAAAAAAACCTCCAAAAACGCTCAAAAGCAACATGCATAGGTGTGAATCGAGCCTCAGATAGGCCAAAATACAGTGCTCTTCTGAAAAAACATTGCTGTATACACAGCTTTTCTGCATATAACAGAATATACTAGAGCATCTATAATAGGATAATAGCAGGTCCAATGCAGTCACAGTCAGGGAGGTTGATTTACTAAAGGCAAATATACTGTGAACTTTAAGCGCATTTGCTCTAGATCTGGGGGGGGGGGGGGCTCTGACATTTAGGGGAACCAATGCTGATTTCTATCATCCAATCATGTACAAACAAAAATGCTGTTTTTTAATTTCCTTGCAGGTGATTAAGTATTCTTTTCAAAGTGAAACTTGACCTCATTTACCAAGCTCTGGCGCAAGAGCACTTGCAGAGCACAGTATATTTTCATTTAGCAAAATAAACCCCATTGAGAGTAAAAGTAGCTGCAGAAGTTGACTATAATGACAAATCAGTGCATAAATATTGTCTTTACTGCACTCAAACTGGGAGTAATTTACAGACATGACTGGTACTTTTACATTGTTAAAACCAGATTATTCTCTTCTCATAGAAAGAAAAGAGTAAACTGTATGACTGGTGACGCAAGTATTACACATCTCTGTTGTGTAAGCAAATGTGGTAACAATTTCTTAGGAATACCCAAAGTCAGTTATAGCTAGAATAGCTACAGCAACTGGTGTGGAGTATTTTTTCTTCATTCTTACTTCTGGGTATTAACCATTTCAATACCAGGCTTTTTAACCCCCTTCCTGCCCAGGCCAATTTTCAGTTTTCAGCGCTGTCGCATTTTGAATGACAATTGCGTGGTCATGCAACACTGTACCCAAATTAAAATTTTTTTATCATTTTTTTCCCCACAAATAGAGCTTTCTTTTGTGGTATTTGATCACCTCTGCGGTTTTTATTTTTTGCACTATAAACAAAAGAAGAGTGACAAGTTTGAAAAAAATACAATATTTTTTTACTTTTTGCTATAATAAATATCCCAATTTTTTTTTTTTTTTAAATTTTTAACTCATTTTAACTCAGCGGACATTGCGGCAGCCAGGCACACGCACCGGGTCCAGAGTGACGCGGTGGGCACGCGCCGTCTAGATGGCTGGGAAGGCCAGGACATCATTTGACGTCCGCCCAGGATGGAAGATCCCTCCTGCGGACGTCATATTACTATGGGCGGGGTATGAAGTGGTTAAATACCAATTACACAGAGCATTTTACAAATATACATTGAGAATTTATGTTCTGTTGCTTCCTAAGGACTCTAAACTAATAAAAGTAACATTTGACAATGGATTTAGTGTAGTAAAGTGCCCCTTTAGACTGCTTTCACACTCACGCTTTTCGGCCGCAAGCGGGGCGCTTTTAGCCCCAAAAAAAGGACTACAAACTCCCGTTTTTGAAAGCGCTGCCCATTCATTGCAATGGGCAGGGCGTTTTGGAAGCACTAAATACAGCTCTCCCAACCTGCCCTAAAGATGCTGCTTGCAGGACTTGTCGGAACATCCTGCAAGTGCACCGCCCCAGTGCGAAAAGTCACACTGGAATGAATGGGAGGCAGTTTTCAGACGCTTACCAGAGGCTATTTCCAGCACTAAAGCCCCAGTGTGAAAGGGGTTACCATGTTACCATGCTCACTGTTGGATCCTTTACCTCCTTTTCCCACAATCCCCTGGGGTCTCTCACAAGCCCCTGACCCCTGGACTTCCAGGGGATATGTATCCCTAGCATAGGTTCTCAAAAAGACTGCACTAGATGAGCAGAGGTGGCTCAGCATGTGACCTGCTGCCAGGAAAATGGTCCTCCATTGTTTGTGGCGGTGTGAGGGCAGCTAGGCTGGAGCCCAGTATCACCCAGCTTAAGCCCCACATCTTCACCACCTGCATGTAGTTCCAGCCCTGGGTTTCCTTCAGCTGTTGGCCTGTGTACCTAGACCTACAGCAAATACACAGTGTGCATTATACCTTTTAAAATCATTACATGAATTAATATGAATATAGAAATGTCTTACAAACGCGTATAAATGCATACATTTGCATATACACTAAATTACCAAAAGTATTGGGACGCCTGCCTTTACACGTACATGAAACTTAATGGCATCCCAGTCTTAGTCCATAGAGTTCAAAATTGAGCTGGCCCACCCTTTGCAGCTTCAACTCTTCTGGGAAGGCTGTCCACAAGGTTAGGAGTGCGTCTATGAGAATGTTTGACTATTCTTCCAAAAGCACATTTGTGAGGTCAGGCACTGATGTGGAAGAGAAGGCCTGGCTAAACATGTGGGTGAACACTCTCCTAGTTCATTGACACTTCCTCCTGGTTTTAAATACGTAGAAAGCTCGTAGAGAAGTATGAGCAGAAAGCTGAAGGCAAAAAAAGCAAGAAAAAAAATATATATATTAAATGCACATTTTTTTTACCTGCAAAAACATGTGCATTTATTTTTATTTTTTTTAAAAGGTGAACTTAACCATTAAGCCTATTCACACCATACCTGCACAGGAATTGCACAGGAACATGTACTCTGCATTTGCTGTGCGATTCACACTGCATTCAAAACGCAGTCCATTTGTGATCTGCAGCAGGTGTCAATAATAAGTTAACAACCCCCCAAATGCAGTTTACAAATGTAGTGTGCTTGCCCACACTGGATCACGTGGTACAAAAGTACCATGCGATCTTGGTGCAGTGCATATCTAAAAGTAGTGCATGCACTACTTTTGGTGTGGTGCAATTTTGGCCCACTCAAAATGTATGAGCTGAAAGTGCACCACATAGAACTGCATCGCACAGGAATGCACAGTGTGTTCCTGTGCAGGCATGGTGTGAACCAGCCCTAAGGCTTTCTTAAATATGTAGTTGAGTGTTTCCGCAGTTCCCATGAATTATTACGTGAACAATGAAAAATATTATATTCTAATAACTGTATGAGGTTAAGGCATGCAATTAGAATATTCAGAGTATTTGTTCTATTTTATATTTTACAGCCAAGAGATCCAGCAAAAATTAGTCCATGCCAAGCCCGCTTCAAAAGTTGTAGAAAAAATAAAGAAAAACCTTTGAAGTAAAATGTGACCAGTTTGTCTCAAATCCCTGTAAGGCTGGGTTTACACTATTTATTGCGAATTGGATGCGGTTTCCCCCGCATCCAGTTCACATAGCAGGAGATTGTGACCAGCTCTCTATGGAGCCGGTTCACACATCTCCTCAGTGGCTCCGGTACGAATTGCATAGGAATCCTGTGCGTCTTTGGGTCCGTATCAGGTCCAAATTCAGGCTGAAATCGGACCTGAAACGGTGAATGGAGACACACCGGACTCCTGCTGTGGGCTGCTGCGTTCTCAAGTGTGATCCTAGCCTCAATTTCACTTTTTGTTGGATAGTTTTGCAGCTTTGTCTCCAAGTAAATATGAAGAAAAATATAAAAAGCATGTGAAATTTGAAATGAAAAAAGTTAAAATGTACTAAAATACTGTGATTAATAACAAAGGAGTCATAACTAAATACAGTTATCCAGGGCATTTTGTCAGTTGAAACGTCCTGGTAATCTGTACTGGCACCTCTGGCATAGGCACCAGCATCTCCAGTACAGGCCCCCATCATCTTTAAAGTTGTCGGATGCTAGGATGCTCCCAGCATGTGCAACCTTAGAAGTCACATCATGCTGCTCTGCACAGTGTAAAGCTTGCCCCAGAAGAGAACAGAACCTCCATCATGGAAGTCAGCCTCCGTTAACATCAGAGGCTCCAAAGAGTCCTGCTCCACCCTTCTAGCTACCTCTCTCATAAAAAAAGGAGAAGTTTGCAAAGTCTGAATTCTGGTCATTAAGAGGGGTTACGTAACTCAATAGAAATGATCAGTAAGCTTCTGTGGACAACCACTTCCTGTATTTTACTATGTTAAAAAAAAAACGAGTCTTAAGTGGAAGTAGCCGCTTTCACCTTTTTTTATCCTTGGTTGCATCTTAGTGCTGATGCTATCCTGCAGCCTCTTTGCAGCCATTTCCTGTCCACAAGTACTTCAGTGAAGGCTGCATAGCATTTCTAAGAGTTGTTTCCGATGGTGAGAAGATATCTATGCAATGAGCATTAGCACAGTGGTTTTTAATCTCCATTGTGAGAACATGTGACAGGATGACAATTAAGGAAAACAAGGGACAGAGTTGTCACCCTATAACAGGAAGTGCCTGACCAAGGACCTTCATTATAGCAACATCGGGTATTATTTTATGAAAGCTGCAGATTAAAAATATTTGACATAACATTTAAAATTAATTTAATATGTTAAATATTATGCAATTTTAGGGACTGGGTTTACATATACCTAAACCAGTATTTTCTTATTTATTCATAGAGATAATGTGCAGTTCCTCAGAGCTGCATTTCAGAAAACAAGTCTTGTGGGTTTGGTTAAGTGAGGAGGTAGGAAGTACACCATCAGATGCACACTCCTGCAAAATTTTTGTGGTCAGTAGTGAAACCTGAATATTGTAAAAGAAACCTATATTGATTCATAAAGTCTGCCATGTGCTTATTGTTAATCTAATACTTCTTTTCTTCAGTACAATTATCTTAGTACATGCTCTATAAGTAAGAAAATAAATCATCCCTATTGATTATTTATCACTCTTTTGCTACTTTCTTACATTAATTTTTACATGCACGCTGTACCTAACAATACACTGTAATAACACAAAGGAATCATACATACAGTACATTGTGTCCATAGTGAAAATGAATGAGCATTACATCATGAATGTATATAATTTCTTCAGCAATATTATAACCGTGTAAAAAAATTATTTTACTTTACTTGTCACAGATCTGCCAGAATGAAACCATAATTGTTTTAGGTAAACTTTATTTTAAAATGTTACTTTTATTTAAACAAATGTTTTATTTTTGAGCTAATAAACTCTACAAACTACACACTTTTTACAGCAAAGAAGCTAAGGCGAAATATGTGATACTTAACTGACTAGAAAAAAAGTGCAAGATATGCTGATGCTGAAAAAGTCTAGGCAGGGTCGGTGTTACCACTAGGCAAACTAGGCAGCCGCCTAGGGCGCCCTGCCGCCTAGGGTGCCTGGCCACTGGTTTTCCTACTCTCTTCTCTCTGCAGAAAGCAACTAAGTCTCAGCAGGCAGCCGCCACTCCGTTTGCACATAGTGTCAGAGGCGCAGCAGTGGAGGAGGACTGTGTCTGTGTCCCAACTCCTGAATGAATGGAAGCAAGCAAACATTCATTGATGGGCGCTGGTGAGGCTATATTTGATGGGCTCTGGTGACGCTGCATTTGATGGGCGCTGGTGAGGATGTATTTGATGGGTGCTTAATTAAAAAGGTGGGGTTTACATGGGCAGGGAAAAGGGGTGGAGCCAAGGGGGGGGCGACAAAATGAGGTTTCGCCTAGGGTGTCAAAAATCCTTGCACCAACCCTGAGTCTAGGCTACTTTCACACGGCTGCATGCATATGGATAGTTTGCTGCGCTCAAAGGCAGCTACACATAGCCTCTGGAGGCAGCAACACTCTGTACTATGGCCGCATTCAAATTGGCCGCATTGCTGTGGCCAGCATACAAATGCTGGCCCTGGACACACATTGTCTGCGTCCAAGGTCAGTCAGGACTCTATTCGCATTCACAGAGTGAAAATCGGAAAGATGTCATTGACAGCTGCTTAGTGCCACTGGCAAGGATCTACTGATTCTTGCCAGTGGTCGCCCCTGTGTGACCGTGTGCATGTAGCCTAACAGAGGAGGAAAAAATACATTCACTGACTTTATAAAGCCACTCAAGATAGGTTATCAGTACCAGGTTCATGGTACCTATTATAATATGAATGTAGTATAGAGCTTGTAGGTGATATATGCCTACATTGGCTGCCAGGTTTGTTTAGATTTTATTTCTGTTTTTTAATTGCCCCAAAGATCTAGACATTTAGGTGCCTGAAAAACAATGCAGTTTAACACACTTTTCCAAAAGTTTTGAATTGCAGGACACATCAACTAGCAGTGAAACTTTATGGCCTCTAGGACAGTGTTTGTCAACCTTTTTTCAGTCAAGGCACCCTTTAAAATTATGGACAATCTTAGGGCACCCTCCAAAATTATGAACAGTCTTGAGGCACCCCATTCTAAAATGTAAAAACGATTCTAATAGTTTTACATAAGGCAGCAACATCCACACGCGTAGGACACCCAACATTGGAGGTGATTTATTTTTCCAAAGCAAATACAGTGCCTTGAAAAAGTATTCACCCCCTTGGCTTTTTACCTATTTTGTTACATTACAGCCTTTAGTTCAATGTTTTTTTTTTATCTGGATTACATGTGATGGATTAGAACACAATAGTTTAAGTTGGTGAAGTAAAATTAGAAAAATATAATACATAAAACTATTTTTCAGAAATACAAAAACTGATAATTGGCATGTGTGTATGTATTCACCCCCTTTGTTATGAAGCCCATAAAAAGCTCTGGTTCAGAAGTCACATAATTAGTGAAATAATGTCCACCTGTGTGTAATCTAAGTGTCACATGATCTGTCATTATATATACACACCTTTTTGAAAGGCCCCAGAGGCTGCAACACCTAAGCAAGAGGCACCACTAACCAAACACTGCCATGAAGACCAAGGAACTCTCCAAACTAGTAAGGGACAATGTTGTTTAGAAGTACAAGTCAGGGTTAGGTTATAAAAAAAATATCCAAATCTTTGATGATCCCTAGGAGCACCATCAAATCTATCATAACCAAATGGAAAGAACATGGCACAACAGCAAACCTGCCAAGAAACGGTCGCACACCAAAACTCACGGACCGGGCAAGGAGGGCATTAATCAGAGAGGCAGTACAGAGACCTAGGGTAACCCTGGAGGAGCTGCAGAGTTCCACAGCAGAGACTGGAGTATCTGTACATAGGATGACAATAAGCCGTACGCTCCATAGAGTTGGGCTTTATGGCAGAGTGACCAGAAGAAAGACATTACTTTCAGCAAAAAACAAAATGGCACATTTTGAGTTTGCCAAATGGCATGTGGGAGTCTTCCAAAATGTATG